>OU342735.1:489014158-489614158 GCA_910589765.1 Avena atlantica | reverse complement strand
CACATAATGGACTTCGTACAACAATATGTACAAGTTCCAATAAGCTAGTCTTTCGTTCCCTTTCGGCCTATGAACGAAGTTTTTAATTATCTCTAGGAAAGTTTCACAAGCGTCATTTGATCAAAATCAAAAGACTCCAAAATTCCATACATATGGAGTTTCTTCATGTTTTCTTTCCAATATAATTTAAACGGCGATGTCACTTCCTAAGTGATCTTTCAATCAATTTGTCTTTCGACATTTTTAGCATTAGCTTTATGGATGTGATTTTTCCAACGAGATTTGTAAATCATCCATCTTTTATGGATTACGGCAATTATTTGAACAACCCTTTTGCTCTCATAACACCTGATAAAACAAATCTTGAAGGCAAGCTTTGATGTTTAACGAGCAACACAATAACCCTTTATTTGTTCTCGATGAACATCATCACATATTCTTTTGCTAATTATTTAGGCCACTGTAGTTCATGAATTCTGTTGTTTTGTATGACGATTCATACCAACAAATTCAGTATCAAATACTTAAGAACCACATTGTTTAATAAGCAAAGAATATAGCCATAACATGTATATCATCTATATACTTAAACTGAACAATTCTAGTCTTTTCTTTTCTGCCATATATTTATGAGACTCTCTTTCAGTATCTCCTTTTCTGTTTGAAAGAATCTATCAACATCAATAGTGGAGTCATACATATGACACATAGTCCAAAACATGTATAATTAAACACCAATGTCTTTGGACTTGCACTTTGAAGTAGATCACCATCATCAAATGTTTGGTGTTCTTTCAAATTCCTTTCTTTAGTAATCTCTTGGTGTAGTAAACATTTTACCTACATCAAATATTCACCCTTATCATGGATTTATCCATGATCAAGTTACTTTTAGCTTGTAACAGTGAATCACGAGTATAATGTTGCTCTCCAAAACCTTTTGGAAGATTAGGACAACTAGTATCTCCAACCCTTTTGCAAATTCTCATCAAAATATGAGAACATGACTTTTGACATATTATACTCTATCATGTTCCAACCAAAACTTCGTTTCAGATATCACAATATCTTCCACACATCATGGTTTCTGAAACAACTCTTTCAGATCCAAGATAATCTTGATATTAAGACAATCCTTTGAATATCAAGAATCATGGAGACAAACATGATACTTATATACTAACATTGGAATTGTTACTCTTGTTTTAATACCAATTATTAAACTTCATCGAGTAACCGGAACTTACTGAAAGTTTGCAATAGGACTTTTAAACTTTAGATTAACACTTCAAAACAATACGATACCAGTTCGTAAAGTAACTAACCAGAATTCTATAGTTCTATCATCTCAATTATAACTAAGCGCAAGGTGGTAAACGGATGCCAATGACTACAACAACTATGCAAATTCACTTTGATTTAGTTTATGATAAATTGAGTTCTAATTAATAATTAAATTAATCTAGGTGAACTCCCACTCAAAACAATATCCCTCACATTGTTTTAGTGATCACACGAACCAAATCCACCACATCAAAACCGATCATCACGAGAGTTGATGTAGCTTCAATGGCGAACAATCAACATGTTCATCATATCTACTATATGACTCATGCTCTACCTTTCGGTAATCCGTGTTCCTGAGGCCATGTCTGTACATGCTAGGCTCGTCAAGATCAAACCTTAGCTTCCGCATGAGCAAATCTGGCTTGCCCACGTTGTATACACTTGTAGAATCTAACACACCCGATCATCACGTGGTGCTTTGAAACAACAAGCTTTAGCAACGGTGCTAACTAAGGGTGAACACTTTATGACTTGAAATTCATGTGCATGAGGGATCATCTTATAATGCTACCGTCGTCTACTAAGCAATACAAGATGCATAAAGGATTAACATCACATGCAATTCATAATATGTGATATGATATGGCCTTTCTTCTTGTGCTTCCGATCTCCATCTTCAAGCACGAACATGATCTCCATCATCACTGGCATTGCATCAAGGTCAATGACGCTGCTCCATGGTTGTCGTCCACCGGCTTCAACTATTACAACTACTTTGAATAGACACGCGGGTCTTAACAGAAATTAAAGACAACCATATGGCTCCTGCCGGTTGCCGACTTACAATAAGGAACATTGCATACATCATATATAATCACAATCATGGCCATATCACATCACTGCACACCCCTGCAAAACAAAGTTAGACGCCTCTACTTTCTTTGCATGTTTTACGTGGTTTGGGGCTTTCTATAAGTGTCGTTCTAACTTACGAACATGAACCACAACGTTGACACAAGTATTGTTAATCACCCGTTGTGAATTGGATCTATACTATGCTAGGAGAAACAGGCACCCGCAAAGCCACTTATGCAATACAAGTTGCATGTCAAGCGTGGAGCAAGTCTCATGAACGATGTCATGTAAGGTTAGCCCGGGCCGCTTCATCCCAACATACCGCAAGATGCAAAGTACACAAGAAGCAATCGACAATAAAAGTATCAACGCCCACAATGACCATTGTGTTCTACTCGTGCAACAGATCTACATATAGACACGGCTCTGATACCACTGTAGGGGTTCGTAGCATGGAAAACAAAAATTTTCTATCGCATACAAACAACCAAGCCAAGATCTATCTACTAGATTGTAGCAACGAGTCAATGGTATAACTTACCCTCGAAGATTCCAAAGCGGTTAACGAGAGCAGATTCTCGTGGATGATGTAGTCGTACACTTCCGATCTCAAGATCGCGTAGACGATCCTTCCGGCGCCACGTTCTGGCAGCGCTCCCGTAGTCGGTCACACGTTCGGTACTCGACGAAGACCTTCCTCTCCCTTGTTCCAGCAGGCAGCGGAGGTTGTAGCACTCTCCTCGCGATTCCGGCAGCACAACGGCGTGGTACCGGAAGTAGAGGGGAAATCCCGCAGGGCTTCGCCTTAAGCCGGTGCGAGTATGGTGGAGCTTATGAGAGAGGCTATTAGTGGTCTAGTAATTAGACACACCAATTAGAAGGCTCTAAACCAATTAGAAGGCTCTAAACCGTTGGCTAAAGCAATTAGAAGCTCTAATCCAAAACGGCTCTAAACCGGAGATTAGAGGTAGAAAGTTATGTGTCTCTAGGAGGAGCCCTGCCCCTCCTTTTATGGGAGGGGGGTCTTGGCGCGCCAGGGGAGGGAGGGAGTCCCTCCCCAACTCGGCCTTGGGCTGGGCGCCGGCCTGGAGGAGTCCTACTCCTCCTCCAGGTTGACTCCAACTCCTCTTGCTTGTTTCCCACAGTTTCTTGTTTTGGCAGTTTGACTTTCGAACTGGACATTTGACTTTTCTGTTTTAGGATTCAATTTAATCCTTTATTTGGGACAGCAAGAACACTTAGTACATGATGCAATCATTCCAATAAGTAATGACACATTCATGTACCCCTTCCCCCTCCGGAGTGCCGGACATTCCGGAACCTTCTAGAATGTTCCCGATGAAATCACCGGAATCATTCCGCAACTCCGAAACGAGACTTTCCTTATATGAATCTTATTCTCCGGACCATTCCGGATCTCCTCGTGATATCCCGGATCCCATCCGAGACTCCGAACAACATTCGGTCTCTTTCTCATAATACCATAACTACTCAAACAACGTCGAATCCTTAAGTGTGTCTCCCTACGGTTCGTGAATTATGCGGACATGATCGAGACACTTCTCCGAACAATAACCAATAGAGGAATCTGGAAATTCATATGGCTCCCACATATTTCTACGATTACTTTGCGATCGAATGAACCACTTACATACGATACCAATTTCCCTTTGTCTCACGATATGTTACTTATCCGAGGTTATGATCGTCGGTATCTCTGCATACCTAGTTCAACCTCGTTACCGATAAGTACTCTTTTCTCGTTCCCGTGATATGTGATCCCTTGTGAGCCAGTCACATGCTTGCAAGCTAATTGGATGACATTCCACCGAGAGGGCCCAGAGTATATCTATCCGTCATATGGATGGACAAATCCCACTCTTGATCCATGTGTTTCAACCAATACTTTCCGAACACTCAATGCCACTTTTATAGCCACCCTGTTACGGTGTGGTGTTTGATGACATCAAAGCATCCATCCGGTAAAGGTGATATGCATGATCTCATGGTCGAAGGAATTAGGTTACTATGTATCAGAAAGCATATAGCAATTGAACTAATGAAATGACTTGATCTTTTATGCTACGCTTATCTATAGGAGTATGTCCATCACATCATTCTCCTAATGATATGACCCTGTTGTTAATAACATCTCTATGTTCATGATCAGGAAACCATGATCATATATTAACCAACAAGCTAGTTTAACAAGAGGCTTCACTAGGGACTCTTATTTTAGTTTACAAATCACACAAGTATTAATGTTTCCGGTTAATACAATTATAGCATGGTATGTAAACATTTATCATAAGTATGAAGATATGATAATAACCCACTTTATTATTGCCTCTTGGGCATATCTCCAACACTGTAATCATGTCATGGTATGAAGACATCTCTCTTGACAATCTGAGGAATCTGCGCACTGGCTCCCGCTGGGTTGAAGATCCCACCTTTGTTGCTCTTCGGCAAGCTCGGGCTTTCCAGCTCGTCGAATACGCCGACGTGCACACTTGGAATGAAGGGCCGAGTTTTCTCCCAGATCCGGATCAAGAGGTCGCGGCTGAGGGTGCTTCGGGTGATGATTCAGCTGAGCATGGGGAAGGTGAAGATGATTCGGCCACATCCGATAGCTCCAGCTCAAGCTCGGATAGCAACGGTGATGCGCGGTCCTCGTCCAAAGGCACCGGGCATTCTACCGCACGTACTGACGCTCCTGAACAACCCCGGGATACCGCCGAAGTTGCACCTGGGTCGGCGGAGGGCGAGGCGACCTCAGTCGAAGTTCCTCCTACTTCGGAGTGCCCCGCACCTCAGCAAGCAGTTGCCCCTCCAACGAACAACGCCTAAGTTATTTGCGATCCCTGGTATGCCGGGCGTATAATGTAGACGAAAAATTTGTCAGCTCGTTGTATGATTTGAATTTCTTTTGCTATGTATTGTTGAGACTCTCGGTTAAATGGATGCTCATCCGAATTCTTGCCTTGCTGGCCCGTAATTTCTTGATTTTTTAGGGCTTAACTTTGTCGTTTATTTTGATGATCTTATCAGGCATTAACGCTGAATATCCACGTTATTGCCCTGTTTTGAACATAAGTTAACAATTCCGTTGTGGAAGCAAACAACAATCGCTGGATCGTTGTCTACTGTCCGAAATCCCTTTATATAAATCAAGTTTCGGAGGTAGTATAAAATTGATATGATTGCATTCAGTATAAGTTTGAGGTATCACACGGTAGTCCCCGAGTCGCTGCTTTATACGCCAAAGTTTGAGTGTCAATACGAAATTGACATGTCATATGATAGTCCCCGAGTTATTGCTCTGGGCACCGAGGTTCATATTCGTAACATGAAAGGAATACAACATACGGCAGCCCCCGAGTCACTGCTCTGGTCGCCAATGTTCAAGTATGTAACGCGAAAGAAATAAATACACCATATGGCAGTCCCCGAGTTATTGCTCTGGGTGCCGAGGTTTAAACATATAATACGAAATAATCATTACAGATGGCAGTCCCCGAGTAACTTCTCTGGGTGCCAAGGTTCAAATACATCATTGGATTTTGACCTTGAGATGTAATGCTACGAGTAAAATGGCCGAAGTAAAGCCACATTCCAAGGGCGCTTCGTTTCTTCACCAGCTTTGTCTGCCTTGTTCTCTTCAGGGGGCTGAGCATCGATCAGATAATATGCATCGTTGTGCAATGCTTTGCTTACAATAAATGGTCCTTCCCATGGGGGTGACAATTTGTGCATGCCGGCCGTGCGTTGCACTAGTCGGAGGACCAAATCTCCTTCTTTAAATACTCTTGGATTCACTTTCTTGCTGTGATACCGCCGTAAGTTCTGTTGATAAATAGCCGATCGTGACAATGTCAACTCTCTGGCTTCTTCCAACAGGTCTACGGCATCTTGCCGAGCTATTTCGTTTGTCTCTGAGGTTGTGTACTGAGCAACTCTTGGCGAGTCATATATTATGTCGGCTGGGAGTACAGCCTCTGCCCCGTACACCAGAAAAAATGGAGTATAACCTGTTGATCTATTCGGAGTAGTCCGAAGGCTCCATAACACGACTGGGATTTCTTCGATCCAACATCCTGCCGACCTTTGCAAAGGTTCAACAAGTCGTGGTTTTATTCCTGATAGAACCAGTCCATTAGACCTTTCCACTTGTCCATTGGATGCTGGGTGAGCTACCGAGGCAATATCTAGTCTTATGTGCTTCTCTTGGCAAAATCTAGCGAAGGCTCCTTCTGCAAAGTTTGTGCCATTATCCGTAATAATGCTATGTGGGTACCCGTATCTCAAGATGATATCCTTGAGAAATTTCACTGCTGTGTGCCCATCACACTTTTTGATTGGTTTTACTTCAATCCACTTGGTGAACTTGTCTACCATAACCAACATGTGGGTCATTCCTCCTCTCGCCGGCTTGAATGGTCCCACCATGTCTAAACCCCATACAGAAAATGGCCAAGTGATGGGTATTGTTTTTAACTCGGCTGACGGCATATGTATTCTGGTTGCGTATCTCTAACACCCATTGCATTTCTTAACTAATTCTTCTGCCTCTTTTAACGCCGTTGGCCAGTAAAATCCATGCCTAAATGCCTTGGCTACTAAAGCCCGAGATGAGGCATGATGCCCACATTCTCCTTGGTGTATGTCTAGAAGGATTTCCTGACCTTCTGTGGAACTCACGCACTTCTGCAATATGTTTGTTACGCTTCTCTTATATAACTCATTGTTTATGATTGTATAGGCTTTTGCTCTTCTTATGGTTTGTCTAGCTAATACCTCATTACTCGGCAATATCGCGTCTTTTAGGTAAGAAAATATGGGTTGCGCCCATACCGGTGTTACTCTTTCTGCAGTGATCTCACTGTCTATCTCCATGTTTTCCGCCGACGTACATACTTCGGCTCTCTCCATGATTGTTATTACCTCGGCTGTCCCCCTCTTTAGGGGTTCCGAATCTTTCTGCGGATCTACCTCCATTGGCGTGTGATTTTCAGCAGAACTTGCAAGGATGAAGATTGACTAGGATTCTGGTGATGGGTTTATTGATGGTTTCCTGAGGTGCTCCAGGGCAATACCTGGCGGAATTGACTGCCGGGTTGACCCTAATTTTGACAATGTGTCAGCAGCGTCGTTTTCTGCTCGTGGTATGTGGTGGAATTCACATCCTTCGAAATATCCACTGATCTTTTGCACATGAAATCTGTATAAAGCCATATTGGCATCTAATGCGTCCCAACTGCCCGATACTTGCTGTACTACTAGATCCGAGTCACCGTAGCATAGGATTCGGCGTATACCAATTTCTTTTGCCTCTTTTAATCCATGGACTAGTGCTTCATATTCAGCTACATTGTTGGACGCGGCAAAATGTATTTGCAGTACATATTTCAATTGATCTTTTTTAGGTGAGGTTAGCACTATTCCTGCTCCCAAACCGTTCCTTAGTTTGGAACCATCAAAATGCATTGTCCAGTAATTTGGGTCTGGCAATGGTGGCTTATATTGCAGCTCAGCCCAGTCTACGAGAAAGTCGGCGACAGCCTGAGATTTCATTGCATTTCTTCTATCAAATTGTGGAGCATACGGTGATAACTCGATCGCCCATTTTGCTATTCGGCCACTTGCATCTTTGTTGTTCAATATGTCGGCTATGGGTGCCTCACATATTACTTTGATGGGGTGCTCTTCAAAGTAATGCTTAAGTTTTTTTGCCGACATATATACTCCATAAGCCATCTTCTGATAGTGCGGATAATTCTGCTTTGAAGTAGATAATACTTCACTTAGATAATATACTGGCCTCTGAACTGACTTATCCTCTTCAAGTCGTTCCACTACAACCACAGTACTAACTACTCGATTGGTAGCCGCCACATAGAGTAGCATAGGTTCTTTCGATAATGGAGAAGCTAAAATGGGTGCCGTAACTAGCATCTTTTTCAACTCATGAAATGCAAGGTCCGCCTGGGGAGTCCAGCTGAATTTGTCTGACTTTCTCATCAACTGATAAAGTGGCAGTGCCTTTTCTCCTAGTCGACATACAAATCGACTAAGCGAGGCCAGGCAGCCCGTGAATTTTTGTACATCGTTCAAACATCTCGGCAATTCCATTCTTTCTATTGCTCTTATCTTCGTTGGATTAGCCTCGATACCTCGGCTGGACACAAGGAAACCAAGTAGTTTCCCTGCCGGCACGCCAAATGTGCATTTCTCTGGATTAAGTTTCATTCAGAACCTTCTCAGGTTCGCGAAAGTTTGCCGTATATCTTCTAGCAAGGTTTTGCTCTCCTTAGTTTTAATGACTACATCATCCACATATACTTGTACATTTTTTCCTATCTGATCATGTAGGCATTTTTGCATGCATCTTTGATATGTTGCTCCTGCATTTCGCAGGCCGAATGGCATTGTGCGATAACAATAAGCCCCGTACGGGGTAATAAATGCAGTCTTTATTTGATCGGCCGGATTTAACGGTATCTGGTGGAAACCAGAATACGCGTCTACAAATGATAACAGCTCACAGCCAGCGGTCGAGTCAATGACTTGGTCTATTCTAGGCAATGGAAAAGGATCTTTCGGACACGCCTTGTTCAGGTTAGTGTAGTCGATACACATTCGCCACACAATGGCTACATTGGGGTCATCTTTTTTCTTTTCTACTAGCACCGGATTTGATAACCAATCCGGATATAGCACCTCCATGATGAACCCGGCTGCGAGAAGCCGAGCTATTTCATCCTCTATTACTTTTCTCCTGTCTTCGGCGAAGCGGCGGAGAGGTTGCTTCACCGGCCTTGCTCCTGGCCTGACGTTTAGAGAGTGCTCAGCCAACTCCCTCGGCACACCTTGCAGATCTTGAGTTGACCATGCAAATATGTCCCGATTCTCACGGAGGAAGTTGGTGAGCTCGCCTTCCTATTTAGCGTCAAGGCCTGCACCAATAGTAACAATGCGCTCTGGGAATTGCTCATCAATCTGAAATTTCTTCGTCTCTTTGGTCGGCTGAAAAGAAACACTGCCATGAGGGTTGGCCAGTGCCGGCATGCCTAACGGTGCTGACTGAGCGAGGGCTGCTACCTCCTGAATCCTTTTCTTTTCTCTTGCTATAACTAATGACTCGGCCAAATTTGACCCGGCCGAAGCACACTCCATTGACTTCTTGTAATCCCCTGCAACTGTTATCACCCCTTGTGGTCCGGGTAACTTCATCTTTAGATAACCTATATGACAGCTGCTCATGAATTTGGCCAGTGCGGGCCGTCCGAGTAGAGCATGATAACAACTTTCCAGATCGACCACCTCAAATTCCAAATTTTCTGCTCTGCAGTTATCTCTTGTACCGAACAACACGTCCACTCGGACTTTACCGATGGGCTCACATGAAAGCCCTGGCACTATCCCATGGAAAGTTGTCCTCGTGGACTGCAACATATTCTGTGATATTCCGAGCTTATGCATGGTATCTTTGTACATGATGTTGATACTGCTTCCATTGTCGATGAGTACTTTTGAAAATTTCACATTGATGCTTGGTCCCACAAACGTCGGATCCAACACAAGTGCATATGATCCTGGACTCGGCATTATTCTGGGGTGGTCTTTCATGCTCCAGGTCACCTCCTGATCAGACCATGGCTGGTATCTTGGCACTGCCGGTACAACTGCATTCACTTCCATATGCCGGCGCTGCACACTCTGCTTGTCCTGCTGTTCTGTTGTGAACACACAATAAGACTGATGATGTTCCCTGTAATCATTACGTCCAGTATTTGCCGGATTTATCCTTCCGTCCTGCCCCTGGTTCATTACTTGATGCACTGCATCCCTCCGATCCGAGTTATCGTACCTCGGGGGAGGGGGCGGTAGCATCAGTTGCTGTGTATTTGCTCCAGTTAATTGCGGCTGATGCTGCTGTTGCACCTGATGGGGAGCCTGAACTCCTGCCGGGTTCCCCATCGCATTTTTCATCCAGGCGCATTGCCGGGTTGTATGATTGGCCGGTCTAGATGGATTTGATGTGTGAAATTTGCACGGCTGATCTAACATGGATTCGAACGTATACTTCGGCCTCTCTTGCCATTGCTTCTTTTGCTCTGGGGTCCATTGCCTCTTTCCCTCATTTCTTGATGTCCACTGTTGAGGTCCATTTTTCTGTCGTTGAGTTGCTCCGTGACTCGGCTGATCTTGTGCTACTGTCGCCACCTGGGCCGAATTATATCTATAATCCGGCCTCTCTTCTCTTCTTCTTCCTCTGAAATCACGCCTGGATGACCCGGCCAATTCTCTCGTGTACTGGTCCTGTTGCTCACGATGATCTGCCGACATTAACTCCGGTTGGGTTGGGTCACCCAATGCATAGGAATCTGCTATTCTGATAGTTTCTGCCAGTGTGGTTGGCATATCTCTTTGCAGGCGTTGCCACAAAACGCTGGCATAGCGGCAACCTTGCGCGAACCAAGCGATTGCTTGTGATTCGATAACCCCCTCACATGAGTTTCTCAGGTTGCACCATCGAGTTAAAAACTCTCTATCCGTTTCATTCGGCCTCTGTTTGCACATGGCCAGCTGTTGTGGTCTATTCGGTCTCTTGTATGTGCTGGTGAAGTTGCTGACGAACATTTCTTCGAAATCTAACCAGCAGTTGATACTGCCAGCTGGTTGATTATTCAACCATACCCTGGCTGGGCCTTCCAACATCTGTGGGACATACCGCACTGCCCATCTTAGGTTGCCACCCGCTATCTTCACAGCGGTGGCATAATCAATCAACCAGTCTTGTGGCTTGGTACTTCCGTTGTATGTTTTCGTGCCTCTTGCCAACTGAAAATTCGGCACCGGTGGTTCGCCCATGATCCGAGGTCCAAAACACGTTGGACCTGGGGGACCTTGCTCTTCCAATAACTCGGATCGGTATAGCCGATCCAACTTTACTCTCGCATCACTTGCTGGCAAATCTCTGTACAGAATTCTATCCTGTATCCCATAGTGATTGTTTCCACACTGGTTTGCGTATTCTACCTCGGAATATCCATCATTGTACCTTTCATTCATCTGATTGTGGCGAGCTGGCCTCATTTCTCTTTCCTGCCGAAGCTCATGTCTTGGTTGCGGGTTGGGCAGCACTTCTCTCCTTACTTCGGCCGGGGTCTTGTTTTCATGATTATCTCTTGCGGGTTCTCTCCTGCCGAGATCCCCATTGCCTTGGCCGCCGCCGTCCTTTTCCACATGGCCGTGGTTTCTATCCCCACTGTTACCTCGGCGTGCATTGCCTCTGTTCTCATTTGCCTTTCCAGCTACTGTCGGGTCATATGGAACAATTTGCTTGTTCCTCTTCCCAGAGGTTACTGCTTTCTCTTTTCGAGCGTTGTTTCCGGGTGAAGATGTCGCTGCCGCGGATAAAGCAGGTACTGCCCCTGCCGAATGTACCATTCGTGAAGCCCCTGGCCTTGCCGGGTTAGTTCTGAGTATTTCCTCATTTTGCTGATTTGCAATGCGGACCAGCTCATTTACTCTTTCTTGCTGTTTCTGCCGAGCTTCCCCGGTCAACCCCTCTAACTCCAATGCTGCGGCGTTTGCCGCTCTCAGGTTTTTCGCCGGGGTATTGTACCTCGGCAAACCCAAATCACCTGACTCTGCTCTGTGAGCTTCATGCTCTTTGTTAATGTCATTCATGAGGTTCTTTCCTTTCAATCTCAATTCGTCCACCCGCTCGGGTGCGATATCAAGCTTATTAGCTTTTGCATATTCCCTTAGGGTCCTGTTCAAGGATTCCCGCAGGGCTGATACTTTTCTGGCTTCTACCAGCACCTTTTGCCTGGTCTCTTCTAACTCTGCCTGAGCATTTGCCGGATCAAGTATCGGTGCTACAGGTGTGGTTAAATTTTCTATAGTCGCTTGAAGAATGTTCTCTGGCCTTTCCAGAGGTGGCCCTCTCACTCTTGGTGCCTTTGGGGTGGTGTCGTGTAGCTCGGTTGGGTTTGTCACTGGCGGAAGTACCTCAGTGGTTTGCAGTGTGGTCTGCTTGGGTGCGCCCTGTGCGCCTGCGGCGGGTTCTTTGCTTGATCCGGCTACTGCTGCTCCCGCTTGAGCTCCTGCTGCGACCATCACCTCGACGCTGCCTGCATGTTGCTCTCCTGAGGGACGGCTCGCCGTGCTTTGAGGTGGCTCTCCTGCAACAACAACCTGGTGAGGATAAACGTCGGTGATATTGACGCCGATGTAGACTCTGTGCTCGCCCAGGCCGACGAAGATTCCATTGCGCGGGGGAGTTTTCCCCCTGAAGCTTCCTGCGTTGTCTCTGACATAGTCGCAGAGACCAAGTCTCTGGACCAAGCCAGAAACAACGCGCTCGCCGGTGTTGACGAAGTTTCCCGTCCGGATCACAACTCCAGCTAGCACCGCTGCTGGCCCCACGGTGGGCGCCAACTGTCGTGGTGGTGGCACGGCAGATGCCATGGGTAGGCTAAAGTACGGGGCCAATGGATGCTAGTGGGATCTGGGAGGGAAGATGCAACTGTCTTAACACTCAAGCTGCCAAAGTGATGAACTTTATTTCTCTCTTGGTGGATTACAAGTGCTCCTTGAGCTGTATACAAGGGGACAATGTGAATCTCCCCAGCCTAACGGTGCTCAAAGAATCGATCCTTCCCTCAGGGTCCAAACCTCCCCTTATAAAGGGGTGCCTTGGGTGCCCTTAGGGCTGACGAGGCAAGCATATTCGTGGAATATTCTTGTCCCAAAATAGTAGTTCGGTGGCCTCCTTTCCCTGTCACCCTTCTAACGAAGGCAAGGTTCCAGTGGCCCCCTCCTGCGTGCCTCGGGCTCCAGGACTGTCACCTCCGTGACCTCCTTCTGCCCCTCTGACGCTGTGCATCCTTGTCTCTTGTGCTCGGCCCTGTTCTGATTCCTTCTAGCCTGCAGCTATAGTTTGACCCTGTGCTTCTCCTTCTCCTGCAAGCCTCGTATCACTTGGCCTTTCCTTGGGTTACTCGGCTCGCTCCTCACCTGCATGAAGATCATTTGGGTAATCCGGCCGATTCTCTCATTAAATCGGCCGGGTAACCACTTGATACCTATACATGGGCTCCTTGCCTCCGTTCATCGGCCAACATATCCATGATTCGGCCGACTTAGGCCGTAGCTCGGAAACCAGACGGGGACAGTACCTCTGTCTTTCCCCGTATCTGACCTACCCGAGGTTAACCCCCCGACAAGCAGAGTTGTACATTGCTATAATCGTTAGTTTGCATGGAGTCCCCAAGAACATCGTATCGGATCGAGGAACTCAGTTTACCTCGACATTCTGGAAGAAAGTCCAAGAAGGTTTAGGAACCCGCCTAGATTTCAGCACCGCGTATCACCCTCAGACCGATGGACAAACGGAGCGAGTAAATCAAATACTCGAAGATATGCTGAGAGCATGTGTGTTAGAATATGGATCCAAGTGGGAAGAATGTCTGCCGTTTGCAGAATTGTCATACAACAACAGTTATCAAGCTAGTTTGCAAATGGCCCCATTTGAATTCATGTACGGACGGAAGTGTCGCACCCCCTTGAACTGGTCGGAAGTAGGAGAGAGTCAGATTTTCGGACACGACATCCTACGAGAAGCACAAGATAAAGTTCACAAGATTCGTGAGCACCTCAAGGCCGCCCAATCCAGACAGAAGAGTTACGCCGACAAGAGACGTAGAGACCTCGCCTTCAACATAGGAGATTTTGTTTATCTGAAAGTGTCGTCATTGAAGGGAATGCAATGTTTCCAACTCAAGGGAAAGTTAGCCCCCAGATATATCGGACCTTTCAAGATTCTGAACCGTCGAGGAGAAGTATCGTATCAATTGGAACTACCCGAAGAGATGTCAGCCGTGCACAATGTGTTCCATATCTCATTACTTCGCAAGTGTCTCGAAGTCCCCGAGAAGACCGAAGTGTTCAAAAATATCGACCATCGGACCATAGAGATCAACGATGACCTGACCTATCCTGAAGTACCCATCCGTATTTTGGAAGAAGCTTTCAGAACTACCCGAACCCGAAGCATCAAGTTTCTCAAGATTCCGTGGAGCAACCACACAGAAGAAGAAGCTACCTGGGAGCGCGAAGATCACATCAGGACGGAGTTTCCCGATCTCTTCAAATCCTAGGTAATATTTTCGTCCTTTTTCAAATCTCGGGACGAGATTTTGTTTAAGGGGGGAAGGTTTGTAACATCCCAAAAATACTAAACTTAAATCATTAAACTCTAATCCTCAAAATTAGGGTTAACAAAAACTTTTCCAAATAAAATTATGAAAGCATGCATATGTGTATGCATTTAGTTGGAATTCTTTTGAACCACCTTGCTTGTGTGTTTCTTTGCTTGTAAATGGATGCTTAGGTGAAATAAACATCATCTAAACATTTCCCACACTTTTACCAAAGACAAGTAAATCAAAACAAATAAAATAAAGGAATGGTCATTTTGACCAATTTCACTCCCATGCCTACTTTGGCTGTCTCAAACTTTCAGAACCTAACAGAAACTTTTCTGGATCTTTGCACCCCTTGATTTTACTCATAACAAAGTATCAAGGCCCACTTTGTGATCATCCAGAAACTTTCAAATGCATAGTTTAAATGACAATTCAAAATTGAATCTTTATCATATGGGAAGATCCCACTTTTTAAAAAACCACTCAAACAAGCTCAACTTTCAAAACCAAAGCATCTGCAGACTCACCAGCACCAATCTAGCACACCCACCAAAAATCTTTTCAAAATTCAAAACTTGAATTCATGCGGCCATTTCATCAAACACTTGGCAGACACAAATCAAACAAAATCAAAACACTATAGTGTGCAGTGTTTTGAGCCTAACTAGTTCCCTATCTAGCTCACAACCATCTCAGTAGATCATCTAGCAAGATTAACCCAGCACTAGCACCACTGTGAGCTTGCCAATATCATCAATGGTGAACATCCGAAGCCAACCATGTCACCCCCATGTCGACAGCAAGCTAGGAGAGAAACTAGTCGTGCCAACCTTGTCTGGGATATCACCCATGCTTCACCGCCCCCTCTCGACCAGCCCTGCCTCGAGGACACCGACTAGAGCACCCAGGAACGCCGCGCCCGTGCCTCTGCCAACCGTGTCGAGCATGCGCTAGAGCGCCACCCTCGACCGAAGCCCACAGACCGCGCGCTGCCCTCGCCGCGTGCATACACGATCACCACTGACCCAGGAGACCGCCAGACATCCCTGTTCGCCGCCCCATGCAACACAGCCACCGCTCGCCGTCGAAGACGCCGCCTCTGCCGCGCAGAGCGTCGCGTGTTCCAGACCAACCCGTACCGCCCCACGTGTCGCCACCGTATCGTTGAGCATTGCCAGGGAACACCGCACCATCCCCTACCTTCGCCCATGCCAATAGCCGTCTGTACCACCGCCTCCGACGAGCTCACTGTGCGCCCCGTCGGTCCCCTCGCTCGACTATAAATAGAGGCCACCCCCAGCCGAATTGAGCACACCATTCTACTCCCCTCTCCTCACTGATCGTGCCACACCCTTCCCGGAGCAAGGCGAGCACCACCTCGTCGGAATTTCACTGGAGCCCGCCGCCTCTGGAGAAGAAGGGAGCCATCGATTGGAGCCGCCCCAGGAGGATCCACCAGTACTAGGAGGTTCGCCGTCATCGACATCGTCGTTCGCCCGCCTCGCCGACCCTTGCCTGCACCCCGGTGAGCCCCCAGCAACCCCCACTGGCCGCTAGGTTTCTGTCTCGCCGGCGTTGCCCAACGTCGACGATGACTCTCAGCCGTTGGATTAGAACCAGATCGAATGACCCACATCGCCCCATACCGCTTCGCACCCCCTGTCTCACTGACGAGTGGGGACAACCACTTAAATAGCCCGCGGAAGCGCTACGCTTAGCAGGCCGGCCCGTTAACTTTTCCCGCGCAGCCTAGTTATTTGAATTAGGACTTTTCCATTTTATTTCAAACTCACTTCTGTACCTAGTTTCAAAAATCAACCCAGATAGATTCAGAGCATCAAATTGAATGAAACTAATTTTGTTAGAAAGGTCTGGGAATGCTGAATCCAAGCCCGTTGGATTCAAGTCATTTGGATCTGTAGATCACCCATGGTAAAAATAACAAGGCAGAAGCTTTTCTGCATTCAAACATTTTTCAAATTTAAACCATAATAGCTTTTGAGTTGATTCCAACTCTCAAAAATCACATTTAACCATACCTTTTAGAATATATAAAAATATATAGGTTTACTTGCAGAAATAATGTTCAAGTAATAAAAGGATGCCCCATAGGCATTTCTAGTCACTTTAATTAATTAAAATAAAAGGGTAAAACCTTATTAAATTGTGACACCACTTTAAATCATATTCCCATGGACTAACAAATGTGGTGATGACATGTGTCAACATGATCCCATGTTTGGTTTGGAGAATGTTAAATCTTATGTAGTTTTTCAATGAGTAGAAATTACTTTTCTAAAAATAAAAGGAATTAAACCAAGCTTTGATCTTGTAATGTTAGAAATGATGTTAGATCATCTATAGGACCCTTTTGTGTGATGATTGCAAGTAGTTAAGTATTGTTTGGTGATTGTGTACCTCGTATTTATTCATAGACGCTAGTACCGACCAAGGATACGAGGAGGAAGGAGGATTCTACGAAGAAGAAGCCGAGGATAACTTCAACCACTGCTTTGCACAAGGCAAGCTTTACTAATAAAGTTGACCAATGCAAACCTAATACTACTAGTGAATGTGCAAGCTAACACTTGCAAGATACTCTACTGATGCAACAAACCACTATTTGTTACCATGCCAACTATATGCCTCAAGCATATATTATCCTATCCACTTGATAAACCAATCCTAGTTTTACTTGCAAGCTTCTTACTTTATTTCTTTATCAAAGCTTTTACCTAGATTTTTTCCTAAGTGAATGGTAGATACTAGAAAGATATGTGAAGGTTGCATAAAGAGCATAAAATTTGGCCTAAGCTAGATAATCTTGATGCCATCCTAAGGCATGAGATTGAACTTAGTCAAAACTCCACTAGTTTACCACCCCTCATTAGTGCTTACCCCCACATGTAGATGCTAGTGCTAAGCATAAAACTTGATCAACTGTAGATGGGAATACTTGGTGGAAAAATGGTTATGAAAACCTTGGAATGATGGATCATTCTATTGAAATGTTTTGGACATGTGTTTCCGAACACCTGACGATTTTGGTGATGAAAATGTTGAGGCATGAGCCTTAGCCCTTTATAAAACTGATGGTTGTCTGGATGCGATACCATTCCAATTTTATCGTACAACCACAATACCCGAAGATTGGGTAGGGCTTGAATGGAAACTTATATACCTTAGTATTAGTTCCCTCATAGCCAAGGTCTGAGCTGAGGCTACCTTGTGAAGATTGTCCACCTGTGCAGTACCCAAGATGACAGTTGGTCATGGTTGGGAGGCCAAACTCACAAGAGAGGTGCTTATACTAGGACGTGTAATTGAAAGGTTAGGATTGATTATCCGCATACTGAGTATGGTGAATTCAGGAATTGTTCCCGACAGATGTATCGAATGTTGTGGTGAAAGTGTACAATCTCTGCAGAGTGTCAAACTATACGAATAGCCGCGTCCGCGGTTATGGACCGTTGGAGTGGCCATACCGTTCCCCCGCTAGACTTTTCAAAATGACTTGTGAAATGAATTGATACTTTGATTTGACCACAACAAGGTTGTGATATGAGATACAAGTTCCCATTTAGGTGTTATAAAACTTCAACTAGCATTCGTTGCTCCTAAACTTAGTAGAGATAAATCTGGCTTTTGCAAAACAACCCTAGAGCCTAATGCCCTATTATCAAAAACCCCTCTCACTTGTTAGTATTAGTTTGCGAGTACTTAAAGAGTACTCATGGCTTTGTCCCTGACTATTCCCATGGCTAGACTAGGAAGAGGAGTACCTGGAGGATGGACCCCAGGAAGGTTATGACAACTAGAATCATCTCCCATCGTCAGCATTGCCTGTGACCCAGAAGATGGAGCTTCGCTCACGCTACCGTTATTATTACGTATTTCACTGCTTGATGTTGTATTAAGATCTGGATCATGAGATCCCTATTTGTGTAAGAACTTATGTACGGTTTGTAATGGATGATGTACTATGGTATCCAATTCTGTTATGTCTCGCAAAAATAGTAATCCTGAGATTGCGATGTATGGCATAACAGGCATCTGGGATTAAAAATCCGGGTGTTGACAGTTGAACAACGCACTCTCTTGGTGGTTTAGGTTTGTTTAGGTCATATCTACATGGAAACCCAAGGATAAGCCAAAGGTTCCACCGGTCTACCCTCGTTTGATCCGCGGCGGGAGCCTCTTCCTACATGTCCAGCACACTTTTATAAGTGTTATCGCATGCAACCAATATACTTTTTGGTAGTTTAGGTTTGTTTAGGTTATTACAATGTATGTGTATTTTGTTGTTTTTTGATTTACATTTATGTTTTAGCATCGCGTTTCGGAAGATTCGCGTTGTTATTTTATGTGTGTGGCGCGGGATATAGAAATGTGAGTTGCAATCTCCAAGTTATCTATAAATTATATCTACATCAAAATTATTGTGGAAAATAAATAAATGAACTATATGAATTTGATACTTGGCACAAAAAAAAGATAAAGGAAAAACACTTGGTAGCTTGGCCGACGGTCAGGCCGTCGGCGTAGCTTCATGTCCTAACGCCGTTCGTATGCCGCTAACCCTGGCCCACCTTCTATAGTTACGCCGACGGTATTTCTCACACCGACGAGCACCGCGGGCCGATTTGGGTTTACGCCGACGGTATTTGGTGGCCCGACGGCTGCCGTCGGCCCGGGGTGCTATACGCCGACGGGATAGCTTGGCCGACGGCCTCCCAGCCCAGCTGCCGAGCCGGTCCATCTGCACCGACGGGCCCGACAATTTGCCGTCGGCATAGCCCGAGGCTGTCGGCGTATTCCCTTATTCCTGTAGTGAGAGAAGTAAACGCGGGGAATTGCTTGCGAAGTATTGGTGCTCACTGCCCAGTCAGAGAACTGTAATCTACTCCTCATACTACCGTATGCACTGTACAATACTAGACTCCCAGCTCAGCAAGGGTACATCTTAGCAGTAGTAGTACTAAGAACAGTTTATACGGCTGTTAGTTGGAAACGGCGACACGTTCAATGCAGAGCTCGCACGTGAGCATCTGGCGTGTCTCTTCTTCTCTTGCCAGTGAGGAATCTTCTGCGGCCAGGCGTCTAATCCATAGGCCAGTGTACTCCATATTTTTATTCATTGATCTGCAGGTTTCCGTATTGTATTCGCGGCCGACGGTAATGGAGCCAAAAGCATGCTTGCAGGGAACGGGGAGTGACCTCAGTCTTGGAGTCACTCGATCGTGTCTAGAAAACGAATATAAACCTGCAGGTGCTTGCGTACGTGCGTACGCTGCCTGTCATCTTAGGCTGATTGTCATCTTGTATTGTATCTGCTCTGGTCTGATGCTGGCTTCTATCCTGATACTGTTTGGACAGGTACCATCATTGCATCTCTATTTTACGTCTGTCCTGATGGATGGACGACGACCTCATCGTTTCCTCTGGAAAGAAAATGATTGTGTTGAGTAAGAGTTGACCTCCCGCGGTTGCCAAGGTTCTACGTTTAGCTGGGGGCACGCCCACGCGAAGGCTGGAGTGGAGGGCACTACAGTGCCACCAGCGAATGGCCGGACCATCGGCTACACCATTAAATGCCCTTGCCTAGTTTTTTTTTTTAAACGGGAAAGGGCCCGAAGGCTCGAGAAGCTGCTTTATTAATTAAAGCGGTGGATACATCTTACAGAAAAACTCCCAAAAGAGGGGAACAGCAAAAGCAGTACCACAACATATGCAAAGAAGACCCTAAAACTAAAAGCAGAAAAGCGATCAGGTCCTCGGTCTTCTTCTCCACCGCCGTCGACATCGAGCACCTCCTACCGGCCACCAGAGCGACGCCGGGGACGAAACCACTTGGCGGCGCTTGGTGGGGGAATCCGACAGAGTGCTCCAGACAGGGCCTCCACACCGAAGGTTTGAACGAGCGCATCCATGGCGCATCGAAGAGCTCGAGCATCGTCGAGCATGGAGAGGCCTCTCTGGCCAGGGATAGCTCCGACAACCACGCCTTCGCTTGGGATCTCCACAAGGTGCAGCTTCACCAACCTGCAAAGCTCGAGAAGCAGGGAGAGTCCACCCACCAACCTCCTCTGCATCGCCACCATCGCGACCTGGAAGAGGGGAGGCCG
Source organism: Avena atlantica (assembly GCA_910589765.1). Lineage (NCBI taxonomy): Eukaryota > Viridiplantae > Streptophyta > Magnoliopsida > Poales > Poaceae > Avena > Avena atlantica. The sequence continues at coordinate 489,593,673 of OU342735.1, read as the reverse complement.
ACCCACCCACTCCACGGGCTCCACCAAAACCGTCCCCTTTGCAGGAGAACAGGACCACCCAGTCGAGAAGTTCGCCGCAAGGCTTCTCCACTCCTCCTCGCCACCACGGCCGACCGGGAGAGAATCTGCCTCACCACAAGCTGCGACGCCGCGCCCTCCCCCCTGCCTCCACGGCCGGCCAGGAAAAGTCACAGCGCGCAGCCACTGCACGAAGGATAGCCCGCGACGCTTGATTTATTACGAGAAGAGGCACCGTCCTCATCTTCTTCAGCACCAGCCATCGGGCCAGAAGAAGAACGGGGAAGAACCCTAAAAGCTTCCAGATCTCGTCGCAAAGATCCAGAGCTCCGCTGCTCCTAATGGGCAAAACACCCAGAACTGGCATAAAGCCAAAACAACTACAACCTACGTCTACCTCGACGACTCTCCGCCGCCTCCTCCCACCGGCTACTCCGGCGAGAAGGGCGCGGAAGAGCCCCGACCTCCTGTGCACGACTCTCAAAGCAGCTCAAGGGGGGAGAGGAGAGGTGTCCACTAAAGGAAAATCTAGTTGGAATGTGTACAAAGGCTACATTACAATTAACTGGAGCAGTACATCTTACGTCGATTATTTTTAAGGATGACAATGGGCAAGGTAGAGTAATATTATATCCATACCCGTAGAATCAATAGGTAATAGCATCTCCACTCACGTTACCCAGGACGATTTTTTGCTCCAGATGCCGAAAATTGGTCCAGTCGCATTTTCAGGACCCCGTTCGTTCGAATTTGGGCCAACTATCCGGACAGGATCCTGGAAACGCCCTGAAAACGCCGGACGAAACGAATTCGGCGGAAAAAAAAACAGCCGGCGAGTGGACCTGCCCAGTCAGCTATATTCGCCCATATTCACCCAAAGTTCTCCCATATTCGCCCAAAGTCCGCCCATATTCACCCAAAACCTCTTATATTCGTCCAAAGTTCGCCCAAATTCGCCCAAAGCTGCCTATATTCGTCCAAGGTTTGCCGATTTTTTTTTGAATTTTTGCCAAACGCGGGAACTCAGCCTGGAAACGCAAGTGGGAAACTCGCTGTTCCCAGGCCAAAAACTAGTTTGGTTCTGACCAAAATACGTTCAGATTTCGGCCTAAAAACGCCCAACGAGTGGGGATGCTCTAAAATTTACCCATATCGGTACCCGCGTATATAAACTTTACTCATACCCGTTATAGCCATACCCATTGAATACCCGGTGGGTAGATCCAATAGCATATAAGTTATTCATAATTTTATGTTTATCAAAAGGCATATTTGGAAAAAAACAATGATCTCAAACTAATAATAGGTAGACGAGTATATGAAGGTATCGAAGTTTAGAATTTGCAATCGCATACTTGTCCCTAGGTTTCTTGGCCGTTTGACACTCTACATATAAGTTTGACATGTCAGTTTAATACAAGGTATGGGTATACCCATGGTACAAATCTATGCCATGCTTGTAACGTAACTTTTTTATTTATACCCATAAATTAACGGATAGAATATGAATATTACCCGTGAATATAAAAGTATGTATATATCCTGTTCATACGATACAATAAACAGGTAATCGTATCCATAAAAAAATTCGGCATACTTAATTATTTTTGCATTGGATCGACCCTGTGCTGGAGACTGCAGTAGTATCGGTCACTCCCTACCGTGCCGTTGCCGCACCGACGTCGTCGCGTGCAGGCACCCGCGACGCTCGTGGGCCGCACGTGTATCGTGCCTGCGCAGGCCAATACGCCAAGTAAGCCCGTGGCCTGTGTTTTGGCCCATGACTTGGCTGCCGGCGAGACTAGGCCTGCTAAGGTAAACAGTTCTCTTTCTCCATATACTGGTCTCTCTACAAAAAGAACATTCAGGGCATGTTTAATGCTAGACTCTTACGTAGACGCTTGTGTTGTAAAAAAATATTAATTCAGCTAAAGAATTAACTTAGAGTCCCGAAGTCCAACGGAAGACGCTAGTTTTTTTTCCAGCGTATGCATCGCTCCCGTCCTTGGGCAACATGCGGGAGAAAAAAACGAAAGCGCTCCACTGCTAAGTTTGGATCGATGTCTAGCTAATTCCTAGGATCCGGCCGGAATCAATCGTAACGGTCCGCTTTAGCGCTCCGCGTAAGCGTCTCGGTTGTACGTGCCCTCACGGTCTTTCAGACCGTTGCTTGGCTGCATATCCTGAACTACACGAAGACTGCTCCAGTCGTGTTCACTGTAACATCGGTTCCGACAAAGTTTGTGTGGATTTCCTAGCTGAGCTGCTAGGGTATAGTCATCCTCTGCTTTCTAAGTCAGGCATTATAAACCTGATCCTGACCCTCACTGTGCGCATGCCTCCGTCTAAGGGCAACAATAGTGTTATTATTCCTTTTCATCCTCGACCGATTGGCGATCGCCAAACGCCAAGTTGCATCGCGCTGAATGATAGCCGACTCCTCGACCACACATCTAGTGTCTGCACCACACACAGAAATGCACGCACATATATTCTGCTTGTAGTACATGATCTAGATGCACGCAAATTCGATCTAGCCATATCTACAAGCGGCTATTTTTTTAAAATAATACATTTTTTAAAATTTCACGAATAATGCATAAAATTAGGAATTTTGAAAAATAGCCTGGCCTCGGAGGTTGAACTCCTGACAAGGACCTTTCGAGAGTTTAACTCCCGGCTAGTTGGTCAGATGCAGGCATAGGGTGGTGCATGTCGAGTTCTCGTTGAGTACTTGTCGGTGGTTCAAACACCGACGAGTGCTTGTCGATGGTTCAACTACCGGCGGGCTCGTGTTTGATACCCCGAGGCCGCGCTACTTTTCAAAATTCCTAATTTTATGCATTATTCGTAAAATTGATTTTAAAAAATGTATTATTAAAAAAATATCCTAGATGTGTGTGTGTGGCAGTCTGGTACTACCATATGTAGGCGCATTGCCGTAGACAATTGATTAATTAGTAGCTAGTACATGCCACTAACTGATGCTCCATGCGTAGTCAGTGATCACTAGCGAGTGGCCTCCGCTGTTCATGTATAGATGGTCAAGTAACTGTTCCCCGATCTCGCTTTGCTGATTTTTAACACCGAATCTTTCAACCCCGCGCCGGAAGATGGTGGAGATCGATCAATCGATCAGTAAATAAACCCGTATAATTTTGACCCGGGCAGATAAACAAACGTTTTGTGCCCGCCGGCGCATGCAGCCAAAGATCGGACACCAGCATGTGCATTGCGTCCTCGTTTGCTGACGCGGATCACACATAGCAGTACTACATTTACATGCATGCATGAATCATGCATAAAAGTGCGTTAACCAGTCGTCTCGCACAAATTTAAAAAGGAGATCACGCAAAAGCATGGCAAGATTCCTTCTCCCGATGTTTGGATTGGCTGGTCGCACCCAAGTTCCTTTGATCTGTCCTAATTGTCAACGTGATTTTTGGTGCTTGCGGTCTCGGTGAAAAGAACAGCAGCTGCCGGAAGTTCAATATTTGGGTCCACGTGTAGCGCGGCCGGAGCGGCGGCGGCGGTGCGTGCGAGTGGCGCTGCTCTGATCTGAGGTGGATTCACCGCACCTAATTAATCCGAAAGCATCATCGGCGGCGTACGTACGTATCTCTCATCTGATTCGCCGCGGTGACCTCGCTTTAACCCACCGTGCGTGTGCGTGCGTCGCAGCTCCTCGCTTTTCCACCGGGCTTTGTCCACCAAAAGGCGGCATGCATGCGCCACGATGGTGCGAGTGCGTGCGTGTGCGTGTGCGCACGCCCATAAAATCCATGCACGCTCATTGACAAAATGGTGTCATCTCACCGGCTGCTGCCGCATTCCTTTCCTCGATCACTTCACTCTTTGGCCAGCAGGGGATACCCCCAGAGGCTCCGGCAATGGTACCTCTCGGTCTGCGGCGGCTGATGCTGCTACTCGTCACCCTCTTGGTGCTCGACAAGGCGGCCGACGGAGCGCCGTGGCCGTTCTGGCCGCCGGGCGGCGACCCAGGCGGCTGCCTGAGCTGGCGGGTGATGGTGGAGGCCAACAACGCCAAGTACTGGCGCGCGGTGCCGGCGCCGTGCGTCGGGTACGTCTGGGCCTACATGGCCTGGGGGCAGTACGGCCGGGACGTGGGCACCGCCGCGGACGAGATCGCCGCCTACGCCGCCGGCCAGGCCCCCGCCGGCGAGGACGGGATGGACGCCTGGGTCATGGACGTCGACGACACGTGCCTGTCCAACCTGCCCTACTACCAGGCCAAGCAGTTCGGGCCGTACGACCCGGCCGCGTTCAAGGCGTGGGCGAGCAGAGGGGTGTGCCCAGGGATACCGGCGATGGTGGGGCTGTTCCGGACGCTCAAAGCAGGAGGATTCAGAGTCTTCCTGCTCACCGGGAGAGACGAGGAGGCTATGGGCGCTTGCACGGCCGCCAACCTCGCCGCCGCCGGGTTCGCTGGGTACGACCGGCTCATCATGAGGTACGAGTTACGAGACCCTACGGCCTACGGGTTCGCTGGATACGAACGCTGAGTTAAGGCCCCAGGCTCACTAGGCTGATACTGATCGGCACAGCCCAACAAAATTCATTACTCACGGCCCAGCCATCTGGGAATGAAAACACAAAAAGTTGACAAGTGAAAACACAATATTTCCGAGTCTTTTTTTGTTTGACAGAACACTAGCTTTGAGTCTTTTTTTGTTTGACAGAACACTAGCTTTGAGTCTTAGTCCAGGTACACGTAGGCATAAGAAATGTTAAGTAGGTGAATTGCATTTTTTTTTGAACCAAGGAGAATAAAAATTTCTCAATAAGGACAGTTACATTCGGCCTTCGCATATCTAAGATACATACAACCGGTCCAAGTCCAAGGTTACAAAGCAAGAAAAAAGATAAATTACAAAAGATAAATTACATATTGTAATAAGAAACTGCAAAAAGCCTAGGGTGGTGGAGGAGGGCCAATCTGAAGATTATACTGCCATCTATATCAGGTAAAATAGTCTCTCGCTGTGTACACATCTCCGTAAACACATCGTGAAACTTCACACGATGTAGAGAGGACCATAAACATAATTAATGCACTGTACTCCGGTAGATAACCCACGAGAGAAAAAAAACCCGTCCTCACTAAACATTATCATTTCTACATAGCCATAGTGATCAAATTATGAGAATCGCTATCACCTTAAGGAGAATTATGTACTTGTGGTAGCCAATTTCTAAAAATATTGGCAATATTATGCTGTGGATACAAGCCTAAAACTACTCGGATGAATAACCATATAGAATAGAAAAAATTGCATTGAAAGAATAGATATTTAATTGTCTTATCATGATGACAAAGAATAGAGTTCGTACTCCTATGCCAATTCCTCTTAACTAGATTGTCTTTAGTATGAATAACCTCGCGATGAAGATACGGAACAAAAAAATTGTTCTTTAGTGGTATATTCATTTTTCATATTTTCCTATTATTATCAACTAGCAAGTCTGGCTAGACTAGTGCCTTGTACATAGAATTAACTAAAAATTTACCATTCTCGTGAAGATTCCAACATAAATCCTAGGCACATGTACTAATTGGACTAAAGCCAAGTGTTGAAGCAAGGCATTCCAAGAGGTAAGTCTGGATCCAATTAAATCTCTTTTGAACATCACATTTGGAGGAGAAGACTTCAAAATCAAACTGATGGCGAAAAATATTGGATAAAGCAGGATACTATTTCTGGAGTGTCACGTTTCCCATCCACTTATCCTTCCAGAATCGTATCTTCGATCCATTCTTAATTTAAAAAGATCCTAAGCAAAAGAAAAGTTTCTTCGTTGACATTAAACCAACCTAGAAATGCGACTCTCCAGGTTTCCAACAAACCTGAGACGGAGCTTCCGAGGCCACATATTTCCGTTTAAAGAGATGTTGCCATACCCGTCTTTAGTAAGTAACTTGAAAAGCCATTTACCAAAAAGATATATATTCTTGACATCAAGAATATGAATACCTAGCCCACCCTAGTCTTAGGGGCGGCTAATCACACTCCACTTATCAAGTCAATATTTCTTTTTCTCACCGCCAATCTGCCAAAAGAGTTTTGATTGAAAATAATTAAATTGTTTAAGACTCCTTTTGAAAGTTGGAGAAGTATATCATATACATAACCATGTTAGTTAGCACTAACAATAGTTTTTCTTTTCAACTTCTTAATCTTAATTGTAATCTTTTCTCAATAAGTTTGCATTCAAATTTTGTAAGTCTCAGATAGTACATCAGAATACTTAGATACCTAATTACCTAGATACCTAATTGAAAATAACTCAACATACAGATTGGCCTCGTCTTAAGACCCGCCGAAGCAAAACAATTCACTCTTATGGAAATTAATTTTTAGACCCGAAAGTTGCTCGAAATCTAAAAGAATTAGCTTCAGAATTTTTGTTTTTTCGATGTCATGTTTCATAAAAAGTATTTTATCATTGTTAATCTACCACCAACTACATGAGTATTCACACCTTTCATTTGGCCCTCTAACTTTACGCGCTCAATCATGACAGCTAGCTTGGTGATAATTGGTCGCCTTGTCTTGGACCTTTCTTATTAAGTAAGTATTTACCAACGCCGTTATTGACATCAATGCCAACAGTACCATCCGACACGAAGCTTTGGATTAAAGCACGCCACTGTACATTCCGCTAGAGGAAAGAGCACTATGATTTGTCATATATAGGCCTTCTCAAAATCATTTTAAAAAACCATTTAACGTTTTCAATGTAAGGTGAATTACATTTGAAAAAGGTATTCAAAAATATTTCTCCTACGTCAACATTGGCCGATGGTGTCCAAAATGACAGCTGACAAAGAGCCGAAGTACAAGTCACTAGCCATGTAAGCCGGATAGGCCGGGCACGTTCGTATGTCACGTACGTTAGGTAATGTGTACTGCCGCGGACGGTGATTTTCACTCCCCGTACGTTTCCACTGGTGGCCATAGACGTCGCACTACATGGTACATGACATTCATCGACGACAGCACGTACAAACACAGAAAAAATCAGGAGCATACTATATTCTTCTACAGCAGGGAGATCATCAGATCTTCAGAGGCAGAGGCGGTGGATACGCATACGTAGGCTCTCTACGTTCCACCACTGAATCCCTTGACATCGTGGAGGCGAAAGCACTGAAAGTGATAGCGAGGTGACGTGAACCGCGACAGCTAGCTTGCGGTATAGTATTGCACGTACGGTACGGGTCTGATTGGGATGCGTGTTTTGTCGTGATCGTTTTTTGGCCATTGCATGTGTGCAGGAGCGCGGCGTACCGTGGGCAGAGCTCGGTGGCGTTCAAGTCGGCGGTGCGGCGGCGGCTGGCGGAGGAAGAAGGGTACCGGATCCGCGGCAACGTCGGCGACCAGTGGAGCGACCTGCAGGGCGACTTCGCCGGCGAGCGCGTCTTCAAAGTGCCCAACCCCATGTACTTCGTCCCCTGATCGAACGAATCCCTGATCAGCCGTCCGTCCGTCGTGCACGTGCCTGTGCGCGCTGATAATACTAAGGAATCGCTATGCCGCGATTGACGGACACGTACGCGTCGTGTTTCCAGAGAATAATTAACTGCGCAAAAGAGGTCGGTCCTGCTCCCTGTCATGTTCTGAACTGGTAATTCCTGGCCGAGAGACAACGACGGCGTGTAAAACGGTCGACGACGACGTGACGGCGACTGGCGCGCGCGGCGCGGCGCGGCGCGGCGCGCAGATATATAGCCGCCCGATCCCCGATCTCGGCCCAGAATTAAAGCTGGGGCTTGGACTCTAGCTGCCCGCACCCCGTATATCATTGTCCATCCCAACAGATTCCCATTTGTCCCTCGCGCGCTGCTTCAACCAATCGCGGAGAGGACGGGACGAGCATGGCGGCGATGGTGGCGGTGAAGGTGGTGGCGAGCCTGTGCTGCGTGGGGGCGTGCGGCCTGCTGCTCTACCTCTACCGCCTCCTCTGGCTCGTGCCGGAGAGGATTCGCCGCGAGCTCAGGAGGCAGGGCGTCCGCGGGCCGCCGCCGTCCTTCCCTTACGGCAACCTCGCCGACGCCAAACGGACGTCGTCCTCGTCCCAGCGCGGCGGCACCGGCATCGTGCACGACTACCGCCCCGCCGTGTTTCCCTTCTACGAGAAGTGGAGAAAAGAGTACGGTGCGTGCAAACATCCATACGGCTCTCCGGCCATTATCTCAACTCGGTCTCCTGTGCACTACTCCATCCATCCGTTCGCAAATAAGCGTATATCTAATTTTTTGTCTAAGTCAAACATAATTAAATTTGATCAACTTTATAGAGAAATATAGAAACATATATTACATCAAATTGATATATTATGAAACTAAATTTAAAAATAAATCTAATGATATCAATTTAGTGTCATAAATGTTATTATGTTGTCCTAAAAAGTTAGTCAAATATAGTAAAATTTAATTTAGGACAAGGCTAGAAGTACACTTGTTTGTTTTAAGACGGAGGGAGTACTACCGATCAGTTCACTGCTGGCTGATCGCGTGCTAGATTTGAACCAACAGTACTGCTGTACGTATCGGTGCATTTATGGTCAGTTTATTTCCTTTTTTCTTCCCGGGTGTCCGTTTTTTGAACTAGCTTTGATTTGCAATCTCTCGTGTCGCTTTTGCTAACCCTCACACAAGTGAAATACTTAGACAACGCTCTTTTTTTTCTTTTGCTTCTCGGTCATCGCCTAAAACTGCACATTGTTAAGCATGAAGCTGCCATTTCTTGGAGGTGTGCAGCATCGTACGTCTGTTTATTAGTTTGTCACAAAATATGAAGTCAATTTGATTTCAATGTTGATGCAACGGTTTAAAACTATGCCTAAGATTTATTTTAAAAATGGGAGTGACTAGATCTCAGGCGTCTGAGAATTTCTTATGTCTAAGTCGTTGACGCATCCTACTATATGTGTCAATTCTCAGTTGCAATCTAGTTGTAACTTATATAAATTGTACTAATTCTTGGTTGCAACCTAGTTGTAACTCATTAATTTCCAGTTACAATCTAGTTGCAGCTCATGTGTAAATCTCACGCTACACGAATCACGAAGTAAATCCAATGATGAGAGAGGTGACTGAAACATACCAAAGAACTAGCAAATCCGTTAAAAAACACAGACGATTTAATTTCTCCTGCCCTTGCATCGTGCACACGTATGTTCTCTTCTTCTGCATGCTTAATATATATTGGATATACCAGTGTATACATTATCAAAAGAAATCAAGCACTCCAGTTTGTACCATGTCCACTTGAAGCGCACACCGACCACCAACAATATATTCTTGGGTGCTTGGTTGATTTACCACTAGCTAGCTAAATTCGCAACAAAAAAAAGAAAGCTAGATAAAGGCGCGAATAATTGAGACGAATCGCAACAAGAATCGTTGGATAATTAAATCGAGCGTGCTTTCTGCCTGCACAGAAATAGTAATGCGGTCGAAAGAAGAAACAATAATTGAGTAGGATCGCTCACACTGTTGTAGCTAGGCATATGCTAGCTCCATGTCTGTGCAGGAATAGTCATCCGCTCCATAATAACAGGCTAGGGAAGCACTAATTGAATTCTATAACTCTAGCTACCGCCTAATGCACGAATTGTACTATACTCCAGATTCCAGAATACTATAACGGAAATAGCAAAACACTTTCAACTAATAACTCTCTAAAGCATCTCATCTTTTCTTGCGTATCATATCATGTGTCCGAAGTGATCGATGCTTTGTTAAAAGAAGAAGATCAGACATACAGTAGTATTTTCTTGGATTATTAAAGAGGTCCATCATTGACCTAATAACTTTATAGAAAGAAGACCAGACATGTTTTTGTCGTGTCTCGCATGCATTACGTAGCCATGTCGATACTGTGTACTGCCTGGACATCAAATCGATCGAGATGACCGGCCTCAGCGTGCAATCCAATCCTCAAGTCACGAAAGATCGCAATGAGTTCCGTTTAGAAACCAGCTGCCATATAGGTTCATCTGGTTATTCAGAGTTTTCAGTCAGCCACGAGACAACGTGCGTGCATGCTGCTGTCCGAAAAGCGAGGCCGAGTACACTACTTGCACCTTTCTTTCGCCGCTCTCCTTTGTCGTCACGTACGCCAAAAAGCCCCTCTCCGCTAGTACTACACCAACACGTACGCATCGCGCCATCGCCGATCGCCGATCACTGATGAGCAAAGGGACCCAAGGTTTTTGACAGCTTTTGCTGATCGACATGTTGCTGGATCGATCTAGGGCCTGTGTTCAGCTACTCCGTGGGGAACATGGTGTTCCTGCACGCGACCGACCCGGCGGTGGTCCGCGACCTGTGCCTCTGCGTCTCGCCGGAGGACCTCGGCAAGAGCTCCTACATGAAGACCACGCACCACCCCCTCTTCGGCGACGGCATCCTCAAGTCCAACGGCGACGCCTGGACCCGACAGAGAAAACTCATCGCCCCCGAGTTCTTCCCCGACAAGGTCAAGGTACGCTACACGATCGATCATTCATCACGTACTGCCATCCCGATCTTAAATGTAACACTAATGCATTCCTGCTTATGTATGTAGGGCATGGTGGACCTGATGGTGGGCTCGGCGCAAGCCCTGGTGCGGGCGTGGGAGGGGAGGGTGGCCGGGACCGGCGCGCTGGACATTAGGATCGACGACGACATCAGGGCCTACTCCGCGGACGTGATCTCCAGGGCGTGCTTCGGGAGCAGCTACGTCAAGGGCAAGCGGATCTTCGCCATGATCAGGGACCTGCAGAAGGCGGTCGCCAGGCCCAACCTGCTTGCCGAGATGACCGGGATGAGGTTCCTGCCCACGAGGAGCAGCTGGGCGGCCTGGCGGCTCAACCGGCGGGTGAGGAGGCTCATACTGGACGTCGTAAGGGAGAGCGGCGGAGAGGACGAGGGGAACCTGCTGAACGCCATGCTCCGGAGCGCCGAGGCCGAGACGGGCGGCGTCGCGGCGGCGGAGGACTTCGTGGTCGATAACTGTAAGAACATATACTTCGCCGGGTACGAGACCACGGCCGTGACGGCGGCGTGGTGCATGATGCTCCTCGCGCTGCACCCGGAGTGGCAGCGCCGGGTGCGCGACGAAGCGCGGGAGGCGCTCGCCGGCGCCGCGCCGGACTCCGCGTCGCTCCAGAAGATGAGGCAGGTGCGTACTTACGTGCATGCACGATGTCGCGCGACGGGACGGACACGCATCGAACATCTTGCGTGCGTGCGTGCGTGCGTGTTCTCTGTCTGAAGATTTTTCACTTGCAGCTGACGATGGTGATCCAGGAGACGCTGCGGCTGTACCCGGCGGGCTCGGTGGTGTCGCGGCAGGCGCTGCGGGAGCTCTGCCTCGGCGGCGTGCGCGTTCCCCGGGGCGTCAACATCTACGTGCCGGTGTCGACGGTGCACCTGGACGCGGGGCTCTGGGGCTCCGGCGCGCGGGAGTTCGATCCGGACAGGTTCGCGGCGCGGCCACAGCTGCACTCGTACATGCCGTTCGGCGCCGGGGCGCGCACCTGCCTCGGGCAGGGCTTCGCGATGGCCGAGCTCAAGGTTCTCCTCGCGCTTATTCTCTCCAGGTTCGAGGTGGCTCTGTCGCCCGCCTACCGCCACTCGCCGGCGCTCAGGCTCGTCGTCGAGCCGGAGCACGGCGTGCAGGTCGTCCTCAAGAGCGTGTGGTCTGTGGACGGCCCGATTTAGGTGTACCGAAAGCTATTGTGCAGCCCATGTGGTTGTTTGCATTTTGGCCCCTTGGCTACATAAAGGTTACACACTCACAGCCATTCTCAAGGAGTAAATGACATTTGCCAACCTGAATACAAGGAAATTATGATTTAAAAGAGAAAAGTTGACACAAAAATCAGCTAAGAAATTAATTAAAAATAGAGGGGTGGGAGGCAATCAGGGTTTCCTCGCGGGACGCTGCACAGGAAACTTAGGCGGATCTACGTGCCTCCTTCCAGGGCCAAGCCGACAAAATCTGGAACCATGTGCAAAACTCTAAAATAAGGCCCTATAACACTAGAAAAATTTAACTATTCAACAATTATTATGTATAGAATAGAGTATTTTATATATCAATTGGATATATAAATAAACATACCTATTAAACTCTCGCAACACGTGAAATATTCAAGTTAACATCCATATTAATGGTTGTCGACTATCCACAAAATCATTGTAAGAAATAATGGAAAGTGTACGGGTAGAAGGATCAACTGACTGATTATCGGAAGACACTTGTAATTTTTTTTTTGATAAACATATTATACTATAGCTTAAGCCCGAGCAAAAACGAGTCATCTGAGGCCATCTACCCACGCCCGTGTTTCTGCCCGTTTGACCTTCACTCTAAGTCATCTCAACCACGCAGTTTCAGGTGTTACCTAAGTCTTACGAGCTGGTCCCTCCCGTCCTTTCCTCCGCCCCCGTTCCCCTCCACCCGAGCTCCCGTCCATCCTAGCCCCTCCTCCGTCTCCCTAGGAACGTGCGCCACCCCCTCCGCTCCAGAGCTCTCCCTCTCACCTTCTCCCCCTCCGCCCCCTCCACTCACGAGGCCACCACCTCCCGTCCAGCTACCGGATCCAGCATCGTCCGCATCTGCTTCACCGCCTCGAACCTGCCCAGTACCGATTGAACATTGCCCCGACCTCACGCACCAGTCCGCTTCCACGCTTTTCCAGTGGTGAGGAAGATAAGGAGGAGGTGAGCGCGTGGGGCGGTGGGGGTGAGAGAGAGGGGCGGCGCGGGTAGAGACGCTCCTATGCGGGACTGCGCGTAGATGTCGCATCATCCTCATCGCTTTGACTGGAAAAATCTGGGACATGCGGCGGAAAAAAAGGAATTGAAAAGGAGAAGGCCCCTCTGCTCCCGAGCTTTCCATCTCACCTCCTCTCCCTCCATGCCTTCCACTCACGAGGCCACCGCCTCTTGCCTAGATCCCGCATCCAGCATCGGGCGCCTCTGCTTCCCCGCCTCGAACCTGCCCAGTATTGATTCAACATCGTCCCTGACCTCACGCACCCGTCTGCCGCCACGTTTTGTCGGTGGTGAGGAAGATAAGGAGGAGGTGAGCGCGTGGGGCGGTGGGGGTGAGAGATAGGGGAGGCACGGGTAGAGACTATCCTATGCGGGACTACGCGAAGATGTCGCATCATCCTCATCGTTTTGACTGGAAAAATTAGGGACGTATGGTAGAAAAAAGGAATTGAAAAGGAAAAGGCTCGCGAGACATGCGAGGACGTGGCACAGAGCAATTGGCCAGAACCCGGAATCTATAGTAACCGAATGGAAGAAGCGCTGAACGAAAAGCGTGGAGCGCTAACTTGGCGAGAAAAGGTGGCGCCTTCGAAAAAAGGTCGCGTTTAATGTCACTTCAACAATTAACATGTATGTATTCTTGAAAACAAAATAAGCTGATTTTAGCCCCTCTTAGGCTCTGTAACTAAATTTTCTTTTGAATATATTAGCATATGTCGAGAATACATGAGATGCTTGTGTAAATTGATACATGTTCTACGTTATTATACAATTTCTACACGAGTTAATAAAAATTTCAGTGCCCCTGACTTGGAGCATGCTTTATGATTTATGAACAAGCAGGTTCCATCGACTAAGTGGGTCCAAAAGAAATGTCATAGCTTCTATTTTTAATTTTCATGTACATAAATTATCAAACTTGATTACATATTAGATCTTGCTTTTATGTAAAGATTCGTGGCATCTTCCAACCAGGGGCGGAGACAAGGGGGGGCTAGCAGGGGTCAGACCCCCCCCCCCCCCCCCTAATGGATCGCCCCCTTAAGAAAATAAAATAGGTTCTGGTAGTATTATAGGTATACTTATAAGATAATTATGAGTATTGTAAACCCAGAGTTATGTATTTATGAAGCAAACGGAAGCCCAACCAGCAACCAAAACAGCCCATCTGCTGCCCATGTACAGGCCACCGAACGTGGACTGTAGACGCCTAGTTGCTGGCCCCATCTCCTCTTATCAGATCGATCAACAAATATCCCTCCGAAACTACGAGTACGCCCGCTGCCGCAAGAATTGACTTGATTGCTGGCGTCTCTAGGAGTGTAGGCAGCTGAGTAGCGGAAAATACGACGGCGGCGACCACTGATCATTGGTCGCTTGCGCACAGTCAGATTTTTACCAAGGTACGTACGCAATTTAGTAGTATAGAAGTTTGCTAATTCTCATCTAATTCCTCTTTTCCTTTAGTTTTTCGATTTGGTTAGTTATAGAAAACGAAGACAAAGAAAATACTAGTCACGCAATTTATTTTGACACTGGATCTGGGATTGCTAAAAAAGTCATTAGAATGAAAATACATTTTTAGGCAATTTCTATTGACATAGAATCTGGCAGAGCTGAATAAATTATTTGTAAACAGTGACCGTAGAGCTATATTTAAACTTGCGAAAATTAGAGGAACACATATCGATTTTCTTAGCAATTTTAATGTTGGAGGTCATTTATATTCATACAATAATATTGGCTTATTGCCAAACATGTGTTTATATGCTATTTTTATTAGACCTGATGTACTCAAATATTGTACTCTTTTTGGTCAAAAAAATTTAATAATCCTGGCTCCGCCCCTGCTTCCAACCATACCTTCTCTTTTAAATTTTATTAAACTAGTGAATAATTTGGAATATAACAAGTATAACTCTTGCATAGAATTAGTATATATGTAATATGGTTGTCTATATTTGACTAAACTAAACATTTAATAATCCAGCTACTTTTAAGTGTTGAATACAAAGTTGTGTCTTCCCTTGGAGCTATACAATCCAAATAGTTGCAAGCTAAAAATTTAATAATCCATCTACTTTTGAGGCAGTTGAACAAGGTTACGGTGTGATCTTCATAAGTTAGCTTATTTTGTGTAACATCCCAAAAATACTAAATTTGGATCATCAATTTCTAATCCTCACATTTAGGGTTAACAAAAACTTTTATAAATAACATTATGAATGCATGCATATGTGTATGCATTGATTTTGAATTCTTTTAAAACCACCTTGTTTGTGTGATCCATTGCTTGTAAAATGTTGCTTAGGTGAAATAAACATCATCTAAAACTTTTCCCACACTTTTCCTAAAGACAAGTAAATCAAAACACATATATGACATGAATGGTCATTTTGGCCAATTTGACTCCCATGCCTACTTTGGCTGTCTCAAACTTTCAAAACTTAACAGAAACTTTTCTGGATCTTTGCACCCCTTGAATGTACTCATAACAAGGTATCAAGGCCCACTTTATGATCATCCAGAAACTTTCAAATGCATAGTTTAAATGACAATTCAAAATTGAATCTTCTTCATATGGGAAGATCCCACTTTTTCAAAACCCACTCAAACAAGCTCAACTTTCAAAACCCAAGCATCTGCAGACTCACCAGCACCAATCTAGCCAACCCACCAAAATTCATTTCAAAATTCAAAACTTGATTTCATGCGGCCATTTCATCAAACAGGTTGCAGACACAAATCAAACAAAACATAAAACACTATAGTGTGCAGTGATTCTTGCCTAACTTGTTCCCTAGTTAGCTCACACACAACCCAGTAGATAATCTAGAAAGATTAGCCCAACACTAGCACCCCTGTGAGCTTGCCATTGCCATTAATGGTGAACAGCCGAGCACCCCAATGTCACCCCATCGTGGACAGCAGGCTAGAGGAAAAAATAGCCATGCCAACCTTGTCTAGGAGGCAGCCCACCGTCCACCGCCACTCACTGTCCCAACCGCGAGCGTTGCCAAGCCCTGGACCACGCGCACAAGCCGCGCCCAGACCATGCCGAGCGTGCGCCAGAGCGCCACCCTCGACCATCACCCACAGACCGCGCGCCGCCCTCACCGCGTGCACACACGATCGCCATCAACCCAGGAGACCGCCAGACACCCTCGTTTGCCGCCCCGTGCCATACAGCCACCGCACGCCGTCGATGACGCCGCCTCTGCCGCGTAGAGCACCGCCCCTTCCAGACCAAACCACACCGCCCCATGCCTCGCGACCATGTCGTTGAGCATCGCCAGGAGACACAGCACCGCCCTCTACCCTTGCCCATGCCATTAGCCGCCTGTAACGTCGCCCCCCATGAGCTCACCGTGCGCCCCGACGGTCCCCTCGCTCGACTATAAATAGAGGCCACCCCGCACGATTTCTTCACACCATCTCACTCCCCTCTCCTCACTGACCATGCCATACCGTTCTCAGAGCAAGGCGAGCACCACCTCGCCGGAATTTCACTGGAGCCTGCCGCTGCCGGAGAAGAAAGGAGCCAGCGATTGGAGCCGCCCCAAGAGAAGCCACCGGTACCAGGAGGTTCGCCGTCGTCGACTTTGTCGTTCGCCCGCCTCGCCGACCCTCGCCCGTACCCCGGTGAGCCCCTAGCACCCCTCACTGGCCGCGCTAGGTTTCGTTCTCGCCGGAGTTGTCTCGCGTCGACGGTGACCCTCAGCCGTTGGATTAGAACTAGATCGAACGATCCACGTTGCCCCATACCGCTTCGCCCAGCCCAGTGTCACTGACGAGTGGGGACACCCACTTAAGCAGCCCGCGGGAGCACTGCGCTTAGCAGGCCGGCCCGTTAGAATTTCCCGCGCAAGCCCAGTGATTCAAATTAAACTTTTTCTATTTCAATTCAAACACACTTCTGTAGCCAACTTCAAAAATCAACCCAGATCGATTCAGTACATCAAAATGTATGAAACCAATTTTGTTGAAAAGGTCTGTGAATGCTTAATCCAAGCCCGTTGGATTCAAGTCATTTGGATCTGTAGATCACCCATAGTAAAAATAACAAGGCAGAAGCTTTTCTGCATTCAAACATTTTTCAAATTTAAACCATAAAAGCTTTTGAGTTGATTCCAACTCTCAAAAATCAAATTTAACCATACATTTCAGAATATATAAAAATATATAGGTTTACTTGCAGAAATAATGTTCAAGTAATAAAAGAATGCTATATAAGCATTTCTAGTCACTTTAATTAATTAAAATAAAAGGGTAAAACCTTATTAAATTGTGACACCACTATAAATCACATTCCCATGGACTACAATATATGGTGATGACATGTGTAAACATGATCCCATATTGGGTTTGGAGAATATTAAATCTTAAGTAGTTTTTCAATGAGTAGAAATTACTTTTCTAAAAATAAAAGGAATTAAACCAAGCCTTAACCTTGTAATGTTAGAGATGATGCTAGATCATCTATAGGACCCTTGTGTGTGATGATTGCAAGTAGTTCAGTATTGTTTGGTGATTGTGTACCTCGTATTTATTCATAGACGCTAGTACCGACCAAGGCTACGAGGAGGAAGGAGAATACTACGAAGAAGAAGCCGAGGAGAACTTCAACCACTGCTCTGCACAAGGCAAGCTAACACTTGCAAGATACTTTACCTATGCAAGCTGATACTATATCTATGCAAGCTAACCCTTGCAAGATACCCTACTGATGCAACAAACCCATACTTGTTCTATTACTACTATATGCCTTAAGCATATGTGCTCATACCCATTTGATAAACCAATCCTAGTTTTACTTGCAAGCTTCTTACTTTATTTCTTTATCAAAGCTCACTTAGAGTTTACTTAATTGACTGGTAGATTTTGGAAAGTTACTGAAGGTTGCATAAAGAGCATAAAATTTGGCCTAAGATAGAAACCTTGATATCAGCCTAAGATATAAGGTTGGACTTAGTTGAAACTCCACTAGTTACTACCCCATCATCAGTACTACCCCCCCTTACCTTAGATGCTAGTGCTAAGCATAAAATTTGATCAACTCTAGATGGGATTACTTGGTGGAAAAATGGTTATGAAAACCTTGGAATGATGGATCATTCTATTGAAATGTTTTGGACATGTGTTTCCAAACACTTGATGATTCTGGTGATAAAAAAGTTGAGGCATGAGCCTTAGCCCTTTATAAAACTGATGGTTGTATGGATGGGATACCATTCCAATTTTATCGTACAACCACAATACCCGAATATTGGGTAGGGCTTGACTGGAAACTTATATACCTTAGTATTAGTTACCTCACGGCCAAGGTCTGAGCTGAGGCTACCTTGTGAAGATTGTCCACCTGTGCAGTACCCAAGATGACAGCTGGTCATGGTTGGGAGGCCAAACTCATAGGAGAGGTGCTTATACTAGGGCGTGTAATTAAAAGGTTAGGATTGATTATCCGCATACTGAGTATGGTGAATTCAGGACTTGTTCCTGGCGGATGTATCGAATGTTGTGGTGAAAGTGTACAATCTCTGCAGAGTGTCAAACTATTCGAATAGTCGCGTCCGCGGTTATGGACAGTTGGAGTGGCCATACTGTTCCCCCGTCAGACTTTTCAAAATGACTTGTGAAATGAATTGAGACTTTGACTTGACCACAACAGAGTTGTGACTTGAAATACAAGATCCCACCTAGGAGTTTTAAAATTGTGACTAGCTTTGGAACTTAGTAGAGATAAACCTAGCTTTTGCAAAACAACCCTAGAGCCTAGTGTCCTATTATCCAAAAATCCCCTTTACTTGTTAGTATTAGTTTGCGAGTACTTAAAGAGTACTCATGGCTTTGTCCCTGGCTATTCCCATGGCCAGACTATGAAGATGAGTACCTGGAAGATGGAACCCAGGAAGGTTACGACAACTAGGATCATCTCTCATCGTCAGCATTGCCTGTGACCCCGAAGATGGAGCTTCGCCTACGCTACCGTTATTACTACGTATTCCACTGCTTGATGTTGTATTAAGAACTGGATCATGAGATCCCTATTTGTGTAAGAACTTATGTATCGTTTGTAATGGATGAAGTACTATGGTATCCAATTCTGTTATGTCTCGCAAAAATGGTAATCCTGGGATTGCGATGTATGGCATAACAGGCATCTAGGATTGAAAAATCCGGGTGTTGACAAGTTGGTATCAGAGACATCCTGACCATAGGAGACCCTAGTTAGATTGGACGTTGAACCAAAAACTTAGTTTCCAAAACCAAAGAAAACAAATATTTACGAAAACTTATTCTCATTCTTACCTCTTTAATTCTTTCATAAAAATTCATGTTCCTCAAAAACTCTTGCAAAATAGATAAAATTTTGACACACTTGATCACTATGCTAATCTACTCATCCTCTATTTTTATAGATGGACGTGAAGTACAACAAGTTTTACCAACTTGGGAATGGCGGAGACCTTATCTTTGAGAGGGATCTGGATCAGCTTTCGGAACTTCTGGAGCGTCCGCACCCCGAGTTCTTCGAAGCTCATCTCAATGATCAAGGAGGTGAAGATCTGCAGTGGCTAATTGTTGCAAGTCTCCGAGGAAAGATTGAACCTCCCATCACGGAGGGAATTCAGTTTACCTTGAGGGAAAACAACTGGCTCGATGGACTTGCCAGAGCAATGCAGGAAGCTCTTTCCCGTCTGTGTGGGCAGAGCATCAATCAGATCAAGGGTACTCGCTTTGAGTTTTCCCAAGACGTGATGCAAATGGACAACCATTGGAAGCCCCATACCACCTTAGATTCATGATGTATGATCGTCAGCAGGAATTGGACAACTGTCGTGACTATTGCAACCACAAGTCTGCCATCATCAAGACGAAGGACCAGACCATCGCCATGCTAGCAAAGGATCGCAAGTCTCGCCGCCGTCAGCTCGACAAGAAGGAGCGCATTATCGCCCGTCTTCGCCATCGCATCTCATCCCTGGAGGATACCATCCACGAGAGAGACATGCAGTTAGAGGAAAGGGAGAATGCCGGAGAGGTCCTTCGTGGAGACCCTTACTCCTATCTCAGCGATGACGATGATTTTCTGGAGGATCAGGCCATGGACTTCCTCACCGATGAGGATGACTTCGCCTTCATCGATGATGCTGAAGATGATGAAGCCACAGATTACGACGAGTAGTAGCACTGAGCACTAGCGTAGTGAGTAGTAGTCGGTCCCACTGTATCGTAGATTCCAGAATGGTTCTTAAAACCATCTGTTTGTCCTTGCTGTGGTGTGCATTGTATCGAGTGAATGAATGAATGAAAAATCAAGTTGCTAGAAAAATATGAGTCAAACATTTAAAACTTTTCAAAGACCCAAAACCTTAGAAATTTCCCTCTTTTCTCATGATCTATATCAATCTTCAGATGCCATGTGGAGGAAGTGGTTCAGCCCCGGACCCGATGTTGCAGATCCTACAAATGTTGACTTCTGACCGCGAAGCTGAAAGAGCGGAACGTCAAGCCAACCTAGCCACTCTGCAACAGATAGCCCAGCTAGCCCACAACAACCAAGGCCTCGGAAATCAGGACAACCATGGATCTAAGCTCAAGAATTTCCAGAATACTAACCCACCCGTTTTCACCAAGTCAGAAGAACCCCTAGATGCCGATGATTGGCTGCAAACCATGGAAAATAACCTAGAAGTCGCCAGAGTGGAAGCCAACGAGAAAGTCCTATTCGCCACCCATTATCTAGCCGGAGATGCCAGAGCATGGTGGAACAGTGTTCGTGCAATGACCAGAGGCCAAATGATGACCTGGGAGGAATTCAAGGTCAAGTTAAGCAGAACCCATGTGCCACCAGGTCTGATCAAGAGAATGAGAGACGAGTTCAGAGAGCTGAAGCAAGGAAGGATGACTGTAGTGAAATACCGTGACAAAATTTTGTCATTAGCTAGGTATGCCCCGGACGAGATAGACACCGAAGCCAAGAAGAAAGAAAGATTCCTGAATGGTCTGCATGACGAGATCCAGACAGTGTTAGTCAATATCCCCTTTGTTGATATTGAAGCCCTTGTCGACTCCGCTATCCAGATGGAAGGAAAGATCAACCAGGCCAATGAGAACCGCAAGCATCGTATGATGCATCAACCAGGAACCCATCAGACCCCAAAGTATCGCCCCAACCCATCTCCAAGATTTGCCCCAAGAACCAACAGACCCCCTATGACCCATCCAACCTATCCCCACCGTGGAAACTGTAGGGTTCGTAGCATAGAAAACAAAAAATTTCCTACGATGTGAACTATATACCAAGATCTATCTACTAGATACAAACAACGGGCGGATGTATATCCATAGAGAACATACCCTTGAAGACCGACAAATCTTAATGAGTTCAACTTGTGGTTGATGTAGACGATCTCTTGCCGATCTCAAGATCGAGAGGAAGTCCTAGCGCCGCAAATCAGCAGCGCATCCGTGCTCGCACACACGTTCGAGGCACCGAGCAACCTCCGCCTCCTCTCTCCAGCGATGCAGCGGAAGCACAACTCTTTCTTGCCGAATAGCCACCGGGAACATGTATCTCACTAATCCGAGACCATGGGGAATAAATTCTAGAGGGGGAGAGAGATCCTTCACGAGGAGGTGTGTGAGACAAGTGAGGAGGGGGGCTCCTTTTATAGGAGGAGGGGGGAACCCCAAGGGGGTGGCCGGCGCATGGGGCTGCCCCCTTGCCCTCCCCTCTTCATGTGGGTGGACACTCCACTCACAAATCTCCTTTAAATTCCCTCCACTCAAAAGTCCACTCAAATTCCCATTAAATTTCCACCAAATTTAATGCAAACTCTCATTAAATAAAACTCTTTTATTTTATTCAGAATTTTGTCAATTACTTTAATGACAAACATTCACAAATAACCCCTTGCTAGAATTCTATTTCACATGCATAACCACTTTATGCAATTTCACCCGAAAACCTGTTTCGGTATCTAGTGAAATAAATTCCTGCGCTTGTTCATTCTTTCGGCATGAAACATTTGCTCCAATTGGATGTCGGTGTCTCTTAAGTGTGTCATCCTACGGTTCGTGAATAATGCGGACATGATCGAGACCCCTCTCGGATCAATAATCATAAGCGGGATCTGGAGACCCATACTGACTCCCACACATTCAACGATGAATTTCTTGTGATCGTCGGAACCTTTTACGCTAGTATCTTAATCCCTTTGTTTCACGATATATTACATGTCCGAGATTCGATCATCGGTATCTCCATACCTAGTTTGATCTCGTTACCGACATGTACTCTTTTCTCGTTCCTGTGATATAACATTCTAGTGATCAAATCACTTGCTTGCAAGCTAATCAATGTGATATCACCGAGAGGGCCCAGAGTATATCTATCCGTCATCGGGATGAACAAATTCCACTCTCGATCCATGAGCCTCAACATAACACTTTATTAGTTCTGAATCCATCTTTATAATCACCCTGTTACGGTGTGACGTTTGATGTTATCAAGAAACTCTTCCGGTGTTAGTGATTGACATGATCTCATGGTCTAAGGATTAGGATCACTTCGTAAGTTGTTATAGCAATATAAACTCAATGACTTTGATCGTAATGCTATACTTCGGATGAATGTTCATCACACCATTACACTAATGTTGTGATCCCATTATTAACAACATCCAATGTCCATGATCAGGAAACCTTGATCATCTTGTTAATCAACGAGCTAGTTTATGAGAGAGGCATAACTAGGAACTTTATGTTTGTTTATTAAACACACATGTATTAACGTTTCCGTATTAATACAATTATAGCATGCAAAATAAACATCTATCATATACTTGGAATACACATAATAAACACTTTATTATTGCCTCTTAGGGCATATTCCCTTCAGAAACCCTAGACCCGGAGGAAATCACAACAACCCCGGCAACTCTAGCAATCTCAGCCGTGCCCCACCCAAGTTCAACACCAACAATGCTACCGCCAACCTCAACACTGCCCCGAGGACTGGAAGCAATGCTGTGCCTGTCGCAGCCAAGGACAAGTCACAATGACCTGTTATGACTGTGGAAATAAAGGCCACTATTCCAACGAGTGCCCCAACAAGAAGAATGCTACAGCCCCCAACGCCAATGTCCCAGCTCATCAGCAGCGTCGTGTCCAGCCAGGGAGAATATTTGCCCCAGGGAATTCGCTCAACCGCAATGGCCGTCTTTTTCTCATGCATGCTGAAGAAGCTCAGGAAGCGCCAGACGTCGTGCTGGGTATGTTTTCTGTTAATTCAGTACTTGCAAGAGTGTTGTTTGATTCTGGTGCATCGCATTCATTTGTCTCCGAAGAATTTTCCTGCACTAGTAAAATTCAACCAACCAAATTGAAGCATGTGATGATTGTACAAATTCCCGGATCAACCACCAAGGCTAGGCAAATTTGCAAAGCCGTACCTATCCGAATCCATGGCATAGATTTTTATGCTAATCTAATAGTACTCGGAACTAAAGGTTTGGAAGTAGTACTAGGAATGGATTGGATGTCCAAACATAAAGGATTGATTGACTGTGCCAAGAAAGCCATCACCATGACCAGTACCACCGAAATATCAGTCGAGCATATATCTGAAACCTTACCTCGCCAATTCAAGTGCAACAAGAGTCTAGTCCAACCTACCATTGACCAAGTCCGGATAGTCTGCGAATACCCCGATGTATTTCCAGATGTTTTGCCCGGTATGCCCCCAGATCGGGATATCGAGTTTATCATTGAACTAATCCCCGGAACATGACCCATAGCCTAGAGACCCTATAGTATGAACTCTTCAGAACTAGAAGAATTGAAGAACAAACTGGATTCCATGTTGGAAATAGGATTGATTCAACCAAGTGCGTCCCCATGCAGATCACCTGTCTTGTTTGTGGACAAGAAGGATGGATGTAACCGTTTGTGTACGGATTATCGAAAGTTGAATGATGTCACGATCAAGAACAAGTACCCCTTGCCCAAGATAGAAGATTTGTTTGATCAGTTGACCGGTGCCCAGGTGTTTTCTAAGATTGATCTTAGAACTGGCTATCATCAACTCAAAATCCGTGCAGAGGATATTCCAAAGACTGCCTTTACCACCAGATATGGATTGTATGAGTATACCGTCATGTCTTTCGGATTAACCAATGCCGCCGCTTATTTCATGAATCTCATGAATAAGATTTTTATGGACTTCCTGGATAAGTTTGTCGTTGTTTTCATCGATGACATTCTGATTTATTCCAAATCAGAAGAAGAACATGAGCTACACCTAAGGACCATTCTTGGAACCCTTAGAGAGCATCAACTGTATGCAAAATTTAGCAAATGTGAATTCTGGTTACAGGAAGTAGGATTCCTCGGTCACATTGTATCAGCCAGAGGAATTGCTGTTGACCCTGCCAAAGTGAAGGATGTAGAAGAATGGCAAGCCCCAAACACTCAAACCCAAGTTCGTGCATTTCTCGGATTGGCGGGATATTACCCCAAATTCGTAGAAGGATTCTCGAGTATCGCCAAACCCATGACCCAATTGCTGAAGAAGGACAAGAAGTTTGAATGGACCGACAAATGTGAAGCGAGTTTTCAAGAACTCAAAAGGAGATTGATTTCAGCCCCAATCTTGATTATGCCGGATATCACGAAGCCCTTCGATGTGTATTGTGACGCATCCAAGATTGGTCTCGGATGTGTGCTAATGCAAGAAGGCAAAGTTATATCTTATCTATCACGACAATTGAAGCAACATGAACAAAATTACCCAACCCATGACCTCGAACTCGCAGCCGTAGTTCTAGCCCTGAAGACATGGAGACATTACCTGATGTGAAACCGTTGTGAGATTTATTCGGATCACAAGAGCCTAAAGTATATATTCACTCAGAAGGAGCTGAATATGAGGCAGAGAAGATGGATTGAGCTAATCAAGGATTACAACCTGGACATTCACTATCACCCTGGTAAAGCCAACGTGGTAGCCGATGCCCTTAGCAGATTGCCGTGCCGCTTGAACTCCATGATTTTGAAGGAGCAACCAAGTTTGCACAAAGAGATGGAAGATTTTTGAATGGAATTAGTAAGTGAAGGATTTTTGGCTAGCATAGAACTTCAGACCACTTTGATCAGTCAGATTAAAGAGGCACAGAAGGGAAATGCCAGTATCGACGGAATCAAGCGTCGTATCGGTACAGGCAAAGTACCCGGATTCACCGAGGACGAAGAAGGAGTTTTGTGGTACAAAGGATGCCTTTGTGTGCCAGCAGATTCGGAGTTGAAAGAGGTTATATTTAAGGAGGCTCATGATACTCTTTATTCTATCCATCCCGGAGGAACTAAGATGTATCAAGACTTGAAAGAGCAATTTTGGTGGCATAAGATGAAGAGAGAAATCGGAAGCTATATCGCCAAGTGTGATATATGTCAGCGAGTCAAGGCCGGACATCAAAGACCCGCTGGATTGTTGCAACCTTTGCAAATTCCGGAATGGAAATGGGATTCTGTAGGAATGGACTTTATCACTGGACTACCTACTTCTAGTAGGGGAAATGACTCTATTTGGGTCATAGTGGACAGATTTTCCAAAGTCGCCCATTTATTGCCCGTCAAAACCACCTATCAGAGTTCGAAGCTAGCAGAGTTGTACATCGCTAGAATCGTTAGTTTGCATGGAGTCCCCAAGAACATAGTATCGGATCGAGGAACTCAATTTACCTCGAGATTCTGGAAGAAAGTCCAAGAAGGTTTAGGAACCCGCCTAGATTTCAGTGCCGCGTAGCACCCTCAGACCGATGGACAAACGGAGCGAGTAAATCAAATACTCGAAGATATGCTGAGAGCATGTGTGTTAGAATATGGATCCAAATGGGGAGACTGTCTGCCGTTTGCAGAATTTTCATACAACAATAGTTACCAAGCCAGTTTGCAAATGGCCCCATTTGAATTTATGTACGGAAGAAAGTGTCGCACCCCCTTGAACTGGTCGGAAGTAGGAGAGAGTCAGATTTTCGGACCCGACATACTACGAGAAGCAGAAGAGAAGGTTCACAAGATTCGTGAGCACCTCAAGACAGCCCAATCCCGACAAAAGAGTTACGCCGACAAGAGACGTCGAGACCTCGCCTTCAACATAGGAGATTTTGTTTATCTGAAAGTGTCGCCATTGAAGGGAATGCAGCGTTTCCAACTCAAAGGAAAGTTAGCCCCCAGATATATCGGACCTTTCAAAATTTTGAACCGTCGAGGAGAAGTATCGTATCAATTGGAACTACCTGAAGAGATGTCAGCTGTGCACAATGTGTTCCATATCTCATTACTTCGCAAATGTCTCGAAGTCCCCGAGAAGACCGAGGTGTTCAAGAATATCGATCACCGGACCATAGAGATCAACGATGACCTAACCTATCCCGAAGTACCCATCCGTATTTTGGAAGAAGCCCTTCGAACTACCAGAACCCGAAGCATCAAGTTTCTCAAGATTCAGTGGAGCAACCACACAAAAGAGGAAGCTACCTGGGAACGCGAAGATCACATCAGGACGGAGTTTCCCGATCTCTTCAAATCCTAGGTAATGTTTTCGTCCTTTTTCAAATCTCGGGACGAGATTTTGTTTAAGGGGGGAAGGTTTGTAACATCCCACAAATACTAAACTTGGATCATCAATTTCTAATCCTCACATTTAGGTTAACAAAAACTTTTCTAAATAACCTTATGAATGCATGCATATGTGTATGCATTGATTTTGAATTCTTTTAAAACCACCTTGTTTGTGTGATCCATTGCTTGTAAAATGTTGCTTAGGTGAAATAAACATCATCTAAAACTTTTCCCACACTTTTCCTAAAGACAAGTAAATCAAAACACATATATGACATGAATGGTCATTTTGGCCAATTTAACTCCCATGCCTACTTTGGCTGTCTCAAACTTTCAAAACTTAGCAGAAACTTTTCTGGATATTTGCACCCCTTGAATGTACTCATAACAAGGTATCAAGGCCCACTTGGTGATCATCCAGAAACTTTCAAATGCATAGTTTAAATGACAATTCAAAATTGAATCTTCTTCATATGGGAAGATCCCACTTTTTCAAAACCCACTCAAACAAGCTCAACTTTCAAAACCCAAGCATCTGCAGACTCACCAGCACCAATCTAGCCAACCCACCAAAATTCATTTCAAAATTCAAAACTTGATTTCATGCGGCCATTTCATCAAACAGGTTGCAGACACAAATCAAACAAAACATAAAACACTATAGTGTGCAGTGATTCTTGCCTAACTTGTTCCCTAGTTAGCTCACACACAACCCAGTAGATAATCTAGAAAGATTAGCCCAACACTAGAACCCCTGTGAGCTTGCCATTGCCATTAGTGGTGAACAGCCGAGCACCCCAATGTCACCCCATTGTGGACAGCAGGCTAGAGGAAAAATAGCCATGCCAACCTTGTCTAGGAGGCAGCCCACCGTCCACCGCCACTCACTGTCCCAGCCGCGAGCGTTGCCAAGCCCTGGACCACGCGCACAAGCCGCGCCCAGACCATGCCGAGTGTGCGCCAGAGCGCCACCCTCGACCATCACCCACAGACCGCGCGTCGCCCTCACCGCATGCACACACGATCGCCATCAACCCAGGAGATCGCCAGACACCCCCGTTTGCCGCCCCGTGCCATACAGCCACCGCACGCCATCGAAGACGCCGCCTCTGCCGCATAGAGCACCGCCCGTTCCAGACCAAACCACACCGCCCCATGCCTCGCGACCATGTCGTTGAGCATCGCCAGTAGACACAGCACCGTCCCCTAACCTTGCCCATGCCATTAGCCACCTGTAACGTCGCCCCCGACGAGCTCACCGTGTGTTCCGACGGTCCCCTCGCTCGACTATAAATAGAGGCCACCCCCGCACGATTTCTTCACACCATCTCACTCCCCTCTCCTCACTGACCGTGCCACACCGTTCTCAGAGCAAGGCGAGCACCACCTCGCCGGAATTTCACTGGAGCCTGTCGCTGCCGGAGAAGAAAGGAGCCAGCGATTCGAGCCACCCCAGGAGAAGCCACCGGTACGAGGAGGTTCGCCGTCGTCGACTTCCTCGTTCGCCCGCCTCGCCGACCCTCGCCTGTACCCCGGTGAGCCCCCAACACCCCTCACTGGCCACGCTAGTTTCGTTCTCGCCGGAGTTGTCTCGCGTCGACGATGACCCTCAGCTGTTGGATTAGAACTAGATCGAACGATCCACGTTGCCCCATACCGCTTCGCCCAGCCCAGTGTCACTGACGAGTGGGGACACCCACTTAAGCAGCCCGCGGGAGCACTGCGCTTAGCAGGCCGGTCCGTTAGAATTTCCCGCGCAAGCCCAGTGATTCAAATTAAACTTTTTCTATTTCAATTCAAACACACTTCTGTAGCCAACTTCAAAAATCAACCCAGATCGATTCAGTACATCAAAATGGATGAAACCAATTTTGTTGGAAAGGTCTGTGAATGCTTAATCCAAGCCCGTTGGATTCAAGTCATTTAGATCCGTAGATCACCCATAGTAAAAATAACAAGGCAGAAGCTTTTATGCATTCAAACATTTTTCAAATTTAAACCATAAAAGCTTTTGAGTTGATTCCAACTCTCAAAAATCACATTTAACCATACCTTTCAGAATATATAAAAATATATAGGTTTACTTGCAGAAATAATGTTCAAGTAATAAAAGAATGCTATATAAGCATTTCTAGTCACTTTAATTAATTAAAATAAAAGGGTAAAACCTTATTAAATTGTGACACCACTTTAAATCACATTCCCATGGACTACAATATGTGGTGATGACATGTGTAAACATGATCCCATATTGGGTTTGGAGAATATTAAATCTTAAGTAGTTTTTCAATGAGTAGAAATTACTTTTCTAAAAATAAAAGGAATTAAACTAAGTCTTAACCTTGTAATGTTAGAGATGATGCTAGATCATCTATAGGACCCTTGTGTGTGATGATTGCAAGTAGTTAAGTATTGTTTGGTGATTGTGTACCTCGTATTTATTCATAGACGCTAGTACCGACCAAGGCTATGAGGAGGAAGGAGAATACTACGAAGAAGAAGCCGAGGAGAACTTCAACCACTGCTCTGCACAAGGCAAGCTAACACTTGCAAGATACTTTACCTATGCAAGCTGATACTATATCTATGGAAGCTAACCCTTGCAAGATACCCTACTGATGCAACAAACCCATACTTGTTCGATGACTACTATATGCCTTAAGCATATGTGCTCATACCCATTTGATAAACCAATCCTAGTTTTACTTGCAAGCTTCTTACTTTATTTCTTTATCAAAGATCACTTAGAGTTTACTTAATTGACTGGTAGATTTTGGAAAGTTACTGAAGGTTGCATAAAGAGCATAAAATTTGGCCTAAGCTAGAAACCTTGATATCAGCCTAAGATATAAGGTTGGACTTAGTTGAAACTCCACTAGTTACTACCCCATCATCAGTACTACCTCCTTACCTTAGGTGCTAGTGCTAAGCATAAAATTTGATCAACTCTAGATGGGATTAGTTGGTGGAAAAATGGTTATGAAAACCTTGGAATGATGGATCATTCTATTGAAATGTTTTGGACATGTGTTTCCAAACACTTGATGATTCTGGTGATAAAAAAGTTGAGGCATGAGCCTTAGCCCTTTATAAAACTGATGGTTGTCTGGATGCGATACCATTCCAATTTTATCGTACAACCACAATACCCGAATATTGGGTAGGGCTTGACTGAAAACTTATATACCTTAGTATTAGTTACCTCACGGCCAAGGTCTGAGCTGAGGCTACCTTGTGAAGATTGTCCACCTGTGCAGTACCCAAGATGACAGCTGGTCATGGTTGGGAGGACAAACTCATAGGAGAGGTGCTTATATTAGGGAGTGTAATTAAAAGGTTAGGATTGATTATCCGCATACTGAGTATGGTGAATTCAGGACTTGTTCCTGACGGATGTATCGAATGTTATGGTGAAAGTGTACAATCTCTGCAGAGTGTCAAACTATTCGAATAGCCGCGTCCGCGGTTATGGACAGTTGGAGTGGCCATATTGTTCCCCCGTCAGACTTTTCAAAATGACTTGTGACTTTGACTTGACCACAACAGAGTTGTGACTTGAAATACAAGATCCCACCTAGGAGTTATAAAATTGTGACTAGCTTTGGAACTTAGTAGAGATAAACCTGGCTTTTGCAAAACAACCCTAGATCCTAGTGTCCTATTATCCAAAAATCCCCTTTACTTGTTAGTATTAGTTTGCGAGTACTTAAAGAGTAATCATGGCTTTGTCCCTGGCTATTCCCATGGCCAGACTATGAAGAGGAATACTGGAAGATGGAACCCAGGAAGGTTACGCCAACTAGGATCATCTCCCATCGTCAGCATTGCCTGTGATCCCGAAGATGGAGCTTCGCCTACGCTGCCGTTATTACTACGTATTCCGCTGCTTGATGTTGTATTAAGAACTGGATCATGAGATCCCTATTTGTGTAAGAACTTATGTATCATTTGTAATGGATGAAGTACTATGGTATCATTTGTAATGGATTGTGATGTATGGCATAACAGGCATCTAGGATTGAAAAATACGGGTGTTGACATTTTGACATATTAGTTTTTTAACTTGATCATGTAACATGCCAGTTTCTTGTGGTACTTAAATTGGTCTATTGCTTGATGTATTTTTGTTTGAAGTTTGCTCGATGCACATGTTTGTTTACTCGAAGAAACACTGGTACCCCTATGTTGGTTATGAATTTTAATATGAAATAAGGGTCCGCTTCTTGCGTCTAATGTTAGATCTCTTAATTTCAGACATGTCTAACACGTAAATGACACGTTTTTATTTCAATTAAAATATTCAATTCTGCATATGCTCATATATTTAATTTATGGTAACACAAACAAAATAAAATGTGTTATCAACAGTGAGTATAATACACCTACCACGCTCTGCCAAATAGACCGTAGGTGGCGCGGCAAAGCGCGCATGACCACTAGTATCCATTGACCCTCTTTGAGATTGAATTAACTCATATTCCTCTTATTTTCTCTTGCGTTTTTTGATAACCGGATTTCTGTTTTCCCATGTTGACTCTGATTATGATTCTTCAAAACTATATACTGTACAAAAATATGAATAATAAATGATTAAAGGAGACCAAGAACACTAGGGCGGATAGATATGGAAGAACAAAATATACAGGTTGAGTGAAATAGATACACGCAGCATGCACCTTGCAGGATTGTGATCATCAGATCGACAATCGATCAAGGCAACCAGTTTTCATGGATCGGCAAAAAATTAAACGAAGAAAGAGATTGTCGGCGTCTTGCAAGACGAGGAACTGACCCTAGCTTGAGCGAAACTCGCGAAATCTCGTCCAACTAACCTCCAACCAATGGCGGGCTTAGGAATTTCACAATGGGTATTCATAGTAAAAAAATGAAGGAAGAAACAACAAAAAATTGTGCAAGAGTAGCACTTGATCTTGTGATCATTTGTCCTAACCAACTACTCCTATGCATACTTGTGCTAAAATTCTAATTAGTTTTTATACAAACATACTAAAATATAAGACACATCATATAATTTAGAAGTTCTGGCAAAACTTTTGGGTATTCAGCTGAATAGCTAAATACCCTTGATACAAGCTGGGCCCGCCCCTGCCTCCAACAATCGATTTTCTAATGATCTAGGTAGTCTCGTAATCTCCATATCCATAAGGCCCACCCTAGGTAAGGCTCTATTAGCCTTTTCACTTCCCGTTGCCAAATCCCAGCGGGATACATGCCATATTTTCACTCCCAGTTCGCTAGTCCTAGTGGGATACAGGTCAACTTTTTTTCTCGATCGCATACCTATATAGGCTTATACCAAAATTTTGGGCCCTCCAGAATTATGGGCCATGTGCGGCCGCACGGGCCGCACTCCTGTGGGCTTGGGCCTGTCTCCTTCTATATGTTTCGTTGTTGTTGGGACGGTCTTCGGCCGGTTTTGGTAGCATCACGGCTTATCCTTCCTCGCTCTAATAGGGTTTGCCAAGTTGTGATGCTACCATGTGACACAACTTGGAAGCTTAAGAGATCACTACTCTCTACACCTTTTATTCCCACAACAAGGTTAGGCCACATCCAGATCTCCTAATCATCAAAGAAAGTACTCCAACACCTTTTACAAGAACCTTCGAACCACAAGTCCCCAACCTTTACTCTTGTGGAAGATATCATATGCTAGTGCCAGATGCATTTTGGCCCCTAGACGTTATATATCTCTGAGGTTTGTCTTCTACAAAATCACCTAGGAAGACAACATGTGTGAAATACTGAAAATGGCCACATTTGGATCTACAAGTAAAAATTATGAAAACAGGCATTATTCATTTTCCAAATAGCACACAAAACAACTACTACTCATGTCGTCACCAGTTTTCTAAGATCCCTACTCTTAAAGTTCTTAACTCAACTACACATATCCTCCACCCTATTAGGCATATTCATCGCCCTGAGGTACATAAACAACACTCCAGGCCACGTGGTGTTTTGAACTATGTTTCACGATGTCACATGGTGGAAATACGTTATCTAACGTTAATGGGTCAAATTTGCCTTATTGGTTGGTTTAGACAATTTACATGCGTTTTGATCAACATGGTTTAGATCTTAACCTCCCTCTTCAAGTATTTTTTTTCCATAATGCAACGTCAGAATCTTCCTGGTGCATGTGACCCGAGTAGCAATGACCATGAGTTATTTTGCCTTGATGGATCTGATCAAGGTGGGTTTGTTGTTGTATCCTGAGTTAACTTGTGCATTGTACTACCATTTAAGGATGAAAACATTTTGTTTAGCCATCATCGATTGGGTCAGGTAACGCAAAATCATTGATATCTATTGGTTTACAAGAATATGGTGTCAACGTTCTTTTAGGGTATATTTTTTATGTTGCATTTCGTACTTGATCGACATCATTCTTGTATAGCATATTTCATGTAATTGTTCTCAACTATTTTTTCGTCTTCATGGTTGAATTTTCCATGGAATATTTTGTACCATGTAATAGAATATTCTTTTGTGCATCAACTAGATGCACATCTCGAGAGTTAGTCTAATAAATAAGTGACTTAGTTAATACATGGGGTTCTCCTCGAGGCACCACATCATTCCATACTATTAAAAATGATCGCTTAATTTGTAATTCATGGCTAGAATTTTACCAGAAAATGCAAACAGGAGTCATTCAATCCAAGTTGTGGGAATTAGCTGAAAGGGCATTTCCCTCCCTAAGTGTATTTTAGGTGTTTGTTGACAATACAAGCAAGTTTAACCTTCTGCTAAGTGTTTCTAGGAAATTCTAATGAAAAGCACAAGATGGTGATCGACCCCTCAAAAGTGGGAAATGGAAAGAAGGTTTCCGATGCTTTTTCTTTATAGCTTGAGTCGTATGAAATCCATACTATCAAGAGAGGTCGCTCTTGAGAAGGTTTGTGGGAAATCTTATCCTATGCACAAAACCAATATTGCACCCGCCAGCCTACATATTGCAATGGAGGAGAGTCCCCAAAAATCTAGCTATTGTTGGAGCTCCTAGTATGGAGACCCCGGTCTTCATAGACCAAAGACTATGGGAAAGTCCCTAGACTAAGTCGCCGAACTAGCAAAACCTAAGCTATGACAAGTATGTTTCTTTCAAATGCCAGTCCGGAGACCGGCATACACTTCCCCGGAGACTCTTGCCTTGTCACTCACACTTCGGAGACTCCAGTCTTCCCGGCTGGATATTCTGTTGTCAGGCCACACCCTGGCTGGAGACTTTGGCCTCCCTAGACCGGAGACTCCTGTATGAGCTACCTACAACTGTTAAATTGTGGGGAACTAATAAAAGACTCCTTTCTTTCACAAGGAGGGGTGGTGACTTCCACTCTCTCTCCTCCATTTATGTTGAGCTTTCTTTCACTAGTTCTCTCTCCCTAGCCACTAGAACTTGATTCCCTTTTGGAATCAAGGGAGAAGACCTAGATCTACACTTTCACCTAAGGGATTTGATTCGCCCACTCTCTCTTGAGGAATTTGTTACTCTTGGGTTCTTGGAACCCTAGAAGGGAGAGGTCGCCCCTGAAGCTCTCTCTTGGTGTTGTAAAGCTTTTGGGTCATGTTGGGAGATTCTAATCAAGTCATGGAGAGTGTCGTGGCAAGTTTGCAAAGGTTTCGGTTTGCCACCTTGAAGGACACCACATAGTGGATCATGTGCCCACCTTTGTTGTGCGCATAGGGAGAATAAGGTGAGGCTCTGTGGCGTTGGTAGTATTGTGTGGTGCCACACCTCTCCAAGGAATACATACTTCCCTTAACAAGGAAGAAACTTTGGGAATACGTCTTTGTGCCTCCATTGCGGTTACTTCTTTCCTTTACCCTTGTGTTGTTGTTTATCTTGATTGCTTATCATATAGGGAAATGCACTTAATTGTATGTCTACATAATTTTCCTTTGTGTCAAGCCTAGATTGAAAGATAACTAAAATTTGATTACCGACTGTTCACCCCCACTCGGATCACCATACTTGTACTTTCAATTGGTATCAAAGCCTCTTGCTCTTATTCGGGCTTTATAACCTAAGAGTATAGCCAACAATACTCCTCAAGTCGAGTTGTAAGGGTTGGGCGGTGAACATCAAGTAGCGCACATCATATCAAATGTTATATCAAGGGAAGAGCACCATGGGTACTTAAAGGCAATGGAAAACTCCTTGGTTAAGAGAATGGCGGAGATGGTGGTTAAATTTCTTGGTAATAAATCTCGAGTGCCTAAGCTTCTCTTGCCAAAGATCCTTTAGCACAAATTGTATTTGATGAACCACCTCCAAAGATGGATACATCTGATACAAGTGATAAGCATGAGGGCATTTCCACCTCAACTAACGGAAATAATGCATTGGGTGCTAGGATCCCTCCACCTTTCTCCTATGGCGATGATGAGGTGCAAGTCCTTCACCCTCATATTTTCATCTAATTTTCCTAATTAGCAATATTTGATGCAATCTCAATCTAGTTTCACAAGTTTCATTTTTTCATAAAATGTTTGACAATTTTACCATGTTTTAATCTGGTTTCATAAAAGTTTCATTTACTAGATTTATATTATACAAATTTCAAAAGCCTCACCAATCTCAAAACACCTAGGAGATGGTGGATGTGACGCTGGTATGTACCGGCACCCATATAATCGTTGGGTCGCATCATGGTGCAGATGCACACGACAATCTTTCTTTTGCCTTTTGTTTTGTTTTCATGTATGCCCTCGAGGCGGTTGGGATACTTTGTTCATAAGTGGAACACAGGAAGTATTGTTTCATATGTTAAAAATGGCATAAACTTTCTGGAAAAAAATGAACATGAAAAGTTTATCATTCATACTATGCATTTAGACAAGACAATGTGCCCGGTCATGGGCTTCCGTGATCCATGTGCTACCATTTATTGGCTCAATCACAAGTTCGCGGCCACATAAAGATAGTGCATGGCCTCTTTGGATTGTAAAATTTTCATTGGATTCATGTAAGATTCTAATCTTTACGATTTTTCCTCTTATGCATTGCCTTTTTAGATCAAAAGAATTGTGCAACCCAAATTCCTATAGATTTGATTTTTATGCCTTAATTCTATAGGAATTTGAACATCCACTGCAACCTTATTTTTAAACTCAAGTGTGTAGGATTGATGCACTTTTTCTATGGCTTTCTTGCATCTCATCCAAACAAACATTCGTATAGTTCCATGTGTTTTACAATCCTCCGCTTCACACAAGCAAACCTGCAAAATTCATATGTGTTTTATCGTTCCTGTGTTTTTCATCTCACGATCCAAAGAGGCCCTAAATGCATGAATATCCGTTCTGTTTTCGCGTTGATGTCGTTGCGCGGTCATGCACCTAGTTATTTCTGATACTCGGGTTTTGTAAAGTTTGACCAAATCTATACCTAATAATAAAGGAAGGAGTGTTTCTTGTAGTACCTATACTTTTTTGGACAGATCTATCCTCCCACCAAACCATATATTACCAACGACGCCACCGGTAAATGGTAATTTTTTTTTGAGAGTTGGGTTCCGTAGACAAGGTAAGCTCTCGATCAGTTTTTGGGTTCCGTAGACAAGGTAAGCTCTCAATCAACGCCGCTTCCTCTATGAAGCCATATGAGATAGGTGCATCGGAATCAATTAAGTAGCCGCTCACTGAAATTGCCGCCTCGCCGTATCAGTGGTGCTGCACCCGTTGAGTTGGCCCAGTTTCATATGCTACCGCACCAAGGAGAGAGGCCGATAGAATCAGCAGCCGTGCCAGCGGTTGGCAGCCAAGCTCACCTGCCGGAGTGGGGAATAGAGGGATACAACTACTTTAGGGAGGATCAGTACACTTTCCGGCCATGAGTGAACGTGTTCGTGTGTGGATTTCTAGAAAGTTGTGATTACTGATTAGCCAAAAAATAAAAAGAAAGAAGCTCTGTCGTTGCTACAAGGGGCAGATTGTGGCCCATGAAGGGGCAGCCATGGAGCACGGCATAAATATCGCGGCAGCAAGACTGGGCATCGACACTTCGGCCTTTGCTATGCCGCGTGCCTGCCTAACGAGTAATAATAACGGCCAGGAGGATGACCGCGCATTAGAGTCCATGCCGAGCGTCTTGGGGAGGTGCTCGCCCTCGGGACAGCAGCCAGCGAGGGGGAACAGGAGGATGGCGGTGTGTCGGCGTTCATGACGAGAGCGGGGCATCCTATGTACCGGTCAGTTGTTCGCCCTCGGGGCAGCTCCACGCATTAGGACCAGACGATGTTGTCCTCGAAGAGAAACGTACCGACGACGCCCTCAAGAACTTCCTCCCTGCACGGCTCCCCACGCCATTGAGCGGTAGCAAACAGGCCTCTGCGCGGCAAGACCACCGACCGGCTCCTGCGGGACTGCTCTCACGAACCGGCATACTTGCATACTCGCAGCACAGATGAGGAGCTCGCGGGGGCGGACGACGGCAAAGACGAGATGGACAACTTATGCAGATGCATACGATGCGGAGGATGGCCCGTGCTGCCCGACAAGCGGTGCCATGGCCGACGCGCGATGGAGCTGCCGAACCAATCGTTCGATTGGTTAACTGTCTAGAAACAAGATGTGTTTCCTTATCCCTTCAACTATTTTGCATTGAGGTCTCCGTACTTACATGAATTGGCAAATATAGTTAATACAGTAGTCATATGTCAATATTTGCGCTGGATCCATGGAACACCCGGAAGTGTGCATTGAATGGATTTGGGATGATTGGGATGCTTCGTGGGGAAAAAACATGGCATGTTTTTCTTTCTGAAAATAAAAAGACTATGTATGGATGCGTTCAGCCAACTGACATTGTAATAATAGGCTAAATAATATTCAATAAAACTTAACCCGTAGCAACACATGCATATTTTCTATACAATAAAGAATTTATCTTGTGTGTGTAATTTTTCTCCCGATGCAACGTACGGGTATTTTTCCTATAAACCAAATATGTGGACTAATTAAATGGAATGGTGCCAGCCAGAGCCGGCATCGGCGCGAGATGAAAGGGAAGCACACCAAGGAATTAGAAGAGAGGGTTTGGAGAAAGGAAATATTCAGCTTACGAATTGGAACAATCAATTGATCGAGGAGCGGATGTCACCAAACAAGTTAAAAAAAATTGTTTATGATGTGGCGTGCCATCGATTTAAAAAAAACTCACCACCGGCATAACAAAGACTAACTTCTTCATCCGCCGCAACGCGCGGGCATTTTGCTATATACATAAAAGATATCAGCATGTATACAATATAAATGCGTGAAGTATATTTTATGATGATTCTAATAACCATGAGTTGACATTGTAAATAATGTTGATATCTTTTTAGTATATACCCTGTCAAATTATAAAGTTTTACTTCAACCAAAGCTAAAATGCAGGGCAATTTGGCATAGAGCTAGGACGTGTTTAAACGGGGCAATGCACCTGGGTCATGGGTTCTCCCTGACCATGCGCTGCCGTTCATCGGCTCGGTCACGGTCACGGGCACGGGCACGGGCAATGCAGGAAATGCATGGAGATCGCCCTGCTGCGTCCGCCGGTGTGGCTGCCACGCCGTCCGTCTGGCTATTCCTAGAACGCAGACAAGCTGGCTGGTACGGTGGGACGAGAAGTGTAGCAGTCCGTGAGGCAGACAAAGATGATATGAATCCGAGCCCACGTTGCACGGAAGAAATCACAAGGAAAGCCCTGTAGGAAGCCGATACGAAAGTAGTCTGCCTGCCTCCCCACAGCACCGAGCGTCCGAGTACGCCATGAATTGGTTCTGATGATCAGCTGTTTCCATGGACGGGATGGGCTGCGCGCGAGTGGTATGGTAGGCGATCGATTTCCCGGCAGAGAAAAAGGAAACCATAGCCCGGCGCGGCAAAATTCGCCCCGCCTCCGCCGGGGACACGACACGCCTCCCGTTCCCGTTCGTTCCTTTCCTTTTCTCCTGCTATAATAGAGCCGCGAGAGTCTCGGCGCGGCCTCCCACACCCCTCCCGAAATAACAAGGACCGGCGCACGACCAGAACCAGCAAGCGAGCGGGAGAGAGAGAGAGAGAGAGGGAGGGAGCCTGCCAATAATGGACAATCAGAGCCAGAGCAATCCGTCGGCGGCCCTGTCGAAGGGCGCCCCCTCGCCGTCGTTCCGCCTCCGCAACGGCAGCCTGAACGCGGTGCGTCTGCGGCGCGTGTTCGACCTGTTCGACCGCAACGGCGACGGCGAGATCACGGTGGACGAGCTGGCGCAGGCGCTGGACTCGCTCGGCCTGGAGGCGGACCGCCCCAGCCTGGCCGCCACCGTGGGCGCGCACGTCCCCGAGGGCGCCTCGGGGCTCCGGTTCGAGGACTTCGAGGGCCTCCACCGCGCGCTCGGCGACGCGCTCTTCGGCGCGCTCGCCGACGACGGCGAGGAGGGCGGGCAGGACGAGGAGGAGATGAGGGAGGCCTTCAAGGTCTTCGACGTCGACGGCGACGGCTACATCTCCGCCTCCGAGCTGCAGGAGGTGCTCAAGAAGCTGGGCATGCCCGAGGCCAGCAGCCTCGCCAACGTCAGGGAGATGATCTGCAACGTCGACCGCGACAGCGACGGCCGCGTCGACTTCAGCGAGTTCAAGATCATGATGAAAGGGATCAACCTCTGACGCGCACGTACGTACGTACGTACGTGCTTCTTCTTCTTCTTCGCCCGAGAATCATGGTGCAAGGGAAAATCCTACACACGTTTATGTATTCCGTACGTACGTAGTAAGCTCGAAGAAAAACCTGCTGTTATTTGTTTCTTAAATTAATGTTCGCCGTCCACGATCGATATGCTCAGACGCAATATATGTAACCTCTGAGACGACAAGAGATTGCAAAGGTTATCTAGGTTTCCTACGTGCGATTAATCTCCAAGACTTAAGACATGGCCCTTGAACTTCTTCTAATTGTGTGATGATGTGCACTTGTTGTCCTCGATTAATCCGATGGCATGATCTGTATCTTTTTTTTTTAGATGAAAAGGGCCTCCGCCCCGGTTTCCATTAATCATGAAACCCCAGCTACAACGAATTCAATTCACAGGGAAGCGCCAAAACTCGACGTCCCAGTATCCAAAACATCAACAAAGCTTAGAATATATCACTGCTAAACGCAAAAGCTAGCACAACACCAGCAAAGCTAAGTTTACAGTAGCATATAAAGGACAACCCCAAGGCTAATGACAGAAGCTAGAACGAAACAACATCAATGCTTCAAAGCACTCTTAGCCAGGATCCATCTTTCACCAATTCCATCTGATTCTTCTTAAACCTTTTTGCAAGGTCGTCAGTTGTCAACCTCCACTTCATAGCTTCCTCATCCGCACCAGCGTGGGAGTCTTGGGCACTTTAAGAGATGAGTTTGTTAACATCACAGGGATCAACCAGGATCTGGCCAAAGCAGGGGTGGTGGAGCAGTCGCTAATAACTCTGTTTTTCCTGCGAGAGCCTCCAATTTTCCTTTTGCATCCCCTGCTGATAAAATCATCCATTGGGATAGCAGGAAAGCCACCTTTCTCCAAATTACCTGCACACCAGACCAAATGGTTTTATTGAAAAATGTATCGTTTTTGGTAAGCCATAGACTCCACGGGCTTATAACTCCTATGCGACGTCTTTACATGGAATTGGAAGAAAAGCGACATCGTTGAAAAGAATAGCTCGCATGCGACGGTTGTAAGGCAGCTAATATTCCAGGGCCACACGGGCCTTAAAACGGTCGTAAGGACACATTTAACTTTGTTCCAATATTAGGGTTAAGCCAAACCGGTTGGTTGGGACAGCCAGTCAAACCAACCGCTTCCGACCGAGAGCGCGCGTAACACTGACTGTAGCTTCCCCGACGGCGGCGGCGGACCTCACCCATCGTTCTCGGCACCGGCGGCGGCACGGCAATTAATTTAGGCGGCGGCGCTTTCGTTCGACGACGAAGGTGGTGAGTGCCATTTGAAAGCTAATTCCTCTCCCATTCTTCTCAATTCGAGATCTGAGCGTGCCCATTGATGCTAGATTGTGGAGGCGAGGGTGTGCTGAACGGGGCGAGGGGGAACGATATGGAGCATGGAGAGGGGACTTCTAATCGGTATATCCCGTATCTCTGCACTTAATTTCTCTAAGGTTGAGCTCTCTGTTCGCTTCCGCTAGCTCACAGTGCCCGCCAAAAACAGGGGAGACGATGTTGCGCGCCAAACCTTCGAATTTCGTATCAATTTCTTTCCCTCTAGGGCTGTTTTAGTTGATGGCAGCACACAGATCATTGAGAGAGACACGGTTGTTAAATGGGAGGTGGAATTAGAACATGTTGATCCCCAAGAGCTAATAAACATGGGAGAGGAGGCAGTAAGGAAAATGGTGGAAAAAATTGGGGATAGTGTGGTTTGGGGGCCAGAGCAAGAAGTTTCGTTCTTACGATTTGATGATTGCAAATGTGACTATGTTAGGGTTGAGACAGGGGAACATATAGTTGATGAAATCGATGAGCGAAACGGTTGGACAAGCAAAACTGTTCTATTTTTAGCAGAGCTCATTGATCTGAAACCTGATTCGAGGGTTGGATATGTGGCCTCGAAGCTGGCTGCTCAGATGGTCGAGGATGATTGGGCTGCACAAAGGCAAGTAATGCCTATACTTACTGAGTTGGAAGTGTTAACAGTGGAGGATGATGATGCTAATGCACAAGGGGAGGCTGCATATGGTAATGCACAAAGGATTGTAACTGTTGATTGGAATTCAGTTGAGATACATGACCGCACTGATTTGGTCATTGCACCAATAGATGACATTGAAATGGCAAAGCTTTTTGGCATTCCTATAGATGACAGAGACAAGGAGAAGAAGATGGATGAAGCTGCAAATGATGGTGACAACCATTTAAGAGATGAAGAGGCAGATATAGATCTAGAGTTGTTGGAAAATGCTGCAGTTCATGTAGATGATGCACATGATGATGAGCTAGTAACAGTTTATGACAAAGAGGACCCAGTTATTGAAGTTGGGAGATTGTTTCCAAGCATGGATGAATTCAGGATGTGTTTCAGGACATATGCAGTCAAACGTGAGTTTGCTACCAAGACTATGTGGACTGATAAAAAGAAGTTCTATGCAAAATGCATAGGTTATGATGGTGGTGCCAATCCTTGCAAGTGGTATATATCTACTAGACGCCAACCTGATGGAAGGACAATAAGAGTGAATCAAATTCCAAAACCTCATACTTGCATTACAAGTTCTCAAACAGTTACTATGGCATCCCGCAAAACCACTACTAGAAAATCGCGTTGTATTTGTGCATTGCATCGTCAACATCATGCATTGTTTGCATAAAACTATTTTTCGCAACGCCCGATTTGTTTTCCAAACGCCTCATCTTAATTCAAACGCAAAGCCCGGTTCTCCGGATTAATTATTTTTGGCCGCTATCGGTTTACATACGACCCGTTTAAAAACAAATAAAAAGTTTAATTGTTTTAGTGGGGCAGTCGAACGGGCCGTTTCGACCCGAACGACCACCCCCAGGTTTTTACAATCGGTCCGCCTCTAATCCTAAACCTACCAGATAATCTACCCACACCCTTTGGCCACATCACCCCGGCCAACCCCGTCGTGACACATCACCCTCTCCCTCCCCCTAGCCAACCCCAAACTGCCACCTCACCACCTACCCCATCTCTCTCCTCTCTCTCCCTCCAGCCCACACCCCACCCATCCCACGCACACCACACAGCAACACACGATCCATCCCACACCCGCGGGCCCCACCCCAGCAGCCCCACCCCCTGGCGCACGCACACCGCGCCCGAACCGCCCTGTCCCCGGCCTTCCTCTCCCTCGTCTTCCTCCCGCAGCGCCCGTGCCCCCGCCGCCTCTCCCCGTCCCCGCGCCGGCGAGCCCCCCCAGCGCCTCCCCGCCCACCGTCGCCTCTCCCGCCTCCGGCCACCGCTCCTCCTCCTCCCCCTCGCTGCATCCACCTCGCCTCCAGCCAGCTACCCCCTCCGCTCCGCTCCTCCTCGCCCGCCGCTGCGCCGGCGAGCCCGCCTCTCCCCGGCGCTCCACCAGCCGCCGACCGCCTCCCCCACCGCTCTCGCCCTCCCCTCTCTGCGCCACCGCCAGGTCCGACCCGCCCTCCGCGCCGTCCTCGCCTGCCCCGGCGCCCCCT
Source organism: Avena atlantica (assembly GCA_910589765.1). Lineage (NCBI taxonomy): Eukaryota > Viridiplantae > Streptophyta > Magnoliopsida > Poales > Poaceae > Avena > Avena atlantica. Next base: position 489,551,047 of record OU342735.1, on the reverse strand, counting down.
CCGCTCCGTCCGCCCCGCCTCCGACCCGGACCGCCGCCGGCGTCCCCGCCCGGGGCCGTCGCTCGCCCCTCCGCAGCCTCTGCCCCAACCGCGCACCGGCCGCGCCCCGCACCTCCGCCCGCGGGCTCGCCGCCGGCCAGGTGCCCGTCGCCGTGCTCCTCCCGCCTCCGCCCCAGGCCCCTGCGCCGCCCCGCGCCCCGCCTCGCCGTGGCCGCCGAAGCTCGAGCCGGCCCCGTGCGTCCACCCCGTTCCGGCAGCCGCCGGCGCCCGCCCCTCGCCTCTGCCTCGCCTGGCCCCGAGCCCGTCGCTCCTCCTCCCCGGCTCGCTGTGTTGCTGCCCTTCATCGCCGTTGGCCGTGGATCCGGTGCTGCCTCGCAGGCAGAAGCGCGGTTGCCGCGAGCGCCTCACGCGGGCCCGCCGCCCGGGGCTCGGTCGCCTTGAGCGCCTCCTCCGCCCGCGTGTGTGCCGCTGATGCTACCCGTCAACGCGGCTGCCCCCTCGACGCGACCCCGATGGTTAGACGTGTACCCCGGTGACGACAGCGTGTATGCATCCATATGTCCCCAGAACGCCCGAGTTCAACACAAGATCGGCCTCGGCAAACCAAGAGGGAACCCTCAAGATCTTCGGGAGAAAACTTCGACGTCGATCCAAGTTCGTCATCGACCACCATGACGCCAAGATCTTCTTAGCGGAACCGAAGACGGAACCCGAGTGCCAAGCTCGTCTCATCGACAAGATCTCCTTCCGGGCACCGAAGGATGACCCCACCGAGAACCTCGGCACGCCAAGTTCGCCAAGAACCGTTCCTGGAGTCCAGTTGTCGAGCCGAACCCGTGGAACCCGAACCTCCCCGAGATCTACGCTGCGGACCGACATGATCTTCTTCTCGGACGCCAAGGTTCGTCGAGAGTCCGGAACGCCAAGTACTTCCCCGGACGACAAGTTCTCCATCCCGGAACGGCAGGATCGACCGCATAGAACACCAAGATCTTCCAGTACCGAGACCCGAGACCGGCACCGACCCGGAAGCAACCGATGCGCCCCGACACCACGCCAAGTTCATCTACCCGAACACCAAGATCCACCCCGATCCGAAGACCCTAGATCCCGGAGTCCGAGAACGTTTCCGTCGAACCCTGGACCCTGAGACCGACCCCGAACCCCGGAACCCCAAGTTCGTCGAGACCCCCTAAATGTGTGACCCTTTTCCTCGATACCCTATTTTTATAAATGATATCAACTTGTTGCATTAAATCATTCATCTCGCATGCATATCTGTGGTTTGGGGGCCTTATGCCGATTCACCTCTAATTAAATATGGGGCCCATATGCGGGCAAATCTAGTCTCATATTGGCCTCATTTAAATCTTGTGTAGCGAACCGGTGCTATCTTTTGCCATGCTAAAGCAACGTTTAATTTGCGGGGTAGATAAACAACTAGAACCATATATCTAATTGTCGGGACCCCAGTTCCGCTTAATATTGACCTAATTGCATTGCACCTTTGCCATGTCATGTATCATACATGCATCATGCCGATCTTCTGCCGTTGTATTAAATATTGCATCCGGTGTTTGTTCTAGTGTTTGCTTCTTCGCGGATAAGGCCGTTGAGTGGATGTGAGCTTCGCCCCGATCGTCGGTTGAACCTTCGACAATGTTTCCAGGCGAGCATCTCCCCCTTTCTACCTATCTTACTTTTCTAGTATTTACTTCCTCCTGTTGATCTATTGCTATCTGTGTTGCGATGCTCTAGTTTTCGTACCCGTATTACCCCTTTGCAGCCCTATATTGCCTTGGACACATCCTATTACCTGTTGTTTGGTAGATAGTTGGACCCGCGCGTCGTAGTCGCTTGCTCAAGTGTTGTTGCGTGTCGTCAAGTACCACAGTTGTTGGAGAAGAGCCACATGTTCGATGTTGGAGACGATCATGGCTTTATTTATTGTTCACTTTAATTACTGCTTAACAAATAAAATTGACTTAAGCAGAGGCATCGGTGGGTGATAGGTAATATTTGGTTTCCGACCGCCCACTGGTGTCCCGTAGGACCCCGAGTTCTTGACACCTGTTCCGAGATCGAGCGCGCTAACCACAGGTGGGGAGATATGGGCCCCCCATTGATTATTACCTGATTTCAAAGTATTGTACTGGGGGCCACAAACTAGTTTGAGGTTTTATGCCATGCTTTACTGCTTTATTTAAATTGTGCGACATATAGCACCTGTACTGTTTAGGATCGGGACACGTTTTCGCGGTGTCGACAGTCCCTGTTTGGGGATTTGCTGTCGCTCACTGCCGTCTACCCAAACCCTAAGTCCGTCTCGGAGACCGGCCGACTTCGTTACGGGTGTCGACTTGGTGGGGTGGCCCCCCGTGCTTGCTTTGGGTCTGGGAACGTCGTGACTTAGGCCCCGCCGACATACCGATGGGTGTATGTTAATTGATCTGGCAAAAAGGGTCGAAGTGCCTGTGGATACTTTGGTGCACCCCTGCAGGGTTAAATCTTTTCGAGAAGCCGTGTCCGCGGTTATGGACGACTTGGAGCACAGTGCTTGATCATAGACAACTATAACTAAAGTTTACTGTTATAAATTGACTTGTATCCGATATGACTAGTAATCAGCTTCACTACAACGGAATGGCTAAGTAAAAGTACCAACAACTGCTGGGTTTTGGGTTATCTCATGCTATTTGTATCTGACTAGTAAGTGTTGCCACTATAACGGAATGGTTAACTAAAAGTACCCACTACTTACTTTATCAGGATGATTATCTAAACCGGATTAGTAAAGTGCCGCAACTATAACTGAATAATTAAAACTGCCAACTGTGTGAGTTCCTCGGTTGACTTCCTCGTTTGGTCTCGAGGGGGAAACGCCAGGATGGGTTTGTTTGATGATAGTATCCGGTTGGATCCGAATAGGTCTTCCTTACCCCTCTCTGATAGCCGCCAGTTGTATCGAGTCTCTATAGGTTGTTTTTAGTGCATGCCGCCGCTGCCGCTTCAGTCCACTATACCTATGTAGGCGAGGACCGCCGAATTCTAGCCTCGCCGTGTACTGGCCTCAGTACTGACGCTCCTCTTTTTCCTTTGCCCTTTGTTGGCACCCCTTTTGTTTAAGCAGGTTTTGAGATCGACGCCGTTAGCAGGGTTACCCTTCCGGCTTGGCCTGGGCAGGGTTATGGACGCCATTGGTTATTCTTCAGGGCTCTTAGCCTCATTTGCATCTTGTCCGTAGTCGGACGCTCGATCATTTTCAAGGTGATTTGGATCTTTGTATATTATATCTGTATTCTTGACTCTTTGAGTCGCTGTTGTATATATATCTGTTCTGTGGGTCCCATCGAGGACTGTTGTGTAATGTTATTACCTCGTTTTCCACCCGCACGAAAGTGCCTGGTGGGCACCTTCGAATCGTTTCTATGCGGGTTTGGCGGGTTTACGCTAAAACTTGCATAGGGCCGATTCTGAGGGTGTTACAGTTACAAAGATGACATCACAATTATGGGTTGCAGAAAAGATCAAGCCCACTTTAGCCACAACACCAAACAACACTGCAAAGAGACTGAAAATAGACTTGGAAAAGCAGTAGCCCATTAAGCTGAATTATACTACAGTGTGGAAGGCAAAGCAAAGGGCAATGAAAGAGCTATATGGTGATTGGGCAAATACCTTTCGAATGCTTTATAACTTCAAAGCAGAAGTAGAGAAGAGGTCACCTGGCAGTGTTGTGGAGATAGATACTGAGGTAACAGCTGATGGGAAAGTCTTCTTCTCTAAATTCTTCATGGCTTTAAAGCCTTGCATCGATGGCTTCAAAGCAGGTTGCCATCCATATTTGAGTATAGACTCATCTTTCTTGACTGAAAAGTGGAATGGTCAACTAGCAGCATGCAATGCTTTAGATGGACACAATTGGATGTTCCCTGTAGCTATTGGCATGTTTCAGTCTGAGACAGAGGCATCATGGACATGGTTCATGATGCAGTTGAAAAGATGCATAGGGCCAGTCTCTCCATTGGCAGTGCACACAGATGCATGTAAAGGTTTAGAAAATGCAGTGAAGATTGTTTTCCCTCATGCTGAGCAGAGGGAGTGCTTCGGCCATATGTGGATGAATTTGATCAAAAAATTCAGAGGAGATGATTTTGGACGCATGTGGCCAGCAGCAAGATCTTACACCAGGCAGACACATTCATATCACCTTGAGAAGATTAAGGCGGCATGCTCTGAGGAGGATAGGGTCAAGTTTTGTACATGGTTGGAAACCTACCATTCTCTTTTATGGTACAAGTCTGGTTTTAACACTGCCATCAAATGTGATCATATCAACAATAATTTGGCAGAAAGTTTCAACAACAAAGTGAAGGAGTTAAAAGACTTGCATGTCCATGACATGGTTGACCAGATCAGGATCATGATCATGAGGTTGTGGGAATTGAGAAGAAGGCTTGGTGATGTTCTTCAAGGAGATAAGCTTCCTGATGTTGTGCAGCAGGTGGTCAACAGGAGCAGAAATCTTGCACATTTGCGTGTTGAGAAATCCTCATTGTGGGGTGCTGAAGTCAGAGATACAAAGACTGGCAGGAGGCATGTTGTTGACACTCAATTGCATGAATGCACATGCCTTGAGTGGCAACACACTGGGAAGCCTTGTGAGCATGCCATACTTTTCTTGGCCTCCAAACACAAGCTAAATATGCACCCATATTTGCATGAGTATTATTCTGTAGCAAAATTCAAGGCTGCATATGGAACACCAATTCCAGCACTTACAGATCAGTCTCAGTGGCCTGAAGTGGACATTGAGTTCTCCTTGTGTCCTCCTTTGATGAAAAGAAAGGCTGGCAGGCCCAAGCAGAGTAGATTCAAGGCTTGGTTTGAGAAAGGTGGGAGCAGCAAGAAGGGAAAGAAAGATGCCAAGCCAAAAAGGGCCCAAAAAGGTAACAAGAATAGATGCAAACTCTATGAAGAACTTGGACACCGAGCTGGCTCTACCAAGTGCAGATACACTGCTGAAAAGCCAAAATATGTTCATCCAAAATCTATCCCATTTCTTGTTGATGATTTTTCTCCCCCAGCTAACTTGCTTGTTTTCAGGAGGAAGCGTGGAGAAAAAGGCCCACCTCTTGTTGTTGACGAATGCTGGCCAGTGAAAAGGGCAAGAATCAATGGCCAAAGAAAGAAGAGAACTAACCAGATCATGTTTGGTGCTGCTGAGGTGCAATCTGAACTTGTTTTGGAGGATGATGTGCAAACTGTTGAGGCTTTAGGGCACACCGTTTCTGATTTGGAAGCTCTGGTGCAAAATGAGGGGCAAAATGAGCCTGTTGTTGAGGCTCTAGTGCAAAATGAGCCTGTTGTTGAGGCTCTGGTGCAAAATGAGCCTGTTGTTGAGGCTCTGGTGCAAAATGAGCCTGTTGTTGAAGCTCTGGTGCAAACTGACCAAGTTGTTGAGGCTCTGGTGCAAAGTGACCATGTTGTTGAGGCTCTGGTGCAAAGTGACCATGTTGATGAGGCTCTGGATCATGATCATGAGGTTTTTGAGGAGGTGCAGGAGGTGAAGGAGACTCTTGGACGTGCTGTGGGGAGGCCAGATGGTAATGGTAAGAAAAAGAAGAGCATAAACCTATTGTGTGGTGTGAAACTTGTGAAGGAGAAGAAAACGAGGGGTAAGAAGAGCCAAAAGAAATAGACATTTGTTATTGTTGTAAACATTTGACACTTGTTGTAATAATTTGGCACTTGTTGTTGTAAACATTTGTTATTATAATAATTTGTCACTTGTTGATAATTTGGACAAAATTCAAATATGATGGTAAATTTGAATTTCAACATATGTAGCTATGTCACTTTTCTATGTTTGTATGAGCTTCCAACGTTTTTCTCATATGTACAATACAACTCATCCTCACCCTGATCCCTTTTGTGAAGTACAACTCACCCTCACCCAAAATGGGGTAGAAATGGGCTCCAAAGCTAGGGTAAACCACCCCATTTCTAAGCAAGTTTTTTTTCGACCATTTCTAAAACCAAGTTAGATATTTTTCCTCAGAACTATGTCACATAACATGACACCATGCGAAGGTTTTGTATTTTTTTTGATTTTTTTTGAATTAGTTATGCACATTTGAATGTCTGGTCAAACTTGAAGGGTTTTCATAAATATTCTTAGCTAGGGGCTGAGGCTCGCAAAACTAGCATTGGATCTCTGATGAAATAGCATGTTGTGAACCTAAAAATTATTTTTACAAAAAATCATCAGCATGGAATCATGTACCTGTAGTTCATATCTTACCCACTTCCAGCCGATTCGGCAGGATTTTTCTTTTTCACCAGGGATGGAATAAAAGGTTTGAGATACTCAGGTTGGGAAATTGTACATTCTAGGTGGTCTAGTATTTTTGAAAAATAGGATGTTACCATTTTGAAACTTTAATTTGGTGGTTGCTTCACAAATCCCCCCCTCTTTCGGCACTCAGAAAATAGAAAATGATTTTTCTGTACGTCGAAAAGGAAAACTTTGTGCTACAACATTGTTAGTCATCCCATTATAGACATGCATGCCAAATATGGGCACATTATCACAAACTATGCCTTGATTCTAGCCATATCATTGGTCATTTGACCCGAAAGCCAGAAAACCTCGGAGGAGATAGGTCATTTTGTGAAGGGTTTTTTGAAATATGATCAATAGACCAAGTTTGATATTTTTCCTCACAACTATGTCACATAACATGACACCATGCGAAGGTTTTGTATTTTTTTGATTTTTTTTGAATTAGTTATGCACATTTGAATGTTTGGTCAAACTTGTGAAACCCCGTTGACTGCATCCTAAACCCCGCTAACCCTAAGACCGAATGAGGACCGTAGATCTAACCCTAGCGCGACACTGTGGCCGTCCGATCGCGTCTTCTAGAAGGATTCCGCGGGTGGCTCTGGGCGATCCGTGGAAGGGCTTGTTCTGCAACCTGATTGGTTGGCGTCTCTTAGAAGGATTTCGTGGCTAGCTCTTGGCGATCCGTGGGATGGATGATTCTGAAATCTGATTGGCTTCATCGTTTTTACGTGCAACAGCGTGGCATGCGAGCGTGGCATGCGAGGGCGCTGGGCGGGGCGGGCTGCACCATGCGGGCATGCAGCTGCCCCTAGCGTTGCAGTCTAGCTATTTTACGTCCAACAGCGCTGCAGCGTATTTACTCTCTCCGTCGCATTAAATAAGTGTACATGTAACAACTTTCTCCAGTCAAACTTACTCTCCTCAGGTTCATTGTAATAAATGAGACTTTGCATGATACCACATCTATGTTATTTTGCACTATGTAGTAGTAACTTAGACTAGTAACATATGCATGATACCACATCTATGTTTATTGTTTGTGGGACCCATAAGCTTGTAGGTCACCCTTAAGGAAAATATTCTAAAGTAAACCCCTACTATGTATATGGATAGCCATATGGACTACTTTTTGGCTTGTGGATAGCCTTATGGACTACATAGTGAATGCCCAAGTGCATTGGAAAGGTAGAAGTACATTTTTATGGACAAATTTTGAAGCCAAACGTACACTTATTTGTGGACAGAGGGAGTATGCATGTCACTATGACCAGCAGAAAAAATATCAAAATCTAAAATATGTAATAAATATAACGTACAACGTTGGCACACTCCAGACCGTTGGACCGAGCGTGGCATGCGAGGGCGCTGGGCGGGGCGGGCTGCACCATGCATGCAGCATGCAGGGTCGGGGGCAGCGGTGCAGGGGTTACAGTACGTCGCATCCTAACTATTTTTTTTCTCTCTTTCGCATTGATCACGCCCGCTTCCCACACGCAACGCAGCGCACGCGTCTCGTCTCGGCGTCTGGGCGGGCTGCACCATGCATGCAGCAGCTACCCCTAGCGTCGCAGTCTAGATATTTTGCGTACAACAGCGCTGCCCCATTAAATAAGTGTACGTCGAACAACTTTCTTCAGTCAAATTTACTTCCATCTGGTGCATGCGCCATACAAAAAGTCAATATTACTCCCACCGATTTTTCTCGCGTGTGTAAAAACGAACGAGTACCTTGGTACTAGATTCCTGCATTTATTACCGAAGTAAATCAAGGCCAAATTATATTTTCCCTTTTATTTTTCACTGCCAATGAACAACTACCTTGGACGTTTTTCTCTCTCTTTCGCATTAATGCACATGCATGCATGCAGGGGCGGGGGCGTCGCATCCTAGCTATTTTTTTCTCTCTTTCGCATTGATCACGCCCGCTGCCCCGCTTCCCGTCTCTTTCGCATTGATCATGCATGCAGGGGCAACGCAGCGCACGCGTCTTGTCTCGGCGTCTGCGCCAACGCGACGCTGGATTCCCACGCCGCCCTTCACGCCCCGCCCTCAATAAATAGGCAAAACGCCTTTGCCTCCTCATCTCATCTTGCCCCTCATCTCTTCAACCTCGAGCCCGTCCCTTTGCCTCCTCCCAGCCGCCCCCAAACACTCCGACCATGGCGACCTCCCCCTTCCGCCTCCCTTCCGACACCGAATTAAGCGACGAGGACAACCACCTGGACCACAAGCAGTGGTGGGAGCAGCGGGTGCCCACGCGCCCCAAGCATGGCAAGAAGAAGAAGTCCCCGCCCTGCCCCTGGGGGGATCAGGGCCCCATCGTCACCAACCCGGGAGTCTCCAACCTCCCCGGCGGCGGCGACCTCCCCTCCGAAGCCTACTGGGCTAAGGCCGCGAAGGAGGAGGCAAAGCAGGAGGCTGCTATCGCCAGGTGGGAGGATAAGGAGGCCCAGCGCTCCTTGAAGAAAAGGCGCAGACGGCAGGAGGAGGAGCAACGGGAGGCCAATGGCCGGGCCTTCCGGGAGGAGCAACGGAAGCGGGACCAGCGGGAGAGGCTGGCGGCGTGGAATGCGGCTGCACCGGCACCGCCTCCACCGCCGATGGAGTAGGGGGTTAGGGTTTAGGGGCTAGCCCAGGGTTTAGGCGGGGCGCCTATTCCGCCCCTTCTATATTATTGTACTTTTTTCTTTTTATTGTAATGTTATCGATCCCCCCTATCTAATATAAGTAATGTTATCCCAATATTATCTATCCCTTGTTTCATTGTAATCTGTGTTTTATTGTATTGTCATTTATCAAAACACCCAAAACAACAAGTGTATAAAACAAAAGACACAAAAACAAGTTCATATAATACTCGTACAATATTTATATATTTACAAGTGTATAAAACAAAAGACACAAAAACAAGTTCATACAACACATGGTTCATTTTCAAATAAGACATTTACATATTTACATAAGTTAAAGGAGCGCCCAAGTTATGTTAGTTAAATGGATGTCCTTGGACTTCATTTATATATTTACTTTTGCAAAAAAAAAGATTGCAACCTGAGCACGAGTATCTGCAGATCCACACGTTCCTATTTAGATTGTAACGTGAGTACCATTTTTTTTGCCCAATCAACATATAGTTACTATTGGGCCTGGATACGTCCATTTTGGCATGGCTAAGTTATATTTGGGCCTGGCCTTTTTCAATCCTCATCAATTGTTTTTTTACTTTTCAACCCCTCCCCCTCCCCTGTACACGGGCGCCCCTTGCACACTGATAAAAGGAACACTGACGAAACTGAAGAAACACTGATTTCGAAAACAGAGCAGCTCAAAATTAGCCCGAATTTGTGTTGCATTTTATTCAAGCCAAAGACATAGACCATTACATCCATTACAAAGCATCACTCGAACACTGACTGCGCTGTCTAATGACTAACGATGAGGAGATAAACTAATCCGAGAGACATTACACAAAAATAAAAAAACCGGCCATCAGATTGTCCTGCTTCTTCAATTCGATGATTTGCCTTAGCTGCTTGTTCATCTTCTTTAGCTCGGCCTTCACTTCCGCATCCACCGTAGTACCAGCGGAAATGGGGTTGCCACATCCCAATTGCTCCACCATGGACGGGTTTTCGAGCTCCCGGGATGCTACCTCCACCCTAATTCGCTCGATGTACTCATCAAGCCACTCAAAATGCCCACATTTTGGCAGTTCCTGAAATCGCAGAGAAGAACCCTAAATCCCAAATTCGATAAAATGCATGAAATTTCGAAAGAAAAGCGAGAAATTGGCGCTCGGAACACTTAGATCTCACCTTTCCCGGCTCGGGCTTGCTCTCACACTTCACAAATTCCCGACCAATGTTGCCGTTCTTGTCGGTGGATGTGACAAGCCGCTTCAGGGGCGCGGTACGGGGGCAATTGGGGCACCTCCTCATCGGCACCGCACCATACCGAGGCCATGAGCGGTGGAAGGAAGCAGAGCTCGACATCCCTCGCCGGCGTTGCCGCACTTGCTCGCCGGAGAAGAAAACAGAAGGGGATGAGATGCTGGAACGGTGGCGGGAGTGCTCAGGTACGGGTACGGATCGGGGCCAACGGCTCTCTTCGACCACAGGGTGGGTCCCACGATATGAGGTGGACATCAGGTGAGTTCCGCCGTGACGTGGAGAGGCTGTGGGTCCTACTGTGCTCAGCTGATTCGAATTCGTTGACGGTCTCGTGGGGTTAAGTAGAAGTGTCGCACGGGAGCTATTTGCCGCCTCACAACCATCGCATGCCAGCTATTGTTTGCAACGATGTCGCTTTACTTCCAATTCCACGTAAAGACGTCGCATAGGAGCTATAAGCCCAGACTCCACAGAACAGCTGCATAAGCAACATTCTCAATACTCTTCTTATTCTCACTAACCCATAAGGTAGCAAGCAATATATGTAAGTTCACGATCGATGTGCTCAGACGCAATATATGTAACCTCTGAGAAGACAAGAGATTGCAAAGGTTATCTAGGTTTCCTACGTGCGATTAATCCCCAAGACTTAAGACATGGCCCTTGAACTTCTTCTAATTGTGATGCTGATGTGCACTTGTTGTCCTCGATTAATCCGATGGCATGATCTGTATCTTGTCCTCGGAACCCGTTGGTTCGCTGTGTGTGCCGCTCGAAGTTTACCATGTCGCACGGAGCGAGTTTATAGCATAAAACCATTATTTTTATACAATTTTTTTGAAAAATCATCAGTTTACGATTCTAATCTCATAAAACGACCACCCTACTGCTATTTTTTTTCAATGTGTGCTAACTGGACGATTCAGGCCGATTGACACTGGATCTAACAGACGGGACCCACTCGTCGGACACGGCCGTTAACGACCATTAACGATAGGACTGGGTCCCACCCTTATTTCTATAGAACGCAACCCTGACCTAGGCAGTTACAAGGCCCATTGAACCCGACCCCGACCGCGTCATTGAGCTCCACACCCGTCGCCGACGCATTGCCATCGGCGGACTGTAACACCCCGGTTCTGAAAAGACCGTGGCCTCTATGTGACATGCCAATCCCTGGATCGGTTCATTGGCCCACAATAGAGTAAGATAGATAACATAGCAAGATATCCGTGTATCATGAACTACAAAGATCCAGAGTACCATTATTACAATAAAAGCTTAGCATAAAGCTAGCTCAAATTATTTAGGTAGCAACATAAACAAGTAAATCCTCCATTCTTCAAATTGCCCACAAGTGAACAAGTGCCGAGTGGAGTACCGTGGCCTATAACGATCAATCAGAATCGGAATAACCTGCAACATGAAACGTAGCAGCCCCGAAGGGTCAATACATGGAATGTATGGCAAGTAGAGCTAGTAAAGGAGACAATAGTACTAACATCTACATGCATATTTGGCAAGTGGAGTTGTGTCTGGCTTGTATTTGCAAATACATTTGTCCTACTTTCATAAACAGTTTTGATTTTCTTTGAAAAGATCCCAATTAAGTTAGCCCAACAATATTAAAACAATTATGAAATTAGAATGAGCGAGAAACATGTCATGGAATCAATATCTAGCAACTCAGTTGTCCATAACCGGGGACACGGCTAATCGATTAGATTATACACTCTGCAGAGGTTAGTACACTTTACCCATGTGACTTGGCCAGCCCAGCTCGTACCATCACTCTCATTTTGGATGATGATAGGGAGAAGGCCAAGAAGAGACTGTTCGGGAAGTAGCTCCTCAATCCCGACGCGCACCGGTCCAACCTACCAAAATTCTACATCTCTGGATACGCGGGTTCGAGTTACCACAACCTGCTAAGTCCAACCAACCGCCCATTTCAGTATTGGCACATGGTTGTACACGTAAGCTACACAATAAATAAGCCAATCATTCTCTCTTGATACCTGGGTGCCTTTCCGCAATGAAACCACCAAAATTTATCAATACCATCACACCCAGGGGGTTCATTGATTAAGTTGTTTTAGTTTTTACAAACCAATACTTTGAGAAAACAAGTATCAATGATGTAACCCAGCCCTCGTTCATAAAGCATGGCTAAGCACATCTACCAACGGTGGTTCATCTACAAAGAGGGTCCTACCACATAATAGGACATAGCATAGCGATAATATCATCCTACACATGCATCTACAAAATACACGACAATGCATTGAAAATAGTAGGACGATATCATGAACAAAGTAGCATCTACTTGCCTTGGTTGTAGCGGTCTGGAGCACAATCCTCACACGAGCAAGCGTTGCACTCAACACAATCTACACGATACAATTGCATTCATAATCAAACAATCCACAAGCATATGCAACAAATATGATGCATGAATGCAAGAACGACAAGTGAACTGGTGCTACAGCTGCACCACAACATCCTATAACATAACACTACCGATCGCATGCATGGAAAATAGTTTTAGCGCTAGGGAAACTATTAAGTAAAAGTAATGCTCCAAACTAGAGCTAGAACTTAAATAATTCACTACCGGTAGTATACTGTTTGTAAAATCTTGGAAAAATTCTACTGCATAGGCATCGCTGATTAGAAACAGTACCAATTGGAATTACTCAAAAAGGAATTATAAAAATCCCCGAGTAATTAAAACACTGCAGAAAGCCAATAGACAGTTTCTGCAGATTTTTTTACTGTAAGCCTACCTTTTTAAATCACGATGAGATTCCCCTCGTTCCACTGAATCCAGGGACATATCATACGCGATTTTTGGAGCTACGGATCTTTTTCCACGAATTTATTACTCCGAAAAGGCCACTCACTAGTTTGATTAAACTGTACTAAACCTTGCTGCAAAAGCCTAAACCAAAGTTACAGAGAGATTCTACACGACTCACTGAATCTACAATATTTTATTTGCAATTTTTGGCCAAGCGGTTTAATTTCTACGCAATTTACAAGATTCTACCAAAATCTGCCAACTAAAAGGATTAACGAAATTGACCCAGTCAACTGTGTCTGTTGACTGGCCAAAGCGTCTGCTGACTGGACGCTGACTGGGCGTCTAACTAGTCAACGCCTGAGTCTGACCAGTCAACTAACGATCTAGGCCGCTGATCTGAAATTTGACGGTGGCTGCTGTCTTACCGGAAACGACGACGAAACGGACTCCGAACGGGTTCCGGACAGCGGCGACGATCACTTCCGGCGACGAGGCTTCGCTGCACGGGTACACACGATCAACTAATCGGGTCGACAAAATAAATACGCGCGCGAGGCGGAGCACGTGCGTGCGTGTATGTGTGCGTGCATGCGCGCACGCGATAACGCGCGCGGGCGAGCGCACGCGGCAGCGCAGCGAGGCGGCGCGCGCAACAGCGAGGCGGCGCGCGCAACAGCGAGGCGCGGCAGCGGCAGATGGCGATGCGACGCGGCGGCGGGGTCGGCCGGGGCGGCGGCTTGGCGGTGTGGCCGCGATGGCGGGTGGAGGCGGCGTCGCGGGTGGCGGAGGGCGCGACGTCGGCGGCGGAGGCGGGTGCTGCCGGCGGCGGCGGCGACGGTGGCGGTGACGCATGGGAACAGAGAGAGGAGAGGGAGACGAACCCGGCGGCGATGGCGGCGATGGACGGCGGCAGCGGGTGGTGGCCGGCGGCGGCGAGGCGGCGCAGATGGCGGCGGCAGGCGCGGCTCCTCGGGAGTCGCGCGACAGGAGGAAGGCGGCGGGGTCGGGGCTGGGGTCGTGCACGTGGCCCGAGGCCAGGTGGGGCCCTGCTTAAGTAGTCCTGCGCGTGGAAATCCTAAACAAAATCGGTCCAGAGTTTGACTACAACTCGGAAATCGGTCCGGATTTTCGGACCGTTTTCTGGCGGATTACTAAAACGTCCGAGGCTTTTGCATACGAACTCCGATTGGAGCGATTCTCGCGCCTACAGTTCGTATCGTCGAGGGGAACAACCTAGCATCAAGGTTTGATCGAAACCTCGAACCTACAGGGGTGGTTGTCGCAGGTCTTACTAGAGCTCCCCGCAGGAACCTCGTGGCGAAACAAAATAGGGTTTTGCAAATAGCGTTTCGCCGAACCTTTCTACTCGACGGTTTTGCATGGAAAGATATGATGCAATGCTATAAATGATATGCAAGACCAAATCTAAAATTTGGGATGTGACAAGACTAACCCCCTTAAGATGAATCTCGTCCTCGAGATTCGGCGCGGCTAGCAAATAGGTGTGGGTAGTCCTCTCGGATGTCATCCTCACGCTCCCAAGTGGCTTCCTCTTCCGTGTGGTGAATCCACTGTACCTTGCAAAATTTGATCGTCTTGGTACGGGTAATCCTCTCTGCTGTCTCCAGAATCTTGACCGGTTTCTCCTCATATGTCAAGTCATTCTCCAGCTGAACCTCCTCTAGCGGTATGGTGTCTCTCAATGGTGTATCCACCATCTCCGGATGGCACTTCTTCAGCTGGGACACGTGGAACACGTTGTGAACAGCGGACAGAGCATCTGGCAACTCCAACTGGTAAGCAACTTCTCCTTTGCGTGCTAAGACCCGATACGGTCCAATAAATCGAGGTGCCAGCTTACCCTTAATCCCAAATCTCTTAATTCCACGTAGTGGCGACACTCTGAGGTATGCTCTATCACCTATCTCATACACCACTTCCTTGCGCTTGGCGTCAGCGTAGCTCTTCTGTCTGGATTGTGCTACCTTCATCCTGTCCCTAATCAAGGCGACCTTCTCTTCAGCGTCCTTGATCAAATCAGGCCCAAACAACTGACGTTCTCCTACTCCATCCCATAGCAATGGTGTTCGACACCGTTTCCCATATAGCACATCGAACGGTGACGTCTTGATGCTTGTTTGATAGCTGTTGTTGTAGGAAAACTCAGCATAAGGCAAATTCTCATCCCAACTAGATCCATGAGTTAAAGCGCAAGCTCTCAGCATGTCTTCCAAAATCTGATTCACCCTCTCGGTATGTCCATCAGTCTGTGGGTGAAACGCTGTGCTAAACTCCAATCTAGTACCAAGTGACTCGTGCAGCTGGCGCCAGAAGTGTGAGGTAAATTGGGTGCCTCTGTCAGATACGATACTTTTGGGAACTCCGTGTAGGCACACAATCTTGTCCATGTAAATCTTGGCCAACTTTGCACTCGTATAGGTCGTCTTTACCGGTATGAAGTGGGCTACCTTGGTCAAATGGTCGACCACTACCCAAATGGAGTCATACCCTGACCTGGTCCTGGGCAATCCTGTGATAAAATCCATCCCCACTCTATCCCACTTCCATTCCGGCACGGGCAACGGCTGTAGCAATCCTGCTGGCTTCTGGTGTTCCGCCTTTACTCGGCTACATACATCACATAGGGCAATATGCTATGCGATGTCTCCCTTCATGTTGTTCCACCAGAATCTGTCCTTTAGGTCCATATACATCTTTGTGTTGCCCGAATGTATGGAATATGGCGAGTCATGAGCTTCCTGCAGAATCAACTTCCTTATCTCGGGATCGTTGGGAACGCACAAACGATCCCCGTACCACAGGGTTCCTTGCTCATCCTCGCAGAATTCCCTTGCTCGACCTTCCTTCATCTTTTCCTTAACTTCATCTATTTCTTTGTCTCCTATCTGAGCCTTTATGATCCTGTCCTGTAGCGTCGGTTGGACTTCCATTGTTGCTAAGTATCCTTCAGATACTACCTCCAGTCTAAGGTCCTTGAATTGCTTGCACAAATCCTCAGGCAATTCACCAATTGTCAATCCATTGGCATAAACCTTCCGGCTCAGAGCATCTGCTACTACATTGGCCTTTCCTGGGTGGTATTGTAGATTCATATCATAATCCTTGATAAGTTCCAACCATCTCCTTTGTCTCATGTTCAATTCCTTCCGTGTAAATATGTATTTCAGGCTCTTGTGGTCGGTGTACACATCACAGTGTTTTCCCATTAAGTAATGCCTCCATACCTTGAGCGCATGAACCACTGACGCTAACTCCAAGTCGTGTGTGGGGTAGTTCCGCTCATGGTGCTTGAGTTGTCGCGAGGCATATGACACTACTCTCCCATCCTGCATCAGCACACTCCCAAGTCCCTGTCGTGAAGCATCACAGTACACTTGGAAATCCTTCCGAAGATCTGGTAAACATAGAACATGCGCGGTCACTAGTCGACTCTTCAGTTCCTGAAAGCTGGCTTCACATGCGTCTGACCATTCAAACTTCCTCTCCTTCTTCAGAAGTTCAGTCATTGGCTTAGCAATCTTGGAAAAGTTTTCAATGAACCTCCTGTAATATCCAGCAAGTCCCAAAAAGCTTCGAATCTCTCCTGCATTCTTGGGCGCTTCCCACTCAGTTACTGCAGTCACTTTGTTTGGATCAACAGCAATTCCTTCACCCGACACTACGTGTCCAAGAAACCCAACGGTGTTAAGCCAGAATTCACACTTGCTGAATTTGGCATACAGCTGATGTTCCCTCAGCTTCTCCATAATCAGTCTCAGATGCTTCTCATGCTCAGCATCATCCTTGGAATATATCAGTGTGTCATCAATAAACACCACCACGAACTTGTCCAAATACTCCATAAATACCTTGTTCATCATGGTCATGAAGTATGCCGGGGCATTCGTTAGTCCAAAATACATAACTGTATACTCATATAAACCATACCTCGTGGTGAAGGCGGTTTTTGGTACGTCCTCCTCTCGGATCTTTAATTGGAAGTAGCCTGATCGCAGATCAATCTTGCTAAACACCTTTGCTCCTTCCAGTTGATCAAACAAATCATTTATGTTCGGCAGAGGGTACTTGTTCTTGATGGTTACTTCATTCAGCGAGCGATAGTCTACCACTAATCTCTTGCTGCTATCTTTCTTCTCCACAAACAGAACATGTGCTCCCCATGACGACGAACTAGGCTGAATGAATCCCTTTTCCAGTTGCTCCTTCAACTGCTTCTTCAATTCCTTCAGCTCATCCACATCCATCTTATATGGTTTCTTTGCTATCGGTCCTGTTCCCGGCATCAGGTCGATAAGAAACTCCACATCCCTGTCAGGTGGCATCCCTGGCAGCTCTTCCGGAAACACGTCGGGGTAATCCCTAATCACTGGCACAGTATCCATGCTAACCCCCTTAAGAGAATTCAACTTGCACCTTCTCGGTCGTGCAGCCGACTTGAATCTAATCCTCTTACCATCCGGGGTTTTGAGTGAAACAGCTCGCTGTGCACAATCTATGTGTCCCCCATGCATAGACATCCAATCCATACCCAGAATGACATCTAATCCCTGTGAATCCAATACTACTAGATGTGCAATGAAGTTGTGTGTTCCAATCCTCACCGTTAAGTCGTGGCATCCCGCGCTAGCTATCATATCTCCTCCAGGTGAACTCACTCTAATAGACCTTTTCATAGACTCAGTAGGTAACTTATACTTATCCACAAATGCCCTTGATATTAATGAATGCGATGCACCAGTATCGAAAAGTATAAGTGCAGGGTAAGTGTTGATTGGGAACTTACCAATCACAAGGTCAGGCTCATCTGGAATCTCCTCCACATTCATGTGGTTCACTGTGGCCTTCTCGCCGTTGGTTGGCTTCAGTCCTTTCCTCTCCGGGCAGTTGTCAGCATAGTGTCCCTTCTGCTTGCACTTGAAGCACGTCACCTCACTCAGATCCTTCTTCACAAAGCTGCGATCACGGTTGCGGTCATGTCCACCGTGTCCTCCAGAGTGGTGAGAGTGTCCTCCCTTGTGGTTGTGGTGGCTGCTCCTATGGTTTTCATGACGATGCCCATCGCGGCGGTCATGGCTCCCATGGTCACTCCCTCCATGCTTGGAGTATCCATCATACGAAGTGCGAGACTTGTGGTGTGAACCAGAGTGGTGATTGTTGTTCTTTCTCTTGCGGTTCTCCACCTGCTTGTGCTTCCCCTCCAAGATCCTGGCCTTGTCCATAAGCTCCTGGAAAGTGGGGCAATAAACCACAAGTAGTTGTACTGAAAGCTCATCACTGAGGCCATGCAGGAATCTCTCCCTCCTTTTGGCATCAGTGTCAACATCCTCAGGTGCATAACGGGACAGGTTGTTGAACTCCTCAATGTACTCGGCAACGGTGCGATTGGTTTGGCGCAAGTTGCGGAACTCCTTCCTCTTCAGGCTCAGAACTCCTGAAGACACGTGGTTGGTCCTGAAACCTTCCTCAAACATTGCCCAAGTCACGGTGTCCAGCGGGTGGGTGATCTGAAATGTGTCCCACCAAGAAGCGGCTGGTCCCTCCAGTAGGTGAGCGGCAAACCTCACCTTCTCAGCATCAGTGCATCCGACAGTTACTAGATCCTTGTTGACTGAACGCAACCAATCGAGAGCAACCATTGGTTTCGTTGCAGTAGAGAACTTAGCTGGCCTTAACCTCAGAAATCTGGTGAGGGCATCTCCCTGAGGCTGATTGTTTCCATTGTTGTTGTTCTGATTCGCCATGAACTGGGTCATCACTTGGGTCAGCTGTGCCTGAGCTGCCATGAGCTGCTCCATCTCAGTGGGTTGGCGGCGGGGAGGCATCTGTGGTTCAGCATAGGTAAGTTTAGAAAGAATCAACTACGACAATAGGATTCTACCCATGCATATGATCAAACAACAACAAACAATATCAGACAATCACAATCAAGCAACACATCAACAAACAAGTGATCCAGCAACATCCCATGTATTATCCTAGCAGTATATACCTACTGAAATAGTTTTGCAAGAGTTGTCAATGGTTAACTAAACAATAGATCAACTGAACAACCAAAACAGCAATCTGCCAGAACAGTCTAGCATCGTTCACGAATTTTTCCGCCTGACTTAAACTCGTCAGAAAATTTAGCTGATTTTTGTACATATAGTACAGAGAGTTTCGCATCAGCCCAATGTTTTTCAGATTTTTCCGAGTTACCAGAAAAATATGAAAAATCGCGCAGTACTGCTATATCAGCAGAAAAACTGCAGCGAAAAACACACAGATGATAACCAAATTGCGATAACTCTTTCATTAAAATTCGCACAAATAATTCCTGATATATTGGAGTACACAAATAAGCAACTAATCACTCTTAAACTAACACGAACTAAGTTTCACATCGATCGAGACTAATCCTAACGAGTTCTCCTAACGTGGACTAATTGGTGGACTTCTATCTACTTCTTGAAGAGATTGAGGTAGGTCCTTGCGGTCATGCGTTGGCGCTTCGGTTCGCGGTACAACCATGGCGGCAGAGTGTACACCTCTCCGGAACCATAACTTGAGACTTCAAACTCCACCTCTTCTGGATCCTCCTCTTCTTCTTCATTCTCAGCTGCAACAACAACAACTTCATCTCCTCCACCATCATCGTCTCCATCATCATCATCCTCGTCCTCATCATCATCATCGTCTCCACTGTCATCATCATCCCCATTGTTGCCATCATCTCCATTGTCATCATCAGAGGATGGATTCAGCTGTGCTTGGAGAGCGGCAATCTGGGTTGTCATAGCTTCAATGGTTTGGTCCCTTTCCTGGACGGTCCCTTGCAACTGTTGTATGTTCTGGGCGTTCTCCTGCACCGTGCCATGAAGATGTGCTATGGTTGCATCTCTGGCTATCAGGGCATTCTCCAGAACTCCCACAGCTTCATGCAAGATGTCAATCTCCTGTCCTTGGACCACCATTCCATTGCTAGTAAAGTCTGCAATCTCCTTTAACATCCTCACCTTCTCTGCTAGAGCTCCATTCTCTCTCTCCATGTCCTCTATGTGCCTCCGACGGGGCGGCATGTTGTTCCTGTCGCCCGGGGTAACCACAATGTTCCCATATTCATCACGCCTTCCATAGTCACGGTAGGGTGAATCTGCGGGCAGTAGGTGTCGGACATAGTGGCACTGGCGAGACAGGGCTTCATGTACGGCCAAGTTGATTCCAAGTCCC
The DNA here is from genome assembly GCA_910589765.1 of Avena atlantica. Classification (NCBI taxonomy): domain Eukaryota; kingdom Viridiplantae; phylum Streptophyta; class Magnoliopsida; order Poales; family Poaceae; genus Avena; species Avena atlantica. The sequence continues at coordinate 489,530,775 of OU342735.1, read as the reverse complement.
CAATTGCAGTATGTCTTGGTGTAGACGAAGTGCGTGGGGTTTGGCAAGGCAGCATCTCTGAATATGAAGGTAGTGATCTCCCATGCATCCTCTCCATATTCATAGGTGTACAGCCTTCTTCCCTTGAACATAGGCAGTGGCAATCCCAATGACTAAGAGAGCTGAGCTAACTGCCTTGCAAAGGGCCTTGGTGACTCCATGGTGACATACTCAGTCCTGACGTCTCCCATCTATCAAGTTAAAGAGGAAAGTGTGAGAATAGCATATGGTAAGAATTTACGAGGGTGAAAGGCATAAGAGGAAAGACAGAATTAATATAGGCTTAATAATTCTATGGCTTCCTAATCCAATCCTAGGTCACGATCCTACAGTCGACACACGGGCTCTGATACCATCCTGTAACACCCCGGTTCTGAAAAGACCATGGCCTCTATGTGACATGCCAATCCCTGGATCGGTTCATTGGCCCACAATAGAGTAAGATAGATAACATAGCAAGATATCCGTGTATCATGAACTACAAAGATCCAGAGTACCATTATTACAATAAAAGCTTAGCATAAAGCTAGCTCAAATTATTCAGGTAGCAACATAAACAAGTAAATCCTCCATTCTTCAAATTGCCCACAAGTGAACAAGTGCCGAGTGGAGTACCGTGGCCTAGAACGATCAATCAGAATCGGAATAACCTGCAACATGAAACGTAGCAGCCCCGAAGGGTCAATACATGGAATGTATGGCAAGTAGAGCTAGTAAAGGAGACAATAGTACTAACATCTACATGCATATTTGGCAAGTGGAGCTGTGTCTGGCTTGCATTCGCAAATACATTTGTCCTACTTTCATAAACAGTTTTGATTTTCTTTGAAAAGATCCCAATTAAGTTAACCCAACAATATTAAAACAATAATGAAATTAGAATGAGCGAGAAACATGTCATGGAATCAATATCTAGCAACTCAGTTGTCCATAACCGGGGACACGGCTAATCGATTAGATTATACACTCTGCAGAGGTTAGTACACTTTACCCATGTGACTTGGCCAGCCCAGCTCATACCATCACTCTCATTTTGGATGATGATAGGGAGAACGCCAAGAAGAGACTGATCGGCAAGTAGCTCCTCAATCCCGACGCGCACCGGTCCAACCTACCAAAATTCTACATCTCTGGATACGCGGGTTCGAGTTACCGCAACCTACTAAGTCCAACCAACCGCCCATTTCATTATTGGCACATGGTTGTACACGTAAGCTACACAATAAAGAAGCCAATCATTCTCCCTTGATACCTGGGTGCCTTTCCGCAATGAAACCACCAAAATTTATCAATACCATCACACCCAGGGGGTTCATTGATTAAGTTGTTTTAGTTTTTACAAACCAATGCTTTGAGAAAACAAGTATCAATGATGTAACCCAGCCCTCGTTCATCAAGCATGACTAAGCACATCTACCAACGGTGGTTCATCTACAAAGAGGGTCCTACCACATAATAGGACATAGCATAGCGATAGTATCATCCTACACATGCATCTACAAAATACACGACAATGCATTGAAAATAGTAGGACGATATCATGAACAAAGTAGCATCTACTTGCCTTGGTTGTAGCGGTCTGAAGCACAATCCTCACACGAGCAAGCGTTGCACTCAACACAATCTACACGATACAATTGCATTCATAATCAAACAATCCACAAGCATATGCAACAAATATGATGCATGAATGCAAGAACGACAAGTGAACTGGTGCTACAGCTGCACCACAACATCCTATAACATAACACTACCGATCGCATGCATGGAAAATAGTTTTAGCGCTAGGGAAACTATTAAGTAAAAGTAATGCTCCAAACTAGAGCTAGAACTTAAATAATTCACTACCGGTAGTATACTGTTTGTAAAATCTTGGAAAAATTCTACCGCATAGGCATCGCTGATTAGAAACAGTACCAATTGGAATTACTCGAAAAGGAATTATAAAACTCCCCGAGTAATTAAAACACTGCAGAAAGCCAATAGACAGTTTCTGCAGAAGTTTTTTTTACTGTAAGCCTACCTTTTTAAATCACGATGAGATTCCCCTCGTTCCACTGAATACAGGGACATATCATACGCGATTTTTGGAGCTACGGATCTTTTTCCACGAATTTATTACTCCGAAAAGGCCACTCACTAGTTTGATTAAACTGTACTAAACCTTGCTGCAAAAGCTTGAACCAATGGTACAGCGAGATTCTACACGACTCACTGAATCTACACATATTTTATTTGCAATTTTTGGCCAAGCGGTTTAATTTCTACGCAATTTACAAGATTCTACCGAAATCTGCCAACTAAAAGGATTAACGAAATTGACCCAGTAAACTGTGTCTGTTGACTGGTCAAAGCGTCTGCTGACTGGGCGTCTGACTAGTCAACGCCTGAGTCTGACCAGTCAACTAACGATCTAGGCCGCTGATCTGAAATCTGACGGTGGCTGCTGTCTTACCGGAAACGACGACGAAACGGACTCCGAACGGGTTCCGGACAGCGGCGACGATCACTTCTGGCGACGAGGCTTCCCTGCACGGGTACACACGGTCAACTAATCGGGTCGACAAAATAAATACGCGCGCGAGGCGGAGCACGTGCGTGTATGTGTGCGTGCATGCGCGCACGCGATAACGCGCGCGGGCGAGCGCATGCGGCAGCGCAGCAAGGCGCGGCAGCGGCAGATGGCGCGCCCGCGTAGATGGCGATGCGACGCGGCGGCGGGTCGGCCGGGGCGGCGGCTTGGCGGTGTGGCCGCGGTGGCGGGTGGAGGCGGCGTCGCGGGTGGCGGAGGGCGCGACGTCGGCGGCGGAGGCGGGTGCTGCCGCCAGCGGCGGCGTGTTGCGGCGGCGGCGGCGGGCGCAGATGGCGGCGGCGACGGCGGCGGTGACGCACGGGAACGGAGAGAGGAGAGGGAGACGAACCCGGCGGCGATGGCCGGCAGCGGCGGGTGGTGGCCGGCGGCGGCGAGGCGGCCGGGAGGCGGCGCAGATGGCGGCGGCAGGCGCGGCTCCTCGGGAGTCGCGCGACAGGAGGAAGGCGGCGGGGTCGGGGCTGGGGTCGTGCACGCGGCCCGAGGCCAGGTGGGGCCCTGCTTAAGTAGTCCTGCGCGTGGAAATCCTAAACAGAATCGGTCCAGAGTTTGACTACAACTCGGAAATCGGTCCGGATTTTCGGACCGTTTTCCGGCGGATTACTAAAACGTCCGAGGCTTTTGCATACGAACTCCGATTGGAGCGATTCTCGCGCCTACGGGTTCGTATCGTCGAGGGGAACAACCTAGCATCAAGGTTTTATCGAAACCTCGAACCTACAGGGGTGGTTGTCGCAGGTCTTACTAGAGCTCCCCGCAGGAACCTCGTGGCGAAACAAAATAGGGTTTTGCAAATAGCGTATCGCCGAACCTTTCTACTTGACGGTTTTGCATGGAAAGATATGATGCAATGATATGAATGATATGCAATACCAAATCTAAAATTTGGGATGTGACACGGACCATCCGCGAACTCCGGCAGTCGTCTTCGACATGCCCAGCTAGAGCGACGGCGAGTCGTCGAGCCCTTCTCTGCTAGGGGTAAGTTCTCCAATTCTAGGGTTAGGGTTTAGGGGCCTGGTTTCTCAATTGGCCTGGATTTCTTTGGATTTGAACCCATTTCTTTGCAATTTCTGTTCATTTAGGAGTTCGTACCTATGGACTATGCACCAGACACATGCGAGGACCCCCAGTTTCATCGGATTGCACTGGGTTGTCCGGTGAAGTGCCGCGGGCATGGATTGGTGCCACAGAAGTGTGTCGCCTTTGAAGGGACAAACTCAGATAGGGAATGTGAGTTCTACTAAACTCAACAAATTTTTCATCTCTCAATTTTGTCATATCTGAAAATTAGTTAGGGTTAGCAGACCAGAAAAGTAGATATAGATGCTTGAATATGGATATGCTAGTATATAAAAACTTGGACATATATTGCAGTAGCTTGATTGGATGTCAGTAGAACAATTTTATTGTACTGTTGGATATAAATTATCTTCCTTGGGTATATATTTAGTTTGCTTCTATATTGTTGTATATAGCAATACAATTTTGTTCCTTGATTCTAGTTACATTTTTATAGGAAGTTTTGAATTGTGGTTTTGTGTCATGGGTTGATGAAGAAGAGTGGCTAGACACAATGAAAAATTCTTTAGATAGGTTGTGGCACATGTACTTTGAATCCAACAGAGTTAGGATTGAAGAAAGGATTGGCAATGCTAAACTAGTGTAATAGCTATATGATGAGAAAACAAAGATAGAGAAGAAGCACAACCCATTAGATGATGTGTGCAAGTTCATGGAACAAACATAGAATAAGGTGATGATGGAGAAGTATAAGATTATTCAGTTTGGTGAGGAGGATGTTGGGCTTGTGTTTAAGGAAAGAGATGAGCTAAAGGTTGAACTAGAAGCTTTGAAGAATGAAGTGAATATGCTTAAGGAAGTGTATAAATCTCAAACAGACATTATGAAGGTGAGTTAGGAAAAATGGGATGAGGAGAAGGTGACATTGAAGGCAGAGAAGAACAAGTTGGAGCATGTACTGTTTAATTTGTTCAATTTCACTAATGGTCCAAAGAAGAAGAAGGTGAAGAAGATAAAGGAATTGTGTGATGAGTGATATCTATTCTAGGCATGTAATATTGTGAAGCAAATGTTATCTATTTAGCTTACTGGTCTATGTAATGTTCTGTTGAATTCTAAGTACTTGTGTTGAGTTCTTAGTAGTGTGTGAACTATTTGTGTAATGTTATGTTGAGTTCTAAGTACCTGTGTTGAGTACTGAGTAGTGTGTGAACTATATGTGTAATTTTATGTTGAATTCCAAGCGCTTGTGTTGTTTTCATGCTGAATCATGTTATGCTACATTTTGTAAAACATTGTAGATAATATCTACATATCCTAGGCATTATCTATATGTTCTAAGTACTGTGTGAAATGTGTATGCATTTTGTAAAACACGGTCTGAGAACAACATAGTATTAAAACAACATAGTCTTACAGAAATATGGTTCCACCAGATAGTTTAAACAACATAGTCTTGAAAAAACATAGTCTTACACACCATAGTCTTACACAAATATGGCTCCACCAGATAGGTTTAAAGAACATACTCTTACACACATTGCTCAAACATGCGTAGTTTCAAAGGGACAAACAACATAGGACATCACTTCTTTGAGATTCTAGAGCCTCTGTAGTTGATGTGCTTCCCTGCATCGAGGTATCCCTGCATCCTTTGTGTTAGTTTGGGCTCTCTGCCACTAGTCCTTGGTGCAAAGAAGGGTCTTCCAACTGGGGTTGCCCTAGCAGGTGGTGGTGCATCTGAAGATGATGCTTGTATTGCCCTTTCTGAAGGACGCCTTGCTGCTAGTGTTTCCCTTGATGGAACTGAAGAACCTGCTGGTGTTTCCCTTGGTGCTGGAGAAGATGATGTTGGTGTTGCCCTTGGTGCTGGAGCCCTTGGTGTGTTGCCCTTGGTGCTGTAGGAGGCCCTGCTGGAGAAGATGATGTTGTTGTTTCCCTTGGTGATGTTGCCCTTGAAGTGCATGCCTCCTCAGTGATGTTTTCCCTGTTTGACTGCACAAACATTTTAGTGTACAATATTTATAGAAATATTTTAGTATACAATATGTACACACATAATGTAGCACCATATGAAGCGTACTTACTTGGTGCCAACTTTTTCTAAGTTGTAATTATGTCCTCAACTGCATAGGACATTAAGTGAACCTATGTCCAACAAATTTGCAGTTGCTACATGTGATACTCCCCATCCTTGAGCTATCCCTAGGTGCACACACCTCATAGACACCTTTCCTTCTAACTGTTTGCTTCCTTCCTGGCTTCTCCCTAAAAACAGGTGGATCAATGTCCCTAGTATCTGTCTTAGGCAACTCACCGGGGCCAGGGACAGGGTATATGACATGATTGAATGCTTCTCTATACATGGGTTTTTGAAGAAGTCATGTACATAATCTTTTGGGTGTTGTTTGATTTTGGAGATAACAGAGGTAGCATGGTTGCATGGGATGCTAGTGAGATCCCATGCTTTGCATCCACAAGTCATGGCTCTCAAATCAACTGCATGCACATTTGTCCCCTTTGTGCTAACTTGCCACATACCTATGTCAGCATTTTTGGCTTTGCATTCTCTAGAATATTTCTTTGCCTCCTCCAACTTCTCAGCATAGAAAGGAGTAATTTCCCACCTTGTTGTTTATGTTTTCTTCCTAACCTTACTGTACTCAACCATGACCTTGTCTTTGATTCCATCAAGCATTGTCCTAATAGGCTTACCCCTCACATCCAGTATCATCTTGTTGAACACTTCACATAGATTGTTTACAACCATATCAGTCTTGCAATTTGTGTCAAAAGCATGTCTACACCATGCTTCCACAGGGATTTGCATCATCCAGTTGTAAGCTTCCTCACAATCTCTTCTCACCAGCTCCATTTCTTTCTGAAACCCTGATTTGGTATATGAGTAACTAGCATCAAAGATATGTTTTTTCAACTCTTCCCCTTTGAACCCAGCTGACTGAAAGTTGGCATAGATATGCCTCAAATATAACCTTTGTAGAGAATTTGGGAATATTTTAGCAATTGATTTAAGCAGACCCTAACAAACAAAAATATGTGTAATGAACATGTACATGCAAATAGAGAGAATATGTGTACATAATGACAACTAAGAAATATACAGAAATGCCCTAACCTTTTGCCAATCAGAGATGAAAGTGAAGCTACCAAACTTCCCTGGCTCTCCTATGCAATATTTCAGCTAGGTGAGAAACCACATCCAACTAGTAATGTCCTCTTTGTCAACAACACCATATGCTATAGGGAAAATGTTATTGTTGCCATCTCTCCTAGTGGCAGCAAGGATTTGTTGGCCAGTGGTTAATTTCACAAAACAACCATCCAGACCTAATTGAAATGAAAAGCATAATTATTAACAATTGGTAGCTGCAGTGCAAACATAAATTAAAACAAATGCAATGGTAGTCAATAGTAATTGTATCTATAAAGGGCATGCATCCATTTAAGAACCCTTTGAAGCATTCAAACATATGAAAAGACCATGAAATCTAGGATTGGGACTAGGATGCTCCACCAGTTCCTTGGTGGTGACAACACATCTACTGCCTGGATTAGTGTCTAATATTGCTTGTACATAGTCCCTCAACCTTGTGTACTGCTTCTTTTGATCACCCATGACAACTCTAAATGTTTAATCCTTGTCCTATAGGCCTTGCTCCTTGGCACCTCAACTCTAAACTTCTGCTTTGCATTGTCAATGAGTGTCTCCACATAAGTGTTAGGATCAGTTCTCACTTCTTGCTTAGATTGCAAAGCCAGTCAATCAATTGATACACTGGTGTTATCTCCATGTGGAATACATGTTTGCACACTATTGAACTTTCTAATACAATTTTTTTTCTCATGTGCAGTTGTAGAAGCTGAACTGAAGAAGGGACATCCCTTGTATTCATCTGCACATTCCCCCTTTACTTTATAAGTTGCTCTCTCACTACACCATGCAATGATTCTATCTGAATTGTTTCTATGATATGCAAAGTTTATTAGTTGAGCGATATGGAAATTCCTAAGAGAAGTTCTAATCTGATAGACATCCTTGAAGCACACTTTCAAAGCAAACTGCTCATGTGCATCTGCCCTCATCTCATCATACCAAATATTCTTCTTAAGCTTCTTCAGCCTCCTCTTATTCCCTATTGGCAAAGAAAATTTCTTTACAAATCCATCATTATCACTGTTAGCCAATTCATCAGGACTGACCTCCTCATCACCTAATGGCACAAAGAAATCTAGCTCTACAAGGTCTGGTTCATAATGTGATCTGCTAGCTAGTAGGCCCTGCTCTCTTTGGCACTACCTTTTCTGGAAAAAAATCAACTTCATGGACTTCATCTTCTTCTGACTCTTCTTCTTATTCATAAATCTTTTCTACATCAGTTTCCTCTTCAATGTGATATGGGTCTTCTCTCTTCCTCTTCTGTTGTCTAAGTAGGTCCTTAATCAGCACATTTTCAGGATCTTCTTCTGTCCTTTGCCTCCTCAATTTATTCATTAGTTCAAGCTCCTTTGCAACTGCTCTGTTATGATCTTCAAGGTTAACCTTACATGGTTTCTAGATCATGTCATCATATGAATCATCAAGCACATCTACCTCAGTAGAACCATATGGCACCTGCTTCTTTCCCTTGTACATATTACAGCTATGTCGAGTGCCAATGAAGAGAACATCTGAAATATCAATAGCAACAGGGTAGAACACATCTTCTTCATCCTCACTAATGTGTGTTACTCCATCCTTGTCAACAGAGAGAAAGGTTGCCTCATTTACTGCTTGCTCAGCTTCCAAGTGATTCTGGTTTAGTCCAGTGGGAATATTAGAGTTGTGCTTAATGATTGTCAAGTTCAACACTTTTCTACGGTCATACATTTCTATCATCTTCCGAACCTTTGACATGTTGTCCAATGCTTCCATTCCCGCTATTCCTTTTCCTTTCTCTCTAACATAGTAGATTGTATCTTTGTAATCATACTCATGGCCTTCAATCAGTGCTCTCAGATTCAGTACAGTGATATCGGATAAGCACAAGGTCCTCTCTAAATTGTCTTCACCAAGGATATTAAACCTTATGTCCCAAATATCATCTTCCAAACTAAATATAGATAATTAAATAAATACATTCAGTTATCAAGGCACACACATTCAGTTAATATGGAAATGTGAGAAAGTACAGAAACATGGGATAATATATACACTCTAGTGGTGATTTCTAGTAATTAAGATTACATGCACAATGCTAACAATACTAATTTCATATATTATTGGCCCTCAAATATAGTTAACCTTGTTTTTCTATGCATAACACTGATTAAGAAATAACAGAGGAGATGAAGTAGCAGAGAGGGAAGGGAACTCACTCGACGCTTCCAAAAGAACATCCCGACTTGTGGCTGGTCTTTGCCGGTGTGCTAGCATTGCATGCGCCAAAGCTGCCGCCACACCATGTGTCAGCGACCGCGTGCCGTCTCCAGGGGTTTGTGTAGACCCAGATTCGTATCTGCCACTCGCCCTATCCATGCCCTCGTCGGACGAATCGTATCCGCCGCCGTCGAGAGAGTCGCCGCTAACGAGGGGGTTGTTGTCGCCGGGAGTACTCGCCGTCATCGGGGGATGGGGGTCAGGACGAGGAAGAGTACATGTGAGGTTGTAACTGAAACCTACTGATACGTCGGAAACGTATCTATAATTTTTGATGTTCCCTGCTCATTAGTATCTTCTTTTCTTTGCTTTGTCTACACTTTGAGGTGCTTTTTACATGTTTTTTGGTACTAACCTATTAACAAGTTGCCACAGTGCTAGTTGCATGTTTTCTGCTGTTTTTGGTTTAAGAAAAGCTAGTAAAGAAATATTCTCAGAATTGGATGGGACAAACGTCAAAGTCAATTACTTTCCGTGGGGAACAAGAATCCAGAAGACGAGACGGAGACGCAAGCCAGGGAGGCCAGACCCCCTAGGCACGGGTGGGCCCTGCCCCGCACCTAGGAGGGGTGTGGGGCCCCTGGCCGCCTCCTCGGCCTCCCCCTTCGCCTATAAGAAGCCCCCGATGCAGAAACCCTAAACACCCAATGAAATCTCCACAAAACCGTCTGTAGTCGCTGCCACCATCGTCCCTAGATCGGGGGATCTGATGTTCTTCCCGGCACCCTACCGGAGGGGAGATCATCCGGAGGCCTTCTCTCCGGTATGATGTGTGAGTAGTTCCACCTTGGACTATGGGTCTATGTAGTAGCTAGATAGTTGTATCTCCTCCTTTGTGCTTTCATGTATAGATCTTGTGAGCTCCGTTTTTGATTAAGATCTAATCTATTTGTAATCATGCATGTTGTGTTTGCGGGGATCCGATGGATATTGAGATTATTATGTTGGTTTGATTAATGGTTTTGTCTTTATGATTCTATCATGTCTGTGTTGTTTGTGATCTTGCATGCTCTCCGTTGTTAGTAGCTATCTTGGCCAAGTAGTTGCTAGTGACTCCAAGAGGGGGTATTTATGATCGATAGTGGGTTCATGCCTCTAGTTTCCAAGGGAAGTGGCAATAATCTCTTCGGTTGTAGATGTGTTGTTGCTACTAGGGAGAAAACAACGGTCTCTTGTTCATGGAACATATGGACTGTTTAACTTACACACTTTGCTTAAAGCAGTTGTCTGTTCCTTGCAACTTAATACTAGAGGGGGTTCAGATGATAACCTGAAGGTGGACTTCTAGTCATAAATGCAGTTGGATGGCGGTCTATATATATTGTTGTATTGCCCAATCGAATCTCATAGGATTTTTCTGACTATTAATTGCATTGGTATGCTTTGCTCAGTTCCTGTCAATTGCCCTGCTGTAATTTGTTTTCCCTTCATGCCATGTTGTTTATCTAAGGAGAGCACCTCTAGTGAAATATGGACCCCGGTCCAATCTTTACCATTGATACATATTCCACTGTTACTTGTTTACTTTCTGCAAACCATTACCTTCCACACCATACGTTTAATCCTTTGTTACAGCACGGTGAGCTTGACAAACTCACTGATTCGTTGGGACAAAGTCTTGAGTTTGTGCTATGCATGACATGGTTATACCCCGCGGGTGCATGATCTCAGCATACCTGGTCCAGCCCACGACAAATGTACCCCGACCCATGAAGACTTTCGGGTGGCCCAGGCCCACGACGCCTTCGGATCCTTGGAGAGCAAGACTAGAGTAGATAGGAAATTCAAAGGGGTAAAACCCTAGAACCTGTAACCGACTAGGTCTATTCCCGAGACCTTCCTAAGTCTATATAAAGTCCAGGAGGGCACGACCTAGATCTCTCGACTCATACTTTCGCATACACACCTCCACGCCAGATTGCATCTGCGCACCCCTGTAACCTTCGGTTCCGCCGTAATCAAGAGCAGACAAGCAGGAGTAGGGTTTTCCCTCCGGGGGCCTGAACCTGGGTAAAACTTTGTGTCCCCGTGTTGCTTGTTTCCTAACCGTTCCACGATATCCAGCATCCCCATCTTCTCCAAAACCCAAGTCCATAACAATGGGCATTGATGAGATCAAACCTCGTCAATTGGCGCCGTCTGTGGGAATTGGGGACACTGATTGTGCGGTCGTGACGGTCCCAACCCGATCGATCTACAACTCTGCGGCGACGGAGAGTCACCTCCTCTTCGGCGCTTTCGACTTCACCGCCCACTCACCGGCCACCATGAAGGACTTCGAGCCCGTAGGCGACGGACTCGAAATCCTGTTCGGGAGCTTCTGCTTCCAGGTGGGGAAAACTGGCACCCTCCGCCTCCCTGAGGGGGTGCCCCTGCCATCAATCAGGCCCGCTTCATGGACCCCACACCCCGTGCTACGCACAACATCATCAACAGATGATTCCTACGACAGCAGCAGCTGCAAATCCGATCTGTGCGATCCGCCATCGGATGCAGGAACCTACGGTTCCGGATCTGAAAGCTGCGGCAGCAGCGGACCAATCTACGAGCGCTACCAATGCGCCGTAGTCATCCAGAGCGACGTGGATCAGCAAACACCCAACCCGCCGCCCAACCCTCCAGAACGAAACGGCGGAAACAGAAGAAGCCAGTCCCCCCCACCCGAAGGGGAAAACAACGGCGGCCACGTCATCCGCCTTAGCAAAGAAGGATGGGCCCAGGTCCGCAACGCCGTGGCAGGCAACATAGTACTGCCTGCAGACGCCTCTCGGGATATGCTGATGGCCTACCACCTGCTCCTGATCGAGGAGCACAAGAAGAAGGTCAAGATGCAGGAGGTGCTCGACAAGCGCAAGCAAGCGGCCCCAGAGTCCAGCGTGCGACGAGCTGCGCTCTCCGCCATGGGCATCGGCTCCAGCTCGAACGCCAACCAAGGCAACAAGCACCGCTCTCGGGTGGAGAACATGGACCCCAAGGAGCACTGTGAGGTGACCCGAACCCTCCACACATCCTTCATGGAGATGGACGCCGACGACAACGTCATCCCAAAAACGCCGCAGGCTGCGATCATGGCACCACCGCGTACCTCGCGGACCACCCACCGCCGGAGGGGGGGGGGACCCAAAGAGAGCCATGCACAAGTCCGCACTCACCGTACTCGGACTCGTCAGAGCTGCGCTCCACCAGGAAGCTCCCACGGAGCCGAAGAAGAAGGCTCCGGTCAGGTTCGACCGCAGCCCCACCCCTTCATCCGAAGAAGAGGAACATGACCTTCCTCGAAGGAAGAAGAGTTTGCGCCGCCATGACCGCGACTACGACACCAGAGATGCGCTCACACAGCGCAAAATCGACAAAGCGCAAGCCAAGCGCGCATGCTCGTCTGAATCCGAGATGGACGAAGACGAAGGAGAACTCTGCGGAGCCCGATGCTTCAGCAGATCCGTCCGGCGGACACGGATGCCACGAAATTTCAAGCTTCCTTCGGATACTCCGAAGTTCGACGGCACTCAAGACCCAAAGGCTTGGCTCAGCGACCACTTATCATCCGTCAAACTGCACGGTGGAAACAAGGAGACTGCCATGCAATGCCTTCAGCTGCAGCTGACAGGCGCAGCCCGGATCTGGCTCAGGAGCCTATCTTCAGGGTCCATCTGAAGCTGGGATGAGCTAGCTTATAGCTTCATCCGAAACTTCAAGGGCACCAGCAAAAGGCCCGCCTCAATCGAAGAGTTGCGAGCCTGCACTCAACGAACGGGCGAATCCATTCGCTCGTACATACTACGCTGGTCCAACACAAAGAACTCCGCAGCGCACATCTCCGAAGAGAGGGCCATCGACGCCTTCAGGGACGGTGTCAAGTGCCAAGACTTCAAGGAGGAACTTGGGCGCGTCAAGCCCAAAACACTCGACCACCTCATGGATATCGCCAACATGTGGGCTGACGGCAAAGACTCCATTCACCGAGCACAATCGGAAGAATAAGACGACTACGGTCGACGGCGAGAGCACCGTAGCAAGAGAAGATCGCGCGTTTACGACAATCGCGACGGACCCGACATGGTCGCGGCTGGCTACGCCGATCGCCGCAACGACGCCAACCGCAACAGCGGAGGATATCGCGGAGGAAAATTCCGCGACGGGGGACGCCCAACGCAGTTGTGGCAACGCCGCGACTGCGATAACGGACCCACAACATACGAAAATCTTTCGGGTCCATGCACCATCCACTTCTACATCGACAAGCAGGATGGCCAAAAGAAGGCCAGCCACATGCTCAAGGACTGCCGCGAGTTCTAGAAACTCAGCGAAAGCATGGTGCAGATGAGGCAGCAAGCCTCAATCCCTGCGTTCGGAAACGCACCCGCACCAGGTGAAATAGCGCATGGAGCTCCTCCACCGCCACCTGTTGGAGGCCCGAACCAACCAGTCGCACTAGCACAAAACAACGCTGGGAACGGGTATCCCCAGCCGAAAGGAGCACTGATGATCCAGAAGGGACGCCCCACGAATAGGGTGCAGAAGAAAATCACCCGACAGATCAACCTGGCCGTGGCAACTCCACCCGCCATCCCTGAGTACCTCAGCGGATCGGAGTCCTGCATCACGTTCAGTCGTTCGGATCACCCTTGCCAGATCCCTCGCCCAGGTCATGCTGCCCTGGTGCTGGAGGCGCAGATCGGACATTTCGAGATGAGTCACGTCTTCATGGACGGCGGCAGCGGCATCAACCTGATGTTCGCAAGCACTCTAGCAGCAATGCAGATCCCGCAGTGCAGCCTGGAACAGTCAGACACAACGTTCCACGGCATCGTTCCAGGGAAGGGCATATTCCCCCTGGGAAAAATATGGCTCGACGTCATCTTCGGCAAGCCGGACAACTTCCGGCTGGAGCAGCTCGAATTCAAAGTGGTGGACTGGCCATCACAGTACCACGCCATCCTCGGGCGTGTAGCATTCGCAAGGTTCTTGGCTGTCCCACACTATGCATAACTGCTACTCAAGATGCCAGGACCAAAGGGCGTCATCACAATCCACGGGAGCTTCACCCGATCGGACCAATGCGACAGAGATTTCAACAGAATCTCCCAGTCATTCGGCATGCAGGAGGAGCTCCTAAGGCTCCTCGAGGTGACAGACAATGGGGCACCCCCAGTCGCATGACAAAACGCACCTGACATGTCTTTCGACTCCACCGTCAACACAAAGAAGGTGCAAGTCCATCCGACGGATGCCTCCAAGACGGCGCTGATCGCCAACGACCTCAGCCCCGCATAGGAAGGCACGCTCGTCGAATTCCTCCGTGAGCGCTGGGAAATCTTCGCCTGGTGTCCTGCGGACATGCCAGGAGTTCCCAGGGAATTCGCCGAGCACGCACTCAACGTCTTTCCAGACACCAAGCCCGTCAAGCAGTCCATCCGGAGACTGTCCGAGCCACGAGCCGAAGATATCGGCAAAGAAATCAACAGACTACTCGCTGCAGACTTCATCAGGGAAATCAAAGAAAGCGAGTGGCTTGCAAATACAGTGATGGTCCCAAAAAAGGACACGGACATCCTGCGGATGTGCGTGGATTTCACGTTTCTCAACAAGCACTGCCCAAAGGACCACTTACCTCTTCCTCGGATCGATCAGATCATCCGTTCGACTGCAGGTTGCGAGAAACTCTCCTTCCTCGACGCCTACTCAGGCTATAATCAGATTCGACTCAAGGTCGAAGATCAGGAGAAAACGACGTTTATCACACCGTTCGGAGTGTTCTGCTACAACACAATGCCCTTCGGGCTAAAGAACGCAGGTGCCACGTACCAGCGATGCATGCAGGCATGCCTCAAGGACCAGATCGGTCGCAACGTTCAAGTCTATGTCGACGACATATTCATAAAAACCAGGGAGGCGAGGGCACTTATCGACGATCTCCGCGAGACATTTGACAACCTCGACCGCTACAGGATCAAACTTAACCCTGAAAAGTGCGCCTTCGGCGTCCCATCGGGTCAGCTGCTTGGGTACTTCATCTCTCAGCGAGGGATCGAGGCAAACCCGAAGAAAATCAGAGCCATCATGGAAATGGAGAAGCCGAAAAACCTCAAGGGTGTCCAGCAGCTCGCAGGACGAATAGCAGCGTTAAGCAGATTCATCAGCCGCATGGGCGAGAAGGCCCTGCCATTCTACCAGCTGCTACACAAGGCAGATAAATTCGAGTGGACGCCCGAAGCTGGCGATGCATTCGAAAGCCTCAAACGGCTACTCTCCACCTCGCCCGTCCTAGTCACGCCAAAGGAGCGCGAGCCTCTGCTGCTGTACATAGCAGCCACACACCAGGTGGTCAGCACCGTGCTAGTGGTCAAACGACCCGAAGAAGGCAATATCCACGGGGTCCAACGCCTAATCTACTACCTCAGTGAGGTACTGAAGCCAACAAAGCAGCGATACCCTCACTACCAGAAACTCGCCTACGGCGTGTTCATGACGGCTCGACGGCTGAGCCATTACTTCCAGGAGCACCAGGTGATGGTCGTCAACGAGGCACCCCTGAACAGCATCCTGAATAACCCTGAGGCCACAGGTCGCGTGGCCCTGTGGGGCATTGAGCTGTCACCTTTGGACATCATCTACGAGAAGCGACTCTCAATCAAATCTCAAGTCCTCCCGGACTTCCTCGTACATTGGATGGAGCTGCAGCTGCCAGACACCCAAGACATGTCGCAGTCATGGACGATGCACTTCGACGGCTCCAAGCGAGAAGCTGGAGCAGGAGCCGGGGTCATACTGACCTCCCCGCAGGGCGACCAGATGAAGTACGTCCTTCGGATGAAATTCCGTGCCTCCAACAACGAGGCCGAATACGAAGCCCTCATCCACGGCATGAGGATGGCAAAGATCTGCGGCGCAATGCGCCTGGTCATCTACGGTGACTCCAACCTCGTCGTCCAGCAGACGATGAACGAGTGCGACGCACACGCCGAAAACATGATCGCGTACCGCGCGCTCTACAATGCACTCGAAGAAGAATTCGACGGTTGCGAGCTTCGGCACGTCGAAAGAGAAAGCAACGAGGAAGCCGACAGACTCGCCAACATCGGCTCCACCTGCGCAAAGGTACCACCGGGTGTGTTCCTCGAACAGATATGCGTGCCATCCATCAAGCGGAAATTCCCCAAGGGATCACCCGAAGAAGCAGAACACTCGAGGGCTACGCTGCCCGAAGGACACGAAGGACCCGAGAAGCTGGACACAGAGGTCTCTATGGTCAACCTGATGCAGGTCATGGCAGTTGAAGAAACTTGGACGCGACCGTACCTCCAGTTCTTGATAAACGGAGAACTGCCTGACAGCCCGACAGATGCCCGGCGCATATCTCGTCGGTCAAAAGCCTTCACCATCATCAATGGCGAGCTGTACAAGCACAGTATTACGGGTGTACTACAAAGGTGTGTCACCATCGGTGACGGGAAAGCCATCCTCCAAGACATCCACGAGGGCATCTGCGGCCATCACGCAGGCAGCCGCTCCCTTGTCGCCAAAGCTCTACGAGCCGGATTCTACTGGCCAACGGCCATTAGCGATGCAAAGGACATCGTCTGAAGATTCAACGGGTGCCAACGGTTCGCCGACAAACCGCACGCACCCGGGTCAGAGCTCATACCCATACCTATAGCTTGGCCCTTTGCTCAATGGGGCCTCGACATGATCGGCAAACTGCCAAAGTCCTCGAAAGGGGGGCACGTTTATCTCCTGGTCGCAGTCGACAAATTCACCAAGTGGGTCGAGGCCATGCCGGTCACCAACCAAAAGGGCAAGACTGTCGTCAAGTTCTTCGAATCCATTGTCTACAGGTTCGGCGTACCGCACAACATCATCACCGACAATGGATCGAACTTTATCTCCAAGAAATTACAAGACTTCTGCGAAGGCCTCGGGATCAACATCACGTACGCCTCAATGGCACACCCGCAAACGAACGGGCAAGTGGAAAAGGCCAACGGCCTAATCGGCGCTGGCATCAAGAAGCGCCTCATGAGCCCACTCGAACGAAAGGCCGGAGCCTTTACGAAAGAGCTGCAATCCGTCCTATGGAGTTTGCGTACTACGCCAAATAGCTCCACCGGCTACACACCGTTCTTCATGGTGCACGGAGCCGAAGCCGTGCTACCAGCCGAAGTACGCCACCAGGCCCCCCGGGTCATCGCTAACAGCGAAGCCGAATCCACGGCTGCACTCGAAGACGCCATGGACACACTCGACGAAGCAAGAGACGTAGCAGAAGCTCGATCAACGGTGTACCAGCAGAGTCTCCGCAACTACCACATCCGACGGCTACGCCCAAGTTCCTTCGTCGAAGGAGACCTCGTCTTGCGACTCAAGCAAGAACGACCGAAGAAATTCAAGTCGCCATGGGAAGGACCCTACATTATCACCGAAGTCATCCCAGGTGGCGCCTATCGCCTCAAGCACGTGGAGTCTGGAGTCGCATACTCCAACCCATGGAACATCGCACACTTGCGGCGATTCTACCCATAGCTACCTACCCCTTTTACTTTCAATAAGGCTTTTCAGCCAAGGCTATTCAGCCGAACAATGTACTTCATCCATTACGATATAAATAAAGCTAAGTGTTCCGCCCCAAAATCTTGTTAGCTACTTGCAACTTAACTTTATGCTACAAACGCACTCGGGGGCTCCCCCCACCTCATGATTTCATCGACGAGGATCACACGTGTACACCTGAGTAGCTGACAACGTCAGGCAAAAGAAAAGGACACGTACTCAAACAAAGCACTACGTGCTCACAATAAACAAACCTTTATAACAAAGGGCACAACACGCCCAGTCAAAATATACAAATTTTACATCTATCTCTTTTATAGGTACTACCTATTCTAAAGAATAACTTGAGCACGCTGCTCAAACAAATCTACTACCTGTTCGGCATACTGCCTTACAGCCGCATAATGCGGACGCATATCCCACTCGCCACCATCCGGCCGAAGAGGTGGCCCAGCTGCTACAACAGACAAATCTACATCAGGCCGGTGCAGCCTCACAAGGGACAAAGCAGCCTTCACTCCTGCGACGAGCTGTTGCCGCACCAACTCCTTGACATTGCTCACGCTCCAAAACTTCGACAGAAGGCCCGCAAGGCTTGTTGGCACGACATCCAAAGGAAACATGACATGCAACACCGATGCAAGCGACGTCTGCACCTGGCGAAGCACCCGCGAAACCTGGTGCGCACGATCCTGCACCGTCGCCAGAGCAATGGCATAGTCACGATCCATCCAGAAGAATCCGCCAGCCTACATGTCTTGTTGAGTCAAGCAATTGACCCGAACAACGACACGCTCTTTCTCTTCCCTCGGAGCAAGGTTAGCACCTGCGACACTCGCAGAAAATAAGACGAAAGGCCAGCAGGCGCATCCGAAAATCTGAGCCGCAGCCCGAAACAAAGAACAACATACATTGAAGCTGCTCAGACAGCCGAAGCAGTTCCGCCATTAAGTACTCCTCCCTGGCCGCACCGCGATCTGCCTTGGACTTCCAAACATCAGCGTGACCACGCAACCCAAGCAACTCCCTCTCAAGACTACGAACATGGTCCCGAAGAAAAGCGAGTTGCGAGGAATCACCCAAAGATGGCCGCAGCTGCGCTGCAGGCGAGGTGTCAACGGGGTCAGCACCCGAAGGAACCTAGAACAGCAGAAAAGCAAAGGACATAAACATTCAGACAGAGAAGATCACAACTCAGAAGAGTTCATTAAGCATATAAAGGCCACTATGTGGCACAATGATTGCGTTCCTCAAAATATTTACAGCAAAAGAAGACTACAAACTATCCTACATCTACAACGCCTAAGACGCGGCACCCTGAGTAGTATCGGAGCCGGATTGCCTCGCCTTGTCCTTCCCCTGCTGCCGCAGCGCATACTCAGACAACAGATCAATGAGCTTTGGCCCATATCGCTTGCAGCGAGCAGGCAGCAAAGGCTACCTCGGATCCATCTGCGGTCGTCGGCATCCGGGAGGTGATCTAGGAAAGGTCCAGCTCCGATCCAGCCGCCAAGGCCATCGCCAGCCCGACGGACGCGCCGATGCCCTTCTGTTTGCGCTTGTACAACGCAGGCGCTTTGGCTGACAAAGCCTCCGCCAGGGCGTCAAAATCATCAAGGGCCGCGCCCTTGGGGACAAGCTCCTTGTAGAAGCGGCCAAGAACCTCCTTCGCCTTGGCAAGGGAGTTGACGACGGTGCTGCAACGATCGTCGACCGCTGCAGTAGCATCATCTAGAGCACTCCCATGCTCCAGAGCGCCGTGGTTAAACTCGATGCTTGCGACATCTGAGACAAAAAGAGAAGGAATGAAGAAAGTAACACAGAAGAAAGACAAGGAAACAAAAAGACAGAAGAAAAAATAAGGTACTCACCCGAAACAGCCTTGGCAGCAGCCATGAGCTTGCCCGCCACCTCTATTTCACGCGCAGTCGCAGCAGTAGTAAGCTGCTCCTCGCGGTCCGTGGCCTCCCGCTGCAGACGCTCTTTAGCTTCGGCTGCCTCAGCCAGCTCCAGCTCAAGGCGCTCTTTCGCATTGACGGCGGCCTCGGCCTTCTTCTCTGATTGACCAAGGCTCTTCTTGAGAGCGTCGATCTCACGAAGAGAAGTATTATTCTCCTCTGCATTCAAACAAGCAAACGTCAGAAAACAGGACAGGAATAAAGGAAAGAAGCACCAAAAGCATACGGGTACCTTGAAGCTGATGGAGATTGGTCTCCAGCACCAGGCGCTCCTGCACCAGTCGATTGGCTTCCTGCACAAAAGGCTGCAGGAAGAAGAACCACCATTCAAAAAAAAGGACTCGGGGGCTACGCCCAACAGGAGAAAGCAGAAGAAAAATACTCACACGAATACACTCGGGGGCTCCCCCCGAGACTCGAAGAACAAACTAAGAAAACTCTTTTACACACGCTCGGGGGCTCCCCCCATGATAGACGACTTACATGATCCAAAGGTGATGCTGAAGGCCCGCAGGCGAAATTTTGAGGCGCAACCACCTGCACCTCCTGCAGAGGAGGGTTCCGAGCAGCGCCCCCCGAAGTTTCCACCGTCTGAGGAGGAGGAGACGCAACCTTCGACTCTCCCATCATCTCCCGAGCACCATCGCTGGAGGAGTCATGGGAGGAATGCCTGCACACGAAATATTTAGCACAAGCACAAAAGTCAATAGCAAAAAGAAAACAGTATAAAGGAAACTCACGAGTCCAGCGATCTCAGGTCGAAGACAGGAGGAGTCCTTAGGACTCTCTTCTCCCCCTTCTTCTCTTCTTTCTTCTCTTCCTTCTTTTCTTCCTTCTTACGCTTCGCTGGCGGGTGCGACGCTACAGCCCGCACAGGAACGGCAGGAAAAGGGGAGGAAGAGCCTCCATGCCCGTCACTGTGACGCTCAAGGCACAGAGGGTTTCTGGGAGTCGGAGGAGTCCAAGCATCCGAAGACTCGCTGGAGCTCCGTGATCTTTTGCGCGTGTGGTCCTCGCTCGATTCGCTGGCCTCCTCGGCTGGCGATCGTGCCGAAGGCAATTCGGACACGAAATCCACCACGTCATTATCCAGCGCATCCGGAAATAATTCGGGAAATGGAGGCACCATGCCCGGCACCTTGAAGCTCTGCAAAAAAGAAGGGACTTTGTTAGCAAACAAAGGAAAATAAATACGCAGTCGACGAAAAGCGCTACGCGCACGAATCTACACCTGTGGAACAACCAACGTCGAAGAAAACGGCGGAGTCAGCGACTTCCCCGGGATTTTCTCTCTGGCCTTGAACTTCAGCAGCGAGCGAAGGGCCCTGTCAAGATCCCCCTCGGAGATTTTCTCAGCCGACACCCTCGTCGGATCACGCCGGCCAGCATAAAGGAACAATGGGTGCACTCTAGCCTGGAGTGGCTGTACCCGACGCTCGAGGAAGGTGCAGATGATATCCACACCATTACCTTTCTTCTCCGGAATCAACTGGAGATCCTCCACCCGACGATATAGCGCCTCTATCTCCGCCTCCTCGCCATCCAAGATCTTGTTTTTACAAGACCTTTTCGGCTCAATCTTTTGGTAGGGGTCAAAAGGAACAAGACCAAAATCTTGCCCAGGCACTACGGAGTCGCGGATATAAAACCATCGCCTCCGCCAGTACTGGACAGATTCGGACATGGAAAAGGAAAAGAAAAGCAGATTGGGCCTGAGGGAGATGATGCAACCCCCAATGGGATAAACACCATCCGAACCAGACTGCCTCTTCACGGAATAAAGTTTCCGGAAGAGGCCAAAGTGCGGCTCAATGCCGAGCCAGCACTCGCAGAAAGGGATGATACAAGCAATGTGAAGAAGAGAATTGGGCGAAAGATGATGCAGCTGGATGCCATAGAGAAAGAGAAGCCCATGAAGGAAGTTGTGGACTGGAAAGGAAAACCCACGCATAACGAAGGCGAGAAACATAACCCGATACCCAGCGGGGGGACGGGGGATTACCTCGTTGCCGGGGAGTATGACGGCCTCCCTATCCTGCGGAATCAAGCCCCGCTCACGAAGTTTGCGGAGGTCACTCTCCCGCGTCTCTGATCGCCGCCAACCACCGTCGGTGACGCGGGTAGCGGTGGCGCTTTTCTTCCCTCCGGTGGCGCTGGTACCAACAGCAGAGGATGACTTCTTTGGTTTCCCCATCGCGCTACGGCGGCGCAGGCGGTGAGAGCGTAGAAGGGAAGAGGGAAATATGGAAGGAAATTCCAGTGCGCAGCAAGAACTGCTAGAGCACAAGGAGGCAGTGAAAACAAGAGTAGATGCAGTGAAAACAAACTGCAGCTTTCCCCAATGATTATAACGGCAAAGACGATGCACGACAACCGTCCATCAAGAAGACCTAACGCCAACGGCAGATCTGGCCATACACGTGTCAGCAGCACAACGAACCGTCGTTACCACGTCGTCCACTATGCGCGGAAATCGAGGAGACACCGTAATTATCTCCACCCCGCGCGTGACCGGTCAATTCAAGGTCAGCAAGTGAGACCCAAGTTCGTCTAGTCAAGTCATCTCTGGCGCAGCAGACGCTTGAGGTCATTGATCGTCAGCACTGATGTCATCAAAAGCTATACTAGCAACAACTACAATTTCTTCGGCTTCAAAGCTAAGAGTTCCCACTCGAATCTACGATTCGACTAAATACTCGGGGGCTAATCCTATTAGGAGCGCTGGCCGCGCACCCGAAGGATAAATAAAACCAACTGTTCCTTCGAGTCCTACGTCGAGTCTACGACTCCACTACGGACTCGGGGGCTACTCCCATAGGGAGGATGGATTTAAGCATCCGAAAAAAAATTGTCCTACGGACTTAACAACTGAATAATGTTTGAACCAAAGTCTCCGCTCGAGTCTACGACTCGAACAGACACTCGGGGGCTACTCCCATAGGGAGCGCTGGTCGCGCACCCTATGAATTCTTCGACTTCGATCTTTCGGATCAGCATGCAAAAACTTTTCCGCAACTCTGCCCCAACAAAACGCTGAGTGAGAAACGATCTCCTTGGCCACCCGAAACACCTCCGCGGTGACAAACATTCGGATGTTGTGTCTACGACACAAAGATAAGACCTACAGATATCATCTGATGGCCTGGCAACGCACACGACTGCACTCTGCTAGTATGAACCCGTGCCAGCAGGCGCGATGAAAAATCCCGACGGACGCGTTGGGTACATCAATTAAAATCACTAGAATTCCACTCATGTAAGCAAGGTTGGAAAAAGCGTTAGGCGTAGGCGAAGCGTTTGGCCTTCGCCTAGAGCCTAGGCGGTGCTTAAGCGCCCTAGGCGTGGCCTAGGCGAGCATATAGTTTTTACCATCAAGGGTATATATGGGTTATTATATGTGATATACATTAATTTAGAGCATGTAAATGAGTAAACAACCAACCACCGCCATTGGAATATGGCCCAGCTAGCTAAAAAGTGAAAAAAAATAATGATTTCTTGCTCGATAATAAAATTTATTAGTTATCCTGCCTAGACTTCCGCTTATGTTCTAGGCGAGGCGTTTGTCTACCGCCTAGTGCCTAAGTGTGCTTAAGCGTTGCCTAGGCGCCGCCTAATCCAACAATGCATGTAAGTCCTCCGCGACCTGAGTCGAATTACAACAGCATATGTTCCAGGTTCGAGTTGAGGGACTCGAACCTGAAGAAGATCGTGTAGTTTCGTCCTAAGACAGTTAACTGACCCTGATCCGTTGGGTAAGTCAGGCACACGCATCAACAATCCCTACACATGAACTATTGAAATACATAGTTGCACCCAAAAAATTGAAGAGTCCTCAGCCGAACCTACGATTCGACTGATCACTCGGGGGCTACTAACATGGTTATACCCCGCGGGTGCATGATCTCAGCATACCTGGTCCAGCCCAAGGAAGCCCCACGGCAAATGTACGCCGGCCCATGAAGACTTTCGGGTGGCCCAGGCCCATGACGCCTTCGGATCCTTGGAGAGCAAGACTAGAGTAGATAGGAAATTCAAAGGGGTAAAACCCTAGAACCTGTAATCGACTAGGTCTATGCCCGGGACCTTCCTAAGTCTATAAAAAGGCCAGGAGGGCACGACCTAGATCTCTCGACTCATACTTTCGCATACACACCTCCACGCCATATTGCATCTGCGCACCCCTGTAACCTTCAGTTCCGCCGTAATCAAGAGCAGACAAGCAGGAGTAGGGTTTTCCCTCCGGGGGCCTGAACCTGGGTAAAACTTTGTGTCCCCGTGTTGCTTGTTTGCTAACCGTTCCACGATCTCCAGCATCTCCAAAACCCAAGTCCATAACAATGGGCATTGATGAGATCAAACCTCGTCAGTGCAGGTTTCCACGTTGCTTGCAACACCTTTGAGACGTTTCCTTCCTCCTTCAGGTTCGATAACCTCGGTCTCTACTGAGGGAAACTTGTTGTTGTGCTCATCACACCTTGCTCTTGGGGTTCCAACAAAGTGTCCCACGTCAGCACTGGGTGCACGCATCAAGATTTCTGGCGTCGTTGCCAGGGAGGCCAAGGACGTCTTCACTAGGGGAGTCCTTCACTTCCTTTCTCTTTACTTTATTTTTAGTTTGCTTTG
Organism: Avena atlantica; assembly: GCA_910589765.1. Lineage (NCBI taxonomy): Eukaryota > Viridiplantae > Streptophyta > Magnoliopsida > Poales > Poaceae > Avena > Avena atlantica. The sequence continues at coordinate 489,506,555 of OU342735.1, read as the reverse complement.
TTTTTTTCGCTTGTTTTGTTTGCCTCTTTTCAAAAAAACAAAAAATTAGTCTAGTTTGGTTTGCTTGCTTTATTCAAAAACACAAAAAATAGTTCCTGCTCTAGCTGCTGATTTTGGCTTGCCCACCTTTGCCAAAATGAACTCTGCTGAGAACACCAAGTTGTGTGACTTCACTAGCTCCAACAATAATGATTTCCTTAGCACACCTATTGCTCCACCTGCTCCTGATGCTACCTTTTATGAAATTAAGCCTGCTTTGTTGAATCTTGTGATGAGAGAGCAATTTTCTGGTGCTGGTTCTGATGATCCTGCTTCCCATCTCAATAGCTTTGTTGAACTTTGTGAGATGAAAAAGTATAAGGATATAGATGGAGATATTATTAAGCTCAAGCTTTTTCCTTTCTCCTTGAGAGGAAAAGCTAAAGAAAGGTTGCTTTCCTTACCTAAAAATAGTATTGATTCTTGGACTAAGTGCAAAGATGCTTTTATTGGAAAATACTATCCTCCTGCTAAGATTATATCTATGAGAAGTGACATTATGAAATTTAAACAACTTGATAGTGAACATGTTGCTCCATCTTGGGAAAGAATGAAGTCCTTGGCTAAAAATTGCCCTACTCATGGACTCGCTGCTTGGATGATTATACAGACTTTTTATGCAGGTTTGAACTTCTCCTCAAGAAATCTGTTGGATTCAGCTGCTGGAGGTACTTTTATGGGCCTCACTTTGGGTGCTGCAACAAGGCTCCTTGATAATATGATGGTTAACTACTCTGAATGGCCTGTTGAGAGAGATCCACATGGTAAGAAGGTAAATTCTGTTGAGGAAACTTCCTCTTTGAGTGAAAAGATTGATGTTATTATGGCTATGCTTGTTAATGGGAAAGCTCCTCTAGATCCTAATAGTGTTCCCTTAGCCTCTTTGGTTGCTCAAGAAGAGCAAGTTGATGTGAACTTCATTAGAAATAACAATTTCAACAATAATGCCTATAGGAATAATTTTGGTAGCAATAACAATTATAGGCCTTATCCTCCTAATAATGGCAATTCCTATGGAAGCTCCTACAATAATGCTAGAAGTGCCCCCTCTGAACTTGAAGTCATGCTCAAGGACTTTATTAGTAAACAAACCACTTGCAATAAGACTATAGAGGAAAAGCTTTTAACTGTTGAGAAAAATATATCCTCTTTGTCTGAAGCTCAGTCCTCCTTGATTAATAAAATGGCTGCTAAACCTGAAACCATGGAAAATACCTTTGCTATTGCTCATGCCATATAAGTTACTATTGATGAAAATATTAGGCTGTTAGCTCAACTTCATGCTAAGTGGGAAAGGGAAGCTGAAATTGATAGAAACAATAGTGTGTGCACCATCACCACTAAACCACAAGTAGTCCCTATTCCTCCTCCTACTATGCCTAAGCCTATTGAGCCTACTACTAGTGATGCTAAGTTTGATTTTGATATTGATGGTTGCAATATTTCTAAAGTGATTATGTTCCTACAAAAGCTTGCTAGAAGTCCTGATGCTAGTGATATGCATGTTGCTTTCATTAAACATATTACAGATGCTCTTGTTAAGATTAAGGAAGAGAAGCTAAAACACAAATCTTCTATTCCTCCGAAAGTAGAAGATAGTTGGGAATCCATTATTAATATGCAAGTGAATGACTTTGATCCCAAAGCTTCATGTGATCTTGGTTCTAGTGTCTCTATTATGCCTAGGAAGATTTATGAAATGCTTGATTATTTGCCACCATTGGAAGATTGTTATTTAGATGTCCCACTCAATGATAATGCTAAGAAGAAACTCATGGGGAGTATTAATGATGTTCTCATTATGGTTAACAGTGCTTATGTCCCTGTTGATTTCTATGTTTTGGATGTTGAATACAATGCTTCTTGCCCTATTACTTTGGGAAGACCTTTTCTTAGAACAGTTGGTGCCATCATTGATATGAAATAAGGCATCATTAAATATCATTTTCCATTCAAGAAAGGTATTGAACACTTCCCTATGAGGAGATATAGGTTGCTTTTTGCTCCTCCTTTGAAAGCAAGATTTGATGTTAATGCTTTTTTATTTGAAAATACTTGATTCTTCTTGCTTCTTGTGCCTAACTTAAAAGCGTTAAAGAAAAGTACTCGTTGGGAGATAACCCAAGAGTTTCCTTGAGTTTTGGAAGTTATTACTTCAGTAATGACCTCTCCTTATACTTTTTGTTTGCTTTTTGTGCCAAGAATGACCTCTAATGAGAGGGAAGTGATTTGGGGAGTTGCTGTCCCAAAACAGATTTCTATCCTCCACCAAAAAAATCGTGAGGAGTCTCTGTAACTCGGATTGAGCTAAAAATTTACGAATAAATCCCCCAGTATGTTATATAACTTTCGTTAGTTCAACACTTTTTGATTTGATCAACAGAAGATGTTCAAAAAAATCGGTTTCTACCTGATGGTCTGTTTTGACAGATTTCTGCCATTATTTGCATTTGCTTCTTATTGATTCCTTTTTGAGTTCTCTTTAGGTGAATTGAGCTTTTTGAAGGAGTTACTACAGTAGCTTGTGTTTTTTGTGAAAAGCCTTGCTGTTTCAAAGCTTTTCCAGAGGTCTAATATCTTTTGAATAAACTAATGTTGCTAATGAAGATTGTGAGAAGTTTTGTGTGAAGAAAAAAATCCAGGTGAAGAGAGAGAATGATGCAATTATATGAAGAATGGACAAAAGCTCAAGATTGGGGATGCCACCAAGGTGTCACCCCAATAAATATACAAGAGGTACAAGCGTCAAAGCTTGGGGATGCCCAATACATCCCCTTCTTTATCAATAAAAAGCTCAGGTCTGTCTAGACACTTCGTTTTTATTGTTTCATGCACAGTTGTGTTATTCTTGGAGCGTCTTAGTTTTCGTTTGCTTTGCTTATGTTGTTTAGTTTGCTTGAATAAAGTAGTTTTGACCCCCGTTCTCGCTGTGTTGTTTTGCAAATAAGTTTCTTGGTGTTGGAAAGGAGTAGTGAGTTCTTGCTTGAAGTGCAAGAGGAGCTTGCATTGACCGTGACTTAGACTTTAGCATGACATGCTAGGTGTTTTTTTGACCTTATGCTTAGTGATTATTTCTATAGCATGTCCTGTTCCAAACAATTGGGATTGCTTAGTGTGCCTTGAAGAAATTATGCGTTGTTTTAGCATGCAAAAGCATAGTTTTGTGATATTCTCCTTTGATGCTTTGTTTGGGTTGACTTGGAACATGATCACACCAAGTTATGACTATGAACAAGTCACCATAGCCTCTATGATCATTTAGTCCTTGACTTGTAGTACCACTCTATGCTTTTATTAGTAATGCTTTGTTGCTCTGCATGATTATGGCCATTATGCTCTCTTAGTTGGTTGCTCCCAGTCTTTTGCTAGCCTCCACTTGCATGAGTAAGTTCTACTCATGATTCCAACTCCCAAAAAACCAAGTTATTCCAAAGTGTCCACTATAAACTCCTATGCATGGTGTGTTACACCATTCCAAGTATATTCTTGTTTTCAACTATCTTCCAATTAAAAACTATTTTGTTATGTGAAAACTTAGTGATTAAAGCCCTCAAAAACTTGATGGCACACTTTATATTCTTTGCCCCTAATAAACTTGAACCATTGTGGCGCTATGTTATATATGCTTGCACTTATACGTTGGAATTAGCAGAACCGTGCTATCACGAGGAACGTTTTCAACATTGCACTTGTACTTTGTACTCATTTGATATCATGCTCTTTTGTTTGTGGATGTCACCGGTGTGAAATAAAGAGGGAACTTGTAAGTCCATGGAGTTTGTATTTTGTGTTAGAGAAAATCCTGAGCCGCTAGCCTAAGCCATGGCTAATCATGGTGGAAACTTGCAACATCACCATAGTGACATCTATGAAGCATTCTTCTTATAAAAAAATAGACACATTGAGAAAAGAGGAAAGAGAGAAAAAAGAACCATATTCCCATGGTTAATAAGAAGATTGCTGAGATGCCCATTGTCTGCTTGCCTTGTCCTTTTGGTTATGGGATAGCTCCTGTACCATGTGAAGGGGTACCCCGTTGGCGGTTCTCAATGATATGCAAATACTTACAGTGACAAGAACTCACAGGTGACTAAAGTTGAGTAGCATGAGGTGTGGCCCTCATATTTAAGGGACTTGAGATTGCCATCTTATACTTCGTCAAGCATATACTCCCTAGTTTGTTCACTTTAACCTTATTCACTTCAAGATTCTTATGATAGGGCAATGAGGGCTAAAAGCTAACAAGTACCATAATTTTTGGAAGCGCTTTTTGAAACTTGAAATCCCTGCTTCCTTTACAAAAGGCCTTTCTTCCACCACTATTGAGTCTCCACCTTCTACCTTTAGGCACCATTAAGAGAGCATAGTTGTCATTCTGTGTGCAGTGTTCCAAAGCTTATTAATTGATGCATATTGTGATATTACTTGTTCTTGTGCTATTTGTTTCTAGTCACCCTTGTGAACTTTGAAGGTGCCCTATGCATCTATATTGCTACTCTATGAGGGACAAGCTGATTGTCACTATGCTATGTTTTCTATATGTGAAACAAACAAACGTTTTTCAATGCATGTTATTCATGATCTTTGTTTGTAGCCTTTCATGTTGCATGCATAGTTACTATGTCCTATTGTTGGAACTCCATCTTTCATGCACATGTTTAGAGTTCTTTGATCCCAGATTTCAATGCTTGCAAATGGTTGGACCTTTATTGTGAGGATGCATGTCACCTCAAAAATTATTCTTTTATCACTTACCTACTCGAGGACGAGCATGAGTTAAGCTTGGGGATGCTTGATACGTCGGAAACGTATCTATAATTTTTTATGTTCCATGCTTGTTAGTATCTATTTTACTTTGCTTTATCTACACTTTGAGGTGTTTTTACATGTTTTCTGGTACTAATCTATTAACAAGTTGCCACAGTGCCAGTTGCCTGTTTTCTGCTGTTTTTGGTTTCAGAAAAGCTAGTAAAGAAATATTCTCGGAATTGGACGGGACAAACGTCAAAGTCAATTACTTTCCGTGGGGAACAAGAATCCAGAAGACGAGACGGAGATGCAAGCCAGGGAGGCCAGACCCCCTAGGAGCGGATGGGCCCGGCCCCATGCCTGGGAGGGGTGTGGGGCCCCTGGCCGCCTCCTCGGCCTCCCCCTTCGCCTATAAGAATCCCCTGATGCAGAAACCCTAAACACCCGATCAAATCTCCACGAAACCGTCTGTAGCCGACGCCACCATCATCCCTAGATCGGGGGGATCTGATGTTCTTCCTGGCACCCTGCCTGAGGGGAGATCATCCCGGAGGCCTTCTCTCCGGTATGATGCGTGAGTAGTTCCACCTTGGTCTATGGGTCCATGTAGTATCTAGATGGTTGTATATCCTCCTTTGTGCTTTCATGTATAGATCTTGTGAGCTCTGCTCATGATCAAGATCTAATCTATTTATAATCATGCATGTTGTGTTTGCGGGGATCCGATGGATATTGAGATTATTATGTTGGTTTGATTAATGGTTTTGTATTTATGATTCTATCATGTCTGTGTTGTTTGTGATCTTGCATGCTCTCCGTTGTTAGTAGCTATCTTGGCCAAGTAGTTGCTAGTGACTCCAAGAGGGGGTATTTATGCTCGATAGTGGGTTCATGCCTCTAGTTTCCAAGGGAAGTGACAATAATCTCTTCGGTTGTATATGTGTTGTTGCTACTAGGGAGAAAACAATGGTCTCTTGTTCATGGAACATGTGGACTGTTTACCTTACACACTTTGCTTAAAGCAGTTGTTTGTTGCTTGCAACTTAATACTGGAGGGGGTTCGGATGATAACCTGAAGGTGGACTTCTAGTCATAAATGCAGTTGGATGGCGGTCTATGTATATTGTTGTATTACCTAATCGAATCTCATAGGATATTTCTGATTACTAATTGCATTGTTATGCTTTGCTCAGTTCCTGTCAATTGCCCTGCTGTAATTTGTTTACCCTTCATGCCATGTTGTTTATCTAAGGAGAGCACCTCTAGTGTGTAGGGTTCACAGGATAGAAAACAAAAAAATTCCTACGATGGGAACAACTATGTACCAAAATCTATCTACTAGATACAAGCAACGGGTGGATATACATCCATAGAATACATACCCTCGAAGACCGAATAGCGTTAACGAGGTTGTACTCGTGGATGATGTAGACGAACGCTTGCCGATCTCAAGATCGTGATGAAGTCCATCTGGTCCAGCCGGTCCAGCACGATCAAGTCCAGCACCTCAAAGCAGTGGTGCATCCGTGATCGCATACACGTACGGGTACCCCGACAACCTCCGCGCCCTCGCTCCAGCGAAGCAGCGGAAGCAACAAATCCTTCCAGAAAAAGCCACTGGGAACATGTATCTCGCTGATCCGAGACCATGGGGAATTCTAAAGGGGGAGAGAGATCCTTCGCGAGGAGGTGTGCTTTGAGAGGAGGAGAGGGGGGCCTTTTATAGGGGAGAGGGGGCACCCAAGGGGCATGGCGCCCAGCCATGGGGCTTCCCCCACCTCTTCCACATTCATGTCGGTGGAGCTCCCACTCAAAATGAAAAGCCTCCACTCACATTAAAAAGCCTCCACTCAAAAATCCACTCACATGCATTAAATTTCCACCAAATTTAATGCAAGCTCTCATTTAAATAAAACTCTTTTATTTATTTATTTATTCAGAATTTGTTAATTACTTTAATTAACAAACATTCACATAAAACCCCTTACAACATTTCAATTTCACATGCAGAACCAGTTTCAGCAATTTCAACCGAAACTGTTTCGGTGTCTAGTGAAATAAATTCCTGCGCTTTCCTTTTCCTTTTCTGGCATATCATTTGCTCCGAATGGTGTCGGCATCCCTTAAGTGTGTCACCCTACGGTTCGCGAATAATGCGGACATGATCGAGACCCTTCTCCGATCAATAATCAGTAGCGGGACCTGGAGATCCATACTGACTCCCACACATTCAACGATGACTTCTGTGATCGTGTGAACCTTTTACACTAGTATCTTAATCCCTTTGTTTCACGATATATTACATGTCCGAGATTCTATCATCGATATCTCCATACCTAGTTTGATCTTGTTACCGACATGCACTCTTTTCTTGTTCCCGTGATATAACATTCTAGTGATCAAATCACTTGCTTGCAAGCTAATCAATGTGATATCATCGAGAGGGCCCAGAGCATATCTATCCGTCATCGGGATGAACAAATTCCACTCTCGATCCATGGGTCTTAACATAACACTTTAGTAGTTCTGAAGCCATCTTTATAATCACCCAATTACGGTGTGACGTTTGATGTCATCGAGAAACTCTTCCGGTGTTAGTGATTGACATGATCTCATGGTCTAAGGATTAGGTGAAGGGTTTCGTGGCATAGTAAATCAAAATTTTCTACGGATGCGAACATAGGGAAAGCCAAGATCTAATCTAGGAGATGCAAACAATGAGAGAGATTGGATTAGATCTTCATACCCTTGAAGATTCGCACAGCGAAACGTTCGTCGGAATGTTGGTGATGTAGTCGTACTCGCTTCTCCTCCTCGCGATCCGATCCGATCTAGCACCACAAGTGGCGGTGCCTCCGTGAGGTGCACACGTGCAGCACCTAGATGTCTCCTCCTTCCTCGGTCCAACAAGTATGGTGGAGAGATGGATTGGATCTACAACGCGACGGCGCGGTGCAATTGGTGGAGAGTTTCTGCAGCAGGGCTTCGCCTACACGCAGTCGGGAGGGAGAGAGAGAGGAGGGAAGCAGGGCGACTGGGCTTGGAGGGGAAGGTGTGGGGGGTGGTGCGCCCCCAGCCCTCTTTATATAGAGGGGTGGGCGGCTGACCTAGCCCCTCCCCCAAGCCCAAACCGGCAGCCAAAGGAGGAGGAGTGGGGGGCAAGGAACCCCCCCTTCTAGAAGGTCTAGTTAGGGTTTTACCCTAGCTGGCCGGTTGGGCCCTATGGGGCCTTGTGCCCCTGTCCCAATGCGGCCAGGGCACTCCCTCATAGTCCCATGCCCCCTCCCGGAAGGTGGGGCCACGTTGGTCCCCTTCCGGAAGGTTCTAGAAGCTTCCGGTACAATACCGATTAACCCGGAACAATTCCGAACTCCAAAAAACGCACTGCCTTATATGAATCTTATTCTCCGGACCACTCCGGAACCTCTCGTGATGTCCCGGATCCCATCCGAGACTCCTAACAAAAACTCATAAACCAATTATCCAATCTATCCTAGCATCGAGACACGTTAAGTGTGTGACCCTGCGGGTTCGACAATATGCAGACATGATCTTCTATCAATAATCAACAGCGGGGTCTGGAAACCCATATTGATTCCCACACATTCATCGATGATCATATTGGATTAACCACGATGCCAGGATTCAATCAATCCCATATATATATTGTAGGGTTTCGTAGCATGGAAAACAAAAAAATTCTACCGCATACAAACAAACAAGCCAAGATCTATCTACTAGATTGTAGCAACGAGTCGATAGAATAACTCACCCTCGAAGATTCCAAAGTGTTTAACGAGAGCGGATTCTCGTGGGTGATGTAGTCATACTCTTCCCGATCTCAAGATCGCGTAGACGATCCTTCCGGCGCTGCGTTCTGGCAGCGCTCCCGCAGTCGGTCACACGTTCGGTACTCGACAAAGACCTTCCTCTCCCTTGTTCCAGCAGGCAGCGGAGGTTGTAGCACTCTCCTCGCGATTTTGGCAGCACAACGGCGTGTTACCGGAAGTAGAGGGGAGATCTCGTAGGGCTTCGCCTTAAGCCGGAGCGAGTATGGTGGAGTATGAGAGAGCCCTCGACGATCTAGGGTTTAGACACGTCGAGGAGGGGGCAAGCCGGCGGCTAGGGTTTAGCTAGGCGGCGGCGGTTTGCCCTAGGGCCGGCGGCAGCTATGGAGGCGGTGGCGGCTTGGGGCTAGGGTTTGGAGGAGAGGATCTTGTGTGTCCCTAGGAGGGAGCCCCGCCCCTCCTTATATAGGTGGAGGGGCCGGCCGACCAAGGGGAGGGAGGGGAGTCCCTCCCCAACTCGGCTTGGTGGTGCGCCGGCGGTGGGGAGGAGGGACTCCTCCCCAACTCGGTTTCCTCCTCTTTTCCACTTCCCAAAATAGCCGTTTGACTTTCAAACTAGCCGTTTGACTTTTCAAACTAGGATTTGAATAAACCCTCTATTTTGTTCAGCGATGACACCGAGTACATGATGCAATCATACCAACTTGATATAACACATTCATGTACCCTTCCAGTCCGGAGTGCCGGACATTCCGGAACCTTCTAGAACATTCCCGATGAAAACAACGAAACCATTCTCCAACTCCGAAACGGGACTTTCCTTATATGAATCTTATTCTCCGGACCATTCCGGATCTCCTCGTGATATCCCGAATCCCATTCGAGACTACGAACAACATTTGGTCTCTTTCTCATCATTCCATAACTACTCAAACAACGTCGAATCCTTAAGTGTGTCTCCCCATGGTTCGTGAATTATGCGGACATGATCGAGACACTTCTCCGAACAATAACCAATAGAGGAATCTGGAAATTCATATGGCTCCCACATATTTCTACGATTACTTTGCGATCGAATGAACCACTTACATACGATACCAATTTCCCTTTGTCTCATGATAGTTCACTTATCCGAGGTTATGATCGTCGGTATCTCTGCATACCTAGTTCAACCTCGTTACCGATAAGTACTCTTTTCTCGTTCCCGTGATATGTGATCCCTTGTGAGCCAGTCACATGCTTGCAAGCTAATTGGATGACATTTCACATAGAGGGCCTAGAGTATATCTATCCGTCATATGGATGGACAAATCCCACTCTTGATCCATGTGTTTCAACCAATACTTTCCGAACACTCAATGCCACCTTTATAGCCACCCAGTTACGGTGTGGTGTTTGATGTCATCAAAGCATCCATCCGGTAAAGGTGATATGCATGATCTCATGGTCGAAGGAATTAGGTTACTATGTATCAGAAAGCATATAGCAATTGAACTATTAAAATGACTTGATCTTTATGCTACGCTTATCTATAGGAGTATGTCCACCATATCATTCTCCTAACGATATGATCTTGTTGTTAATAACATCTCAATGTTCATGATAGGGAAACCACAATCATCTATTAACCAACAAGCTAGTATTATATAGAGGCTTTACTAGGGACTTCAAATTAAGTTTACAAATCACACAAGTATTAATGTTTCCTTGTTAATACTGTTATAGCATGAATGTAAACATTTATCATAAACACAAAGATATAATAATAACTACATTTATTATTGCCTCTAGGGCATATCTCCAACAGTCTCCCACTTGCACTAGAGTCATCTAATCTAGATTGCATGGTAATATACCGAACACCCATGGAAGTTTGGTGCTGGTCATGTTTTGCCCTCGGGAGAGGTTTAGTCAACGGATCCGCCACATTCAGATCTGTGTGTACTTTGCAAATCTTTATATCCCCATCTTGGATATGTTCTCGAATAGCGTGAAAACATAGCTTGATGTGCTTCAGCTTCTTGTGTGACCTTGGTTCTTGCGCATTGGCTATGGCGCCCATGTTATCACAGTAGATAGACATTGGGTCCAGCGCACTAGGAACCACACCTAGCTCTGTAATGAACTATTTCATCCATATCGCTTCTTGTGAAGCCTCCGAAGCAGCCATGTATTCCGATTCAAGTACTTAAGGATGTTTTTTACCGCTGTCCAATGATCCACTCCTGGATCACTTTGATATCTGCTAGTTAAACTAACAGCATATACAATGTCGGGTCTAGTACATAGCATGACATACATTAGAGATCCTATGGCTGAGGCATAGGGAGTCTTACTCATCCTTTCTCTATCTTCTGCCGATGTCGGACTTTGAGTTTTACTCAAGGTCGTATTGGGCAACATGGGCTAGAACCCTTTCTCGCTATCTTCCATTCCAAACCTCTTTAGAACTTTGTCCAAATATGTACTTTGTGACAATGATATTTGGCGTCTTGATCTATCTCTATAAATCTTTATGCCTAATATGTAAGCTGCTTCGCCAAGATCTTTCATTGAAAAACTATTATTCAAATATTCCTTGACACTATTAAGAAGGTCTACATCATTCCCAATCAACAATATGTCATCTACATATAGTATTAAGAATGCTACAGAGCTCCCACTCACTTTCTTGTAAATACAAGCTTCTCCATAAGTTTGTATAAAACCAAAACTTTTGATTACCTTATCAAAACGTTGATTCCAACTTCGGTCTGGCCGGTGTTCTGCGGCGAGATCCAATCTGCCCATCAACGAGACGGTCGCCACCGGCCGTATGATAGCGATCGGCGAGATGCTCCAGATCTTGCCGAGCAGCTACGTCCCGGCGGCGCGACCCGTCACGCACAGCGTAATCCTGCCAATCGGCACGATCAGCCTCTTCGTCGGCCTCACCGACGTCATCACCTCGGAGGACTCGGCTCGCATCCGCGAGTCGCCACCACGCGATCGGCTCTCTGAGAACCAGGTTCGCACGATCCACCGCCTCGCCTCCGAGTACAACTCGGCCCACAGCAACGTGGCCGGGAACTCAGCGGCCGCAGAAGATGCGGCCCTCACCGACGACGCTGACTCGGCGACCCCGGCGTCACTCGCCGGATCCATCATCGCGGCCTCGTCCGCGGGCTCCATCGCCCAGGTCTCCAACGCGGTAGATTTCGAGGACCCCTCCATCCTCGGGATCTTCGAATTCGACTCCGGGTCGGAAAACTCCGCCGACCTCCACGACGGAACCGGTCGCCATGCCGCGACCTACATGGCCACCGGCGCCGATCCGCCGGAGGATCCTTTCTCCACCCCAATCCCTCCTAACGCCACGGCAACGGAGGTCGAGGAACTCCGCCTGAAATTGGCGGAGGCAGTACGCAAAGAGCAGGCCGAGCGCGAAAAATTTCGCCTCGAGCAAGTGACGGCGCAGGAACTGTGACGCTACCACCAGCAGCGGATCAGGTCACGCCTGAACCCCACCGTTCAGGGGCGCGCCCTGAACTTCGACGACGAAAACGACCCGGCTCGCATAGCCGAGCGCGCGATCTGCGAGAACGCGCCACCAGGAGGAAGCGCCCGACCCCCGCCAGGATCAACGGCGATAGGTGCCCCACCACCACCCAACCGCACCCCTCCCAGGGACCAGCCGCGGATAGTCGTCTCCTCACGGGAGCGAGACGCGAACGGCCTCCCACTGTTCTCCACCCTGATGGACAACCTCGTGGCAGGCCGAGCAGCAGCCGATGGCATCACGGCCACCGGCGACGGCGCCTTACAAATCCAGTACGTCAAGGCCCTGCTCGCAAAGGCCGTGGAGCAGCAAAGAGCGGGCGCCGACTCGCAAGGGCGAGTATAATCGCACTCCTCGGGAAGCAGGGCGGCCTCAAGCGGCCGCCCCGCGGCGGCAAACACCCTCAACTGCCCGCCACCAGAGCCACTGCAGCTCCAACGCCGACCCGTGAACGCGGCACTCTCCACCAACGATCCCAGGCCGGCGACCAACTTCGTCGCCGCTAACGGACAACCCATCGACGCCCGCACTCACATCATCAACAACCAAAACTGGCGCGCACGCCAGCCCGACGACTTGCGGCACACCCTAACTAATCGCCGCGATGGCGAGCCTATGGGGTCGCTCAGTCGACTAGGGCCTAAGTGCTTCGGACCAATGATCCGAGGCGAAAAGTACCCGCCAAACTTCAAGGCGCCAAAGGAGATAGAAAAATACGACTCCTCGTACGACCCCGCAGTCTGGCTTGACACATACCTCATGGCAATGGGGATCGCGGGTCACACTGACCTACTCGCCGCCCGTTACCTCCCACTAATGATGGAGGGGACGTGCAGGCAATGGATCAACACGCTCCCCCAGGACAGTATCGACTCCTGGGAGGAAATGCGAGATGCCTTCGTCAGGCACTTCGAGTGCTCCTACACCCGCGCCACTACCATCGAAGACCTGGAACGATGCGTCCAGGGACCCCGCGAGTCGACCCGCAACTGGGTCCAACGGTGGCAAGAGCTCTGGTACAACGCGGTCGGCATCCACCCGGACACCGCGATCCATTGCTTCAAGACCTCGTGCCGCTACGAGCCTCTAGTCGCCAAGCTCAAGCGACACGCCCGCACACTCGACAACATCCCCGACCTCCTCGAGATCGCCAAACGGTACGCCGAGGAGGATCCCAACCAAGAAATCGACGACGAGTCAGGAGGGCAACGCCGCACGGGCGGCAACGACGGCGTACGCCGAACCGACCTACGCTACAGCGGCACCCGCCTCACAGGCAAGCGCCGCAACGACGGGCGAGTCGACTTCGTCGCCAACGCTGGGCACGCACAACGCGAGCCCAAGAGCTACCGCCGCGACGGAGGGCAACGACGCGATGGCGGCAATTACAAGAACAAGCCAAGGTTCGATCCCGCGGACCTACTTAACCAACCATGTGCGTTTCACAGCAGGGAAGGAAAGCCCGCCACGCACACCACCGCCGACTGCCACACCCTCAGGGAAATCGAGAAGGCACGACACGCGCGGGAGGACACCGACAACGACCCGCCAAATGGCGGAAAATTCGGCAAAGTAGCCGGCTCGCTCCACACCTTCACAGGCTTCAACACGAAGCGCGAGAAGAAGGTCATCGCCCGCGCCGTCGCCGTCAACGCGGTGGCCCAAACAGACGTCCCCCAGTTCCTCAACTGGTCGGAATAGCCAATCACCTGGAGCCGGCAAGACCACTCGCCACGCATCGAGTACCCAGGACGAGTCGCCTTGGTGGTCAAGCCCAAGTTTGGCGACTACTGGCTCCCCAAGACACTGATGGACGGCGGCAGCTCCATCAACATCCTCTACCTTGACACCTTCAGGCGGTTGCGGCTCCCGCAGTCGATGATCGAGACAACTCACACCACGTTCCATGGCATCGTCCCCGGTCGGAAGGCGTACCCGATCGGCAAAGTCACGCTACCCGTCACCTTCGGTACTCCGGCAAACTTCCGCACCGAGCGGATCGTCTTTGAGCTGGTGCCCTTCGACAGCCCTTACCACTGCGTCCTGGGGCGCCAGGCGTTCGCCAAATTCATGGCAGCGCCCCACTACGCGTACAACGCGATGAAGCTCCCCGGGCCGTGCGGCGTCATCACCATCAACGGCGACCCCGACATGGCCGCCGAATGCGAGGCCAAAGGAGCCGAACTCGCCGACGCCGTCATCGCGGCAGAAACTAATCACGCCGACGAGCTTGCCAAATACGCGAGCGGGGTCAACAATGACGACCCCACAATACTCAAGAAGCCCAACAGCATCATCACGGACAACGGCACAAACTTCGCCAAAGGAGCAATGGCCGAATTCTGCGAAGAGCACCACATCCGGCTCGACCTCGCGTCAGTCGCACACCCGGAGTCCAACGGCCAGGCGGAACGAGCCAACCAAAGCATCCTCCACGGCCTGAAGCCGCGACTCCAAGTACCACTCGAGCGCACCGCTGGATGCTGGGTCGAAGAGCTACCCTCCGTCATCTGGGGAATCCGCACCTCGGTCAACAGGTCGACGGGATTCACTCCCTTCTTCATGGTCTACGGCGCCGAAGCAGTCATGCCCACCGACCTCGAACACGACTCGCCGCGGGTCGTCCACTATACGGAGGCCGCAAACGAGCTGGCCCGCCAAGATGGGCTCGACCAACTCGACGAAGCACGCGACCTCGCTCGATCGCGTACCGCCATTTATCAGCAAGGGCTCCGCCGCTACCATAGTCGACGGGTGAAAACCCGCACCTTCCAGGAAGCCGACCTGGTGTTACGACTCATCCAGGACAAGAAGGGCATGCACAAGCTCTCCCCTCCGTGGGAAGGCCCGTTCGCTATCAGGCGCGTACTCGGCAACGACGCCTACTACCTCATCGACGTCCGCGGGGACGGCGAACTCGACGTCAAGCGGCCAAGGAATGTAAATCTCCTCCGGAAGTTCTACTCCTAGAACCCCACACATGTACTCTCCAGTCGCTATGAAATAAAAGAAACGGTTACTGCAAATTGCGTCTACTCTCCATGCCTTGTGCCACTCGCACTCGTAATAAACAGCATCATGCTAAAATGCAGAAGTCAACCTTTGGTATAGCGACCGACACGGCTAAGTAGTGCGATGTAAGAGCACTGAGTCATTTCAGGTCTTGCGTCGTCCACGAAAAACGCCAAACCGGAGCCCCATTGGAGTCGCCTAGCTCGACTGGTTTTGCGAACCAAGACAACTGCCCTCGCTTCTCACGGCGACCTCGGTCCTCCGCATCCTCGGCGTAGCGACTCGAACGGCTAAGTACCACGCTCGGGGACTGAATACCAGTTCGTCGCGATCGGTCAGGGAAAACGCCAAGTAAGAGAGCATGCCCAGGACTCGCCACGCGACTGACCCTCCGGGCCAGGCAGGAGTGACGCGCTCACACCAACGCGCTCAGTCCTCAACCACCCTCGAGTCGCGCCTTGAACTACCAAGTACCACGCTCGGGGACTCGGCCACCCGACCCCGTTCGCGTACGGGAAAACGGTAAAGTACAGAGCACTCAAGGGAGTCGCCTTGCGACTGGCTCTCCGAGCTCGGGCGAGTCGACTAAACTAACAAAACACATGATAACAACAAACATCATATACGAGGTGAACCCCACAAAAGGGCGGACGCGCTCGGGGACTCATCCAAAATCAATCCAAAACACACAAACAAATAGCAAAATGAACACAATGTTCCATTCAATCGCATATCGCATTGTATTATATTACAAATTATGCCGGCATGGCAGAACTGCTGCTAACACATCTAGGCAAACTACCCTATTCTGCAGGCTTCGACGACGACGCGCCAGAATCCCGGCGCCTACGGATGAACGCGCTGTACGGAGTTGACGGATACGTCGTCAGCTCACCCGCCATCGCCGAGCGGAAAGGTTGCTCAACCTTGAAGTCACGATGCGGCGGCTCGGGGTCGTTCGGCGCGACGACCGTTTCCTGGTAGGGAAGGAGGTCGCCCATCGCCCAGACACGCTCCGAGTACGCGGCGGCACGTTCCTGCAACTTGAGAACCTCGGACAGATCCACCGCGCCAGTCGACGAAGGGTACCCACTCGTCACATCGTCGAGGTCGAAATCCTCGGGGAAGTGGGCGAGTCCAAGGCTCAGCGCTGTCGACGCTCCACGCCGAAACGCCGACCGCGTCATGAACTCTACGACCGCGGGCGCCTTCTCCAAATACTCCCACACCTCAACGAGGTCACTGGGAATAACCTCCGTGGGCGACATCTCTTGAAGGTAGGCGCGGATGCACGTCGCCGACAGCGTCGCCGAGTCGACGAGCATGCTTACGCACTCCCTCGCGTCAAGAGAGCTCGCTTCTTCTTGGCTACCAATAACACTACCTGCGAGAAGGAGACAATTATGAGCACCACGGAAACCACAAACAATACAACTGAAAGGAAGGGAAGACGGACTCACCAAGCAACGGGCGGGCGAGTCCCGTGATGAAGCTCTGAAGCGACGTATGATCGTCCTGAAGCCCAACAATGAGGGCTTCCGACACCTTGCGGTCTTCCTCCGCGGCCGCAATGGCGGCCTTAGCTCGCCCGTTCGCCGAGCTTGCTTCTTCTTTTGCCTCCCGCAGTTCGCGCTCGAGGTCGGCGACCCTCTGCTCAGCAGCACTTAACGCAGATCGCACCGCCACCAACTCACCAGCAGGGACAAGCTCCTGGCGAGCCATCTCCGCCTGCGCAGCAACAGCCTGAAGTTCCTTGTTTTCTTCTTGGATAGTGGCCAGCTCCTTCTCAGCACGCTGTTTCGCAGCCAATCGCTCCGCCGACTCCAGCTGCAGACCCTGCACATCATCAAAGTCAGCGAATATGAAAATTACTCAGTGCCCACCCGCTAAAATTTAGCGAGCGTGCATTCGGGGATTGGCGATCACGAAAATTACTCAGTGCCCACCCGCTAAAATTTAGTGAGTGCGCACTCGGGGACTGGCGATCACGAAAATTACTCAGTGCCCACCCGCTAAAATTTAGCGCGTGCGCACTCGGGGACTGGATGCGAAAGTACAAAACGAGAAACTATAAGAATCACGCCGCTACTAAGCACCGACCTGATCCTCGGGGACTGGAGGTACCTGGATGGCTGCACCAAGCATGCCATGGAGTTGTATTGCGTCGACAGACGCAAGCAGCGCCGGCGTGTGCCCGCGACGTTGGTCGACTTCAGCGTCGGCGGTCCCTGGAGCGAGGCTCGGGGGCGCAGCCCCGCTTGCCGTGGCCGCCTTGGTTACGAAGCGGGGGAAGGTAGCAATCGAGGCACCCGCCCCAAAGGAGGTCGCCTCCTCTGGTCTAGGCAAGGAAACGCCATCCTTCGTAGACGCGGTTGCTTCCACTGCGGGTCCGGCCGATGCGGCCACCGGGTCGGCAGAGACAGCAACGATGTCGTCGCCCTTGGCCTTCTTGCTGCCTTCCGCTGAGACGGCAACTTCGTCCACTTTCCTCTTACGGGAAGGATCCTCCTCGCTAGCGGCGGAGGGTATCTTAGCCACGGTCGGGTGGCCCATCTTTTTCACTCCGGTCCTGCATATCAAATCAAATCAATAAAAGACAATCGAAGTACTTATAGAAAATAGAGAAGGCCGAGTGCACTCACTTGGCGACTGGAATGAAACGCAGCCCGGTACGAAGGCCGGCCGGTTTTTCTAGTTCGGGGCCCAGCTGGCGACTAAGCCCCAGTTCCAGGACGTTGTGGGCCCAAGACACGGACGGCTTCTTAGTCGTTGAGGTCGCGGCTGGCGCCTCTGGGACGCCTTCGGCGGGGGCCTCCTCGCAAATTGGAGCCGCTGCGGCCGGAGCCTCCTTGCGGGGCGAGACCGCCACGTTCGGGACCTCCTTGCGAGGCGAAGTCGCCACGGCCGGAGCCTTCCCTAACCCAAAGACCGGCGCGAATGGCAGTGGCATTGAGGCCAGCGGCACTTCCAGAGATGGCGCATCTAGCGCGGTTGTCGCCGGGGCCGCGCCTTCACCGGCCGAGCTGTGAGCATCAGAACTGCTCGTTGAGTGCGGCGGCGAGGCCATCTTCGGCGGCTTAGTTTTCCTCCTCGGGGGGGGCCCTCGCCTCCTTTTCCTTCTTCTTCTTCTTCGAAGGAGTGGCCTGGCGGCGCGAGGTCGTCTCTGGGAGCTCGTCGTCGTCGTGGCGCTCGAGGCTCCTGCTCGCTTCGAGTTCGTGCTGACGTTGCCCGCGGGTCTTTCGGACCAGTGGGGCGATTTCCTCTTCGGACTCATCCTCGTCGCCCTTGTTGCCCCTGGCAGGTGGCGATTCGCTTCTATCCTGGGCAGATGGCCCCGGGCTCTCGTCGTCGGCGGGTGGGAGCCACCCTTCCACCACTTGGAACAGCTGCGATGAATACGAAACAGAGTTAGAATTACCGCGACTGCATACGCTGCGACTGCGAACAAGACAAAGAAATTACCGTCGGAGCCGGACGCTTCGCGGTGTAGGGGGGGACGCCGGCCTGCGCATCCGCGTATACTGCCTGGGTGATCTTCTTCAGCGCCGAGAGGTAGTCCTCCAGCTTCCACTCGTCGAGGCAGGCTTTTGTCGACTCTCCCCGGCCCGTGTACTGGTACATGTAATGATCGCGTTGGGCGAGCGGGACGAGCCGCCGCCCAAGCCAACAATTGTACAAGTTTATTGTCTGGAGCCCCTTCTTCTTTAGACCACGGATGGTCTGGAGCATCTCATCGACGACCATCCGCTGGTCGTCGGGAAGCTTGCCGACCTGGAGATGGCGTGGCTCGGAGCGGTTGGCCGAGTACCGCGGGATCGCCGCCTCGTCCTCCGGAGTCGCCTCGGTCACGTAGAACCATGACTTTTTCCAGTCGCTCGCTGCTTTGGCCGGCAGCATCAGGTCAAAGAAGGAAGCTTTGGACTTGAGTTGGAATGTCAGGCCGCCCGCAGCTAGCATTGGGCCGCCCGCCTCCTCGCGGCTGATCCGTCCATGAAACAGATCTTGCCACAAGGGAAAGTAGGGCCGGCAGCCCAAGTAGCACTCGCAGAACGCCACGAAGATGGCGAGCTGCTCGATGCTGTGGGGACCCAGATCTGAGGGATGGATCCCGTAGTAGGCGCAAAAACGTCGGAAGAACAAAGATGTGGGAAACCCTAACCCCCGCTCGAGATGACTGGTGAAGCAGACAAACTCTCTCTCTCGCGGGTTCGGGGTCGTTTCTCCGGCTGCGGGGATACGCCAACAGCCGGCCCGCAGGATTCCGGCCTCCTCGAAGGAGGCCAGCTGCGCCCTTGTGCATTTGGATCTGCCCCAAGGTTCGGTGGAGAGGGCCATGGCCGAAGAGGTTGGTTGGGGATCGAAGGATTTCGGGTCGATTGGATCGCGGAGCAAAGGAAGGGAGATGCGCGCACTCGGAAGAAATGGTGGGCGGTTGGCTCTGCGATAGCCTACCATTCCTCTTATATAGCAGGAGTTGCCCGCCAAATCAGGGGGCCGTTACCGCGCGATGATTACGCCAGAAGTTACCGTTGAGTTACCTTAACGGCTAGTTTGACCACGCCTGACGGTCCAACTCCAGCCACTCGGCTCGCTAAGTCACTGGCCGGGACCGCGTCTCGTTGGCTCGACTCGCCCAAGGCGCGACTCGGTTCGCCGGATTTTTTCCTTTATACAGGAGCCCGCCGACGATTCGACTGGATGCCTACTTGAAGCCATATACTCCGACTGCCAGCAGCCACTCACGCCTAATCAACGACGGCCTTGGGGACTACTGATGGGGATACGCCTACTGGGGTATACTCAGCGGGACGTTTTCGACTGGCCCAAGGGCTGGCGAGTGGGCCTGCAGAACAGCGAGTGGATCAAAGCCCAGCAAGGTGCCAGGTGACTGGAAGATGAAGGCCCAGGCGAGTAGATAGGCCCAGTCGGTCTAGGTTAAACGATTACCGAAGCTGTAACCGAATCGGTTGAGATATGTAAACCCTAGGGGAGGTGAGCCTATATAAACCTCCCTATGGGGTGAGTAGAGACACGTTCCCTGATACACCCAAGCAACTCGCCGCCTAGTCGCCGAGCTCGCCCATTGTAAACACATCCATAATACAATCTAGCAGGAGTAGGTCTTTACCCTCCGGGGGGCCGAACCTGGGTAAAACCCTGTGTCTTTGCCCTCATCTCGCACCGCAGATGGCTGGCCGCCCTTGCCCCTCGTTCTACTACTCGCTGCCGATTGCAGCATCTGCCGTGGCCATTCCCACGACATTCGGGATGCTTGCTTCAATCCATAGATGGACCGTTGAAGTTTGCATACCTTGTTAGCATCTTTAGGATCGACAAAACCTTTGGGTTGCATCATATACAACTCTTCATCAATGTCTCCATTGAGGAATGCTGTTTTGACATCCATCTGCCATATCTCATAATCATAATATGCAGCGATTGCTAACATAATCCCCACAGACTTTAGCTTCGCTACTGGTGAGAAAGTCTCATCGTAGTCAACTCCTTGAATTTTTCGAAACCCCTTTGCGACAAGTCGAGCTTTATAGTCAGTAACATTACCATCAGCATCTGTTTTCTTCTTGAAAATCCATTTATTCTCGACGGCCTTCCGGCCATCCGGTAAGTCCACCAAAGTCCATACTTGGTTTTCGTACATGGATCCAATCTCGGATTTCATGGCTTCTTGCCATTTATTGGAATCTGGGCTCATCATCGCTTCCTCATATGTCGCAGGGTCATCGGTGTTGTCCACCAACATGACACTCATAACGGGATCATACCAATCTGGAGTGGTACGAGTTCTCGTTGACCTGGGAGGATCTGTAGCAACGTCAACCGAAGTTTCATGATCATCATCATTAGCTTCCTCTCTTATTGGTGGAGGCACCACAGGAACTTCTTCCGGCGCTGCGCTACTCGCAATTTCGAGAGAAGGTTCGACAACCTCGTCGAGTTCTACTTTCCTTCCAGTCACTTCTTTCGAGAGAAATTCCTTCTCCAGAAAGGATCCATTCTTGGCAACAAAGATTTTGCCTTCGGATCTATGATAGAAGGTATACCCAATAGTTTCCTTCGGGTATCCTATGAAGACGCATTTTTCCGCTTTGGGTTCAAGCTTGTCCGGCTGTAACTTCTTTACATAGGCTTCGCAACCCCAAACTTTAAGGAATGACAATCTAGGTTTCTTCCCAAACCATAATTCATACAGTGTCGTTTCTACGGATTTAGATGGTGCCCTATTTAAAGTGAATGCGGCTATTTCTAATGCATAACCCCAAAATGATAGCGGTAAATCTGTAAGTGACATCATAGAACGAACCATATCTAAGAGAGTTCGATTACGACATTCGGACACACCATTACGCTGTGGTGTTCCCGGCGGTGTCAACTCTGAAAGTATTCCGCATTTCTTTAAATTCTCGCCAAACTCGTAACTTAGATATTCACCTCCACGATCAGAACGTAGAAATTTTATCTTCTTGTTACGTTGATTCTCTACCTCACTTTGAAATTCCTTAAACTTCTCGAAAGTTTCGGACTTATGTTTCATGAAATAGATATACCCATATCTATCAAATCATCCGTGAAGGTAAGAACATAACGATAACCACCGCGCGATGCTACACTCATTGGACCACACACATCGGTATGTATGATTTCCAACAAGTCCTTAGCTCGCTCCATCATACCAGAGAATGGAGTCTTAGTCATTTTACCCATCAGACATGCTTCGCATCTTTCTAGTGATTCGAAATCAAGTGATTCAAGAAGTCCATCGGGATGGAGTTTCTTCATACGCTTCACTCCAATGTGACCAAGACGACAGTGCCACATATAGGTCGAGTTATAGCTCGATTTCAAACATTTAGCCTCAATGTTATTAATATGTGTATTTCCACTATCGAGATTCAACAAGAATAGACCATCTATCAAAGGTGCATGTGCATAAAACATATTACTCATATAAATCGAACAACCATTATTCTCGGACTTAAACAAGTAACCGTCTCGCAATAAACAAGATCCCAATATAATGTTCATGCTTAACGCAGGCACCAAATAACAATTATTTAAGTATAAAACTAATCCCGATGGTAGA
The DNA here is from genome assembly GCA_910589765.1 of Avena atlantica. NCBI lineage: Eukaryota > Viridiplantae > Streptophyta > Magnoliopsida > Poales > Poaceae > Avena > Avena atlantica. Next base: position 489,484,327 of record OU342735.1, on the reverse strand, counting down.
TGAAGGGGTAGCGTGCCGACCGCGATCACATCAACCTTTGATCCGTTTCCCACGCGCATCGTCACCTCGTTCTTCGCTAGCTTCCGTTTATTCTGCAGCACCTGTTTCGAGTTACAAATATGAGCAACCGAACCAGTATCAAATACCCAGGCACTACTACGAGTACTAGTGAGATACACATCAATAACATGTATATCAGATATACCTTTCTTCTTGATGTTGCCGTTCTTCAAATCCGCCAAGTACTTTAGGAAATTCCGCTTCCAGTGACCTTCTCCCTTGCAGTAAAAGCACTCAGTATCAGGCTTAGGTCCAGCCTTGGTCTTCTTCGTTGGCGTGGTAACTTTCTTACCACCCTTTTTGAAGTGTCCCTTCTGCTTAGACTTGCCTTTCTTTAATTTGGTGGTCTTATTGACCAACAACACTTGGTGCTCTTTCTTGATCTCCACTTCTGCGGATTTCAACATGGCAAAGAGTTCTGGCAACATCTTGTTCATGTTCTGCATGTTGTAGTTCATCACAAAGTTCTTGTAACTTGGTGGAAGTGATTGGAGGACACGGTAAATCCCCAAAGCATTAGGAATCACAATACCCAAGCTTTGAAGTTTGTTTGCGTGCCCAGACATCTTAAGCACATGCTCACTGACGGAGCTGCCCTCTTCCATCTTGCAGTTAAAGAACTTTTCAGAAGCCTCATAGCTTTGAATTGCCGCATGAGTCTCAAAGATCATTTTGAGATCCTCGACAATATCATATGGGTCTGAATTCTCAAACCTTTTCTGAAGCTCCGATTCTAAACCATGCAAGATAGCACACTGAACTGTGGAGTACTGAGTCTTACGAGTGAGGTAAACGTTATTTACTTCATCGGTAGCATCAGCTGCAGGTGGGTCACCCAGCGGTACATCCAGCACATAGGTCAAATTACCAGCTGTGAGGACAATCCTCAAATTGCGGAACCAATCCGCGAAGTTGCTTCCATTGTTTTTCAACTTTTCTTTCTCTAGGAACGCATTAAAATTGATGGTAGGGGCTGCCATTGATCTACAATATATTTGCAATAGTTTAGACTAAGTTTATGACAAATTGAGTTCAAATTAATAATAAAATTAATCTAGGTGAACTCCCACTCAAAACAACATCCCTCACATTGTTTTAGTGATCACACGAACCAAATCCACCAAATCAACACCGATCATCACGAGAGTTGATATAGTTTCAATGGCGAATAATCGACATGTTCATCATATCTACTATATGATTCATGCTTTACCTTTCGGTGATCCGTGTTCCGAGACCATGTCTGTACATGCTAGGCTCGTCAAGATCAAACCTTAGTATCCGCATGAGCAAATCTGGCTTGCTCACGTTGTATACACTTGCGGAATCTAACACACCCGATCATCATGTGGTGCTTCGAAACAACAAGCTTTAGCAATGGTGCTAACTGAGGGTGAACACTTTATGACTTGAAATTCATGTGCATGAGGGATCATCTTATAATGCTATCATCGTCTACTAAGCAATACAAGATGCATAAAGGATTAACATCACATGCAATTCATAATATGTGATATGATATGGCCTTTCTTCTTTGTGCTTCCGATCTCCATCTTCTAGCACGAACATGATCTCCATCATCACCGGCATTGCATCAAGGTCAATGACGCTTATCCATGGTTGTCGTCCACCGGCTTCAACTATTACAACTACTTTGAATAGACACGCTGGTCTTAACATAAATTAAAGACAAACATATGGCTCCTGCCGGTTGCCAACTTACAATAAGGAACATTGCATACATCAAATATAATCACAATCATGGCCATATCACATCACAGCACACCCCTGCAAAACAAAGTTAGACGCCTCTACTTTCTTTGCATATTTTACGTGGTTTTGGGGCTTTCAATAAGTGTCGTTCTAACTTACGAACATGAACCACAACATTGATACTAGTATTGTTAATCACCCGTTGTAAATTGGATCTTAACTATGCTAGGAGAAACAGGCACCCGCAAAGCCACTTATGCAATACAAGTTGCATGTCAAGCATGGAGCAAGTCTCATGAACGATGTCATGTAAGGTTAGCCCGGGCCGCTTCATCCCAACATACCGCAAGATGCAAAGTACACAAGAAGCAATCGACAATAAAAGCATCAACGCCCACAATGACCATTGTGTTCTACTCGTGCAACAGATCTACATATAGACACGGCTCTAATACCACTGTAGGGTTTCGTAGCATGGAAAACAAAAAATTTCTACCGCATACAAACAAACAAGCCAAGATCTAACTACTAGATTGTAGCAACGAGTCGATAGAATAACTCACCCTCGAAGATTCCAAAGTGTTTAGCGAGAGCGGATTCTCTTGGGTGATGTAGTCATACTCTTCTCGATCTCAAGATCGCGTAGACGATCCTTCCGGCGCTGCGTTCCGGCAGCGCTCCCGCAGTCGGTCACACGTTCGGTACTCGACGAAGACCTTCCTCTCCCTTGTTCCAGCAGGCAGCGGAGGTTGTAGCACTCTCCTCGCGATTCCAGCAGCACAACGGCGTGGTACCGGAAGTAGAGGGGAGATCTCGCAGGGCTTCGCCTTAAGCTGGAGCGAGTATGGTGGAGTATGAGAGAGCCCTCGAAAATCTAGGGTTTAGACACGTCGAGGAGGGGGCAAGCCGGCGGCTAGGGTTTAGCTAGGCGGCTGCGGCGGTTTGCCCTAGGGCCGACGGTTTGGAGGAGAGGATCTTGTGTGTCCCTAGGAGGGAGCCCTGCCCCTCCTTATATAGGTGGAGGGGCCGGCCGGCCAAGGGGAGGGAGGGGAGTACCTCCCCAACTCGGCTTGGTGGTGCGCCGGCGGTGGGGAGGAGGGACTCCTCCCCAACTCGGTTTCCTCCTCTTTTCCACTTCCCAAACTAGCCGTTTGACTTTCAAACTAGCCGTTTGACTTTTCAAACTATGATTTGAATAAACCCTCTATTTTGTTCAGCGATGACACCGAGTACATGATGCAATCATACCAACTTGATATAACACATTCATGTACCCTTCCCCTCCGGAGTGCCGGACATTCCGGAACCTTCTAGAACATTCCCGATGAAAACACTAGAACCATTCTCCAACTCCGAAACGAGACTTTCCTTATATGAATCTTATTCTCCGGACCATTCCGGATCTCCTCGTGATATCCCGAATCCCATGCGAGACTCCGAACAACATTCGGTATCTTTCTCATCATTCCATAACTACTCAAACAACGTCGAATCCTTAAGTGTGTCTCCCTACGGTTCGTGAATTATGCGGACATGATCGAGACACTTCTCCGAACAATAACCAATAGAGGAATCTGGAAATTCATATGGCTCCCACATATTTCTACGATTACTTTGCGATCGAATGAACCACTTACATACGATACCAATTTCCCTTTTTCTCACGATAGTTCACTTATCTGAGGTTATGATCGTCGGTATCTCTGCATACCTAGTTCAACCTCGTTACCGATAAGTACTCTTTTCTCGTTCCCGTGATATGTGATCCCTTGTGAGCCAGTCACATGCTTGCAAGATAATTGGATGACATTTCACCGAGAGGGCCCAGAGTATATCTATCCGTCATATGGATGGACAAATCCCACTCTTGATCCATGTGTTTCAACCAATACTTTCCGAACACTCAATGCCACCTTTATAGCCACCCAGTTACGGTGTGGTGTTTGATGTCATCAAAGCATCCATCCGGTAAAGGTGATATGCATGATCTCATGGTCGAAGGAATTAGGTTACTATGTATCAGAAAGCATATAGCAATTGAACTATTAAAATGACTTGATCTTTATGCTACGCTTATCTATAGGAGTATGTCCACCATATCATTCTCCTAACGATATGATCTTGTTGTTAATAACATCTCAATGTTCATGATAGGGAAACCACAATCATCTATTAACCAACAAGCTAGTATTATATAGAGGCTTTACTAGGGACTTCAAAAGTTTACAAATCACACAAGTATTAACGTTTCCTTGTTAATACTATTATAGCATGAATGTAAACATTTATCATAAACACAAAGATATAATAATAACTACATTTATTATTGCCTCTAGGGCATATCTCCAACATATATTCCCTTCGTCTCGCGATATTTTACTTGCCCGAGATTCGATCGTCGGTACCGTCATACCTAGTTCAATCTCGTTCACAGCAAGTACTTTACTCGTTTCGTAATCCGATATCACTTTGTGATTAAATCCTTAACCACATGCTTGCAAGCGGTGTTGATATCGATTATCGAGTGGGCCCGAAGTATATCTCTCCGACTTGGGAGGGACAAATCCCATCTCGATACATACAACCCAACAGATACTTTCCGATCACCTGAGAGACACCTTTATGATCACCCTCTCATAGGATGACGTTTGATGACCTCAAAGCTTTCTTCCGATACCAGGGAGTTGTATTATCTCATGGTCTAAGGAATACAATATTTGACATAAGAAAAGCTTCGCAAAGACGAACACGATGACACGATCTAATTGCTTCGCTTAGTTTGGGTATGTCCATCATACCATTCTCCCAATGATATGATCTCATTATTAATCGACAACTCATGTCCATGGTTAGGAAACCTTAACCATCATTAATCAATGAGCTAGTCCATAGAGGCGTACTAGGGACACGGTGTTGTTCACAAACCACACAAGTATTAAAGTTTCCGCTTAATACAATTCTAGCATGGAATATAAACATTATAATGAACAAGAATTATAATAATAACATCTTTATTATTGCCTCTAGGGCATAATTCCAACAGTCTCCCACTTGCACTAGAGTCAATAATCTAGTTTACATTTGGCAACAATCTCACACCCATGGCACTGAGGTGCTGATCATGTTTTACACGTGGAAGAGGTTTAGTCAATGGATCTGCGATATTCAGATCTGTATGTACTTTGCTAATCTTCAGATCTCCATCTGCTATATAATCTCGGATTATATGAAACTTGCGGTTGATATGCTTGGTATTTGGATGATATCTTGGTTCCTTAGCGAGTGCTATGGCGCCAGTGTTGTCACACAATATCTCCAGTGGGTCCAATGCACTTGGAACCACGCCAAGCTCAGTGATGAAGTTCCTGATCCAAACTCCTTCACTTGACGCTTCTGCAGCAGCCATGTATTCCGCTTCTACTGTAGATCCCGCGATCACGCTTTGCTTGCAGCTTCTCCAGCTCACAACTCCTTCATTCAAAATATACACGTATCCTATCTGAGATTTAGAATCATCCTTGTCGGTGTCAAAACTAGCGTCGACGTAACCTTTTACGACGAGATTTTCATCACCCCCATAGACTAAGAACATTTCTTTAGTCCTATTTAGGTACTTTAGGATGTTCTTCACGACTGTCCAGTGTTCCACTCCTGGATCACTTTGATATCTGCTCGTCAAACTAAGAGCATTGGACACATCCGGTCTAGTACACAGCATGGCATACATGATAGAACCTATGGCCGAGGCATAAGGCACTTTGCTCATAGCTTCCCTATCATTTACCGTAGCTGGACACTGAGCCTTGCTCAATATCTTACCTGACAACATAGGCACTGAACCTTTCTTTGCCTTATCCATTCTGAACCTTTTCAAAACTTTGTCTAGGTATGTACTCTGGCTTAAAGCTATCAGGCGTCTTTGTCTATCTCTATAGATTTTGATGCCCAATATATAAGCAGCTTCACCTAGGTCTTTCATTGAAAAACACTTGTTCAAATAACTCTTCACATCGTTAAGCATGTTAATGTCATTTCCAATAATCAATATGTCATCCACATATAGTACCAGAAACGTCACCGAGCTCCCACTCACTTTCTTGTAGATGCAAGCTTCGTAGCAATTTGGAACAAATCCAAAGCTCTTGATCACTTGATCAAAATGAAGGTTCCAACTCCGAGATGCTTGCTTCAGTCCATAAATGGAACGCTGAAGTTTGCATACTTTATCAGCATCCTTAGGATCGATAAAACCTTCGGGTTGCATCATATACAACTCTTCATCAATGTTGCCATTGAGGAACGCAGTCTTGACATCCATCTGCCATATTTCATAATCATGAAACGCAGCAATTGCTAATAAAATCCGAATGGACTTAAACATTGCTACGGGAGAGAAAGTCTCATCGTAGTCAACACCTTGAACTTGTCGAAAACCTTTCGCGACAAGCCGTGCTTTATAGACGGTAACATTACCATCCGCGTCCGTTTTCTTCTTGAAGATCCATTTGCACTCAACGGCCTTACGGTCGCTAGGAGGGTCCACCAAAGTCCATACTTGGTTTTCGCTCATGGATCCTAGTTCGGATTTCATGGCTTCTAGCCATTTCTCAGAGTCTGGGCTCATCATCGCTTCCTCATAGTTCGTAGGTTCACTGTCTTCTACCAACAAGATAGTCAAGACAGGGTTGCTGTACCACTCAGGAGGGGCACGCTACCTTGTCGACCTGCGATGTTCAGTAGCAGCATCGTCCGAAGCTTCATGATCCTTGTCATTAGCTTCCTCTATTGTTGGTGCAGGCGGCAGTGGAACAATTTCAGGTGCTGCGCTACTCTCCAATTCAAGAGAAGGTTCAATAACCTCATCTAGCTCTACTTTCCTCCCACTCACTTCTTTCGAGAGAAACTCCTTCTCAAGAAAGGAACTGTTCTTTGCGACAAACACTTTGCCTTCAGTTCTGTGATAGAAGGTATACCCAATAGTTTCCTTAGGGTATCCTATGAAGACGCATTTCTCCGCTTTGGGTTCAAGCTTATCCGGCATCAATTTCTTGACGTAAGCTTCGCGTCCCCAAACTTTGAGAAACGACAACTTAGGTTTGGCACCAAACCATAGTTCATACGGTGTCGTCTCAACGGATTTAGATGGTGCCCTATTTAAAGTGAATGCAGCGGTTTCTAATGCATAACCCCAAAATGGTAACGGCAAATCAGTAAGAGACATCATCGATCGGACCATATCTAATAGGGCTCGGTTCCGGTGTTCAGACACACCATTGCGCTGTGGTGTTCCGGGTGGCGTGAGTTGCGAAACGATTCCGCTTGCTTTAAGATGCGTGAGAAAATCATAACTCAAATATTCACCTCCACGATTGGATCGTAGAAACTTAATCTTTCTGTTAGGATGGTTCTCCACTTCATTCTGAAATTCTTTGAACTTTTCAAATGTTTCAGATTTATGTTTCATTAAATAGATATATCCATATCTACTTAAGTCATCGATAAAAGTGAGAAAATAGCGATATCCACCGCGCGTCGAAACACTCATCGGTCCGCATACATCGGTATGTATGATTTCCAACAAGTCCGTTGCTCGCTCCATCATACCGGAGAACGAGGTTTTGATCATCTTGCCCATGAGGCATGGTTCGCATGTGTCAAATGATTCAAAATCAAGAGACTCCAAAAGTCCATCAGAATGGAGTTTCTTCATGCGTTTTACACCAATACGACTTAGACGACAGTGCCACAAATAAGTAGTATTATCACTATCTACTTTGCATCTCTTAGCCTCAATGTTATGGATGTGTGTTTCATCCTTTTCGAGATTTAGAAGGAACAAACCATTCACAATAGGTGCATGACCATAAAAGATGTTACTCATATAAATAGAACAACCATTATTCTCCGATTTAAATGAATAACCGTCTTGCAATAAACAAGATCCAGAAATAATGTTCATGCTCAACGCAGGCACATAATAACATTTATTAAGGTTTAAAACTAATCCCGAAGGTAAAACTAAGGAGAGCGTGCCGACGGCCATCACATCAACTCTTGATCCGTTGCCAACGCGCATCGTCCCCTCATCCCTCGCAAGCCGTCATCTATTCCGTAGCTCCTGTTTCGAGTTACAAATATTAGCAACTGAACCAGTATCAAATACCCAGGCACTACAACAAGGGCTAGTAAGGAAAACATCAATAACATGTATATCAAATATACCTTTGATGGTGCCAGCCTTCTTGTCCGCTAAGTACTTCGGACAGTTGCGCTTCCAGTGACCCTTGTCCTTGCAATAGAAGCACTCAGTGTCCGGCTTGGGACCAGACTTGAGCTTCTTCTCAGCAGGGGCAACACGCTTGTCGCCACCTTTCTTGAAGGACTTCTTTGCTCCCTTACCTTTCTTGAAGGTGGGCTTGTTGACCATCAACACATGATTATCCTTTTTGATGTCCACCTCCGTAGCCTTCAGTTTTACGAAGAGCTCGGTGATCGTATCAGTGGAACCAATCTGATTGTGAGTCACTACAAAACTTTTGTAGCTGGGAGGGAGTGATTGCATAACCCTGTCAATCTTGAGCTCCTCTGGAATCGTGCATTCCAGTTGCTCAAGGCGTTGAGTGTAGCCCGTCATCTTAATGGCGTGCTCACTAACGGAACTCCCTTCCTCCATCTTGTAGTTAAAGAACTTCTCAGAGATCTCATATCTCTCAGAACGGGCCTGAGTCTGAAACATGGTTTTCAGCTCTTCGAGAATCTCAAAGGGCCCGGGATAGTCTTCAAACGATTTTGAAGTTCCGGTTCCATAGCAAACAAACATGGTGCTCTTAATCACACCATAATCATCTTTGCGCGACTGATAGACAGCTTTCTCATCAGCTGGCGCAGTTGCAGTAGGGGGGTCACCTAACGCTTTCCCAAGGACATAGTCCTTTTGACCGCCAGAGAGAATGATTCTTAGATTGCGGAACCAATTGGTGAAGTTAGACCCATTGTTTTTAAGCTTTTCCTTCTCATCAAAAACGTTGAAGTTGAAGTTGGACTTAGCCATTTGATCTACAATATTTTCAAGTACAAATTAGACTATGTTCATGATAACTAGTTCAACTTTTAATCAAATTACTAGATGAACTCCCACTAAATTCAACATCCCTCAAGTTGCTTAGTGAACACGATCCAAATTCACCACACCTAATCCGATCTTCACGAGAAGAGATGTGGTTTCAATGGTGGACAACGAAGTGTCGATCATATCATTCATATGACTCATGCTTAACCTTTCGGTTCATGTGTTCCGAGGCCATGTCTGTACATGCTAGGCTCGTCAAGTTAGACCCAAGTATTTCCGCGTGTGCAAAACTGGCTTGCACCCGTTGTATGTGAGCGTAGAGTCTATAGCACCCGATCATCACGTGATGCTTGGACACGACGAACTTTCGGAACGGTGCATACTTGGGGAGAACACAGTTTTTATCTTGATCTTTAAGTGAGGAATCATCTTATAATGCTACCGTCGCGATCTAAGCATAATAAGATACATAAAAGGATAAACATCACATGCATATAACTTAATGTGACATGGTATAGCCAATCTTCGCGCAATGATCTCCATCTTGTGCGTTTCGGCATGATCTCCATCACTCCACCATGATTGCCTCCACCACGAATAGCAACTACAACTATTGCTAACTACTTAGCGATAAAGTGAAACTATTTTATGGCGCATAAGAAGTTGACAAACAGGTCATACACAATTATAAAGACAACCATATGGCTCCTGACGGTTGTGTACTCATCGACATGCAAGTCGTGAAACATTACAAAACATGATCATCGCATACATTATACACATCACATCTTGGGCCATACCATATCACATAAAACACTCCCTGCAAAAACAAGTTAGACGCCTCTACTTTGTTGTTGCATGTTTTACGTGGCTTATTGGAGTAGATGCTAAGAACGATTCTTACCTACGGAAAGCCACAACGGTGATATTATGGTTGCCAAACTCCGGTGTTAATCCCATGACAACTATAGTGAGAGAAACTGACATCCACCAGCCGCATGTGTGGAACAAGCCACACGTCAAGTGCGGAGCCAGTCTCGCGAACGACGTCGCGTAAGGTTGGCCTGGACCGCTTCAATCTCACTATCCCGCGTCATAAGAAGAACACAAACAACAGGCTTGCAACAGAAAACATCAACGGCCGCAACAACCATGTTACGTTCTAGTGAAACACATCTACGCATAAATCTAGCTCTGATACCACTGAAGGGTTTCGCGGCATAGTAAATCAAAATTTTCTACGGATGCGAACAGAGGGAAAGCCAAGATCTAATCTAGGAGATGCAAACAACAAGAGAGATTGGATTAGATCTTCATACCCTTGAAGATTCGCACAGCGGAACGTTCGTCGGAATGTGGGTGATGTAGTCATACTCGCTTCTCCTCCTCGCGATCCGATCCGATCTAGCACCACAAGTGGCGGTGCCTCCGTGAGATGCACACGTGCAGCACCTCGACGTCTCCTCCTTCCTCGGTCCAGAAAGTATGGTGGAGAGACGGATTGGATCTACAACGCGACGGCGCGGTGCAATTGGTGGAGAGTTTCTGCAGCAGGGCTTCGCCTACACGCAGTCGGGAGGGAGAGAGAGAGGAGGGCAGCAGGGCGACTGGGCTTGGAGGGGAAGGTGTGGGGGGTGGTTCGCCCCCAGCCCTCTTTATATAGAGGGGTGGGCGTCTGCCCTAGCCCCTCCCCCAAGCCCAAACCGGCGGCCAAAGGAGGAGAAGTGGGGGGCAAGGAAACCCCCCTCCCCCTTCTAGAAGGTCTAGTTAGGGTTTTACCCTAGCTGGCCGGTTGGGCCCTATGGGGCCTTGTGCCCCTGGCCCAATGCGGCCAGGACACTCCCTCATAGGCCCATGCCCCCTCCCGGAAGGTGGGGCCACGTTGGTCCCCTTCCGGAAGGTTCTATAAGCTTCCGGTACAATACCGATTAACCCGGAACAATTCCGAACTCCAAAAACTGCACTGCCTTATATGAATCTTATTCTCCGGACCACTCCGGAACCTCTCGTGATGTCCCGGATCCCATCCGAGACTCCGAACAAAAACTCATAAACCAATTATCCAATCTATCCTAGCGTCGAGACACGTTAAGTGTGTGACCCTGCGGGTTCGAGAATATGCAGACATGATCTTCTATCAATAATCAACAGCGGGGTCTGGAAACCCATATTGACTCCCACACATTCATCGATGATCATATCGGATGAACCACGATGCCAGGATTCAATCAATCCCATATATATATTCCCTTCGTCTCGCGATATTTTACTTGCCCGAGATTCGATCGTCGGTACCGTCATACCTAGTTCAATCTCGTTCACAGCAAGTACTTTACTCGTTCCGTAATTCGATATCACTTTGTGATTAACTCCTTAACCACATGCTTGCAAGCGGTGTTGATATCGATTACCGAGTGGGCCTGAAGTATATCTCTCTGACTTGGGAGGGACAAATCCCATCTCGATACATACAACCCAACAGATACTTTCCGATCACCTGAGAGATACCTTTATGATCACCCTCGCATAGGATGACGTTTGATGACCTCAAAGCTTTCTTCCGATACCAGGGAGTTGTATTATCTCATGGTCTAAGGAATACAATATTTGACATAAGAAAAGCTTCGCAAAGGCGAACACGATGACACGATCTAATTGCTTCGCTTAGTTTGGGTCTGTCCATCATACCATTCTCCCAATGATATGATCTCATTATTAATCGACAACTCATGTCCATGGTTAGGAAACCTTAACCATCATTAATCAATGAGCTAGTCCATAGAGGCGTACTAGGGACACGGTGTTGTTCACAAACCACACAAGTATTAAAGTTTCCGCTTAATACAATTCTAGCATGGAATATAAACATTATCATTAACAAGAATTATAATAATAACATCTTTATTATTGCCTCTAGGGCATAATTCCAACATTAGGATCACTTCGTAAGTTGTTATAGAAATATAAACTCAATGACTTTGATCGTAATGTTATACTGCGGATGAATGTTCATCACATCATTACACTAATGTTGTGACCTTGTTATTAACAACATCCAATGTCCATGATCAGGAAACTTTGATCATCATGTTAATCAACGAGCTAGTTTATAAGACAGGCATAACTAGGAACTCCCTTTTTGTTTATTAAACACACATGTATTAACGTTTCCGTATTAATACAATTATAGCATGTAAAATAAACATTTATCATAAATAAGTAATACGATAATAACCACTTTATTATTGCCTCTCGGGCATATTCCCTTCAGTCTCCCACTTGCACTAGAGACAATAATCTAGTTTTAAAACTTTGTGTATTGAACACCTATGGCTTTCTGGTGTTCCAAATACGCAATTGCAAGTGGTTAACATAATCTACGAATCTGATGCTTTCAGGTCCGTGTGTATTTGCATGTCTTTGCGTCTTCACGCATCACTCATTCTCCAATGAGATGGCATTGTATAAATTTGGTATTTTGGTGAGACCTTTAGTTCCTTGGGGTTAAAACACGTCGATAATATTGTCACACAATATATCTTTAGTGTTAGCCCGTTTTGAACCACACCTTAGTTTGATAACAAACTACTTGACACAAATTCCCTCCTTTGCTGCTACTATAGCAGTCATATACTTAGCCCTTTTGTTGTAGTATTCGTCACAATGTATTAACTATGGATTTCATCCAAATCCATCATGGAAACTTTCTTTCCATTTCATTGTGCCACTCATAGTTTAAATTGAGATAAACTTAATTTGTATCTTGTGACAAAACTAGTATCAATGTAACGCTTTACAATGAACTATTTGTAATTGTTTGTCACCTCTACACAAATATATTCTTAGTTCTTCCAAAAGATCATAAGAATATCCTTACTATAGTCCAATGATCATTTTATGATTCATTATGGTATAAGCTCATAACACTTAGAGCATAGGACATATCTGGATGTGTACATATCATGGTATGATTGATCAAAACATTCTCGTGATTTCACTCATCAAGTGTCAAAGCACTTGAATCTTGTTTCACCTATCAAGTGTCGATACACTTGAATCTTGATTCAATTCTTTTCCATGCAACAAGAACCGTTTCTTGTTGTTTCTATATTGAACTCCTTCAATATCTCATATATGTACGTTTTGCACAACCATATTAGCATCACAATCTATCCACTATAGAAATTCATGCTAAATATTCGGGTTTTTCCTAAGTCTTTCATCGAAATGAAATTCTTAACCATTGTCAATAAAAGATACATCATTTCTAATCAACAAGATGTCATCCACATAATGTATTATAAATGTGTCTCAGCGCTCCCACTTAATTTCTTGCAAATGCAAGCATCTTCATCGTCTCCTGATGAAAACTCTTTTTCATCACGGTGAAGATTCTAACTCCGCGATGCTTACTTCAACCATTGAAGTTTGCATGCCCTTTTATCATCCTTTGAATTAACAAAACCCTTTGGATCGTGTCATGTACACGTCCTAGGTAACCATTCTATTAAAAGAAATTTGTTTTGTTTATTCATCTACCATATACCAAATTATATGTAGTGGTTGCTACTTTAATCCGTCCAGACTAAATATCGCTATGAAAGATCAAATCTTGTCATAGTCAATTCCTTGAACATTGTCATAAAATACTTTACGACATGTCGACTATTTCATAGATGTGAAACATCCATGTCTGTTTCTTTATAGATCCATATATGACTGATAGGTTTTTACACCTTTCCGGAGGGTCTTCCAAGTTCAAAACTTAATTTGTCGTGTATGGACTTATCACGGATTTTATGGCTTCAAGCCATTTGACGGAGTCAGGGCCCATCATCGCTTATTTGTATGTATTCGGTTCATCATTGTCAAACAATAATGATTTACTCTCAAATCTTAGCATTTTATTGTTTAACCGACCTACTTGGTTCAATAGGAACTTAGATCTTCGTGACCACAACCTTTGAGGCACATAAACCATGAGCATTATGGCTGCCTCCGGAACGATTTTCGGCGCTGCGCAAATCAGCACATATAGCTAAGGTTAGTTAACCTTATCAAAGTTCTATTGTCCTCCCACTTAACTTTTACGAAAAATTCCTTCTTCAAGAAACTTCACGTTTCAAGCGACAAACCCTTTTGTCCTTGGTATTATGGAGGAATAACCAATTGTTATTCGAAATAACCTACAAAGACATGCTCAACCGACTTCGGTTGTAAACATCTTACTTATGTTTAGCATACCAAAATTTAAGAAATGACAACTTGGGTTTTACCCCAAACCATAACTTCCATGGTGTCATTTCAATGGATCAAGATGGAGATCTTTTCAGTGTAAAAGCGGTAGTATCTAAAGCTTTAATCTTTTAAAACATAATGACAGTTTTATAAATAACACCTTTGATCCAACCATGTCAAACAAGGTTTCATTACAAATCTCAAACACTCCATACTCCTATGGTGTTTCGGGAAATGTAAATCTAGGTGTTTTTCTAAACTTGCAACTCAAATAATCCCTTTATGATAAATCATAATTCATTTATTTTTCTTGTTACACTTGCAACTCAAATAAATCCCTTATGATAAAATCATAAACCATTTATTTTCTTGTCACAATGATTTTCACTTCATCTTGAAAGTCTTTGAACATTTTCAAATATTTCACACTTCTTTCTCATTAAGTGAATATTCACTCAAATTTCCGGAGAAAGTATATGAAGTTGAAACCCATCGCTTACGATTACACATAATGGACTACATACATCGATATGTATAAATTCCAATATTTTAGTCGTTCGTTCTTCTTTGGCCTTTGAACGAAGTTTTAATTATCCCGAGGAAAGTCTCACAAGCGTCACTTGATCAAATCAAAGACTCCAAAAATCCATGAAAATGGAGATTCTTCATGTTTTCTTTCCAATATAATTTAAACAGCGATGTCACTTCGTAAGTGATCTTTCAATCATTTGTCTTGCGACATTTTAGCATTAGGTTTTATGGATGTGATTTCTCCAACTAGATTTGTAAATCATCCATCTAATATGAAATACGGTAATTATTTGAACAACCTTTGTTCTCATAATACCTGATTCAAATAACAATTATTAAAACAAATCTTGAAGTCAAGCTTTGATGTCAACGAGAAATACAAACAACGGTTTGTTTGTTTTCGATGAACATCATCACATAATCTCTTGCTAGTTACTTAGGCCATTGTGGTTCATGAATTGCGTCGTTCTGTATGAAATTTCATACCAACCAATTCGGTATCCAATACCCAAGAACGACATTGGTTAACAAGCAAAGAATACAACCATAACCTGTATATCATCTATATACCTAAATTGGATATTTCCAATCTTTTCTTTTCTGCCAAATATATTTTATAGATTCTCTTTCAGCATTTCCTTTTCCTTTTTAAAAGAATCTATCAACATCAAAAGTGGCGCCATATACATGACACATAGTCCAAAGCGTGTATATTCAAATAATAATACCTTTGGACTTGCACTTTGAAGTAGATCACCATCATCAAAATGATCGGTATTCTTTCAAATCCATTATTTAGTAATCTTATAGTGTAGTAAACACTTTACATACATCTTCTATTCATCCTTATCATGACGACTTTCACGATCAAGCTACTGTAGCTTATAAAGGCGAATCGTGAGTATAACATAACTTTCCAAAACCCTTTTGGATGATTAGGATGTCTAGCATCTCCAACCTTCGTAAATTCTCATCCAATATGAGAACATATATTATACTCTATCATATTGCAACCAAAACATTGTTTCAGATATCGTTATATCTGTCTGTAAAGGTCCCAACCTTTAATAAGGTAGAGTCCCATGTGTTTACAATGCTAGTCCCTGGATCAATAGCTAGCATCCATAGTTAAGATGTAATATCAAGAAACAAAGGTCATAATACAACTTTATAACCAGGAATAACATAATTTTATTACATCTTACATAGCTCATTTGGCTATTACATTACATTACAGCAGAATATCTATAAGCATGGGGTCCTTCATCTTCAAAGTGCCACAGGCAGACATGTTGGTTGTAGAGTTTGCAATCCTAATCAACACACTTCACTAAATCAATCAAACCCGCAACATAACAAGTTACAGCCACAAAGGTCAATATATTTGAATTGTATTGGCAAGTGATACTATGGTAGTATAGTGGAGTCTATCATCTATATGCATTTGGCTAAGTGGAGTTGAGGCTTGCATTGCTCAAAATAGATTTTCCTTAACATTTGAAAACACTAAGTTTTTGCTTGACAAAATCATCTTTTTGCAAGGCATCTACCAATCAAAGATTGAAGATCCTTTAACCCTTGTTCAAACCACAAGTTTTTAACTTAGAAATTTGAATGATGAGATTCTTGATTGCTTCCATGTCTTGATGCTCAAATTGTCCTTTACCAGGGACATGGCTAAGTACTTAGATTTTACACTCTGCAGAGGTGGTGCACTTTCCCCACAAGACTTGGTTTCCCAAGACAAGATCTTTCAGAAGCCTTCCCTTAGACCAAAATGGACGCGTTCCAACCTATCAAACTCTACCACCCACTGTCCATATGGCTAAGTTCTTGCAACCTATATGATCCAGGCAGAGCCCATAATGCCAAGTGGTTGCACTTGAAGCTTCTCAACATTTGACATCTCAAATCTCTTTGTTCCTGGGTGGCCATCCACAAGTGAGATACACAAGGTCAATCATAGACATGGGCCTTGTGAACCACTCAACCAAAAACCACCAAGCAATTACCATTCCACCCAGGTGATTCATTTTCTTAGTTGTTTTATTAAGAAAAACATAAGTCCAAAGACTTAGAAATTTTCCATAGTGTGAATATATTTCCACCCTTGTTTTCTATTAGCTAAGCTATGCATGATATTAGTAGGTATCTTGACTTAGGAATTTCTACTAAGGTTTCCTATATTAGGATTTCCTATAGCAAGGTTTATACTTAGCAAAATTCCATGCAAGTTTTACTTGGAGAAAATCACTAATGCATAGTGAAAGTAATGGGACAAAAAGTATGAAGCATCACTTGCCTTTCTGGTAGAGTATAGGTTCACTCCTTGTCCTTGCAACAATCACACTCTTCAAGTCACTACAATTAAATCAAGTAAGGCACAAACTCAATCTACCAATCAAGCAAAACAACACATAAAATCATAGAACTAAGATAATGCATGCAAGCATGCCAAACTTTGTTTTATTTAGAAAAGTGGTTACTAATGGGTTATAAACATTGGAAAACACCTAATGGTCATTTTGCAAAGTTGCAAAGTCATTTGCAAAAGGTTTCACTACAAAAACCATTTTCAAAACAAAGTATCATTTTATGTGGTGTAGAAATATTTTTACTAAGGCATTAATCTATAGGGTTCACAAAATATGTTTTCAAACCAAAAAAACTTGGTGTTTAGGGTCAGAGAGTTTAAAACAAAACATTTCCCAAAAGTTTTCTTCCAAAACCATTTTTAATAAATAAACTATATTTTTATTTGACTAGAAATGGTTTTAAATCAAAGAATCATTCTTTTGTTTCACCAAATACATTTTTGAAACCACAAAGTGTTTCCTATAGTCAGTAGGTTCAAAATACACCATTTTCCAAAGATTTTATCCCCAAAACATTTTTGAACAATTTTTTTATAATCTAAACAAGCATACAAATGTTTCTGCAAAAACAATCATTTTTCCAAAGCTTTTTACTAAACAAAAGGCATGGTTGGCTAGGGCTTGTTCCACTGATTCCATTGCTATAAAATTTGCAATTTTTGGACATGTGGATCAAAAGTTATAAGGTTTTCAAAATTGCATCTAATTCTGATTTCAAATTCTGTTTTAACTCAGACCAGTGACACGCGTCCTAATTCTATTCGTCCATACCGTTTCGGTTGGATCGACTGTTCTGGTGCGTTGGATCAAGTCAGATCGTGCGGCACAGGTGGATACTTACCCCTTCGGCTAAGGATCTATCGTGAGCATCGGATCAAGATCCTATAGCGCGCAGCACACTTGCCAACTAGTGGCGGCGCTGGCGGCGACTGCGCGGCGGCGGCGCTCTGGCGGCGAGGTTGCCGGTGATACAGGGAGCTAGAGAAGGAGTGGGGTGGCTCACCGGAATCATCGACGCTTGCTGATGCTCAACGTGTTGTTGGTTCGACGAGGGGTGCACGGGGTAGTCCCGAATCGCTCGCCGGAGTTGGTTTGGGCGGCGGTGTTCTCAGGTCGTCGTCGCTGGCGTCGTTTGGAACCACGTTAAGACAAAGTGGAGGCATGGTTAGACGCGGGATGATCTGGGTAAGATGTGTGCGTCACCGAGAGAGCTTAGGTCGGTCGGAGTTCACCTGGGGTGCTCGACGGAGAAATGGCAGACGGCGACGCACGCTCGGTGTCGACGAAGCCGTGGCTACAGGGCACTCGCGGGCGAACCAGTGGCACGGGGAGATGTGCCTGGACGTGTGGAGTATGTGTGCATGGTCATTGAGGAAAGGGGCGGCGCTGGGTCGCCGGAATTTGCACCGGAGCGTCGTCGGAACAGAGGGAGTGTTTGAGCTAAATTCGACAGCCTGGGGGCGCACTTGGGGGAGGAGACAGAGGGGAAATGGAGGGGAGACGCTGGCGTTTAAATGGGTGTGGTCACGACGAGTAATGGTGGCCGCATTAAGGTTTTTTTTAGGGTAAAACAGTAGGGCAAAAACCCCACTGCAATTTTTATATATCATAGAGAGTTACAAAAGAATATTTACAAACATATTCCACCTCAAAAAAGAGGGATAACATTCTAATCAGCTATCTCCTGTCTAAATTGGTTTCAATCCAATCCTTAAGGCCCTGATAATACTTCTTCTTAATTCTATAAAGGACCCATCTTAATTCCTGGGCTACAATAGGCCGCATTAAGGTGAATTGAAGCCGCGGAATCACTGCCAGAAACGGCGACGAGGGGAGGGAGAAGAGGTCGTCGTGGGTGAGGAAGAAGGCTCGGGTGTGGGGCCATTTCGTCAGTGGAGTGAGAGAGGGAGTTGGGGTCCACAAGTCATTCACTGCACGGGTCGTCTGGCGAGTGAGAGAAAACGCTTCGGGGGGAGAGGAGCTGGGCTGCTGGGCTTAGTGGGCTAGGATAGTTGGGCTGGCCGGATTCTATTTTTTTTCTTCCTATTTGCTTTTTCTTTTTCTAGTTCTAAAATTCTGTTTTGAATTCAATCAAACCAATCATTTTACAAATCAAATCAAAACAATCACCAAACTTTGTAATTGAATTTGGTTCTGTTTAACAACATAAACCAATTTCCAAAATAAAATAATATTTTCATTTTAGAGTCCATTTATAATTAAATAAAATGGACACTAGTTAATAAACCAAAAGGGTTTTAATTTATTTAAAAACTCCATTTGAAATCTAAATATCTTCAAAACCAAATCAGTAGGTTTTATTTGAAAATAAAAGATACAAAGGAAAACTTGTTTAAAATAACATTTTATTTTAGGGTCCATTAATAATTAAATAAAATGGACCTTAGTTATAAAATCAAATAGGATTTGTTTTATTAAAAACTTTATTTTAAAATTCTAAAATAACACCAAGACACTTCAGTAGGTTTTATTTGAGAATATAAATGTCACATCCCAAGATTTTCCAAATCTTGTAATGTGAAAATAAATTAATAAAATAAAACTTTGTTTGATTTTCAGAGTCAGAAGAAACTTTTTGAATTCAATTGGAACTTCAAACCCATTTGAATTAAACCTAAAAAGGATTTAAAAAGATAAACAATTAACAAAGGAAAATAAAATATTTTGGAAATACTATTTTAGATCTTTTAATAAAAGGATTTGGTATTCAAGAGAAAAGATGGAGTTATAAATAAGGATTATTTTATAAAGACAAATTAAACTTGGCCAAGATTTTGAAAGAAAAGAGTTTTCATTGATTAAAATAATAAAAGGTTTATTTAAAAATAATAAAGGATTGTTTAAATAAAATAATAGGGATTTAATATCCAAATTTTATTAAAGTAAAGGCTTTTCCCATTTTAAATAGACACTAAAACCTATTTATTTATTTCAAATAAGTTTACCAAATAATTTATATTCTCAAATAAAACTTACTGAAGTGTTTTGGTTTAGTTTAGATTTCAAAATAAATATTCTAATAAAACAAATCCTATTGGAATTAAATGAATAAGGTCTATTCATTTAATTGTTATTGGACCCTAAAATAAAATGTTATTTTGATTTAAACAAATTTCCAAATATTCTTTAATTTTCAAATACAACCTCTAAATGGTTCAAAATTTATTTAGTTCTCAAGTGGAGCTTTGAATTAAATCAAAACTATGGATATAATAATTGGAACATCCATTTAATTAAATATTAATAGCCCTATTATTAAAATTATTAATTTGAATTTGGATTTTGGTTCATGTTACTGAACAGAACTAATTTCAAAATTACAAGTTTGAGTGTTGTTTGAATTGGTTTGAACCATGTTTGTTTGATAGAAATTTCAAAACAGAAATTGAAAATAGAAAAGGAAAAAGATTTAGACAGAAAAAAATAGAGCAGCCCAACCATCTAGCCTAACTCAGCCCAACAGCCCAATTCCAGCCCACTTGTGCCCTTGCCCCGAACCGTTTTCTTCACAGCAGAAAGAACCCGCTGAGCAGCTGACAGGTGGACCATCCCTCTCCCTCCTTTTCCCACTGACGATGGACCCCGCTCTACTGTTTATCCTCCTCACCCGCGCGACCAATTCTTTCCCCTCACTCCGGCCGTTTCCAGCGACGATTGCTCGTGTTCAATTCACCTAAATGACGCACTAATTCCGCCCAGTAATGATGCTCGTAAACTCGCCTCCCTCCCCTCTCCCTCTCCTTCCAGTCATCACACCACCAGAGCCCCAGGGTGTCCACAATTTTGCTCGAAGCCTCACTGCCACCGACGAGTTCCCTGTCAAATTCCGACGAGCCCCGACCCTCTCCTACCTCCTAGCTCACACCAGCTTGATCCCCATCATCTCACGCACCTACCCATGGCCTCCGTTCGCCCACGCATGCCCCACAGCCTCGCCTTCGTCTTCGTCTGAGCGCCACCGACGGCTAGGTCAACTCCGACGAGCTCCTCTGGTAAACCCTGACCGCTCCCTCCTCTCTAGTTGACACTATCGTACTCCCCTTCCTCGTACGTGTCTAACGCTCGCTCTGTTATGCACCGGCGTACCTTGTAGCCTCGTTCCCGACAACAACCGAGCGTGCCTGACGGAAGCAGGAACTCCGGCGAGCGATTAATACCGCCGCAGTGCGCCCCTCGCCTCCTCGAAACCACGTCGAGCTTCCCCACGACCTTGCGAACACTGTGAGCCACTCCTCCCTCTCTCTCTCGCTTCCTGTGTTAACCAGAACTCCACCGCCAGAGCCCGCGCCGCCGTCTGTCGCCGCTAGCGCCGCCCTCCTCTGGTCAGTCGCACCGTAGCCGTCCGATTTAAATCCAACGAATGCAATAGATTCATTTAACTGAAAGGGTACGCTAGCTCTGAACCGTGCGATATGACTTATATCTAACGGCCTGCAGTGCATGATCCGTGCGAACCGTTTTCGGCCAATTAGAATATGACGCGTGGCATCAGAAGATCTGAAATAGAATTTGAAATCAGAATTTGATGCCATTTTCAAACCCTTATAACTTTTGAACCACACGTCCAAATTTGGCAAATTTTATATCAATGGATTTAGGAGAACAAGCCCTGGCCAACCATGGCCTTAGTTTGACAAATAGTATCTGTTAGCTTGTTTGAATTTACAGAAACATTTGTGTACTTATTTAGAGTAGGAAAATTGTTTAAAATTGATTTTAGGGTTAGATCTTTTGCAAATTGGTATGTTGTGACCTTACTGACCCTAGGAACCAACCCTTGGTGTTAAAAAGGTTTTTGGTAAAATTTAGATTGAATTAATTGACTTAGCCAATTTCTAGCCAAATAGAACTATTGATTTTATTATGAAAAATGTTTATGGAAAGGAAAACCTTGAGAAAATAGCTTGGACCAAACCTACTGACCCAAAAACACCAAGTTTTGCAATGGCAACTCATTGGGTGAACAACATAAAGTTTTGCTTTGATAAGAAAATATTTTCACCACATAAAATGATGAATGGATTTTAAAAATGGGTTTTGAGATAAAATCTTTTTGCTAATGACTTTGCCATCTAGGTAAATGACCAATTTGGACCTTACAAAGTTTATAAACCTAGTAGAGACCAACCTTGCAATGGAACCAACCTTTGCATACTCATGCATGACTTAGATTTTGGATTCCATAGATTTGTGTGTATGAAATGATGTTTGATTGATTATATGGAATGCTAGTTGATTGGTGTTTTGCTTGATTGATTGTAGTGAAATTAGCAAAGTGAGAGACTAGCAAGATCAAGGAGTGAACCATCATTCCCTTCCAAAAAGGCAAGTTACACTATCATACAAAAGTCCTACTACTTTCATTATACTTAGTGGATTTTGTAAACATGCATGAAAATGTTTTTATACTTATGCTATGCTAATCCTAATAGGATTCCCTAAACACTACTTAGTGAAAATATTGAAGTTGTACATGCTTAGCCATGCTGTGTTTTGGAAAGAGATACATGTTGAGATTTTACAAAGGTTGAGAAAAGTACTTGTGTTTTACATAATAAAACAAGGACTCAATGAACCACTTAGGTGGAAGATACTTGAAGTTTTGGAGAAGGTGGCAACAAAAGGAACCATGTCTATGGCAATCACTTTGTGTTGTGCTCCAAATGAAAACCACCTAGGAAACTTAGAGATTGAACATGTTTCTCCAATTGTGGCTTTCGTGTACAACCACATGCTATTATGGCTCTGGCTTAGTCAACTACATTAGGAAGACCCATACATTGTCTTTAGTTACCGGACATGGGGATCTGGAATGCTTCATGGGGGCTGAAGACAAGCTAGCAATGATGTATGGGAGGACCTTTTGGAAAGACTTCGTCACACTCTCAGTCTGCCGGTACTCCATCTTGGTGAGCACTAATCCAGTAGGCCACTGGTGGCAACAAGATGGGATTGTGTCATGTGGGTAAAGTGTACTCCTTCTGCAGAAGTTAATAAAATCTAAGTACTTAGCCATGTCCCCGGTTATGGACAATACTGAGCAACTAAAGTTTGAACCATGGGAGATCTCGACATTCCAATTTCTAATATAAAAACTTGATGTACTTGGGGGTACCAAGGAATTCAAAGAGATTTTGTTAAGCTTGTTGCACTTGGGGTTACCAAGGTGCTCAAGAGCATGATGTACTTGGGGTTACCAAGGAATTCATGAGATTTCATAAAACTTGTTACACTTGGGGTTACCAAGTAGCTCACGGGATTTTTGACAAGGACTTGAACACTTGAGTTTCTACCAAGGAGTTCAAGGATCTTGGAAAAAGGATTTGACAAAGGACCAAAACCATTTTGAAAAGATAGGATAAATATTGCTTTATGCAAATAAGCCTTAAACTCTACTTAGCCAAATATGCATGTAATGATAGGGTCCACTCATAATATACAAAGTAGTGAAACTTGCCAATACAATTCAAATGTATTGACCCTTGTGGCTGTAACTTGTATGTTGCAGGTTTGATTGTTTTTAGTGAAGATTGTTTGATTAGGATTACAAAGTCTACAACCAACATCTGCCTGTGGCTCTTTGAAGATGAAGGACCCCATGATTATTATTATTCCGCTGCAATGTAGTGTAATAGCCAAATGAGCTATGTTTGATGTAATAAACTTATGTTATTCCGGGTTGTAAAGTTATGTTATGACCTTTGTTTCTTGATATTACATCTTAACTGTGGATGCTAGCTATTGATCCAGGGACTAGCATTGTAAAACACAGGAGGGATCTACCTTATCAGGTTAAGGCCTCTACAGATGGTATCAGAGCATTGTGTTGCCTGTAGGATTTGTAAACCCTAGGATTGGACAAAAACCCTTAGAAAATAGGAGTTATCTTTTGATCCAAAACTTATTTACAAAAACACTTGTAAACTCTTTCCTCAAATCCTTTTTGTTTCAACCCTACATCTCTTCTATTTCAAACTTGATGGAAAAACCTACCTATGGCCAAGGACTACACCATGTGCAAAGAACTTCTTCAACCTTTCAACTCTAATGACTTCAACATCTTCAACTCTAATGACTTCAACTTCTTCAGCATAATCACCGAGGACTTCCAACATGGATGTCACCAAAGGCCACAATTGAGATAAGGAGAGTCTTACTCAAGATTTAGAAACTGAGGGAATGCAAAATAGGAAGGAACCATCAACAACTTTGAAGTAGTGTGACCAAGAGTTCTTCTCAAGGAAACCATGATCTCATGCAAGAAGAATCAACCAAGAAGGATGGAAAGATCACAAGTAAACCATATAGATGGACCCCCATAATTTAGTCAAACCACCAACTTATGTGGTGTAACAAAAATATTTTGTTGCCTAAGTATGAGATTGAACTTTGATGTTTGGGGGCAAAGTTGTTTGTGAATGTTTGGTTTGTGATTGCATGCACATTGTTTGTGTGAATTGTGAAGTATGTGATTAGAATCGATTCCTTAGCAATAACTTGCCTATTCTAACCTCCCTTCAACCCAAACAGATGACTACTCCAAAAGACTCCAAGGATGATGACACCAACACCAACCAAGCTGACAGCATGAAAGAGCTCATAGCAACCCAACACCAGCTGAACCAACTGACAGCTCAGTTCATAACCAACAATTGTGATAAGGATCCAGCACTACAAAGGTTTTTGGAGGAGCAGTCTCAACTGATGCTTAAAGTGACTAACCAAATGATCAGCATGGAGGAAAACTACCCCAAAGGAGTTTATGATAACAAGGCTGACAAGAATGTTATTCTAGATGGATCCCCAGCTTGCACTATATGTGGAGACAAGGATCATACTTCCAAGGAGCATGAAGGACAATGCCCCAATTGTGAAGAAGAACATCCTATTGGACACTGCCCCACCTCTCAAGCCACTTGTTACCTTTGTGAAGGAAGTGATCATACTCCTGACCAATGTCCCATCTATGCCATGGTGGAACAAAGGAAACAAGAAGGATCTAAGTCTACCAAAGGAAAAGGACCACTCATACCTCCAAACAAGACAACCCAATTCAAAGGACTAAAGAAATTTAAGAAACAAAAGCAAGACATGAGCCTTGCACAATGTCGTAAATGTAAGGAAATAGGACACTACTCCAGTGGATGCCCAGCGAACAAGAAGAATAAAGAGATTGACCAAGTATGGTGCAACAACTGCAAAGAACCAGGCCATTATGTAGCCACTTGTCCACAAGAACAACGCAAAGAACTCAAGGACATTCATTGTTTCAACTGCAAGAATCCAGGACATTATGCAAGCAACTGTCCAGAAAGAATGAAGAACAAGTTGAACAAGCCTATGGAGAAACTCAATCTTGGCCCATGAGTCAAGTATAGAAACCCAGGAAATCATGCAAATGTTTGCTATGAGAAATTTTCTCCAGGAATTCCAAGAAGGACAATATGTAATTTTTGTTTGAAATATTTTAAGGGTGGTAGTACCCTACTTGTTTGAACTTGCTTGTAACCCTAGCCTTCCCAAATCTCGGGACGAGATTTATTTTAAGGGTGGTAGCCTGTCACATCCCAAGATTTTCCAAATCTTGTAATGTGAAAATAAATTAATAAAATAAAACTTTGTTTGATTTTCAGAGTCAGAAGAAACTTTTTGAATTCAATTGGAACTTCAAACCCATTTGAATTAAACCTAAAAAGGATTTAAAAAGATAAACAATTAACAAAGGAAAATAAAATATTTTGGAAATACTATTTTAGATCTTTTAATAAAAGGATTTGGTATTCAAGAGAAAAGATGGAGTTATAAATAAGGATTATTTTATAAAGACAAATTAAACTTGGCCAAGATTTTGAAACAAAAGAGTTTTCTTTGATTAAAATAATAAAAGGTTTATTTAAAAATAATAAAGGATTGTTTAAATAAAATAATAGGGATTTAATATCCAAATTTTATTAAAGTAAAGGCTTTTCCCATTTTAAATAGACACTAAAACCTATTTATTTATTTCAAATAAGTTTACCAAATAATTTATATTCTCAAATAAAACTTACTGAAGTGTTTTGGTTTAGTTTAGATTTCAAAATAAATATTCTAATAAAACAAATCCTATTGGAATTAAATGAATAAGGTCTATTCATTTAATTGTTATTGGACCCTAAAATAAAATGTTATTTTGATTTAAACAAATTTCCAAATATTCTTTAATTTTCAAATACAACCTCTAAATGGTTCAAAATTTATTTAGTTCTCAAGTGGAGCTTTGAATTAAATCAAAACTATGGATATAATAATTGGAACATCCATTTAATTAAATATTAATAGCCCTATTATTAAAATTATTAATTTGAATTTGGATTTTGGTTCATGTTACTGAACAAAACTAATTTCAAAATTACAAGTTTGAGTGTTGTTTGAATTGGTTTGAACCATGTTTGTTTGATAGAAATTTCAAAACAGAAATTGAAAATAGAAAAGGAAAAAGATTTAGACAGAAAAAAATAGAGCAGCCCAACCATCTAGCCTAACTCAGCCCAACAGCCCAATTCCAGCCCACTTGTGCCCTTGCCCCGAACCGTTTTCTTCACAGCAGAAAGAACCCGCTGAGCAGCTGACAGGTGGACCATCCCTCTCCCTCCTTTTCCCACTGACGATGGACCCCGCTCTACTGTTTATCCTCCTCACCCGCGCGACCAATTCTTTCCCCTCACTCCGGCCGTTTCCAGCGACGATTGCTCGTGTTCAATTCACCTAAATGACGCACTAATTCCGCCCAGTAATGATGCTCGTAAACTCGCCTCCCTCCCCTCTCCCTCTCCTTCCAGTCATCACACCACCAGAGCCCCAGGGTGTCCACAATTTTGCTCGAAGCCTCACTGCCACCGACGAGTTCCCTGTCAAATTCCGGCGATCCCCGACCCTCTCCTACCTCCTAGCTCACACCAGCTTGATCCCCATCATCTCACGCACCTACCCATGGCCTCCGTTCGCCCACGCATGCCCCACAGCCTCGCCTTCGTCTTCATCTGAGCACCACCGACGGCTAGGTCAACTCCGACGAGTTCCTCTGGTAAACCCTGACCGCTCCCTCCTCTCTAGTTGACACTATCGTACTCCCCTTCCTCGTACGTGTCTAACGATCCCTCTGTTATGCACCGGCGTACCTTGTAGCCTCGTTCCCGACAACAACCGAGCGTGCCTGACGGAAGCAGGAACTCCGGCGAGCGATTAATACCGCCCTAGTGCGCCCCTCGCCTCCTCGAAACCACCTCGAGCTTCCCCACGACCTTGCGAACACTGTGAGCCACTCCTCCCTCTCTCTCGCTTCCTGTGTTAACCAGAACTCCACCGCCAGAGCCCGCGCCGCCATCTGTCGCTGCTAGCGCCGCCCTCCTCTGGTCAGTCGCACCGTAGCCGTCCGATTTAAATCCAACGAATGCAATAGATTCATTTAACTGAAAGGGTACGCTAGCTCTGAACCGTGCGATATGACTTAGATCTAATGGCCTGCAGTGCGTGATCCGTGCGAACCGTTTTCGGCCAATTAGAATATGACGCGTGGCATCAGAAGATCTGAAATAGAATTTGAAATCAGAATTTGATGCCATTTTCAAACCCTTATAACTTTTGAACCACACGTCCAAATTTGGCAAATTTTATATCAATGGATTCAGGAGAACAAGCCCTAGCCAACCATGGCCTTAGTTTGACAAATAGTATCTGTTAGCTTGCTTGAATTTACAGAAACATTTGTGTACTTATTTAGAGTAGGAAAATTGTTTAAAATTGATTTTAGGGTTAGATCTTTTGCAAATTGGTATGTTGTGACCTTACTGACCCTAGGAACCAACCCTTGGTGTTAAAAAGGTTTTTGGTAAAATTTAGATTGAATTAATTGACTTAGCCAATTTCTAGCCAAATAGAACTATTGATTTTATTATGAAAAATGTTTATGGAAAGGAAAACCTTGAGAAAATAGCTTGGACCAAACCTACTGACCCAAAAACACCAAGTTTTGCAATGGCAACTCATTGGGTGAAAAACATAAAGTTTTGCTTTGATAAGAAAATATTTTCACCACATAAAATGATGAATGGATTTTAAAAATGGGTTTTGAGATAAAATATTTTTGCTAATGACTTTGCCATCTAGGTAAATGACCAATTTGGACCTTACAAAGTTTATAAACCTAGTAGAGACCAACCTTGCAATGGAACCAACCTTTGCATACTCATGCATGACTTAGATTTTGGATTCCATAGATTTGTGTGTATGAAATGATGTTTGATTGATTATTTGGAATGCTAGTTGATTGGTGTTTTGCTTGATTGATTGTAGTGAAATTAGCAAAGTGACAGACTAGCAAGATCAAGGAGTGAACCATCATTCCCTTCCAAAAAGGCAAGTTACACTATCATACAAAAGTCCTACTACTTTCATTATACTTAGTGGATTTTGTAAACATGCATGAAAATGTTTTTATACTTATGCTATGCTAATCCTAATAGGATTCCCTAAACACTACTTAGTGAAAATATTGAAGTTGTACATGCTTAGCCATGCTGTGTTTTGGAAAGAGATACATGTTGAGATTTTACAAAGGTTGAGAAAAGGACTTGTGTTTTACATAATAAAACAACGACTCAATGAACCACCTAGGTGGAAGATACTTGAAGTTTTGGAGAAGGTGGAAACAAAAGGAACCATGTCTATGGCAATCACTTTGTGTTGTGCTCCAAATGAAAACCACCTAGGAAACTTAGAGATTGAACATGTTTCTCCAATTGTGGCTTTCGTGTACAACCACATGCTATTATGGCTCTGGCTTAGTCAACTACATTAGGAAGACCCATACATTGTCTTTAGTTACCGGACATGGGGATCTGGAATGCTTCATGGGGGCTAAAGACAAGCTAGCAATGATGTATGGGAGGACCTTTTGGAAAGACTTCGTCACACTCTCAGTCTGCCGGTACTCCATCTTGGTGAGCACTAATCCAGTAGGCCACTGGTGGCAACAAGATGGGATTGTGTCATGTGGGTAAAGTGTACTCCTTCTGCAGAAGTTAATAAAATCTAAGTACTTAGCCGTGTCCCCGGTTATGGACAATACTGAGCAACTAAAGTTTGAACCATGGGAGATCTCGACATTCCAATTTCTAATATAAAAACTTGATGTACTTGGGGGTACCAAGGAATTCAAAGAGATTTTGTTAAGCTTGTTGCACTTGGGGTTACCAAGGTGCTCAAGAGCATGATGTACTTGGGGTTACCAAGGAACTCATGAGATTTCATAAAACTTGTTGCACTTGGGGTTACCAAGTAGCTCAAGGGATTTTTGACAAGGACTTGAACACTTGAGTTTCTACCAAGGAGTTCAAGGATCTTGGAAAAAGGATTTGACAAAGGACCAAAACCATTTTGAAAAGATAGGATAAATATTGCTTTATGCAAATAAGCCTTAAACTCTACTTAGCCAAATATGCATGTAATGATAGGATCCACTCATAATATACAAAGTAGTGAAACTTGCCAATACAATTCAAATGTATTGACCCTTGTGGCTGTAACTTGTATGTTGCAGGTTTGATTGTTTTTAGTGAAGATTGTTTGATTAGGATTACAAAGTCTACAACCAACATCTGCCTGTGGCTCTTTGAAGATGAAGGACCCCATGATTATTATTATTCCGCTGCAATGTAGTGTAATAGCCAAATGAGCTATGTTTGATGTAATAAACTTATGTTATTCCTGGTTGTAAAGTTATGTTATGACCTCTGTTTCTTGATATTACATCTTAACTATGGATGCTAGCTATTGATCCAGGGACTAGCATTGTAAAACACATGAGGGATCTACCTTATCAGGTTAAGGCCTCTACAATAAAATACTTGGAAAACTTATTAAAAATAAATAAATAAGTTTTAGGGTTTATTTAAAATGGGAAAAGCCTTTACTTAAATAAAATTGGATATTAAAATCCTTATTATTTTATTTAAATAAACCTTTACTATTTTTATCAAAACAAAATGTTTTTATTTCAAAAGCTTGGTCAAGGTTTATTTTGGCTCCATAAAATAATCCTTATTTATAAATCTACCTTTTCATTTGAAAACCAAATCTTTTATTAAAAGATACAAAATAGTAATTTTAAATATTTAATATTTTCTTTATTAATTGTTTTATCTTTTTAAGTCCCTTTAGGATTTATTTGTTCAAAATAGGTTTGAAGGTTTCCAATTGGATTCAAAAAGTTTCTTCTCACCGTGAAAATCAACAAAGTTTTATTTTATTCATTTATTTTTCACATTACAAGATTTGGAAAATCTTGGGATGTGACAGGCTACCACCCTTAAAATAAATCTCGTCCCGAGATTTGGGAAAGCTAGGGTTACAAGTAGGATCAAAACAACTAGGGTACTACCACCCTTAAAATATTTCAAACAAAATTACATATTGGCTTGCTTGGGATCTTGGGGAAACTTCTCTGGGCAAACATTTGCATTGTGTCCTTTGTTTCCATACTTGACTCATGGGCCAAGGTTGAGTTTCTCCATAGGCTTGTTCAACTTGTTCTTCATCTTTTCTGGACAGTTGCTTGCATAATGTCCTGGGTTCTTGCAATTGAAACAGTGGATATCTTTGAGTTCTTTACATGTCTCTTGTGGACAAGTTGCTACATAATGGCCTAGCTCCTTGCAGTTGTTGCACACCACTTGGCTAATAACTTTCTTTTCCTTGGGTATCAATTCTTGTTGTTTATTTCCTTGGTTCTTCTTCTTTTCTGGGCATTTACTGGCATTTCCCTTCTCTTTGCAATTGTAACATTGCACTTGAGTAATATCTTTCTTCTTCTTTTTGGGTCTCTCCAAAGCTAGGAGTTCTTCTAGTTCATGTTCCTCAAAGGTGGGAAATCTTTCTCTCTTCTTGGGGCATTGATCTTCATGCTCCTTGGATGCATGATCCTTGTCTCTACAAGTATTGCTAGCTTGGGTTCCTTCTAGAATAGCATCTTTGTCATCCTTGTTGTCATTAGCTTTTTGGGAAAAGTTTTCTCCCATGTTGATCATTTGAGTAACCAATCCTTGCAACAATTGGGATTGAAGTTTCAAAATCCTTTGTATGGCTGGGTCTAGTCCATTGTTGTTGGTTAAAAGCTGAGTTGTCTCTTGGCTCAACTGGTTTTGGGTTGCTATAAGTTCTCTCATGTTGTCCTCTTGGTTGTTGTTGTTGTTGTCATCAACCTTGATGTTCGAGTTTCTTGGAGTAGTCATCTGTTTGGGTTGGATTGGGATTAGAATAGGCAAAAATATTTCTAAGGGAATAATTCTAATCACACACTTCACAATTCACACAAGCAATGTGCAAACAATCACAAACAAACATTCCACTCAAACAACAAGTTTCAAGCATATTTTTAGGCAACCAAAAATATTTTTGTTACACCACATAAGTTGGTGTGTTTGTCTTAACTAAAATATGGTGGTCCATCTATATGGTTCACTTGTGATCTTTCCATCCTTCTTGGTTGATTCTTCTTGCATGAAATCATGGTTTCCTTAAGAAAATTCTTGGTCACAAAACTTCAAAGGTGATGTAGGCTCCTTCTAAGTTGTGTTTCCTTAGTTTCCAAATCTTGAATAAGATTTCTTGTATCACTTGTAGTCCTTAGTGGTATCCAAGTTGGAAGTCCTTGGTGAATATACTGAAGATGTTGAAGTCATTAGAGTTGAAGAAGTTGAAGTCATTAGAGTTAATGTTGTCCTTTGCTCATGGTGAAGTCTTTGGCCATGGGGTAGGTTTTTCCATCAAGTTGAAATAGAAGAGATGTAGAGTTTAAACCAAAATGGTTGAGGAAAGAGTTTACAAGATTGTTTGTAAATATGTTTTGGAACATATACAACTCCTATTTTTCTAAGGGTTTTTGTCCAATCCTAGGTTTACAAATCCTACAGGAAACACAATGCTCTGATACCATCTGTAAGGGTCCCAACCTTTAATAAGGTAGAGTCCCCTATGTTTACAATGCTAGTCCCTGGATCAATAGCTAGCATCCATAGTTAAGATGTAATATCAAGAAACAAAGGTCATAATACAACTTTATAACCAGGAATAACATAATTTTATTACATCTTACATAGCTCATTTGGCTATTACATTACATTGCAGCAGAATATCTATAAGCATGGGGTCCTTCATCTTCAAAGTGCCACAGGCAGACATGTTGGTTGTAGACTTTGTAATCCTAATAAACACACTTCACTAAATCAATCAAACCTGCAACATAACAAGTTACAGCCACAAAGGTCAATACATTTGAATTGTATTGGCAAGTGATACTATGGTAGTATAGTGGAGTCTATCATCTATATGCATTTGGCTAAGTGGAGTTGAGGCTTGCATTGCTCAAAATAGATTTTCCTTAACATTTGAAAACACTAAGTTTTTGCTTGACAAAATCATCTTTTTGCAAGGCATCTACCAATCAAAGATTGAAGATCCTTTAACCCTTGTTCAAACCACAAGTTTTTAACTTAGAAATTTGAATGATGAGATTCTTGATTGCTTCCATGTCTTGATGCTCAAATTGTCCTTTACCAGGGACATGGCTAAGTACTTAGATTTTACACTCTGCAGAGGTGGTGCACTTTCCCCACAAGACTTGGTTTCCCAAGACAAGATCTTTCAGAAGCCTTCCCTTAGACCAAAATGGACGCGTTCCAACCTATCAAACTCTACCACCCACTGTCCATATGGCTAAGTTCTTGCAACCTATATGATCCAGGCAGAGCCCATAATGCCAAGTGGTTGCACTTGAAGCTTCTCAACATTTGACATCTCAAATCTCTTTGTTCCTGGGTGGCCATCCACAAGTGAGATACACAAGGTCAACCATAGACATGGGCCTTGTGAACCACTCAACCAAAAACCACCAAGCAATTACCATTCCACCCAGGTGATTCATTTTCTTAGTTGTTTTATTAAGAAAAACATAAGTCCAAAGACATAGAAATTTTCCATAGTGTGAATATGTTTCCACCCTTGTTTTCTATTAGCTAAGCTAAGCATGATATTAGTAGGTATCTTGACTTAGGAATTTCTACTAAGGTTTCCTCTATTAGGATTTCCTATAGCAAGGTTTATACTTAGCAAAATTCCATGCAAGTTTTACTTAGAGAAAATCACTAATGCATAGTGAAAGTAATGGGACAAAAAGTATGAAGCATCACTTGCCTTTTTGGTAGAGTATAGGTTCACTCCTTTTCCTTGCAACAATCACACTCTTCAAGTCACTACAATTAAATCAAGCAAGGCACAAACTCAATCTACCAATCAAGCAAAACAACACATAAAATCATAGAACTAAGATAATGCATGCAAGCATGCCAAACTTTGTTTTATTTGGAAAAGTGGTTCCTAATGGGTTATAAACATTGGAAAACACCTAATGTTCATTTTGCAAAGTGGAAAAGTCATTTGAAAAAGGTTTCACTACAAAAACCATTTTCAAAACAAGGTATCATTTTATGTGGTGTAGAAATATTTTTACTAAGGCATTAATCTATAGGGTTCACAAAATATGTTTTCAAACCAAAAAACTTGGTGTTTAGGGTCAGAGAGTTTAAAACAAAACATTTCCCAAAAGTTTTCTTCCAAAACCATTTTTAATAAATAAACTATATTTTTATTTGACTAGAAATGGTTTTAAATCAAAGAATCATTCTTTTGTTTCACCAAATACATTTTTGAAACCACAAAGTGTTTCCTATAGTCAGTAGGTTGAAAATACACCATTTTCCAAAGATTTTATCCCCAAAACATTTTTGAACAATTTTTTTATAATCTAAACAAGCATACAAATGTTTCTGCAAAAACAATCATTTTTCCAGAAGCTTTTTACTAAACAAAAGGCATGGTTGGCTAGGGCTTGTTCCACTGATTCCATTGATATAAAATTTTCAATCTGGACGTGTGGATCAAAAGTTATAAGGTTTTCAAAATTGCATCTAATTCTGATTTCAAATTTTGTTTTAACTCAGACCAGTGACAAGCGTCCTAATTCTATTCGTCCATACCGTTTCGGTTGGATCGACTGTTCTGGTGCGTTGGATCAAGTCAGATCGTGCGGCACAGGTGGATACTTACCCCTTCGGCTAAGGATCTATCGTGAGCGTCGGATCAAGATCCTACGGCGCGCAGCACGCTTGCGAACTAGTGGCGGCGCTGGCGGCGACTGCGCGGCGGCGGCGCTCTGGCGGCGAGGTTGCCGGTGATACAGGGAGCTAGAGAAGGAGTGGGGTGGCTCACTGGAATCGTCGATGCTTGCTGATGCTCAACGTGTTGTTAGTTCGACGAGGGGTGCACGGGGTAGTCCCGAATCGCTCGCCGGAGTTGGTTTGGGCGGCGGTGTTCTCAGGTCTTCGTCGCTGGCGTCGTTAGGAACCATGTTAAGACAAAGTGGAGGCATGGTTAGACGCGGGATGATCTGGGGAAGATGTGTGCATCACCGAGAGAGCTTAGGGCGGTCGGAGTTCACCTGGGGTGCTCGACGGAGAAATGGCAGACGGCGACGCACGCTCGGTGTCGACGAAGCCGTGGCTACAGGGCACTCGCGGGCGAACCAGTGGCACGGGGAGATGCGCCAGGACGTGTGGAGTATGTGTGCGTGGTCGTTTAGGAAAGGGGCGGTGCTGGGTCGCCGGAATTTGCACCGGAGCATCGTCGGAACAGAGGGAGTGTTTGAGCTAAATTCGACATCCTGGGGGCGCACTTGGGGGAGGAGACAGATGGGAAATGGAGGGGATATGCTGGCGTTTAAATGGGTGTGGTCACGGCGAGTAATGGTGGCCGCATTAAGGTGAATTGAAGCCGCGGAATCACTGCCAGAAACGGCGACGAGGGGAGGGAGAAGAGGTCGTCGCGGGTGAGGAAGAAGGCTCGGGTGTGGGGCCGTTTCGTCAGTGGAGTGAGAGAGGGAGTTGGGGTCCACAAGTCAGTTCACTGCACGGGTCGTCTGGTGAGTGAGAGAAAACGCTTCGAGGGGGAGAGGAGCTGGGCTGCTGGGCTTAGTGGGCTAGGATAGTTGGGCTGGCCGGATTCTATTTTTTTCTTCCTGTTTGCTTTTTCTTTTTCTAGTTCTAAAATTCTGTTTTGAATTCAATCAAACCAATCAATTCACAAATCAAATCAAAACAATCACCAAACTTTGTAATTGGATTTGGTTCTGTTTAACAACATAAACCAATTTCCAAAATAAAATAATATTTTTATTTTAGAGTCCATTTATAAATAAATAAAATGGACACTAGTTAATAAACCAAAAGGGTTTTAATTTATTTAAAAACTCCATTTGAAATCTAAATATCTTCAAAACCAAATCAGTAGGTTTTATTTGAAAATAAAAGATACAAAGGAAAACTTGTTTAAAATAACATTTTATTTTAGGGTCCATTAATAATTAAATAAAATGGACCTTAGTTATAAAATCAAATAGGATTTGTTTTATTAAAAACTTTATTTTAAAATTCTAAAATAACACCAAAACACTTCAGTAGGTTTTATTTGAGAATATAAAATACTTGGAAAACTTATTAAAAATAAATAAATAAGTTTTAGGGTTTATTTAAAATGGGAAAAGCCTTTACTTAAATAAAATTGGATATTAAAATCCTTATTATTTTATTTAAATAAACCTTTACTATTTTTATCAAAACAAAATGTTTTTATTTCAAAAGCTTGGTCAAGGTTTATTTTGGCTCCATATAATAATCCTTATTTATAAATCTACCTTTTCATTTGAAAACCAAATCTTTTATTAAAAGATCCAAAATAGTAATTTTAAATAATTAATATTTTCTTTATTAATTGTTTTATATTTTTAAATCCCTTTAGGATTTATTTGTTCAAAATAGGTTTGAAGGTTTCCAATTGGATTCAAAAAGTTTCTTCTCACCCTGAAAATCAACAAAGTTTTATTTTATTTATTTATTTTTCACATTACAAGATTTGGAAAATCTTGGGATGTGACACTGTCACACATGATGGTTTCTGAAACAATTCTTTCAGTAATTATAAGATGGTGTTACTCAACTAAATCTAGTGTAGCATAGAGTCATGAAAATGGTGTTATTTATCTTTAAGGATAGTTTACTTTAGAGAAAGATTAGTGATGAAGGAATAAGGAAGATTGGGAGTAGAGTTTGAAGGAACTACAGGTTGAATGGAAGATTATCAACAGTAGAATAGTAAATACAACCACACAAGGATACGATAAAGCTATGAAGTGTCTTTGTATCAAATTCATTGGATTCATTCATGAGTTAGAAGAATGATATATGAATAAGAAGATTTAAGTGAGTAAAGCTCATCATGTTAATCATGATGATGGATAGGAAGAAGTATTATATCTAGGAAAGGAATTCCTTAATTAGAGATCCAAGAATTTGAAATATAATTATATGTATAAATCAATTTCCTATTTTAATCTGGTTAAGCAATCAACTCTACATCTCAAACCAAACATAATAGCCATCTCATACTGTTGATCCATCATCTGATGCTTATAACACTCTATAGGAATATTTCCCTATAACAAATTACATAAGCATATCTCTGTTAATACCAACCATCATCACTATATGTGCCTAAGTATATTTTTATAAGTTCACTTCTATAAAACACTCTAAATATAACTTCTATTAAAAAGGGAGATTTCATCCAATAATATATACTTATGGCAATATGCTTAGTTATTAAATCTTAATCTTAAAAAGAATCTAAGCTTATATAAAACCCTAAAAGTCACGGGTAGTACTCATAATTCAAAACCCTAAATTTCTTTGTTTATCACATACATTGCTATTTCCCAACTTAATGAGAGTAGTAATTATCATATCAATGACTTTATATTTCATGCATCAAATAATGGTATAGAATCATTATACTTATATATAAGGTTTTAATTCAAGCTATAAGCTCACTAAAAGTTGAGTTATAAACAGATAAGAATATATCATTCAAGAAGTCCCTAATTAAAAATAGAAGAGAAAAATAATAAGAAGAAGTTTCTTCCAGTTAGTAAAAAAAGAGTTCTTAATTGAGTAAATAAAAGAAATATAAAAAGAAGACATAATAAAAGTTCACAAAGGTTGCCGAATATATTTAAATATTGTTGTAAATGTCCAACAAACAAGTTATACAAAGAAAGGTTCAAAATCTAATTCAAATTCAAATCTGAAAAGGAAAAACAGGAAATAGAAAAAGAATAAAACAAATAAAAATCAAACCTGGCTGCAGCCCAATACCACTATACCTATCTGACGCCTGTGTAGTCCACAACAACCCAGTAACCATCCCAGTCCTTTTCCCTCTGAGACTGACAAGTGGGGTCAGGTGAGGACCGCGGGTTGAGCTAAAGAAATCGCCAGGGGGTTATCTGCAAAACGACTATAGTCGTCACCGTCACGCACACAGGCAGCTCGCTGGCGGAGCTCGCCGCCACCCGATGCCGTCATTGCGCCAAGATACTCGCCGTCGCTGCCAGGAGGGGATAAGAAGGCCACCGCGACGCATTGCTTCCATCCCTATCCCCAATCCCTCCTTATCCTCTCAGATACGAGCGAGACCGAACCCTAGCTCGCCAGAGCCACTCTTCGCCGCCGAACCACGTCACCCACACCATTCTGAGTCGTCATGGAGAAGCGCCATCCTCCATAGATCCTCTAGGTAGAAGCTTGCATCAAGGGGAGCACTGGAGCGGGCGAATTTGATCATTTTCCTTCGCAGCAGTTCGTCGGAATCCTCATCGGGAAACTCGATTCCGGCCGCGCCTGTCCTCGTCAACCAATCAATCATCATCAGGGTGAGTTCCTGAATCTTCCAGCATACCTGAATCGTTTGATCTTATTGTAAAACACTGTTTCACTGTAAGCCACCGTCGGACATCGTCGGAGCTCGTCGGAGCTGAGTCTCCGATGACCATTTCCAAGCGGCGCTGCCACTCCTAGGTTCAGTAGCCTGCGCTGATTCGAACTAGACCTATTTCGCTTGCTGGGGTGCAGTAGATCGTTGTCGGTGACCACTCACCGACGGCGGTGGTGATGCTGACGCCATGCTTACCTCATGATCGAGCCACGTCAGCCGTTTGACTAGTCTTTGTCTCGCGTGGTGGATGACATGGCCCAGGGGCCGCATGTCATCGACAGTGAGTAGAGAGGAAGTCAGTAACAAAAACATTTCTTTCATCTGAAGCTGAGGTGGACAATGGCCCATAGATCAGTGACTGGGGCTAGCTCTGGTCGTGGTGTAAAAAAAATATTCTTCTGTTAGGAAATAAATAAAATGTTATAATCCAATTAATATTATTCCAGAAATTTAATAAATGATTAAATCTTGTTTAATTAATAAATTTTGATTTATAATTTAGAAAAATATGTATAATACCTGAAAATTTTCAGAAAAATAAAATCTACAACTTAAATTTATTATCAAATATTATTATGATGATTATTTAAATAAATATTATTTAATAAAAGTTTTATAAGTAATAAAACTTTGATAATTGATATTTTTATAATAATAAATATTAATAATAGTAATAAAATACCAAAAATCTTAGAAAAATAAGAATTTTGATTTAAAACTATAATCATGTATTATTATTTCACTTAATTAAATATTTATTATTTATTAAGTAATTATAAAAGTAATAAGAATTATAAAAAAACATATCTTATTGTTTATAAATCACAAAAATAAATATAATATACCAAAATGATCACAAAAATATTATTTACATGCTATAGATCTAATAAGCTCTTTTTAGGGTAAACAAGAAAATTAAATATTTTAATAACTCAAATTTAAACTTATTTACTTCATTAATAATTCATATAAAGATAAATAAAATTTACTAATATTCCTAAAATAAGTTAAATAAGTCTAATAAATAGTATTAGCCTTAAATATTAATAATCTAATGCCATAATGGTTTAAAACATTATAAATGTTCTTATTTTAGAAGAATCCACAACCTTAAATAAAAAATATCTCTAAAAAAGAATTCCACTAATAATAAACTCCTTAAAGAACAACTTGTGAACAATCAAATGTTTTCTAAACCATATTAATCACCAAATTACAAAAAACCACTACAACACTATATAAATCCATAAGTAGTTAAGTAACATTATGTTGGGTTCATAAATTATACTCACTCATCTATAACAGATAAATGATATTACTCCATACTCACATCCAGAAACCATTAACTCAAGTAACATAATAAACATTCTTAAGTAACCTAAAGGAAACATCCCAGATATACAAGATACCAATCTATAAGTACGATACTTTCAAAACTATCTATACTTTAAAGTTAACCTAGGTCTACAAAATCTTAATATAACACTATAAGCATTATTATATGTTTTATAGTTAAATTTGGTCTAAAGTAGTTAAACTATAAGGTAACTCAAGCCAAACCATTTGAACAAACAAATGACATCAACCACCACTAACTAATCACAAAGATTGTTTAGACTTTAGAAGAGAAACCTTTTCTTCGAAGGTTATCCTTTTTGCCACTTTAAATAAGAAACCTTGTATAAGTAATCCTAACTAATATGTCATCAGTATGTATACTTTACTCCTACATATGTGTTGTTTACAATCACTCATAAACTCTAATAAAAGTACAACTACGAAAATTATCCAAAAGGACCACACATTCAAAGTAACCACTTTCGGAATCTAAACCCTGGGACAACGTTATTCCCGGGATTTGCGTATAAAACGTGCATCACATTAATTATGCATAAAATCATATTGCTTCTTTAAACATTAGTCCTTACCGGACAAATGATGCTGATTTTAGATTTTGGATCTTATACTAACTCGAAGACCATGAGTGCATAATCTTGCAATCACAAAAGGCAAGTTCACACTTGCTCATGTCCTTTGATTATTTTCTGTAAAGTATTTTACAAATCCAGTGTTGTCATCACCTGCATTTGAAAAAGGACAGAAAATACTATTTTCAATAACAATAAGAACTATTGATTACTGGTCCAGGGTGATCAGCTAATCTATTAAATCTGATAGTTGGGATACTACTATTTAGAACTATATCACTTAGGACTTAACAACCAATGTCGCCAGTGATTCTTGCGCCGTATATTACGCGTTGACCATGAGATTTGGAATGGGACGGAGAAGTCAGCTGTATCTTCTACCTCTCGCATGAAGCCGGATGTGCAGGTCATGGCTGTTATCCTCGTAGCGTGCATATTAATTGGTAATTCATAGAGGATATGCAGCATATGGGTGGGAACCCTCATCGTCCCACGATAGTTCTAGCATCTAACGGTTTGTACAAACCATTGTCGTAATTCTTTATGTGGGCATGGTGTACACCAAGGAGGCATGCGGGGTCGTGAAGGAGGCAGTGATTGGCTTGGATCATCTTCTGGGCCCCACATCAAGGAATTGTGGACGGGAATAAGCTGCCTGGTTGTGCAACAAAGAGTTAATCTCTCATGGGTAAAGTAACGCACCTCTGCAGAGTGTAAGAACTGTAACTTGTTACTCCCTGTTCTGGGTAGGAGCTGCGAACGCGGCAGGAAAGGAACCCCATGAAGGTTCTGGTAAACCCGTGAAGGCTGACGGATATAGCTTTTTAGAATAAAAGCAATCCTTTGAAGAAATGTTTAAGAAAACTTGCATTGCCTACGACCTACGGTCTGTGGCTATAGATATAGTGCATCAAACACTCCTTTTCTAGTGAATTTGCTGAGTACGCTCGTACTCAAAGTATCTTCTTAATCCTTGCTAAATTCTGAAGCCATTAAAACGATGACTACATCAAGATATGCTCCAAGACTTTTCAAGACCAGCTAAAACTCTTCAATGAGGAGAAGGAAGTCAACATATACCTCAACTCAAGTGAAGACGAAAGTTACCGATTAGATAGGGATATTATCTCTAGCCAAAGAACCTATTTCTGTAGAGCGTTGCAATAGCAGCAATGCCAACCTCTTAGTCTGAATATTAGACCTAATAATATAATCGTTCTTGCGTTGTTTAACTTTGATTCTTCTCCGTAAGAAGTCTTTCTCTCTCTTTAACCTAGAGTGTTCTCTGGATCTTATGTAAAGAGTGAGTTGTAACCTTTAAGCCATGTATTGGACCCGCTGTGTTTCTGTTGTGCCATTTTGAGGGATGTAATACTAGCGAATGATGTTTCATTGGTGTTATGTCAACGACTATAGTATACTACATCATGCAGTGGTATGCTGGGTCACCGCATCCAATCTTTACCATTGATACATCTTCCACTGTTACTTGTTACTTGCTGCAAACCATTACCTTCCACACCATACGTTTAATCCTTTGTTACAATAACCGGTGAGATTGACAACCTCACTATTAGTTGGGGCAAAGTCTTGAGTTTGTGTTGTAAAGATCTCCGCGTTGCTTGCAACACCTGGTGTGATGTTTCCTTCCTCCTACTGGTTCGATAACCTCGGTTTCTTACTGAGGGAAAACTTGCTGCTGTACTGCTTCATACCTTGCTCTTGGGGTTCCCAACAGGCTCACATAAGCTGTGCAAGCCATCACGCATGTTTAGAGTTACTAGGAAAAATGCCCGTGCGTTGCACCGGGAGAGAAAAAACTTGTGAAAATGCATCATTGGGATGCAAACGCATGGCACTGACTCAATCATCTTCTTCGACACCGGTGACACCAAGAACTTCGCCGGGACGCGGAGATGGTGGAGCGGCTCGCGCAGGTGATACGTCGGAAACGTATCTATTTTTGATGCTCTATGCTTGTTTAGTATCTACTTTGCTTTGCTTTGTCTACACTTTGAGGTGCTTTTTACATGTTTTCTGGTACTAACCTATTAACAAATTGCCACAGTGCCAGTTGCCTGTTTTCTGCTGTTTTTGGTTCCAGAAAAGCTAGTAAGGAAATATTTTCGAAATTGGACGGGAGAAACGTCAAAGTTAATAACTTTCCGTGGGGAACAAGAAGTACAGAGAAGAGGCGGAGAGGCGTGCCAGGGCAGCCACACCCCCTAGGCGCGGGTGGGCCCTTCCCCGCGCCTAGGCAGGGTGTAGGGCCCTTGGCCACCGCCTCGGCCTCCCCCTTCGCCTATAAGAAGCCCCCGATGCAGAAACCCTAAGTACCCAATCAATACTCCATGAAATCTTCTGTAGGCGCCACCACCGTCGTCCCTAGATCGGGGGGATCTGAAGTTCTTCTAGGCACCCTGCCGGAGGGGAGATCATCCCGAAAGCCTTCTCTACGGTATGATGCTTGAGTAGTTCCACCTTGGACTATGGGTCCATGTAGTAGCTATATGGTTGTATCTCCTTCTTGTGCTTTCATGTATAGATCGTGTGAGATCCGTTCATGATTAAGATCTAATCTATTTGTAATCATGCATGTTGTGTTTGCGGGGATCCGATGGATATTGAGATTATTATGTTGGTTTGATTAATGGTTTTGTCTTTATGATTCTATCATGTCTGAGTTGTTTGTGATCTTGCATGCTCTCCATTGTTAGTATCTATCTTGGCCAAGTAGTTGCTAGTGACTCCAAGAGGGTGCATTTATGCTCGATAGTGGGTTCATGCCTCTAGTTTCCATGAGAAGTGACATAAATCTCTTTGGTTGTAGATGTGTTGTTTCTACTAGGGAGAAAACAACGGTCTCTTGTTCATGGAACATGTGGACTTTTTACCTTACACACTTTTCTTAAAGCAGTTGTTTGTTGCTTGCAACTTAATACTGGAGGGGGTTCGGATGATAACCTGAAGGTGGACTTCTAGTCATAGATGCAGTTGGATGGCGGTCTATGTATCTTGTTGTATTGCCCAATCGAATCTCATAGGATCTTTCTGACTAGTAATTGCATTGTTATGCCTTGCTCAGTTTCTGTCAATTGCGTGCTGTAATTTGTTTACCATTCATGCCATGTTGTTTATCTAAG
Source organism: Avena atlantica (assembly GCA_910589765.1). NCBI lineage: Eukaryota > Viridiplantae > Streptophyta > Magnoliopsida > Poales > Poaceae > Avena > Avena atlantica. The sequence continues at coordinate 489,441,330 of OU342735.1, read as the reverse complement.
GAGAGCACCTCTAGTGAACTATGGATCTTGGTCCAATCTTTACCATTGATATATCTTCCATTGTTACTTGTTTACTTGCTGCAAACCACCATTACCTTCCACACAATATGTTTAATCCTTTGTTCCAGCAAACCGGTGAGCTTGGCAACCTCACTGATTCGTTGGGGAAAAGTCTTGGGTTTGTGTTGTGCAGGTCTTCGTGTTTCTTGCAACACTTGTGTGACGTTTCCTTCCTTCTATTGGTTCGATAACCTCGGTTTTTTATTGAGGGAAAACTTGTTGTTGTGCTGCTTCACACCTTGCTCTTGAGGCCAAACCGAAGATCGTCAAGGAGGTGCGGCCCCGACAATATGCCACGGCGAAGAAGAAGGAGGTCGCTGATGTTGCGGGGCCGTCGACAGCGCCGGCGCCAGCGAGGATGGTGGAAGAGGACACGGGACCATCGACGGCGCCGACAGTGATCGAGCTCGATGGCAATTCATCCCCCTTCGTCTGGGAGGAGGATTAGGTTAGGTTTAGGTCAAATCTGATCGAATTTAGTGAAATTCGACCTACTTTTAGGTGTAATATGTACAAATTAACGTAAATGAAATAGTAGGTTTCAAATTTAGTTTGAATCGACCAAAATTCGGTCCAATTTGATCGAGTCTGCGGTGATCATATGATTTCCTCTAAGTTTTGTACTTCGGTTAGAGTACTTTTACTGCTCTAAGTTTTCTCTAGAGTTTTACTTCTCTAAACTTTTGTACCGGTTAGATATAACCTAAGGACGGGAGTAAATTAATTATCAGCTTGGTCAGCATGTCCCTTACACTGAGGCTGTCCCATGGATCTCCAGCGACCCAGTGATAGTGATATACACAACAAACTATGCGTTCATGGCAACGCGTATTTCTAGAATTCAGGCTCGTGGTAGCGTTGGTATATGCTCCGTATATCTCGGAAGTGCATACACGTCCATGTAGGCAGCGGAGGATCAAGTCAGTGTATTTGTGTACCCACTATGACTTGGTAGAGATGGCAGCTTAGGAGAAACTCTTCGGGCTAACGGCTATGGAACTGGTAGCAGGCCCCCTCGTTAGACTGCATATTGAGTTTGACAGGTGAACATCCAAAAACAGAAGTACATGAAGCAGGAGATATGCATAGTGAAAAAGGATCTCACCGATGATCCATGAACATTGTAGCCTTCATCTGTGGATATGAAGATGTCCGTTGAAGCTCCACAAGGAACAGTCTGCGAGAATATATTCTGATCTGACATACCAGCCTCATCCACCTTGTTGATCCAGGAGAAAATGACTTTGTAAAGAGCGCATGTTGAGACCTTTCCCCTAGAAGACTGAAATAGGAGATGCAAGTATTGAGCAATAAATAATATATGATTGAAAATTTGTGAAGGGACGAAGAAAAAAAAGCTAACGACAAGCATAGGTTCTTTGGGCATCTGAATACCACTACTCAATGGGAATGGTAACCTATGTTCAATTCTAATCTTATACATTGGTAACATTTATTTCAATCAAGATGGATTGTTATACTGATGTCCTGAATCCGGGGTACCGTACAAGCATAAGCGCAGACATAATGAGTTTTACAGTGGAGCAACAGATATATATAGAAAATAGTGATGTGCAAAAAAGCACAGTGTAATTCGATTTTAAAAAATGAATTCAACTAAAAATTATGTTGAAGTGACATACGTATTCTAACACGCATTCTCTCAACATATCTTCAAGTATTTGATTTACTCGCTCCGTTTGTCCATCGGTCTGAGGGTGATACGCGGTACTGAAATCTAGGCGGGTTCCTAAACCTTCTTGAACTTTCTTCCAGAATCTCGAGGTAAACTGAGTTCCTCGATCCGATACTATGTTCTTGGGGACTCCGTGCAAACTAACGATTCTAGCGATGTATAACTCCGCTAGCTTCGAACTCTGATATGTGGTTTTGACGGGCAAGAAATGGGCGACTTTGGACAATCTGTCCACTATGACCCAGATAGAGTCATTTCCCCTACTAGAAGTAGGTAGTCCAGTGATAAAGTCCATTCCTACAGAATCCCATTTCCCTTTCGGAATCTGCAAAGGTTGCAACAATCCAGCGGGTCTTTGATGTCCTGCCTTGACCCTCTGACATATATCACACTTGGCGATATAGCTTCCGATTTCTCTCTTCATCTTATGCCACCAAAATTGCTCTTTCAAATCTTGATACATCTTAGTTCCTCCGGGATGGATAGAATAAAGAGTATCATGAGCCTCCTTCAAAATAACTTCTTTCAACTCAGAATCTGCTGGTACACAAAGGCGTCCTTTGTACCACAACACTCCTTCTTCGTCCTCGGTGAATCCGGGTACTTTGCCTGTACCGATACGACGCTTGATTCCGTCGATACTAGCATTTTCCTTCTGCGCCTCTTTAATCTGACTGATCAAAGTGGGCTAGAGTTCTATGCTAGCCAAAAATCCTTCACTTACTAATTCCATTCGAAAATCTTCCATCTCCTTGTGAAAACTTGGTTGCTCCTTCAAAATCATGGAGTTCAAGCGGCACGGCAATCTGCTAAGGGCATCGGCTACCACGTTGGCTTTACCAGGGTGATAGTGAATGTCCAGGTCGTAATCCTTGATTAGCTCAATCCATCTTCTCTGCCTCATATTCATCTCCTTCTGAGTGAATATATACTTTAGGCTCTTGTAATCCGAATAAATTTCACAACAGTTTCCCATTAGGTAATGTCTCCATGTCTTCAGGGCTAGAACTACGGCTGCGAGTTCGAGGTCATGGGTTGGGTAGTTTTGCCCATGTTGCTTCAGTTGTCGAGATAGATAAGATATAACTTTGCCTTCTTGCATTAGCACACATCCGAGACCAATCTTGGATGTGTCACAATACACATCGAAGGGCTTCGTGATATCCGGCATGATCAAGATTAGGGCTGAAATCAATCTCCTTTTGAGTTCTTGAAAACTCGCTTCACACTTGTCTGTCCATTCAAACTTCTTGTCCTTCTTCAGCAATTGGGTCATGGGTCTGGCGATACTCGAGAATCCTTCTACGAATTTGCGGTAATATCCCGCCAAACCGAGAAAAGCACGAACTTGGGTTTGAGTGGCGGGGGCTTGCCAATCTTCTACATCTTTCACTTTGGCAGGGTCAAAGGCAATTCCTCCGGCTGATACAATGTGACCGAGGAATCCTACCTCCTGTAACCAGAATTCACATTTGCTAAACTTGGCATACAACTGATGCTCTCTAAGGGTTCCAAGAATGGTCCTTAGGTGTAGCTCATGTTCTTCTTCTGATTTGGAATAAATCAGAATGTCATCGATGAAAACAACGACAAACGTATCCAGGAAGTCCATAAAAATGTTATTCATGAGGTTCATGAAATAAGCGGGGGCATTGGTTAATACGAAAGACATGACCGTATACTCATACAATCCATATCTGGTGGTAAAGGCAGTCTTTGGAATATCCTCTGCACGAATTTTGAGTTGATGATAGCCAGTTCTAAGATCAATCTTAGAAAATACTTTGGCACCGGTCAACTGATCAAACAAATCTTCTAGCTTGGGCAAGGGGTACTTGTTCTTGATGGTGACATCATTCAACTTCCGATAATCCGTACACAAACGGTTACCTCCATCCTTCTTGTCCACAAACAAGACAGGTGACCTCCATGGGGACGCACTTGGTTGAATCAATCCAATTTCCAACATGGAATCCAGTTGCTTCTTCAGTTCGGCGAGCTCTGACGGGTTCATACTATAGGGTCTCTGGGATATGGGTCCGGTTCCGGGGATTAGTTCAATGATAAACTCGATATCCCGATATGGGGGCATACCGGGCAAAACATCTGGAAATGCATCAGGGTATTCACAGACTATCCGGACTTGGTCAATGGTAGGTTGGGCTATACTCTTGTTGCATTTGAATTGACGAGGTAAGGTTTCAGATATATGCTCGACTGATATTCCGGCTGTACTGGTCATAGTGATGGCTTTCTTGGCACAGTCAATCAATCCTTTATGTTTGGACATCCAATCCATTCCTAGCACTACTTCCAAACCTTTAGTTCCGAGCACTATCAGATTAGCATAAAAATCTATGAAATGGATTCGGATAGGGACGGCTTTGCAAATTTGCCTAGCCTTGGTGGTTGATCCGGGAATTTGAACAATCATCACATTCTTCAATTTGGTTGGTTGAATATTACTAGTGCATGCAAATTCTTCGGTGACAAATGAATGCGATGCACCAGAATCAAACAACACTCTTGCAAGTACTGAATTAACAGAAAACATACCCAACACGACATCTGGCGCTTCCTGAGCTTCTTCAGCATGCATGAGAAAAAGACGGCCATTGCGGTTGAGTGAATTCCCTGGGGCAAATCTTCTTCCGGGCTGAACACGACGCTGCTGCTGAGCTGGGCATTGGCATTGGGGGTTGTAGCATTCTTCTTGTTGGGGCACTCGTTAGAATAGTGGCCTTTATTTCCACAGTCATAACAAGTCACTTGCAACTTGTCCTTGGTTGCGACAGGCACAACATTGCTTCCAGTCCTCGGGGCAGTGTTGGTGTTGGCGGTAGCATTGTTGGCGCTGAACTTGGGTGGGGCACGATTGAAATTGTTAGAGTTGTCGGGGTTGTTGTGATTTCCTCCGGGTCTTAGGTTTCCACGGTTGGGATAGGTCAGACGGTTCATCGGGGGTCTGTTGGTTCTTGGGGCAAATCCTGGAGATGGGTTGGGGCGGTACTTTGGGGTCTGATGGGTTCTTGGCTGATGCATCATACGACGCTTGCGGTTCTCATTGTCTTGGTTGATCTTTCCTTCCATCTGGATGGCAGAGTCGACAAGGGCTTCAATATCTGCAAAGGGGATATTGACTAACATCGTCTGCATCTCGTCATGCAGACCATTCAAGAATCTTTCTTTCTTCTTGGCTTCGGTGTCTATATCGTCTGGGGCATACCTAGCTAATGACAAAAATTGTCACGGTATTCCACTACAGTCATCCTTCCTTGCTTCAGCTCTCTGAACTCGTCTCTCATTCTCTTGATCAAACCTGGTGGTACAAGGGTTCTGCTAAACTTGACCTTGAATTCCTCCCAGGTCATCATCTGGCCTCCGGTCATTGCGCGAACATTGTTCCACCATGCCCTGGCATCTCCAGCTAGATAATGGGTGGCGAACAGGACTTTCTCGTTGGCTTCCACTCCGGCGACTTCTAGGTTATTTTCCATGGTTTGCAGCCAATCATCGGCGTCTAGGGGTTCTTCTGACTTAGTGAAAACAGGTGGGTTGGTATTCTGGAAATTCTTGAGCTTAGATCCATGGTTGTCCTGATTTCCCTGGCCTTGGTTGTTGTGGGCTAGCTGGGCTATCTGTTGCAGAGTGGCTAGGTTGGCTTGACGTTCCGCTCTTTCAGCTTCGCGGTCAAAAGTCAACAGTTGCAGGATCTGCAACATCGGGTCCGGGGCTGAACCACTTCCTCCACGTGGCTTCTGAAGATTTAGATTGGTCATGAGAAAAGAGGGAAATTTCTAAGGTTTCGGGGAGTTTTTTTAAAGGTTTGACTCAGATTTTTCTAGCAATTTGCTTTTTCATTCATTCATTCATTCATTCATAGCACACAGTACAACACACACCTCAACAAAGAAAAACAGATGGTTTTAAGAACCATTGTGAAAACTACGATACAGTGGGACCGAATACTATTCACGACGCTAGTGCTCAGGTGCTACTACTCCTCGGAGTCTGTGGCTTCATCATCTTCATCATCATCGATGAAGGCGAAATCATCCTCATCGGTGAAGAAGTCCATGGCCTGATCCTCCAGAAAATCGTCGTCATCGCTGAGATAGGAGTAAGGGTCTCCACGAATATCCTCTCCGGCATTCTCCCTTTCCTCCAACTGCATGTCTCTCTCGTGGATGGTCTCCTCCAAAGATGAGATGCGGTGGCGAAGACGGGCAATAATGCACTCCTTCTTGTCGAGCTGACGGCGGCGAGACTTGCGATCCCTTGCTAGCATGGCGATGGTCTGGTCCTTTGTCTTGATGATGGCAGACTTGTGGTTGCAGTAGTCACGGCAGTTGTCCAACTCCTGGTGACGATCATACATCATGAAGCTAAGGTGGTCCAATTGAGTCTTCAGCTCGGGGTGGTATGGGGCTTCCAGTGGTTGTCCATTTGCATCACGCCTTGGGCAAAACTCAAAGCGAGTACCCTTGATCTGATTGATGCTCTGCCCACACAGACGGGAAAGAGCTTCCTGCATTTCTCTGGCAAGTCCATCGAGCCAGTTGTTTTCCCTCAAGGTAAACTGAATTCCCTCCGTAGTGGGAGGTTCAAATTTTCCTCGGAGACTTGCAACAATTAGCCACTGCATATCTTCTCCTCATTGATCATTGAGCCGAGCTCCGAAGAACTCGGGGTGCGGATGCTCCAGAAGTTCCGAAAGCTGATCCAGATCCCTCTCAAAGATAAGGTCTCCTCCATTCCCAAGTTGGTAAAACTTGTTGTACTTCACGTCCATCTATAAAAATAGAGGATGAGTAGATTAGCAGGGTGATCAAGTGTGTCAAAATTTTATGTATTTTGCAAGAGTTTTTGAGGAACATGAATTTTTAGGAAAGAATTAAAGAGATAAGAATGAGAATAAGTTTTTGTAAATATTTATTTTCTTTGGTTTTGAAACTAAGTTTTCGGTTCAAACATCCATTCTAACTAGGGTCTCCTATGGTCAGGATGGCTCTGATACCAACTTGTCAACACCCAGATTTTTCAATCCTAGATGCATGTTATGCCATACATCGCAATCCCAGGATTACCATTTTTGCGAGACATAACAGAATTGGATACCATAGTACATCATCCATTACAAATGATACATAAGTTCTTACACAAATAGGGATCTCATGATCCAGTTCTTAATACAACTTCAAGCAGCGGAATACGTAATAATAACGGTAGCGTAGGCGAAGCTCCATCTTCAGGGTCACACGCAATGCTGACGATGGGAGATGATCCTAGTTGTCGTAACCTTCCTGGGGTCCATCCTCCAGGTACTCCTCTTCATAGTCTGGCCATGGGAATAGCCAGGGACAAAGCCATGAGTACTCTTTAAGTACTCGCAAACTAATACTAACAGGTAAAGGGGTTTTTGGATAATAGGACACTAGGCTGTAGGGTTATTTTGCAAAAGCCAGATTTATCTCTACTAGGTTCCAAAGCTAGTCACAATTTTATAACTCCTAAGTGGGAAGGATTTCATGTCACAACTCTGTTGTGGTCAAGTCAAAGTCTCAATTCAGTTCACAAGTCATTTTAAAAAATCTGACGGGGGAACAGTATGGCCACTCCAACTGTCCATAACCGCGGACGCGGCTATTCGAATAGTTTGACACTCTGCAGAGATTGTACACTTTCACCACAACATTCGATACATCCGTCAGGAACAAATCCTGAATTCACCATACTCAGTATGCGGATAATCAATCCTAACCTTTCAATTACACGCCCTAGTATAAGCACCTCTCCTGTGAGTTTGGCCTCCCAACCATGACCAACTGTCATCTTGGGTACTGCACAGGTGGACAATCTTCACAAGGTAGCCTCAGCTCAAACCTTGGCCGTGAGGGAACTAATACTAAGAGATATAAGTTTCCAGCCAAGCCCTACCCAATATTCGGGTATTATGGTTGTACGAGAAAATTGGAATGGTATCGCATCCAGACAACCATCAGTTTTATAAAGGGCTAAGGCTCATGCCTCAACATTTTCATCACCAAAATCATCAAGTGTTTGGAAACACGTGTCCAAAACATTTCAATAGAATGATCCATCATTCCAAGGTTTTCATAACCATTTTTCCACCAAGTATTCCCATCTAAAGTTGATCAAGTTTTATGCTTAGCACTAGCATCTACAGGTGAGGGTAGTACTGATGAGGGGTGGTAAACTAGTGGAGTTTCAACTAAGTCCAACCTTATATCTTAGGCTGATATCAAGGTTTCTAGATTAGGCCAAATTTTATGCTCTTTATGCAACCTTCAGCATCTTTCTAGTATCTACAAGTCTGTCACATCCCAAGATTTTCCAAATCTTGTAATGTGAAAATAAATGAATAAAATAAAACTTTTTTTGATTTTCAGAGCCAGAAGAAACTTTTTAAATTCATTTGGAACTTCAAACCCATTTGAATTAAATAAAACCTAAAGGGATTTAAAAGATAAACATTTAATAAAAGGAAAAAAATAAAAACATTTGGAAATACTATTTTGAAATAATTAAATTAAAAGATTTGTTTTCAAATGAAATAGAAGTTTATAAATAAAGAATATTTTATAAAGCCAAATTAAACCTTGGCCAAGCTTTCGAATTAAAACATTTTATTTTTAATAAAATTAGCAAAGGTTTATTTCAATAAATTAATAAGGATTTAATATCCAACTTTATTTAAATAAAAGGTTTTACCAATTTAATTGAAACATCAAAACTTATTAAATTATTTAAAATAAGTTTCCAAATATTTGATATTCACAAATAAAACCTGCTAAAGTGTTTTGGCTTTATTTTAGATTTCAAAATAAATATCTCAATAAAACAAATCCTATTTGATTTAATAATGAAAGTCTATTATCTTTAATTAATAATGGACTCTAAAATAAAAGGTTATTTTGTTTTAAACAAGTTTTCCAAATAATCTTTATTTCCAAATAAAATCTACTGATTGGTTTTGAAAGTATTTGGATTTCAAATGAAGATTTTATTAAATAAACCAAACCCTATTTTATTAATAAACCATGGACCATTTTACTTAATTAATAAATGGAACCTAAAAAGATTTAAAATATTATTTTATTTTGGATTTTGGTTCATGTTACTGAATAGAACTAATTTCAATATTACAAAGTTTGGGTGTTGTTTGAATTGATTTGAACCATGTTTGTTTGATAGAAATTTCAAAACAGAAATCAAAAATAGAAATAGAAAAAGACTAGGGGAAGAAAGAAAATAGAGTCGGACTTGATCCAACTGGCCAAGCCCACTAGGCCCAGCAACCCAGCTTTCCCTCACCCCGAAAGAAACGTTTCGCACCCAGATTCTGACCCACACAGAGTATGACCAGTGGACCCTACCCTCCTTTCTATTCCCACTGACCGGTAGGCCCACTTTCCACTGTTCTCCTTCCCCACCCCGCGACCGATTCTTCTTACTCTCGTCGCCGTTGCAGGCTTTGATTCCTCAGGCTTAATTCACCTTAATGACGCGAGTAAAACCTGCAGTGATCACGCACGATAAATCGTCTTCCTCTCCTCACTCGTTCCCCTATGTTTCCTCCCCCAAGCACGCCCCCAGGCCGCTCTAATTTCTCCCCGAGCCGCTCTGTCTCCGACGACTCTCCTCGCCGATTCTGACCAGCACACACCCCCTCCTGCCTCCTCGAGCACGCAACTGTGATCAGCATTCTCCAGCGCACCTCTCTGTAGCCTCAGCTTACTCGCGCGTGCCTCCCAACGTCGGCAATGTCGACGACCTGCAGCACCGCCGTCTACCCTCTTCTCCGACGACGTCCCTAGGTAGTACCCGACCTCCCTTCTCATTCCCGTGAACACGATGATGATCTCCAAGCTCATACGAACCTAACAGCACCTCCCGTTTGTCCTAGGGCTCCCCCTATCCTCGCCCTCGACGACCTCCTGAACCGCCGAAGCCCAGCTTGTGTCCGGCGAGCAATCAAGGACACCCCCGTGCGCCCCTCCACCAACCAAGAGCACGTTGAGTATCAGTTCTGCATTGCGAACCTGGTGAGCCCCTCCTCCTCCTCTCTCGCTTCCTAGACCATCGGCATCGTCCACACCTGACCGCGCCGCCAGTCGCCGCCGCGTCGGCGCCGCTCGCATATGGTCAAACGCACCAGTGTCGTAGGATCTCGATCCGATGCTTACGATAGATCGCTCGAGCTGCGAAGAGGTACGTTCTCTGAGCCGCACGATCGATTAGATCCAACGCACTGCAACGCTGATCCGCGCGAAACGGTACCGTCCAATGAAACCCTGTCGCGTGGCACTAAATCTGTTTAAAAGAATTTTTGAATCAGATTTATTTGCAAACTTCAAACCCTTATATCTTTGGATCCACACGTCCAAAAATTACAAATTTTATGTTGTTGGATTCAGGAGAAAAAGACCTAGCCAACCCTTCCCTTGGTTTAGCAAATAGTATCTGTTTGTTTGCTTATTTTTGCAGATTCATTTGTATGCTTATTTAGAGTAGAAAAATTGTTTAAAATTGAATTTAGGGTTAAAACTTTTGCAAAATGGTTTGTTGTGACCTTACTGACCCTAGGAACCAACCCTTGGTCTTAAAAATGATTTTGGTAAAGTTTAGGTTGAATTATTTGACTTAGCCAATTTCTAGCCAAATAAAATTATTGATTTTATTTATGAAAATGTTTATGGAAAGAAAACTTTGAGAAAATAGTTTGGACCAAACCTACTGACCCAAAAACACCAAGTTTTGCAATAGCAACTCATTTGGTGAAAAACTTAAAAGTTTTGTTTTGATAAAAACATTTTTCACCACATAAAAAGATGAATGGATTTTAAAATGGTTTTAAGATAAAAGCCTTTTGCAATTGACTTTGCCATTTTGGTAAATGACCAATTTGGACCTTACAAAGTTTAGAAGCCTAGTGGAGACCATCCTTGCAATAGAACCAACCTTTGCATGCTTATGCATGACTTAGATTCCATTACTTTGTGTGTGAAAAATTGTTTGTTTGACTTTGGTTTGGAATATGAATTGAAATTGTGTTTGCTTGATTGACTTGTAGTGAGTGTGAGACTAGCAAGATCAAGGAGTGAACCACCATTCCCTACCAAAAAGGCAAGTGATGCTTCATACTTTTGTCCCATTACTTTCACTATGCATTAGTGATTTTTCTCTAAATAAAACTTGCATGGATTTTGCTAAGTATAAACCTTGCTATAGGAAAACCTAGAAGATGAAAACTTAGTGGAAATCTTCCTAAGTTAGGATTCCTATTACTATCAAGCTTAGCCTAGCTAATAGAAAACTTGGGTGGAATATATATTCACACTATGGAAAAATCTCTAAGTCTGAGGACTTATGTTTTTGTGTAATAAAACAACTAAGTTAATGAATCACCTGGGTGGAATGGGCTTGCTTGGTGGTTTTTGGTTGAGTGGTTCACAAGGCCATGGACTTGGCTTGTGTATCTCACTTGTGGTATGCCACCCAGGAACAAAGAGATTTGAGATGTCAAATGTTGAGAAGCTTCAAGTGCAACCACTTGGGAATATGGGCTCTGCCATGATCATATAGGTTGCAAGAACTTAGCCATATGGACAGTGGGTGGTAGTGTTTGATAGGTTGAATGCGTCCATTTTGGTCTAAGGGAAAGCTTCTGAAAGATCTTGTCTTGGGAAACCAAGTCTTGTGGGGAAAGTGCACCACCTCTGCAGAGTGTAAAACCTAAGTACTTAGCCATGTCCCTGGTAAAGGACAATTTGAGCATCAAGACATGGAAGCAATCAAGAATCTCATCATTCAAATTTCTAAGTTAAAATCTTGTGGTTTGAACAAGGGTTGTTTGAAGACTTCAATCTTTGATTGAGAGATGCCTTGTAAAGGATCTTCATTCTTTGATTGAGAAAAATGATTTTGTCAAAGCAAAAACTTAGTATTTTCAAATGTTAAGGAAAAACCTATTTTGAGCAATGCAAGCCTCAAATCCACTTAGCCAAATGCATATAGATAATAGACTCCACTATAAATACCATAGTATCACTTGCCAATACAATTCAAATGTATTGACCCTTTGTGGCTGTAACTTGTATGTTGCAGGTTTGATTGATTTTAGTGAAGATTGTTTGATTAGGATTACAAAGTCTACAACCAACATCTGCCTGTGGCACTTTGAAGATGAAGGACACCATGATTTTAGTTATTCCGCTGCAATGTAATGTAATAGCCAAATGAGCTATGTATGATGTAATAACATTATGTTATTCCTGGTTTTAAAGTTATATTATGACCTTTGTTTCTTGATATTACATCTTAACTGTGGATGCTAGCTATTGATCCAGGGACTAGCATTGTAAACACAGGAGGCTCTATCTTATCTAAGATTGGGGACCCCTTTACAGATGGTATCAGAGCATTGTGTTGCCTGTAGGATTTGTAAACCCTAGGATTAGACAAAAACCCTTAGAAAAATAGGAGTTGTATTTTGTTCCAAAAACTATTTACAAAAACACTTGTAAATTCTTTCCTCAACCATTTTGGTTTCAACTCTACATCTCTTCTACTTCAACTTGATGGAAAACCTACCCATGGCCAAAGACTACACCATGTGCAAAGGACTTCTTCAACTTCTTCAACTCTAATGACTTCAACATCTTCAACTCTAATGACTTCAACATCTTCAGCATGTTCTCCAAAGACATCCAACTTAGAAACCACCAAGGACTACAAGTGAGACAAGGAGATCTTACTCAAGATTTAGAGACTGAGGGAATGCAAAAGTTAGAAGGAGCCTACATCATTTGAAGTATTGTGACCAAGAGTTTTTCCCAAGGAAACCAAGATCTCATGCAAGAAGAATCAAGAAGGATGGAAAGATCACAAGTGAACCATATAGATGGACCACCATATTTTAGCTAAGACAAAACCACCAACTTATGTGGTGTAACAAAAATATTTTGTTGCCTAAGTATGTGCTTGAACTTTGTTGTTTGAGCGAAAAGTTGTTTGTGATTGCATGCACATTGCTTGTGTGAATTATGATGTGTGTGATTAGAATTGATTCCTTAGAAATATCTTGACTATTCTAATCTCCCTTCAAAACCAAACAGATGACTACTCCAAAAGACTCCAAGGTTGATGACATCAACACCAACCAAGAGGACAACATGAAAGAGCTCATAGCAACCCAGAACCAATTAAACCAACTGACATCTCAGTTCATAGCCAACAATAGTGATAAAGATCCAGCACTGCAAAAGTTTTTGGAGGAACAATCCCAACTGATGCTTAAGGTGACTAATCAAATGATCAACATGGAAGAAAACTATCCCAAAAGAGTTTATGACAACAAGGATGACAAGAATGTTATTCTAGATGGAGCACCAGCTTGCATTATTTGTGGAGACAAGGATCATACTTCCAAGGAGCATGAAGGTCAATGCCCTAACTGTGAAGAAAATCATCCCGTTGGACAATGTCCCACCTCTCAAGCCACTTGTTACCTTTGTGAAGGAAATGATCATGTTCCTACCCAATGCCCCATCTATGCCATTGTTAAACAAAGGAAACAAGAAGGATCCAAGTATGCCAAGAATGTTGATGGCAAAGGAAAAGGACCACTTATACCTCCAAACAAGACAACCCAATTCAAAGGATCAAAGAAACCCAAGAAACCAAGACCAGACATGAACCTTGTGCAATGTCGTAAATGTAAGGAAATGGGACACTATTCCAGTGAGTGCCCAGAGAACAAGAAGAATAAAGAGATTGACCAAGTGTGGTGCAACAACTGCAAAGAGCTAGGCCACTATGTAGCAACTTGTCCACAAGAGCCACGTAAAGAACTCAAGGACATTCATTGTTTCAACTGCAAGAATCCAGGACATTATGCAAGCAACTGTCCAGAAAAGATGAAGAACAAGTTGAACAAGCCTATGGAGAAACTCAACCTTGGCCCATGAGTCAAGAATGGAACCCAAGGGCACAATGCAAAAGTTTGCTTGGAGAAGTTTTCCGAGGATCCCAAGAAAGCCAATATGTAATTTTTGTTTGAATTTTTTTTAAGGGTGGTAGTACCCTAGTTGTTTTGAAACTGCTTGTAACCCTAACCTCCCCAAATCTCGGGACGAGATTTATTTTAAGGGTGGTAGCCTGTCACATCCCAAGATTTTCCAAATCTTGTAATGTGAAAATAAATGAATAAAATAAAACTTTGTTTGATTTTCAGAGCCAGAAGAAACTTTTTTAAATTCATTTGCAACTTCAAACCCATTTGAATTAAATAAAACCTAAAGGGATTTAAAATATAAACATTTAATAAAAGGAAAAAAAATAAAAACATTTGGAAATACTATTTTGAAACAATTAAATGAAAAGATTTGTTTTCAAATGAAATAGAAGTTTATAAATAAAGAATATTTTATAAAGCCAAATTAAACCTTGTCCAAGCTTTGGAATTAAAATATTTTATTTTTAATAAAATTAGCAAAGGTTTATTTAAATAAATTAATAAGGATTTAATATCCAACTTTATTTAAATAAAAGGTTTTACCAATTTAATTGAAACATCAAAACTTATTAAATTATTTAAAATAAGTTTTCCAAATATTTGATATTCACAAATAAAACCTACTAAAGTGTTTTGGCTTTATTTTAGATTTCAAAATAAATATCTCAATAAAACAAATCCTATTTGATTTAATAATGAAAGTCTATTATATTTAATTAATAATAGACTCTAAAATAAAAGGTTATTTTGTTTTAAACAAGTTTTCCAAATAATCTTTATTTCCAAATAAAATCTACTGATTGGTTTTGAAAGTATTTGGATTTCAAATGAAGATTTTATTAAATAAACCAAACCCTATTTTAGTAATAAACCATGGACCATTTTACTTAATTAATAAATTGTAACACCCTCAGAATCGGCCCTATGCAAGTTTCAGCGCTTCCTGCCATACCCGCATAGAAACGATTCAAAGGTGCCCACCAGGCACTTGTGTGCGGGTGGAAAACGAAGTAATATCATTACACAATAGTCCTCGATGGAACCCACAGAACATATATATACAAAAATGACTCAAAGAGTCAAGAATACAGATATACAATTCAAAGATCCAAATCACCTTTAAAACGATATAGCGTCCGAGTACGGACAAGATGCAAATTGAGCTAAGAGCCCTGAAGAATAACCAATGGCGTCCATAACCCTGCCCAGGCCAAGCCGGAAGGGTAACCCTGCTAACGACGTCGATCTCAAAACCTGCTTAAACAAAAGGGGTGCCGACAAAGGGCAAAGGAAAAAGAGAGAGCGGTCAGTACTGAGGCCAGTACACGGCGAGGCTAGAATTCGGCGGTCCTCGCCTACATAGGTATGGTGGACTGAAGCGGTAGCGCAGCATGCACTAACATCCTATAGAGACTCGATTTAACTGTCGGCTATCAGAGAGGGATAAGAAAGACCTATTCGGAACCAACCTGATACTACCACCAAACATACCCATCCTGGTATTTCCCCCTCGAGACCAAACGAGGAAGTCAACCGAGGAACTCACACCGTTGGCATTTTTATTTATTCAGTTATCGTTGCAGCAATTACTAGTCAGGTATAGATAGCATGAGTCGTCCTGATATAATAAGCAGTGGGCAGTTTTTGTTAAACATTCCGTTGTAGTTGCAACACTTACTAGTCTGATAAAATGGTAGCAAGCGTCAACCCAAACAAGCAATTGTTGGCAATTTTATTTAGCCATTCCATTATAGTGAAGCTGATTACTAGTCATTATAAAGTCAAATTTATAGCACTACTTTAGTTATAGTTGTCTATGATCGAGATACTATGCTCCAAGTTGTCCATAACCGCGGACACGGCTTTCAGAAAGTTTTACCCTGCAGGGGTGCACAAATAGCAACACACACTCGATCAACCTCGGAAAAACCAAATCAAAACCCAACGAGGCAGTCACGACAAAGCAATCACAAGATTCAGAAATATTTCAGGGGGCCACCCCATTAAGCTACCCGCAACGAAACTGGCCGGCTCCGAGACGGACTCAAGGTTTGCGCCAATGGCTGTAAACGACTCTGAACCCGAAAATGTGACTGGGCTTGTCGATACCGCGAAAACACTCCGCTTACCTAAACAGTACAGGTGCAGTACATCGCACAATTTAAATAAAGCAGTAAAGCATGGCATAAGTATAGGATAGTAAATAAAACCTCAAACTAGTTTGTGGCCCCAAGAAATAAGAATGAATCAAGCTCTGGCTCAGGGGGATCCCATAATCCTCCCGGATGTGGATAGCGCGAATATTCAAGGAACAGGTATCAAGTACTCGGGGTCCTACGGGACACAAGTGGACGGTTAACAACCAAATAACATCTATTGCCCACCTGTGCCTCTGCATTTACCTACTTCAATTTTAGTTGTTAAACAGTAGTTAAAGTCTTGATCATCTCCAACAATAAACACACGGCAATACTCCAACAACTGTGGTACTTGACGACATGCAACAGCACTTGAGCAAGCGACTACGACGCGCAGGTCCAACTATCTACCAAACAACAGGTAATAGGAGGTGTCCAAGGCAATATAAGGCTGCAAGGGATATCATGGGTACGAAAACTAGAGCATCGCAACACGGATAGCAATAGATCAACATGAGGGAATAAATACTATAAAAGTAAGATAGGTAGAAAGGGGAAGATGCTCGCCTGAAAAACATTGCCGAAGGTTCATCCAAGATCGGGTCGATACTCGCATCAACTCATCGGCCTAATCCATGAATAAGCAAAACACTAGCACAAACACCGAATGCACTATTTAATACTACGGCAAAAGATCGGGCATGATGCATGTATGATGTATGACATGGCAACGGTGCAATGCAATTAGATCATATTAAGCGGAACCGGGGTCCCGAAATTTAAATATATGGTTCTAGTTGTTGAGATACCCGCCATTTAATTGTTGTATTAACAGGGCCAGATAAGTTACCGGTTCGCTAGACCAATTTAAATGGAGTCCGGAATAAGACAAAGATATCCCGCATATAGACTCCATATTTAATTATGAGATGAATTGGCATAATGCCCCGAAACCCACATGGTATGAATGCAATCATGAACAATTTAATATGCAACAATTTGATAATGTCATATTATAAAATAATGGGGTCTTGAAAAGGGAATCACATTAGGGTTCGGCGAACTTGGGCTCCGAGGGGTTCGGGGTTGGTCTTAGGATCCGGATCTGGGGTTCGGCGGGGAAACAGTTCGACGGGATCGTTCTCGGATAACAGAGTAGATCTTGGCGTTCCGCGAAGAAGGACTTGGTTCGGCGTCAGGGGCGCATCGGATTCGTCCTGGGCGGTGCCGATCTTGTCGTCACGAAGATCTTGTCGGGTCCTCGTATCGGGTCGTTCTTGGCGCCCGGGATGAAGAACTTGGCGTTCTGCGTCGGTGTCCTTACCGTCCGGGTTCTCGAGCATCGCATCCGGGAAGGAGTACTTATCGCACATGTGGTCTTCGGGTCCGGGGTCTCAGTCATGGCGTCCCATGGTAGATCTTGTTGATGGTCCAGCGAAAGCCACCGACTTCGGTCTTGGTTCCATTGTCGATGGCGATCTTGGCGGAACACTTCGAGTGGTGAAGATCTTGAGGTTCCGAGATGAAGACCCTGGCGGTTAACTTCAATTATCGGTGTCGAGGATGGACTTGTATTTTCACTAGGTTTAGTGGGGTGAAGACTGGTTCAACACCGATGGTCTTGTCCGAATTGTCGCGCTTGTCAAACGGAAGAACTTGGCCTTGGTCTGGACGGGTCATCGACACAAGTACACCCGAGCAGGGTCACTAGGAGGCTCTGCCGACGCTGCAGGGAAAATGGCTGAGAGGAGGCGATGCGGGTGTACTGCAGGGGAGGGTCGGGCTCGAGGCGACCGAGCCCCTGGCGGCGGACGACGGAACGGGGAGGCGAGATCGACCTGGGGGCAGGGAGGAGCATCGCTCCTGGCGATGGAGGAGGGAGCCCCAGGCGGCGGTGGCGCCCTGGGAGGAGGCGACGGCGCCGGGCGAAGTCAACGTAGGGGCCATGGAGATGGAGCAGAGGCAGGCCGCCGCGCAGGGGGAAGGTCGACGACGGCGTCCAGAGGGCAGGAGGACGGCGAGGAGATGCTCAGGCGTGCTCGAGCGGGCGGCCGCGATCGACGGAGCTCCTGGCGATGGAGGAGGGAGCTCTGCAGGGAGGGAGAGCTCGGCGACGGCGGCGGTTGGCATCGAGGGATGGCGAACGGGGCGACACCGCGTGGGGACGCGACCGGCAGAGCTCTGCGGGCGGCGGTCTTGGCACGCCGGTCGGAGCACAGGCAGCCGAAGATGGGCCGGCGCAGGCGCTGCTCGCCGGAGGTCGGCGTGCGGAGAAGACGGTCTGCAGGGCAAGGACGCAAGGGAGGGCGCAGAGGAGGCGGTGTTGCCGACGCGCGGGGAGGCGGCGCCCTTAGGCGATGACGCGGTGGCGACGGAGATCAGGGCAGCTGGCGGCGGGGAACGTGGGGAGAGAGAGAGGGGTATCACGGGGTGGGTGGAGGCGGATTCCAGGGACGCGTCGAGAGGAGCGTCGGTGGGGAGTGGGACCCGGGTCGCGAGGCAAGAGCGGTTCTAGGGTGGGGTCCAGGGACCGGGGAGGGGGTGTGGGGCACGCCAGCGGGTGGAGGTGGGTGCGGGAGTGGTGGGCCAGGGCGCGGTGGGACCGGGGTGGGGCAGGTGAGAGAGGGGGCATGCGAGGCAGGAGGGGTGGGGACAGGCGGGTGGTGTGGGGTGGTGGAGGCAGGGGTGAGTTGGAGGGTTTGGTTAGGTGGCAGGCTGGGATTGGACAGGGGAAGGGAGGAGAGATGAGGTGGAGGGGATTCGGTGAGGTGGAGAGAGGGGATTGGTCAGGGTGAGGTGGAGGGAGACTGGTTAGGATAGGATTGGGTAGAAAAGGGTTTGAGGTGGCTCTGGGTAGGTAGGGTTTTATAATTTATTTTAAAAGCCTTTTGTAAATTGTTTTTAGACTAACTGAGATATCCGGAAGCACCGGTGTTTTGATTTAAAGTAATAGGGAGGAATTAATATAGAAAACGAAATAGGGCTTTTAGCAAAAATAGTTTTAGACAGATAGATGTATGATGATGTCATGATGATGCAATGCACAAAATCAACGCGATTTTCTAGTAGTGGTTTTGCGGGATGCCACAATTCGACACCACTAACAATGGATCTCGCCCTCGAGATCCGCCTCATGGTACCGGAAGGGAGGTCGGCGATCTGCGTCTTCTCGCTTCGTGTAGATCCTCGCGACACCACTAACAATGGTTCTTTCTCACCTTGAAAATGGCGACACCACCAACAAGGATTGTTCCCCATTCGTCGAGAGATCACTCCGGAGAAACAAAGATGAAGGTAAAGGTCTCAAAAGGGTAAAGCCACCTCTAACTTCCGCGGGAGGAGTATAACTGCAATGATTCACCATTCAATGTGCAAGAGCGAATGATAAGAGTAGTCGGATGGTGATCAGTCCATCGCGCACCCAAAGCATTACTCTGCACATGAATAGGAAATTATGCAACCAACTCTCAGAATTCAGATTGTAGATCTCGACAAGCGAGGTTCGGAAACAAAGGAGTGATGCAGAATCTGCATCGGAGCTGGCGTAGATGATGTCGTCGCGTCGGAAAAATACCGTAAGGCACGAGGAGGAGCAAAGAGAAGTCCACCAGACGAAGGATTCCTCGGATAGCATGAAGACCAGATGTAGCAACACCGTTACCAAAAGAGGAAGTGAAACCCTGAAGGTACGATGGAACCCAACCACGAGAAATCCTGGACTCGAAGAGAGAGAAGAGACCGGATTCAAAATGCGTAGAGGTAAGAGGCGAATAGCAGAGGGGTAAGGAGTAAAAGCAGACCTAATCAGATCTATCCAACCGATTTTGCAAAATTAGTTTTGACACTCTACTTCGGCCGTTAGCTAGGTTATCCTACAGGCTGGACTTGTGGGGTATCGTAACTGCAGAGCTCTGATACCACTCTGTAACACCCTCAGAATCGGCCCTATGCAAGTTTCAGCGCTTCCCGCCAAACCCGCATAGAAACGATTCAAAGGTGCCCACCAGGCACTTGCGTGCGGGTGGAAAACGAAGTAATATCATTACACAATAGTCCTCGATGGAACCCACAGAACATATATATACAACAACAACTCAAAGAGTCAAGAATACAGATATACAATTCAAAGATCCAAATCACCTTTAAAACGATATAGCGTCCGAGTACGAACAAGATGCAAATTGAGCTAACAGCCCTGAAGAATAACCAATGGCGTCCATAACCCTGCCCAGGCCAAGCCGGAAGGGTAACCCTGCTAACGACGTCGATCTCAAAACCTGCTTAAACAAAAGGGGTGCCGACAAAGGGCAAAGGAAAAAGAGAGAGCGGTCAGTACTGAGGCCAGTACACGGCGAGGCTAGAATTCAGCGGTCCTCGCCTACATAGGTATGGTGGGCTGAAGCGGCAGCGCAGCATGCACTAACATCCTATAGAGACTCGATTTAACTGTCGGCTATCAGAGAGGGATAAGAAAGACCTATTCGGAACCAACCTGATACTACCACCAAACATACCCATCCTGGTATTTCCCCCTCGAGACCAAACGAGGAAGTCAACCGAGGAACTCACACCGTTGGCATTTTTATTTATTCAGTTATCGTTGCAGCAATTACTAGTCAGGTATAGATAGCATGAGTCGTCCTGATATAATAAGCAGTGGGCAGTTTTTGTTAAACATTCCGTTGTAGTTGCAACACTTACTAGTCTGATACAATGGTAGCAAGCGTCAACCCAAACAAGCAATTGTTGGCAATTTTATTTAGCCATTCCATTATAGTGAAGCTGATTACTAGTCATTATAAAATCAAATTTATAGCACTACTTTAGTTATAGTTGTCTATGATCGAGATACTGTGCTCCAAGTCGTCCATAACCGCGGACACGGCTTTCAGAAAGTTTTACCCTGCAGGGGTGCACAAATAGCAACACACACTCGATCAACCTCAGAAAAACCAAATCAAAACCCAACGAGGCAGTCACGACAAAGCAATCACAATATTCAGAAATATTTCAGGGGGCCACCCCATTAAGCTACCCGCAACGAAACTGGCCGGCTCCGAGACAGACTCAAGGTTTGCGCCAATGGCTGTAAACCACTAGGAACCCGAAAATGTGACTGGGCTTGTGGATACCGCGAAAACACTCCGCTTACCTAAACAGTACAGGTGCAGTACATCGCACAATTTAAATAAAGCAGTAAAGCATGGCATAAGTACATGATAGTAAAACCTCAAACTAGTTTGTGGCCCCAAGAAATAAGAATCAATCAAGCTCTGGCTCAGGGGGGTCCCATAATCCTCCCGGATGTGGATAGCGCGAATATTCAAGGAACAGGTATCAAGTACTCGGGTTCCTACGGGACACAAGTGGACGGTTAACAACCAAATAACATCTATTGCCCACCTGTTCCTCTGCATTTACCTACTTCAATTTTAGTTGTTAAATAGTAGTTAAAGTCTTGATCATCTCCAACAATAAACACACGGCAATACTCCAACAACTGTGGTACTTGACGACACGCAACAACACTTGAGCAAGCGACTACGATGCGCAGGTCCAACTATCTACCAAACAACAGGTAATAGGAGGTGTCCAAGGCAATATAAGGCTGCAAGGGATATCACGGGTACGAAAACTAGAGCATCGCAACACGGATAGCAATAGATCAACAGGAGGGAATAAATACTATAAAAGTAAGATAGGTAGAAAGGGGAAGATGTTCGCCTGAAAAACATTGCCGAAGGTTCATCCAAGATCGGGTCGATACTCGCATCAACTCATCGGCCTAATCCGTGAAGAAGCAAAACACTAGCACAAACACCGAATGCACTATTTAATACTACGGCAAAAGATCGGGCATGATGCATGTATGATGTATGACATGGCAACGGTGCAATGCAATTAGATCATATTAAGCGGAACCGGGGTCCCGACATTTAAATATATGGTTCTAGTTGTTGAGATACCCGCCATTTAATTGTTGTATTAACAGGGCCAGATAAGTTACCGATTCGCTAGACCAATTTAAATGGAGTCCGGAATAAGACAAAGATATCCCGCATATAGACTCCATATTTAATTATGAGATGAATTGGCATAATGCCCCCAAACCCACATGGTATGAATGCAATCATGAACAATTTAATATGCAACAATTTGATAATGTCATATTATAAAATAATGGGGTCTTGAAAAGGGAATCACATTAGGGTTCGGCGAACTTGGGCTCCGAGGGGTTCGGGGTTGGTCTCAGGGTCCGGATCTGGGGTTCGGCGGGGAAACGGTTCGACGGGATCGTTCTCGGATAACAGAGTAGATCTTGGCGTTCCGCGAAGAAGGACTTGGTTCGGCGTCAGGGGCGCATCGGATTCGTCCTGGTCGGTGCCGATCTTGTCGTCACGAAGATCTTGTCGGGTCCTCGTATCGGGTCGTTCTTGGCGCCCGGGATGAAGAACTTGGCGTTCTGCGTCGGTGTCCTTACCGTCCGGGTTCTCGAGCATCGCATCCGGGAAGGAGTACTTGTCGCACATGTGGTCTTCGGGTCCGGGGTCTCAGTCATGGCGTCCCATGGTAGATCTTGTTGATGGTCCAGCGAAAGCCACCGGGTTCGGTCTTGGTTCCATTGTCGATGGCGATCTTGGCGGAACACTTCGAGTGGTGAAGATCTTGAGGTTCCGAGATGAAGACCCTGGCGGCGGAGGGTCGGGCTCGAGGCGACCGAGCCCCTGGCGGCGGACGACGGCACGGGGAGGCGAGGTCGACCTGGGGGCAGGGAGGATCATCGCTCCTGGCGATGGAGGAGGGAGCCCCAGGCGGCGGTGGCGCCCTGGGGAGGAGGCGACGGCGCCGGGCGAAGTCAATGTAGGGGCCATGGAGATGGAGCAGAGGCAGGCCGCCGCGCAGGGGGAAGGTCGACGACGGCGTCCAGAGGGCAAGAGGACGGCGAGGAGATGCTCAGGCATGCTCGAGCGGGCGGCCGCAGTCGACGGAGCTCCTGGCGATGGAGGAGGGAGCTCTGCAGGGAGGGAGAGCTCGGCGACGGCGGCGGTTGGCATCGAGCGATGGGGAACGGGGCGACACCGCGTCGGGGACGCGACCGGCAGAGCTCTGTGGGCGGCGGTCTTGGCACGCCGGTCGGAGCACAGGCAGCCGAAGATGGGCCGGCGCAGGCGCTGCTCGCCGGAGGTCGGCGTGCGGAGAAGACGGTCTGCAGGGCGAGGACGCAAGGGAGGGCGCAGAGGAGGCGGTGTTGCCGACGCGCGGGGAGGCGGCGCCCTTAGGCGGTGACGCGGTGGCGACGGAGATCATGGCAGCTGGCGGCGGGGAACGTGGGGAGAGAGAGAGGGGTATCGCGGGGTGGGTGGAGGCGGATTCCAGGAACGTGGTGAGTGGGACCCGGGTCGCGAGGCAAGAGCGGTTCTGGGGTGGGGTCCAGGGACCGGGGAGGGGGTGTGGGGCACACCAGCGGGTGGAGGTGGGTGCGGGAGTGGTGGGCCAGGGCGCGGTGGGACCGGGGTGGGGCAGGTGAGAGAGGGGGCATGCGAGGCAGGAGGGGTGGGGACATGCGGGTGGTGTGGGGTGGTGGAGGCAGGGGTGAGTTGGAGGGTTTGGTTAGGTGGCAGGCTGGGATTGGATAGGGGAAGGGAGGAGAGATGAGGTGGAGGGGATTCGGTGAGGTGGAGAGAGGGGATTGGTCAGGGTGAGGTGGAGGGAGACTGGTTAGGATAGGATTGGGTAGAAAAGGGTTTGAGGTGGCTCTGGGGTAGGTAGGGTTTTATAATTTATTTTAAAAGCCTTTTGTAAATTGTTTTTAGACAAACTGAGATATCCGGAAGCACCGGTGTTTTGATTTAAAGTAATAGGGAGGAATTAATATAGAAAACGAAATAGGGCTTTTAGCAAAAATAGTTTTAGACAGATAGATGTATGATGATGTCATGATGATGCAATGCACAAAATCAACGCAATTTTCTAGTAGTGGTTTTGCGGGATGCCACATAAATGGAACCTAAAAAGATTTAAAATATTATTTTATTTTGGATTTTGGTTCATGTTACTGAATAGAACTAATTTCAATATTACAAAGTTTGGGTGTTGTTTGAATTGATTTGAACCATGTTTGTTTGATAGAAATTTCAAAACAGAAATCCAAAATAGAAATAGAAAATGACTACAGGAAGAAAAAAAATAGAGTCGGACTTGATCCAACTGGCCAAGCCCACTAGGCCCACCAGCCCAGCTTTCCCTCACCCCGAAAGAAACGTTTTGCACCCAGATTCTGACCCACACAGAGAATGACCAGTGGACCCTACCCTCCTTTCTTTTCCCACTGACCGGTAGGCCCACTTTCCACTGTTCTCCTTCCCCACCCCGCTACCGGTTCTTCCTCCTCTCGTCGCCGTTGCAGGCTTTGATTCCTCAGGCTTAATTCACCTTAATGACGTGAGTAAAACCTGCAGTGATCACGCACGATAAATCGTCTTCCTCTCCTCACTCGTTCCCCTCTGTTTCCTCCCCCAAGCACGCCCCCAGGCCGATCTAATTTCTCCCCGAGCCGCTATGTCTCCGACGACTCTCCTCGCCGATTCCGACCAGCACACACCCCCTCCTGCCTCCTCGAGCACGCAACTGTGATCAGCATTCTCCAGCGCACCTCTCTGTAGCCTCAGCTTACTCGCGCGTGCCTCCCAGCGTCGGCAACGTCGACGACCTGCAGCACCGCCGTTTGCTCTCTTCTCCGACGACGTCCCCAGGTAGTACCCGACCTCCCCTCTCATTCCCGTGAACACGATGATGATCTCCAAGCTCATACGAACCTAACAACACCTCCCGTTTGTCCTAGGGCGCCCCTATCCTCGCCCTCGACGACCTCCTGAACCGCCGAAGCCCAGCTCGTCTCCGGCGAGCAATCAAGGACAGCCCCGTGCGCCCCTCCACCAACCAAGAGCATGTTGAGTATCAGTGCTGCATTGCGAACCTGGTGAGCCCCTCCTCCTCCTCTCTAGCTTCCTAGACCACCGGCATCGTCCACACCTGACCGCGCCGCCAGTCGCCGCCGCGTCGGCGCCGCTCGCATATGGTCAAACGCACCAGTGCCGTAGGATCTCGATCCGACGCTTACGATAGATCGCTCGAGCTACAAAGAGGTACGTTCTCTGAGTCGCACGATCGATTAGATCCAACGCACCGCAACGCTGATCCACGCGAAATGGTACCGTCCAATGAAACCCTGCCGCGTGGCACTAAATCTGTTTAAAATAATTTTTGAATCAGATTTATTTGCAAACTTCAAACCCTTATATCTTTGGATCCACACGTCCAAAAATTACAAATTTTATGTCGTTGGATTCAGGAGAACAAGACCTAGCCAACCCTGCCCTTGGTTTAGCAAATAGTATCTGTTTGTTTGCTTATTTTTGCAGATTCATTTGTATGCTTATTTAGAGTAGAAAAATTGTTTAAAATTGAATTTAGGGTTAAAACTTTTGCAAAATGGTTTGTTGTGACCTTACTGACCCTAGGAACCAACCCTTGGTGTTAAAAAGGATTTTGGTAAAGTTTAGGTTGAATTATTTGACTTAGCCAATTTCTAGCCAAATAAAATTATTGATTTTATTTATGAAAATGTTTATGGAAAGAAAACTTTGAGAAAATAGTTTGGACCAACCCTACTGACCCAAAAACACCAAGTTTTTCAATAGCAACTCATTTGGTGAAAAACTTAAAAGTTTTGTTTTCATAAAAACATTTTTCACCACATAAAAAGATGAATGGATTTTAAAATGGTTTTAAGATAAAACCCTTTTGCAATTGACTTTGCCATTTTGGTAAATGACCAATTTGGACCTTACAAAGTTTAGAAGCCTAGTGGAGACCATCCTTGCAATAGAACCAACCTTTGCATGCTTATGCATGACTTAGATTCCACTACTTTGTGTGTGAAAAATTGTTTGTTTGACTTTGGTTTGGAATATGAATTGAATTTGTGTTTGCTTGATTGACTTGTAGTGAAGTGTGAGACTAGCAAGATCAAGGAGTGAACCACCATTCCCTACCAAAAAGGCAAGTGATGCTTCATACTTTTGTCCCATTACTTTCACTATGCATTAGTGATTTTCTCTAAATAAAACTTTCATGGATTTTGCTAAGTATAAACCTTGCTATAGGAAAACCTAGAAGATGAAAACTTAGTGGAAATCTTCCTAAGTTAGGATTCCTATTACTATCAAGCTTAGCCTAGCTAATAGAAAACTTGGGTGGAATATATATTCACACTATGGAAAAATCTCAAAGTCTGAGGACTTATCTTTTTGTGTAATAAAACAACTAAGTTAATGAATCACCTGGGTGGAATGGGCTTGCTTGGTGGTTTTTGGTTGAGTGGTTCACAAGGCCATGGACTTGGCTTGTGTATCTCACTTGTGGTATGCCACCCAGGAACAAAGAGATTTGAGATGTCAAATGTTGAGAAGCTTCAAGTGCAACCACTTGGCAATATGGGATCTGCCATGATCATATAGGTTGCAAGAACTTAACCATATGGACAGTGGGTGGTAGTGTTTGATAGGTTGGAACGCATCCATTTTGGTCTAAGGGAAAGCTTCTGAAAGATCTTGTCTTGGGAAACCAAGTCTTGTGGGGAAAGTGCACCACCTCTGCAGAGTGTAAAACCTAAGTACTTAGCCATGTCCCTAGTAAAGGACAATTTGAGCATCAAGACATGGAAGCAATCAAGAATCTCATCATTCAAATTTCTAAGTTAAAATCTTGTGGTTTGAACAAGGGTTGTTTGAAGACTTCAATCTTTGATTGAGAGATGCCTTGTAAAGGATCTTCATTCTTTGATTGAGAAAAATGATTTTGTCAAAGCAAAAACTTAGTATTTTAAAATGTTAAGGAAAAACCTATTTTGAGCAATGCAAGCCTCAAATCCACTTAGCCAAATGCATATAGATAATAGACTCCACTATAAATACCATAGTATCACTTGCCAATACAATTCAAATGTATTGACCCTTTGTGGCTGTAACTTGTATGTTGTAGGTTTGATTGATTTTAGTGAAGATTGTTTGATTAGGATTACAAAGTCTACAACCAACATCTGCCTGTGGCACTTTGAAGATGAAGGACACCATGATTTTAGTTATTCCGCTGCAATGTAATGTAATGTAATAGCCAAATGAGCTATGTATGATGTAATAAAATTATGTTATTCCTGGTTATAAAGTTATATTATGACCTTTGTTTCTTGATATTACATCTTAACTGTGGATGCTAGCTATTGATCCAGGGACTAGCACTGTAAACACAGGAGGCTCTATCTTATCTAAGATTGGGGACCCCTTTACAAAGTCACTTAAGTCAACTCTAAGTTGAAGCTTTGATAAAGAAATAAGGTAGAAGCTTGCAAATAAAACTAGGATTGGTTTATCAAATGGGTATGATCTCATATGCTTAAAGCATATAGTAGGCATAGTAACAAGTAGTGGTTGGTTGCATCAGTAGGGTATCTTGCAAGGGTTAGCTTGCATCAATGTCAATATAAGCTTGCATAGGTATAACATCAGCTTGCTAAATTGCAAGTGTTAGCTTACACATTCACTAGTAGTATTAGGCTTGCTAAAGTAGAGTGTCTTGCAAGTTTTAGCTTGCCTTGTGCAGAGCAGTGGTTGAAGTTCTCCTCGGCTTCTTCTTCGTAGAATCCTCCTTCCTCCTCGTATCCTTGGTCGGTACTAGCGTCTATGAATAAATACGAGGTACACAATCACCAAACAATACTTAATTATTTTCAATCATCACACACAAGGGTCCTATAGATGATCTAGCATCATCTCTAACATTACAAGGTTAAGGCTTGATTTAATTCCTTTTAATTTTAGAAAAGTAATGTCTACTCATTGAAAAACTACTCAAGATTTAATATTCTCCAAACCAAACATGGGATCATGTTGACACATGTCATCACCACATATTGTAGTCCATGGGAATGTGATTTAAAGTGGTGTCACAATTTAATAAGGTTTTACCCTTTTATTTTAATTAATTAAAGTGGCTAGAAATGCCTATGGGGCATTCTTTTATTATTTGAACATTATTTCTGCAAGTAAGCCTATATATTTTTATATATTCTGAAAGGTATGGTTAAATGTGATTTTTGAGAGTTGGAATCAACTCAAAAGCTATTATGGTTTAAATTTGAAACATGTTTGAATGCAGAAAAGCTGCTGCCTTGTTATTTTTACCATGGGTGATCTATAGATCCAAATGACTTGAATCCAACGGGCTTGGATTCAGCATTCACAGTCCTTTCTAACAAAATTGGTTTCATTCAATTTGGTGCACTGAATCGATCTGGGTTGATTTTTTAAGTTGGGTACAGAAGTGTGTTTGAATTGAAATGGAAAAAGTTTAATTTGAATAACTGGGCTGCGCGGGAAAAGTAAACGGGCCGGCCTGCTAAGCGCAGTGCTCCCGCGGGCTGATTAAGTGGGTGTCCCCACTCGACAGTGACACGGGGCTGGGCGAAGCGGTATGGGGCAACGTGGGTCGTTCGATCTAGTTCTAATCCAACGGCCAAGAGTCATCGTCGACGCGAGACAACGCCGGCGAGAACGAAACCTAACACGGCCAGTGAGGGGTGCTGGGGGCTCACCGGGGTACGGGCGAGGGTCGGCGAGGCGGGCGAATGACGAAGTCGACGACGGCGAACTCAGGGGTGGTCGTGTCAGCTCCCGGGGTGGACTAAATCGATGGCTTCCTTCTTCTCCAGAGGCGGCGGGCTCCGGTGAAATTCTGACGGGGTGGTGCTCGCCTTGCTCTAAGAACGGTGTGGCATGATCAGTGAGGAGAGGGGAGTGAGATGGTGTGAATAAATCGAGCGGGGGTGGCCTCTATTTATAGTCGAGCGAGGGGACCATCGGGGCGCACGGTGAGCTCGTCGAGGGCGATGTTACAGGCGGATAATGGCATGAGAAAAGGGTAGGGGACGGTGCGGTGTCTCCTGGCGATGCT
This sequence comes from Avena atlantica, assembly GCA_910589765.1. Lineage (NCBI taxonomy): Eukaryota > Viridiplantae > Streptophyta > Magnoliopsida > Poales > Poaceae > Avena > Avena atlantica. The sequence continues at coordinate 489,412,388 of OU342735.1, read as the reverse complement.
CAGCGACATGGTTTCGAGGCGTGGGGCGATGCGGTTTGGTCTGGAACGGGCGATGCTCTGCTCGGCAGAGGCGGCGTCTTCGACGGCGGGCGGTGGCTGTGCGGCACGGGGCGGAAAACGGGGGTGTCTGGCGGTCTCCTGGGTCGGTGGCGATCGTGTGTGCACGCGGTGAGGGCAGCGCGCGGTCTGTGGGCGCTGTTCGAGGGTGGTGCTCTGGCGCACGCTCGGCATGGTCTCTGGCGGTCTGGGCGCGGTTCGTGCGCGTGGTCCAGGGCTTGGCAATGCTCGCGGCTGGGACAGTGAGTGGCGGTGGACTGCCTCCCAGACATGCTGGCTAGGCTTGCTGCTGCTCCTAGCTTGGTGCCGACTATGGGATGGCAAGGGTGTGCTCGGCTGTTCACCATTGATGGCAATGGCAAGCTCACAGTGGTGCTAGTGCTTGGCTAATCTTCCTAGATGATCTACCGAGCTGGTTGTGAGCTAACTAGGGAACAAGTTAGGCAAGAATCACTGCTTACAATAGTGTTTGATGTTTGTTTGATTTATGTCTGCAACCTGTTTGATGAAATGGCCGCATGAAATCAAGTTTTGAATTTTGAAAAGATTTTTGGTGGGTTTGCTAGATTGGTGCTGGTGAGTCTGCAGATGCTTGGGTTTTGAAAGTTGAGCTTGTTTGAGTGGTTTTTGAAAAAGTGGGATCTTCCCATATGATAAAGATTTAATTTTGAATTGTCATTTAAACTATGCATTTGAAATCTTCTGGATGATCACAAAGTGGGCCTTGATACTTTGTTATGATTACATTCAAGGGGTGCAAAGATCCAGAAAAGTTTCTGTTAGGTTCTGAAAGTTTGAGACAGCCAAAGTAGGCATGAGAGTTAAATTGGTCAAAGTGACCATTCATTTAATATATGTGTTTTGATTTACTTGTCTTTAGGAAAAGTGTGGGAAATGTTTTAGATGATGTTTATTTCACATAAGAAACATTTTACAAGCAATGAAACAAACAAGCAAGGTGGTTTTAAAAGAATTCAAAATTAATGCATACACATATGCATGCATTCATAATTTTATTTAGAAAAGTTTTTGTTAACCCTAATTTTGATGATTAGAGTTTGATGATCCAAGCTTAGTATTTTTGGGATGTTACAAACCTTCCCCCCTTAAACAAAATCTCGTCCCGAGATTTGAAAAAGGACGAAAAGATTACCTAGGATTTGAAGAGATCGGGAAACTCCGTCCTGATGTGATCTTCGCGCTCCCAGGTAGCTTCCTCTTCTGTGTGGTTGCTCCACTGAATCTTGAGAAACTTGATGATTCGGGTCCGGGTAGTTCGAAAAGCTTCTTCCAAAATGCGGATGGGTACTTCAGGATAGGTCAGGTCATCGTTTATCTCTATGGTCCGATGATCGATATTCTTGAATACTTCGGTCTTCTCGGGGACTTCCAGAAACTTGCGAAGTAGCGAGATATGGAACACATTGTGCACGGCTGACATCTCTTCAGGTAGCTCCAATTGATACGATACTTCTCCTCGACGGTTCAGAATCTTGAAAGGTCCGATATATTTGGGGCCTAACTTTCCTTTGAGTTGGAAACGCTGCATTCCCTTCAATGGCAACACTTTTAGATAAACAAAATCTTCTATGTTGAAGGCGAGGTCTCTACGTCTCTTGTCGGCGTAACTCTTTTGTCGGGATTGGGTGGTCTTGAGGTGGTCACGAATCTTGTAAACCTTCCAGAATCTCGAGGTAAACTGAGTTCCTCGATCCGATAGTATGTTCTTGGGGACTCCGTGCAAACTAACGATTCTAGCGATGTATAGCTCCGCTAGCTTCGAACTCTGATATGTGGTTTTGACGGGCAAGAAATGGGCGACTTTGGACAATCTGTCCACTATGACCCAGATAGAGTCATTTCCCCTACTAGAAGTAGGTAGTCCAGTGATAAAGTCCATTCCTACAGAATGCCATTTCCATTCCGGAATCTGCAAAGGTTGCAACAATCCAGCGGGTCTTTGATGTCCTGCCTTGACTCTCTGACATATATCACACTTGGCGATATAGCTTCCGATTTCTCTCTTCATCTTATGCCACCAAAATTGCTCTTTCAAATCTTGATACATCTTAGTTCCTCCGAGATGGATAGAATAAAGAGTATCATGAGCCTCCTTCAAAATAACTTCTTTCAACTCAGAGTTTCCTGGTACACAAAGGAGTCCTTTGTACCACAACACTCCTTCTTCGTCCTCGGTGAATCCGGATACTTTGTCTGTACAGATAGGACGCTTGATTCCGTCGATACTAGCATTTTCCTTCTCCGCCACTTTAATCTGACTGATCAAAGCGGGATGGAGTTCTATGCTAGCAAAAAATCCTTCACTTACTAATTCCATTCGAAATGTTCCATCTCCTTGTGCAAACTTGGTTGCTCCTTCAAAATCATGGAGTTCAAGCGGCACGGCAATCTTCTAAGGGCATCGGCTACCACGTTGGCTTTACCAGGGTGATAGTGAATTTCCAGGTCGTAATCCTTTATTAGCTGAATCCATCTTCTCTGCCTCATATTCAGCTCCTTCTGAGTGAATATATACTTTAGGCTCTTGTGATCCGAATAAATTTCACAACGGTTTCCCATTAGATAATGTCTCCATGTCTTCAGGGCTAGAACTACGGCTGCGAGTTCGAGGTCATGGGTAGGGTAGTTTTGCCCATGTTGCTTCAATTGTCGAGATAGATAAGATATAACTTTGCCTTCTTGCATTATCACACATCCGAGACCAATCTTGGATGCGTCACAATACACATCAAAGGGCTTCGTGATATCCGGCATGATCAAGATTGGGGCTGAAATCAATCTCCTTTTGAGTTCTTGAAAACTCGCTTCACACTTGTCTGTCCATTCAAACTTCTTGTCCTTCTTCAGCAATTGGGTCATGGGTCTGGCGATACTCGAGAATCCTTCTACGAATTTGCGGTAATATCCCGCCAATCCGAGAAAAGCACGAACTTGGGTTTGAGTGGCGGGGGCTTGCCAATCTTCTACATCTTTCACTTTGGCAGGGTCAACGGCAATTCCTCCGGCTGATACAATGTGACCGAGGAATCCTACCTCCTGTAACCAGAATTCACATTTGCTAAACTTGGCATACAACTGATGCTCTCTAAGGGTTCCAAGAATGGTCCTTAGGTGTAGCTCATGTTCTTCTTCTGATTTGGAATAAATCAGAATGTCATCGATGAAAACAACGACAAACTTATCCAGGAAGTCCATAAAAATCTTATTCATGAGGTTCATGAAATAAGCGGGGGCATTGGTTAATACGAAAGACATGACCGTATACTCATACAATCCATATCTGGTGGTAAAGGCAGTCTTTGGAATATCCTCTGCATGAATTTTGAGTTGATGATAGCCAGTTCTATGATCAATCTTAGAAAATACTTTGGCACCGGTCAACTGATCAAACAAATCTTCTATCTTGGGCAAGGGGTACTTGTTCTTGATGGTGACATCATTCAACTTCCGATAATCCGTACACAAACGGTTACCTCCATCCTTCTTGTCCACAAACAAGACAGGTGACCTCCATGGGGACGCACTTGGTTGAATCAATCCAATTTCCATCATGGAATCCAGTTGCTTCTTCAGTTGTACGAGCTCTGACGGGTTCATACTATAGGGTCTCTGGGATATGGGTCCGGTTCCGGGGATTAGTTCAATGATAAACTCGATATCCCGACCTGGGGGCATACCGGGCAAAACATCTGGAAATACATCAGGGTATTCACAGACTATCCGGACTTGGTCAACGGTAGGTTGGGCTATACTCTTGTTGCATTTGAATTTATGAGGTAAGGTTTCAGATATATGCTCGACTGATATTCCGGCTGTACTGGTCATAGTGATGGCTTTCTTGGCATAGTCAATCAATCCTTTATGTTTGGACATCCAATCCATTCCTAGTACTACTTCCAAACCTTTAGTTCCGAGTACTATCAGATTAGCATAAAAATCTATGCCATGGATTCGGATAGGGACGGCTTTGGAAATTTGCCTAGCCTTGGTGGTTGATTCAGGAATTTGAACAATCATCACATGCTTCAATTTGGTTGGTTGAATTTTACTAGTGCATGCAAATTCTTCGGTGACAAATGAATGCGATGCACCAGAATCAAACAACACTCTTGCAAGTACTGAATTAACAGAAAACATACCCAGCACGACATTTGGCGCTTCCTGAGCTTCTTCAGCATGCATGAGAAAAAGACGGCCATTGCGGTTGAGTGAATTCCCTAGGGCAAATCTTCTTCCGGGCTGAACACGACGCTGCTGCTGAGCTGGGGCATTGGCATTGGGGGCTGTAGCATTCTTCTTGTTGGGGCACTCATTAGAATAGTGGCCTTTATTTCCACAGTCATAACAAGTCACTTGCGACTTGTCCTTGGCTGCGACAGGCACAGCATTGCTTCCAGTCCTCGGGGCAGTGTTGGTGTTGGCGGTAGCATTGTTGGTGTTGAACTTGGGTGGGGAACGATTGAAATTGCTAGAGTTGCCGGGGTTGTTGTGATTTCCTCCGGGTCTTGGGTTTCCACGGTTGGGATAGGTCGGACGGTTCATCGGGGGTCTGTTGGTTCTTGGGGCAAATCCTGGAGATGGGTTGGGGTGGTACTTTGGGGTCTGATGGGTTCCTGGCTGATGCATCATACGATTCTTGCGGTTCTCATTGGCTTGGTTGATCTTTCCTTCCATCTGGATGGCAGAGTCGACAAGGGCTTCAATATCTGCAAAGGGGATATTGACTAACACCGTTTGCATCTCGTCATGCACACCATTCAGGAATCTTTATTTCTTCTTGGCTTCGGTGTCTATCTCGTCCGGGGCATACCTAGCTAATGACAAAAAATTGTCACGGTATTCCACTATAGTCATCCTTCCTTGCTTTAGCTCTCTGAACTCGTCTCTCATTCTCTTGATCAAACCTGGTGGTACATGGGTTCTGCTAAACTTGACCTTGAATTCCTCCCAGGTCATCATCTGGCCTCCGGTCATTGTGCGAACACTGTTCCACCATGCCCTGGCATCTCCGGCTAGATAATGGGTGGCGAACAGGACTTTCTCGTTGGCTTCCACTCCGGCGACTTCTAGGTTATTTTCCATGGTTTGCAGCCAATCATCGGCGTCTAGGGGTTCTTCTGACTTAGTGAAAACAGGTGGGTTGGTATTCTGGAAATTCTTGAGCTTAGATCCATGGTTGTCCTGATTTCCGTGGCCTTGGTTGTTGTGGGCTAGCTGGGCTATCTGTTGCAGAGTGGCTAGGTTGGCTTGACGTTCCGCTCTTTCAGATTCGCGGTCAGAAGTCAACAGTTGCAGGATCTGCAACATCGGGTCCGGGGCTGAACCACTTCCTCCACGTGGCATCTGAAGATTTAGATAGGTCATGAGAAAAGAGGGAAATTTCTAAGGTTTCGGGGATTTAATTTTTTTTTAAAGGTTTGACTCAGATTTTTCTAGCAACTTGCTTTTTCATTCATTCATTCATTCATTTTTAGCACACAGTACAACACACACCTCAACAAAGAAAAACAGATGGTTTTAAGAACCATTGTGAAAACTACGATACAGTGGGACCGAATACTATTCACGACGCTAGTGCTCAAGTGCTACTACTCCTCGGAGTCTGTGGCTTCATCATCTTCATCATCATCGATGAAGGCGAAATCATACTCATCGGTGAAGAAGTCCATGGCCTGATCCTCCAGAAAATCGTCGTCATTGCTGAGATAGGAGTAAGGGTCTCCACGAATATCCTCTCCGGCATTCTCCCTTTCCTCTAACTGCATGTCTCTCTCGTGGATGGTCTCCTCCAAAGATGAGAGGCGGTGGCGAAGACGGGCAATAATGCACTCCTTCTTGTCGAGCTGACGGCGGCGAGACTTGCGATCCCTTGCTAGCATGGCGATGGTCTGGTCCTTTGTCTTGATGATGGCAGACTTGTGGTTGCAGTAGTCACGGCAGTTGTCCAACTCCTGCTGACGATCATACATCATGAAGCTAAGGTGGTTCAATTGAGTCATCAGCTCGGGGTGGTATGGGGATTCCAGTGGTTGTCCATTTGCATCACGCCTTGGGCAAAACTCAAAGCGAGTACCCTTGATCTGATTGATGCTCTGCCCACACAGACGGTAAAGAGCTTCCTGCATTTCTCTGGCAAGTCCATCGAGCCAGTTGTTTTCCCTCAAGGTAAACTGAATTCCCTCCGCAGTGGGAGGTTCAATTTTTCCTCGGAGACTTGCAACAATTAGCCACTGCATATCTTCTCCTCCTTGATCATTGAGCTGAGCTCCGAAGAACTCGGGGTGCGGACGCTCCAGAAGTTCCGAAAGCTGATCCAGATCCCTCTCAAAGATAAGGTCTCCTCCATTCCCAAGTTGGTAAAACTTGCTGTAATTCACGTCCATCTATAAAAATAGAGGATGAGTAGATTAGCAGGGTGATCAAGTGTGTCAAAATTTTATGTATTTTGCAAGAGTTTTTGAGGAACATGAATTTTTAGGAAAGAATTAAAGAGATAAGAATGAGAATAAGTTTTTATAAATATTTATTTTCTTTGGTTTTGAAACTAAGTTTTTGGTTCAAACGTCCAGTCTAACTAGGGTCTCCTATGGTCAGGATGGCTCTGATACCAACTTGTCAACACCCGGATTTTTCAATCCTAGATGCCTGTTATGCCATACATCGCAATCCCAGGATTACCATTTTTGCGAGACATAACAGAATTGGATACCATAGTACATCATCCATTACAAACGATACATAAGTTCTTACACAAATAGGGATCTCATGATCCAGTTCTTAATACAACTTCAAGCAGCGGAATACGTAATAATAACGGTAGCGTAGGCGAAGCTCCATCTTCAGGGTCACAGGCAATGCTGACGATGGGAGATGATCCTAGTTGTCATAACCTTCCTGGGGTCCATCCTCCAGGTACTCCTCTTCATAGTCTGGCCATGGGAATAGCCAGGGACAAAGCCATGAGTACTCTTTAAGTACTCGCAAACTAATACTAACAGGTAAAGGGGTTTTTGGATAATAGGACACTAGGCTGTAGGGTTGTTTTGCAAAAGCCAGATTTATCTCTACTAGGTTCCAAAGCTAGTCACAATTTTATAACTCCTAAGTGGGAACTGGGATTTCATGTCACAACTCTGTTGTGGTCAAGTCAAAGTCTCAATTCATTTCACAAGTCATTTTAAAAAATCTGACGGGGGAACAGTATGGCCACACCAACTGTCCATAACCGCGGACGCGGCTATTCGAATAGTTTGACACTCTTCAGAGATTGTACACTTTCACCACAACATTCGATACATCCGTCAGGAACAAATCCTGAATTCACCATACTCAGTATGCGGATAATCAATCCTAACCTTCCAATTACATGCCCTAGTATAAGCACCTCTCCTATGAGTTTGGCCTCCCAACCATGACCAACTGTCATCTTGGGTACTGCACAGGTGGACAATCTTCACAAGGTAGCCTCAGCTCAGACCTTGGCCGTGAGGGAACTAATACTAAGAGATATAAGTTTCCAGCCAAGCCCTACCCAATATTCGGGTATTGTGGTTGTACGAGAAAATTGGAATGGTATCGCATCCAGACAACCATCAGTTTTATAAAGGGCTAAGGCTTGTGCCTCAACATTTTCATCACCAAAATCATCAAGTGTTTGGAAACACATGTCCAAAACATTTCAATAGAATGATCCATCATTCCAAGGTTTTCATAACCATTTTTCCACCAAGTATTCCCATCTAAAGTTGATCAAGTTTTATGCTTAGCACTAGCATCTACAGGTGGGGGTAGTACTGATGAGGGGTGGTAAACTAGTGGAGTTTCAACTAAGTCCAACCTTATATCTTAGGCTGATATCAAGGTTTCTATCTTAGGCCAAATTTTATGCTCTTTATGCAACCTTCAGCATCTTTCTAGTATCTACAAGTCACTTAAGTCAACTCTAAGTTGAAGCTTTGATAAAGAAATAAGGTAGAAGCTTGCAAATAAAACTAGGATTGGTTTATCAAATGGGTATGATCTCATATGCTTAAAGCATATAGTAGGCATAGTAACAAGTAGTGGTTGGTTGCATCAGTAGGGTATCTTGCAAGGGTTAGCTTGCATCAATGTCAATATAAGCTTGCATAGGTATAGCATCAGCTTGCTAAATTGCAAGTGTTAGCTTACACATTCACTAGTAGTATTAGGCTTGCTAAAGTAGAGTGTCTTGCAAGTTTTAGCTTGCCTTGTGCAGAGCAGTGGTTGAAGTTCTCCTCGGCTTCTTCTTCGTAGAATCCTCCTTCCTCCTCGTATCCTTGGTCGGTACTAGCGTCTATGAATAAATACGAGGTACACAATCACCAAACAATACTTAACTACTTGCAATCATCACACACAAGGGTCCTATAGATGATCTAGCATCATCTCTAACATTACAAGGTTAAGGCTTGATTTAATTCCTTTTATTTTTAGAAAAGTAATGTCTACTCATTGAAAAACTACTCAAGATTTAATATTCTCCAAACCAAACATGGGATCATGTTGACACATGTCATCACCACATATTGTAGTCCATGGGAATGTGATTTAAAGTGGTGTCACAATTTAATAAGGTTTTACCCTTTTATTTTAATTAATTAAAGTGGCTAGAAATGCCTATGGGGCATTCTTTTATTATTTGAACATTATTTCTGCAAGTAAACCTATATATTTTTATATATTCTGAAAGGTATGGTTAAATGTGATTTTTGAGAGTTGGAATCAACTCAAAAGCTATTATGGTTTAAATTTGAAAAATGTTTGAATGCAGACAAGCTGCTGCCTTGTTATTTTTACCATGGGTGATCTATAGATCCAAATGACTTGAATCCAACGGGCTTGGATTCAGCATTCACAGTCCTTTCTAACAAAATTGGTTTCATTCAATTTGGTGCACTGAATCGATCTAGGTTGATTTTTGAAGTTGGGTACAGAAGTGTGTTTGAATTGAAATGGAAAAAGTTTAATTTGAATAACTGGGCTGCGCGGGAAAAGTAAACAGGCCGGCCTGCTAAGCGCAGTGCTCCCGCGAGCTGCTTAAGTGGGTGTCCCCACTCGTCAGTGACGCGGGGCTGGGCGAAGCGGTATGGGGCAACGTGGGTCGTTCGATCTAGTTCTAATCCAACGGCTGAGAGTCATCGTCGACGCGAGACAACGCCGACGAGAACGAAACCTAACGCGGCCAGTGAGGGGTGCTGGGGGCTCACCGGGGTACGGGCGAGGGTCGGCAAGGCGGGCGAATGACGAAGTCGACGACGGCGACCTCAGGGGTGGTCGCGGCAGCTCCTGGGGTGGACGAAATCGATGGCTTCCTTCTTCTCCAGAGGCGGCGGGCTCCGGTGAAATTCCGGTGGGGTGGTGCTCGCCTTGCTCTGAGAACGGTGTGGCACGATCAGTGAGGAGAGGGGAGTGAGATGGTGTGAAGAAATCGAGCGGGGGTGGCCTCAATTTATAGTCGAGCGAGGGGACCGTCGGGGCGCACGGTGAGCTCGTCGGGGGCGATGTTATAGGAGGCTAATGGCATGGGCAAGGGTAGGGGACGGTGCGGTGTCTCCTGGCGATGCTCAACGACATGGTTTCGAGGCGTGGGGCGGCGTCTTCGACGGCGGGCAGTGGCTGTGCGGCACGGGGCGGAAAACGGGGGTGTCTGGCGGTCTCCTGGGTCGGTGGCGATCGTGTGTGCACGCGGTGAGGGCGACGCGCGGTCTGTGGGCACTGGTCGAGGGTGGTGCTCTGGAGCACGCTCGGCACGGTCTCTGGCGGTCTGGGCGCGGTTCGTGCGCGTGGTCCAGGGCTTGGCAACGCTCGCGGCTGGGACAGTGAGTGGCGGTGGACGGTGGGCTACCTCCCAGACATGCTGGCTAGGCTTGCTGCTGCTCCTAGCTTGCTGTCGACTATGGGGTGGCAAGGGTGTGCTCGGCTGTTCACCATTGATGGCAATGGCAAGCTCAAAGTGGTGCTAGTGCTTGGCTAATCTTCCTAGATGATCTACCGAGCTGGTTGTGAGCTAACTAGGGAACAAGTTAGGCAAGAATCACTACTTACAATAGTGTTTGATGTTTGTTTGATTTGTGTCTGCAACCTGTTTGATGAAATGGCCGCATGAAATCAAGTTTTGAATTTTGAAAAGATTTTTGGTGGGTTTGCTAGATTGGTGCTGGTGAGTCTGCAGATGCTTGGGTTTTGAAAGTTGAGCTTGTTTGAGTGGTTTTTGAAAAAGTGGGATCTTCCCATATGATAAAGATTTAATTTTGAATTGTCATTTAAACTATGCATTTGAAATCTTCTGGATGATCACAAAGTGGGCCTTGATACTTTGTTATGAGTACATTCAAGGGGTGTAAAGATCCAGAAAAGTTTCTGTTAGGTTCTGAAAGTTTGAGACAGCCAAAGTAGGCATGAGAGTTAAATTGGTCAAAGTGACCATTCATTTAATATATGTGTTTTGATTTACTTGTCTTTAGGAAAAGTGTGGGAAATGTTTTAGATGATGTTTATTTCACCTAAGAAACATTTTACAAGCAATGAAACAAACAAGCAAGGTGGTTTTAAAAGAATTCAAAATTAATGCATACACATATGCATGCATTCATAATTTTATTTAGAAAAGTTTTTGTTAACACTAATTTTGATGATTAGAGTTTGATGATCCAAGCTTAGTATTTTTGGGATGTTACAAACCTTCCCCCCTTAAACAAAATCTCGTCCCGAGATTTGAAAAAGGACTAAAAGATTACCTAGGATTTGAAGAGACCGGGAAACTCCGTCCTGATGTGATCTTCGCGCTCCTAGGTAGCTTACTCTTCTGTGTGGTTGCTCCACTGAATCTTGAGAAACTTTATGATTCGGGTTCGGGTAGTTCGAAAAGCTTCTTCCAAAATGCAGATGGGTACTTCGGGATAGGTCAGGTCATCGTTTATCTCTATGGTCCGATGATCGATATTCTTGAATACTTCGGTCTTCTCGGGACTTCGAGACACTTGCGAAGTAGTGAGATATGGAACACATTGTGCACGGCTGACATCTCTTCAGGTAGCTCCAATTGATACGATACTTCTCCTCGACGGTTCAGAATCTTGAAAGGTCCGATATATTTGGGGCCTAACTTTCCTTTGAGTTGGAAACACTGCATTCTCTTCAATGGCGACACTTTCAGATAAACAAAATCTCCTATGTTGAAGGCGAGGTCTCTACGTCTCTTGTCGGCGTAACTCTTCTGTCGGGATTGGGCGGTCTTGAGGTGCTCACGAATCTTGTGAACCTTCTCTTCTGCTTCTCGTAGGATGCCGGGTACGGAAATCTGACTCTCTCCTACTTCCGACCAGTTCAAAGGGGTACGACACTTTCTTCCGTACATGAACTCAAATGGGGACATTTGCAAACTGGCTTGATAACTATTGTTGTAAGAAAATTCCGCGAATGGCAGACAATCTTCCCACTTGGATCCATATTCTAACACGCATTCTCTCAGCATATCTTCGAGTATTTGATTTACTCGCTCCGTTTGTCCATCGGTCTGAGGGTGATACGCGGTACTGAAATCTAGGCGGGTTCCTAAACCTTCTTGAACTTTCTTCCAGAATCTCGAGGTAAACTGAGTTCCTCGATCCGATACTATGTTCTTGGGGACTCCGTGCAAACTAACGATTCTAGCGATGTATAGCTCCGCTAGCTTCGAACTCTGATATGTGGTTTTGACGGGCAAGAAATGGGCGACTTTGGACAATCTGTCCACTATGACCCAGATAGAGTCATTTCCCCTACTAGAAGTAGGTAGTCCAGTGATAAAGTCCATTCCTACAGAATCCCATTTCCATTCCGGAATCTGCAAAGGTTGCAACAATCCAGCGGGTCTTTGATGTCCTGCCTTGACTCTCTGACATATATCACACTTGGCGATATAGCTTCCGATTTCTCTCTTCATCTTATGCCACCAAAATTGCTCTTTCAAATCTTGATAAATCTTAGTTCCTCCGGGATGGATAGAATAAAGAGTATCATGAGCCTCCTTCAAAATAACTTCTTTCAACTCAGAATCTGCTGGTACACAAAGGCGTCCTTTGTACCACAACACTCCTTCTTCGTCCTCGGTGAATCCGGGTACTTTGTATGTACCGATAGGACGCTTGATTCCGTCGATACTAGCATTTTCCTTCTGCGCCTCTTTAATCTGACTGATCAGAGCGGGATGGAGTTCTATGCTAGCCAAAAATCCTTCACTTGCTAATTCCATTCGAAATCTTCCATCTCCTTGTGCAAACTTGGTTGCTCCTTCAAAATCATGGAGTTCAAGCGGCACGGCAATCTTCTAAGGGCATCGGCTACCACGTTGGCTTTACCAGGGTGATAGTGAATTTCCAGGTCGTAATCCTTTATTAGCTCAATCCATCTTCTCTGCCTCATATTCAGCTCCTTCTGAGTGAATATATACTTTAGGCTCTTGTGATCCGAATAAATTTCACAACGGTTTCCCATTAGGTAATGTCTCCATGTCTTCAGGGCTAGAACTATGGTTGCGAGTTCGAGGTCATGGGTTGGGTAGTTTTTCCCATGTTGCTTCAATTGTCGAGATAGATAAGATATAACTTTGCCTTCTTGCATTATCACACATCCGAGACCAATCTTGGATGCGTCACAATACACATCAAAGGGCTTCGTGATATCCGGCATTATCAAGATTGGGGCTGAAATCAATCTCCTTTTGAGTTCTTGAAAACTCGCTTCACACTTGTCTGTCCATTCAAACTTCTTGTCCTTCTTCAGAAATTGGGTCATGGGTCTGGCGATACTCGAGAATCCTTCTACGAATTTGCGGTAATATCCCGCCAATCCGAGAAAAGCACGAACTTGGGTTTGAGTGGCGGGGGCTTGCCAATCTTCTACATCTTTCACTTTGGCAGGGTCAACGGCAATTCCTCCGGCTGATACAATGTGACCGAGGAATCCTACCTCCTGTAACCAGAATTCACATTTGCTAAACTTGGCATACAACTGATGCTCTCTAAGGGTTCCAAGAATGGTCCTTAGGTGTAGCTCATGTTCTTCTTCTGATTTGGAATAAATCAGAATGTCATCGATGAAAACAACGACAAACTTATCCAGGAAGTCCATAAAAATCTTATTCATGAGGTTCATGAAATAAGCGGGGGCATTGGTTAATACGAAAGACATGACCGTATACTCATACAATCCATATCTGGTGGTAAAGGCAGTCTTTGGAATATCCTCTGCACGAATTTTGAGTTGATGATAGCCAGTTCTATGATCAATCTTAGAAAATACTTTGGCACCGGTCAACTGATCAAACAAATCTTCTATATTGGGCAAGGGGTACTTGTTCTTGATGGTGACATCATTCAACTTCCGATAATCCGTACACAAACGGTTACCTCCACCCTTCTTGTCCACAAACAAGACAGGTGACCTCCATGGGGACGCACTTGGTTGAATCAATCCAATTTCCATCATGGAATCCAGTTGCTTCTTCAGTTGTGCGAGCTCTGACGGGTTCATACTATAGGGTCTCTGGGATATGGGTCCGGTTACGGGGATTAGTTCAATGATAAACTCGATATCTCGAACTGGGGGCATACCGGGCAAAACATCTGGAAATACATCAGGGTATTCACAGACTATCCGGACTTGGTCAATGGTAGGTTGGGCTATACTCTTGTTGCATTTGAATTGACGAGGTAAGGTTTCAGATATATGCTCGACTGATATTCCGGCTGTACTGGTCATAGTGATGGCTTTCTTGGCATAGTCAGTCAATCCTTTATGTTTGGACATCCAATCCATTCCTAGTACTACTTCCAAACCTTTAGTTCCGAGTACTATCAGATTAGCATAAAAATCTATGCCATGGATTCGGATAGGGACGGCTTTGCAAATTTGCCTAGCCTTGGTGGTTGATTCAGGAATTTGAACAATCATCACATGCTTCAATTTGGTTGGTTGAATTTTACTAGTGCATGCAAATTCTTCGGTGACAAATGAATGCGATGCACCAGAATCAAACAACACTCTTGCAAGTACTGAATTAACAGAAAACATACCCAACACGACATCTGGCGCTTCCTGAGCTTCTTCAGCATGCATGAGAAAAAGACGGCCATTGCGGTTGAGTGAATTCCCTAGGGCAAATCTTCTTCCGGGCTGAACACGACGCTGCTGCTGAGCTGGGGCATTGGCATTGGGGGCTGTAGCATTCTTCTTGTTGGGGCACTCATTAGAATAGTGGCCTTTATTTCCACAGTCATAACAAGTCACTTGCGACTTGTCCTTGGCTGCGACAGGCACAGCATTGCTTCCAGTCCTCGGGGCAGTGTTGGTGTTGGCGGTAGCATTGTTGGTGTTGAACTTGGGTGGGGCACGATTGAAATTGTTAGAGTTGCCGGGGTTGTTGTGATTTCCTCCGGGTCTAGGGTTTCCACGGTTGGGATAGGTCGGACGGTTCATCGGGGGTCTGTTGGTTCTTGGGGCAAATCCTGGAGATGGGTTGGGGCGGTACTTTGGGGTCTGATGGGTTCCTGGCTGATGCATCATACGATTCTTGCGGTTCTCATTGGCTTGGTTGATCTTTCCTTCCATCTGGATGGCAGTGTCGACAAGGGCTTCAATATTTGCAAAGGGGATATTGACTAACACCGTATGCATCTCGTCATGCAGACCATTCAGGATTCTTTCTTTCTTCTTGGCTTCGGTGTCTATCTCGTCCGGGGCATACCTAGCTAATGACAAAAATTTGTCACGGTATTCCACTATAGTCATCCTTCCTTGCTTCAGCTCTCTGAACTCGTCTCTCATTCTCTTGATCAAACCTGGTGGTACATGGGTTCTGCTAAACTTGACCTTGAATTCCTCCCAGGTCATCATCTGGCCTCCGGTCATTGCGCGAACACTGTTCCACCATGCCCTGGCATCTCTGGCTAGATAATGGGTGGCGAACAGGACTTTCTCGTTGGCTTCCACTCCGGCGACTTCTAGGTTATTTTCCATGGTTTGCAGCCAATCATCGGCGTCTAGGGGTTCTTCTGACTTAGTGAAAACAGGTGGGTTGGTATTCTGGAAATTCTTGAGCTTAGATCCATGGTTGTCCTGATTTCCGTGGCCTTGGTTGTTGTGGGCTAGCTGGGCTATCTGTTGCAGAGTGGCTAGGTTGGCTTGACGTTCCGCTCTTTCATATTCGCGGTCAGAAGTCAACAGTTGCAGGATCTGCAACATCGGGTCCGGGTCTGAACCACTTCCTCCACGTGGCATCTGAAGATTTACATAGGTCATGAGAAAAGAGGGAAATTTCTAAGGTTTCGGGGATTTAAATTTTTTTAAAGGTTTAACTCAGATTTTTCTTGCAACTTGCTTTTTCATTCATTCATTCATTCATTCATTCTTAGCACACAGTACAACACACACCTCAACAAAGAAAAACAGATGGTTTTAAGAACCATTGTGAAAACTACGATACAGTGGGACCGAATACTATTCACGACGCTAGTGCTCAAGTGCTACTACTCCTCGGAGTCTGTGGCTTCATCATCTTCATCATCATCGATGAAGGCGAAATCATCCTCATCGGTGAAGAAGTCCATGGCCTGATCCTCCAGAAAATCGTCGTCATCGCTGAGATAGGAGTAAGGGTCTCCACGAATATCCTCTCCGGCATTCTCCCTTTCCTCCAACTGCATGTCTCTCTCGTGGATGGTCTCCTCCAAAGATGAGATGCGGTGGCGAAGACGGGAAATAATGCACTCCTTCTTGTCGAGCTGACGGCGGCGAGACTTGCGATCCCTTGCTAGCATGGCGATGGTCTGGTCCTTTGTCTTGATGATGGCAGACTTGTGGTTGCAGTAGTCACGGCAGTTGTCCAACTCCTGCTGACGATCATACATCATGAAGCTAAGGTGGTTCAATTGAGTCTTCAGCTCGGGGTGGTATGGGGCTTCCAGTGGTTGTCCATTTGCATCACGCCTTGGGCAAAACTCAAAGCGAGTACCCTTGATCTGATTGATGCTCTGCCCACACAGGCGGGAAAGAGCTTCCTGCATTGCTCTGGCAAGTCCATCGAGCCAGTTGTTTTCCCTCAAGGTAAACTGAATTCCCTCCGCAATGGGAGGTTCAATTTTTCCTCGGAGACTTGCAACAATTAGCCACTGCATATCTTCTCCTCCTTGATCATTGAGCTGAGCTCCGAAGAACTCGGGGTGCGGACACGCCAGAAGTTCCGAAAGCTGATCCAGATCCCTCTCAAAGATAAGGTCTCCTCCATTCCCAAGTTGGTAAAACTTGCTGTACTTCACGTCCATCTATAAAAATAGAGGATGAGTAGATTAGCAGGGTCATCAATTGTGTCAAAATTTTATGTATTTTGCAAGAGTTTTTGAGGAACATGAATTTTTAGGAAAGAATTAAAGAGATAAGAATGAGAATAAGTTTTTGTAAATATTTATTTTCTTTGGTTTTGAAACTAAGTTTTTGGTTCAAACGTCCAGTCTAACTAGGGTCTCCTATGGCCAGGATGGCTCTGATACCAACTTGTCAACACCCGGATTTTTCAATCCTAGATGCCTGTTATGCCATACATCGCAATCCCAGGATTACCATTTTTGCGAGACATAACAGAATTGGATACCATAGTACATCATCCATTACAAACGATACATAAGTTCTTACACAAATAGGGATCTCATGATCTAGTTCTTAATACAACTTCAAGCAGCGGAATACGTAATAATAACAGTAGCGTAGGCGAAGCTCCATCTTCAGGGTCACAGGCAATGCTGACGATGGGAGATGATCCTAGTTGTCATAACCTTCCTGGGGTCCATCCTCCAGGTACTCCTCTTCATAGTCTGGCCATGGGAATAGCCAGGGACAAAGCCATGAGTACTCTTTAAGTACTCGCAAACTAATACTAACAGGTAAAGGGGTTTTTGGATAATAGGACACTAGGCTGTAGGGTTGTTTTGCAAAAGCCAGATTTATCTCTACTAGGTTCCAAAGCTAGTCACAATTTTATAACTCCTAAGTGGGAACTGGGATTTCATGTCACAACTCTGTTGTGGTCAAGTCAAAGTCCCAATTCATTTCACAAGTCATTTTAAAAAATCTGACGGGGGAACAGTATGGCCACTCCAACTGTCCATAACCGCGGACGCGGCTATTCGAATAGTTTGACACTCTTCAGAGATTGTACACTTTCACCACAACATTCGATACATCCGTCAGGAACAAATCCTGAATTCACCATACTCAGTATGCGGATAATCAATCCTAACCTTTCAATTACACGCCCTAGTATAAGCACCTCTCCTGTGAGTTTGGCCTCCCAACCATGACCAACTGTCATCTTGGGTACTGCACAGGTGGACAATCTTCACAAGGTAGCCTCAGCTCAGACCTTGGTCGTGAGGGAACTAATACTAAGAGATATAAGTTTCCAGCCAAGCCCTACCCAATATTCGGGTATTGTGGTTATACGAGAAAATTAGAATGGTATCGCATCCAGACAACCATCAGTTTTATAAAGGGCTAAGGCTCATGCCTCAACATTTTCATCACCAAAATCATCAAGTGTTTGGAAACACATGTCCAAAACATTTCAATAGAATGATCCATCATTCCAAGGTTTTCATAACCATTTTTCCACCAAGTATTCCCATCTAAAGTTGATCAAGTTTTATGCTTAGCACTAGCATCTACAGGTGGGGGTAGTACTGATGAGGGGTGGTAAACTAGTGGAGTTTCAACTAAGTCCAACCTTATATCTTAGGCTGATATCAAGGTTTCTAGCTTAGGCCAAATTTTATGCTCTTTATGCAACCTTCAGCATCTTTCTAGTATCTACAAGTCACTTAAGTCAACTCTAAGTTGAAGCTTTGATAAAGAAATAAGGTAGAAGCTTGCAAATAAAACTAGGATTGGTTTATCAAATGGGTATGATCTCATATGCTTAAAGCATATAGTAGGCATAGTAACAAGTAGTGGTTGGTTGCATCAGTAGGGTATCTTGCAAGGGTTAGCTTGCATCAATGTCAATATAAGCTTGCATAGGTATAGCATCAGCTTCCTAAATTGCAAGTGTTAGCTTACACATTCACTAGTAGTATTAGGCTTGCTAAAGTAGAGTGTCTTGCAAGTTTTAGCTTTCCTTGTGCAGAGCAGTGGTTGAAGTTCTCCTCGGCTTCTTCTTCGTAGAATCCTCCTTCCTCCTCGTATCCTTGGTCGGTACTAGCGTCTATGAATAAATACGAGGTACACAATCACCAAACAATACTTAACTACTTGCAATCATCACACACAAGGGTCCTATAGATGATCTAGCATCATCTCTAACATTACAAGGTTAAGGCTTGATTTAATTCCTTTTATTTTTAGAAAAGTAATGTCTACTCATTGAAAAACTAACTTAATAAGGTTTTACCCTTTTATTTTAATTAATTAAAGTGGCTAGAAATGCCTATGGGGCATTCTTTTATTATTTGAACATTATTTCTGCAAGTAAACCTATATATTTTTATATATTCTGAAAGGTATGGTTAAATGTGATTTTTGAGAGTTGGAATCAACTCAAAAGCTATTATGGTTTAAATTTGAAAAATGTTTGAATGCAGACAAGCTGCTGCCTTGTTATTTTTACCATGGGTGATCTATAGATCCAAATGACTTGAATCCAACGGGCTTGGATTCAGCATTCACAGTCCTTTCTAACAAAATTGGTTTCATTCAATTTGGTGCACTGAATCGATCTAGGTTGATTTTTCAAGTTGGGTACAGAAGTGTGTTTGAATTGAAATGGAAAAAGTTTAATTTGAATAACTGGGCTGCGCGGGAAAAGTAAACAGGCCGGCCTGCTAAGCGCAGTGCTCCCGCGGGCTGCTTAAGTGGGTGTCCCCACTCGTCAGTGACGCGGGGCTGGGCGAAACGGTATGGGGCAACGTGGGTCGTTCGATCTAGTTCTAATCCAACGGCCGAGAGTCATCGTCGACGCGAGACAACGCCGACGAGAACGAAACCTAACGCGGTGTCTCCTGGCGATGCTCAGCGACATGGTTTCGAGGCGTGGGGCGGTGCGGTTTGGTCTGGAACGGGCGATGCTCTGCGCGGCAGAGGCGGCGTCTTCGACGGCGGGCGGTGGCTGTGCGGCACGGGGCGACAAACGGGGGTGTCTGGCGGTCTCCTGGGTCGGTGGCGATCGTGTGTGCACGCGGTGAGGGCAGCGCGCGGTCTGTGGGCACTGTTCGAGGGTGGTGCTTTGGCGCACGCTCGGCATGGTCTCTGGCGGTCTGGGCGCGGTTCGTGCGCATGGTCCAGGGGTTGGCAACGCTCGCGGCTGGGACAATGAGTGGCGGTGGACGGTGGGCTGCCTCCCAGACATGCTGGCTAGGCTTGCTGCTGCTCCTAGCTTGTTGTCGACTATGGGATGGCAAGGGTGTGCTCGGCTGTTCACCATTGATGGCAATGGAAAGCTCACAGTGGTGCTAGTGCTTGGCTAATCTTCCTAGATGATCTACTGAGCTGGTTGTGAGCTAACTAGGGAACAAGTTAGGCAAGAATCACTGCTCACAATAGTGTTTGATGTTTGTTTGATTTGTGTCTGCAACCTGTTTGATGAAATGGCCGCATGAAATCAAGTTTTGAATTTTGAAAAGATTTTTGGTGGGTTTGCTAGATTGGTGCTGGTGAGTCTGCAGATGCTTGGGTTTTGAAAATTGAGCTTGTTTGAGTGGTTTTTGAAAAAGTGGGATCTTCCCATATGATAAAGATTCAATTTTGAATTGTCATTTAAACTATGCATTTCAAAGTTTCTGGATGATCACAAAGTGGGCCTTGATACTTTGTTATGAGTACATTTAAGGGGTGCAAAGATCCAGAAAAGTTTCTGTTAGGTTCTGAAAGTTTGAGACAGCCAAAGTAGGCATGAGAGTTAAATTGGTCAAAGTGACCATTCATTTAATATATGTGTTTTGATTTACTTGTCTTTAGGAAAAGTGTGGGAAATGTTTTAGATGATGTTTATTTCACCTAAGAAACATTTTACAAGCAATGAAACAAACAAGCAAGGTGGTTTTAAAAGAATTCAAAATTAATGCATACACATATGCATGCATTCATAATTTTATTTAGAAAAGTTTTTGTTAACCCTAATTTTGATGATTAGAGTTTGATGATCCAAGCTTACCATTTTTGGGATGTTACAGCTGTGGTCAGGGACGTTGGTCCCGGTGCTGGGTGGCCTACCCTCACCAAAACCAACTACGTCGAGTGGGTCGCGGTCATGAAGGTCCGGCTCCAGGTGCGACACATGTGGGAGGCATTCCAGGATGCCAACGTCGACCACCATGACGATCGACGGGCGCTGGACGCCCTCCTCGCCGCAGTCCCGCCCGAGATGCAGTTCTCGCTTTCCAACAAGCGGACTGCCAAGGAGGCCTGGGAGGCCATCGCTGCGTCGCGTATCGGCAGAGACCGTGCTCGCAAGGCCGCTCTGCAGGCACTCCGCAAGGAGTGGGATGACCTGGCTTTCAATCCAGGTGAGGACGTCGACGACTTTGCTCTCCATCTCAACACTTTGCTGCAGAAGATGGAGCGGTTCGGCGACGCCACCTACAACGAGGAAAAAGCTGTCGAGAAGCTCTTTCGCTGCGTCCCCACAAAGTACAAGCAGATAGCTCGCTCGATCGAATCCGTGCTGGACCTCAGCACGATGTCGATCGAGGAGGCCATCGGTCGCTTCAAGGTCGTCGACTTCGACGAGCCACAGCTTCCCTCGGGGTCCATCACCACTGCTGGGAAGCTGCTCCTCACTCGGGAGCGGTGGGATGCCGGCCACGGTGATAGGAAGAAGGGGGAGTCCTCTTCCGCATCAGGTGGCCGCAGGCGCGGCAAACCGCGCAAGGGGCGCAAAGACGGCCAGGTCAGGGTGCAAGGTGGCGCCCGCGGAGGCGCCGCCGGCAGGCCCAAGTTGGCCCAAGATGACGCCTGCCACAACTGTGGCCGGCTTGGCCATTGGGCCAAGGAGTGTCGACGGCCACGACGCGGCCAGGCCCATGTCGCACAGGCAGGGGAGGAGGAGCCGGCTTTGTTCATGGCTCATGCGAGCATCGACCTACGCCCTGCGGCACCGACTGCAGCGGCCCCCTCCACCTCGACGAGCCAAAGGCACACGCCCTTCTCGGCGACGGCTCCGGCACCGACAAGACTGGCGGGTGGTGCCTTGACACCGACGCCACCCACCACATGACTGGTCGACGGGAGTTCTTCGCCGAGCTCGACTTCGACGTGCGAGGCTCCATCAAGTTTGGAGACGCTTCCGCCGTGGAGATTCAGGGTGTCGGCTCCGTCATCTTCGCCGCCAAGACCGGAGAGCACCAGATGCTCATCGGTGTCTACTACATCCCTGCGCTGAGGAACTCCATCATCAGCTTGGGACAGCTGGATGAGAGCGGCTCGCGCGTGCTGATCGAGCACGGGATCCTGCGCATCTGGGATCGCCATCATCGCCTTCTTGCCAAGGTAACTAGAGGCGCAAATCGGCTCTATGTCCTTGATGTGCAGGTGGCACAGCCCCTCTGCCTCGCCGCTCGTCTGGACGACGAGGCGTGGCAGTGGCACGAGCGCTTCGGGCACCTTCACTTCGAGGCCCTGAAGCGGCTCAGCAGCAAGGAGATGGTGTGAGGCCTGCCGTGCCTCGAACACGTGGAACAGTTCTGCGATGTCTGCGTGGTGACGAAGCAGAGGCGACTCCCCTTCCCCCAGCAGGCGAGCTTCAGAGCTAAGGAGAAGCTCGAGCTCGTGCACGGGGACTTGTGTGGACCGGTGACTCCAGCCACACCGGGAGGACGACGCTACTTCCTGCTGCTCATCGATGACTTCTCCCGCTACATGCGGGTGGTGCTTCTCATCAGCAAGGGAGAAGCAGCGGACGCCATCAGGCGTACGCAGGTTGCTGGAGAGGCGGAGTGCAGCTGCAAGCTGCGCGTACTACGCACCGACAACGGCGGCGAATTCACAGCAATTGAATTCGCGTCGTACTGTGTTGATGAGGGAATTCGGCGCCACTACTCCGCCCCTTACAGCCCGCAGCAGAACAGCGTCGTCGAGCGGCGCAACCAAACGGTTGTGGGGATGGCCCAGGCCCTCCTCAAGCAGAGAGGGATGCCGGCTGTCTTTTGGGGGGAGGCGGTGCTGACAGCCATCTACATCCTCAACCGCTCACCTACGAAAGCACTTGACGGCAAGACGCCGTACGAGGCTTGGCATGGGCGCACGCCGGCGGTCACCCACTTACGGGTCTTCGGCTGCCTCGCGTTCGCCAAGGAGCTCGGCCACATCGGCAAGCTCGACGACAGGAGCACTCCGGGAGTGTTCATCGGCTACGCGAAGGGCTCGAAGGCCTACCGCATCCTCGACCCGAAGACACAGCGTGTGCGCACGGCGCGAGATGTTGTGTTCAACGAAGGGCGGGGTGGGCGTGGGACAAGGCGGTGGAAGAAGGCTTGACTCCGACGTATGACGACTTCATTGTCGAGTACGTCCATTTTGCGGGAGCCGGGGGAGCAGGCAGCTCCTCCTCGCCGAGCACGTCTACCTCAGTTCCCAAGTCTCCATCTGTCCCGGTGGCTGTCACACCGATGGCACCACAGCTGCCGACGCCACCGAAGCCACGTGCTCCATAACCAGCAGTCACACCACCGGGCACGTCTACTCTGGCACCAGCAGTCACACCTCCGGGCACGTCTACACCAGCACCAGCTCGCGTCGAGCACAACCCGGTGGAGTTCGCTTCCCCGCTCGCTCACGACGAGGAGCGCATCGACGCGTATTACGACGGCGAGCCGTTGCGGTAACGTATGATGGAGGGTCTTCTCGGCGACCAGCCGGTGCCGGGACCGGTGCCACGCGACCTGGAGGCGCAACTGCAACTTGCATGTGACGACGGTGAGCCTCGGTCTTTTGCAGAAGCGGAGCAAGACGCGGCATGGCGAGCCGCGATGTAGTTGGAGATGGATGCGGTCGAGAAGAACCGCACCTGGGAGCTCGCTGACCTCCCTCGAGGTCACCGGGCGATCACCCTTAAGTGGGTGTTCAAGCTGAAGAGGGATGAAGCCAGCGCCATCGTCAAGCACAAGGCTCGCTTGGTGGCCCGAGGTTTCTTGCAGCAGGAGGGGGTCGACTTCGACGACGCCTTCGCTCCTGTGGCACGGATGGAGTCCTTGCGACTCCTCCTTGCGCTAGCCGCTCAGGAGGGCTGGCGCGTCCATCACATGGATGTCAAGTCTGCCTTCCTCAACGACGACTTGAAGGAGGAGGTCTACGTGCAACAGCCGCCGGGATTTGCGATTCCTGGCCAGGAGGGCAAGGTACTTCGTCTACGCAAGGCTCTCTATGGTTTGCGGCAGACACCGAGGGCATGGAACGCCAAGCTGGACTCCACGCTCAAGACGATGGGCTTCGGTCAAAGCCCGCACGAGGCGGCCGTCTACCGACGGGGCAATGGAGGAAATGCCCTGTTGGTAGGTGTCTACGTCAACGACTTGGTCATCACCGACACCAAGGATGCAGAGGTGGCGGCGTTCAAGGAAGAAATGAAGGCCTCCTTCCAGATGAGTGACCTGGGACTCCTCTCCTTCTACCTGGGGATCGAGGTGCACCAGGACCACTCCGGGATCATGCTTCGACAGACCGCCTATGCCAAGCGCGTCGTTGAGCTAGCCGGGCTCACCGATTGCAACCCAGCTCTCACTCCGATGGAGGAGAGGCTGAAGCTGAGCCGCGACAACACGGCGGAGGAGGTGGACGCTATACATTACCGACGTCTTGTGGGGAGCCTTCGCTATCTCGCCCACACACGGCCGGACTTGGCATTCTCCGTCGGCTACGTTAGTCGGTTCATGCAGCGACCGACGACGGAACACCAGCAGGCTGTGAAGAGGATCGTCCTCTATGTTGCGGGGACTCCCGACCATGGCCTCTACTACCCTAGGTGCCCTGGGGCGGCACATTTCGTCGGGTACAGCGACAGCGATCACGCCGACAACATCGACACCAGCAAGAGCACAAGCGTGATCCTCTTCTTCCTCGGCAAGTGCCTCGTGAGCTGGCAGTCAGTCAAGCAGCAGGTGGTGGCCATGTCCAGCTGCGAGGCCGAGTACATAGCGGCCTCCACTGCCTGCACTCAGGCCCTCTGGCTTGCTCGACTGCTTGGTGATCTCCTCGGTCGAGACACCAGCGCAGTGAAGCTCATGGTGGACTAGATAGGTCGATCAATTTGTTTTGCTTTTGCCAAAACATGTTCCTCCACTAGTTCTGACCCGATCCATTGAGCAATCCATGTGGAGTCCGGCTCGAGCAATCTAGCCGGAGTACGGCTCGACCTAGGTCTGGTCACTAAAGGAAATTAATTCCCATATATACATTGGTTGAGCGACCGTGTTGGCCTCCATCGTCGCCAAGAACAAAAAAGCTTAACGTTCAAAAAAAAAAGAAGAAAAAAGCTTCAAAACTTTCCACGTAGAGGGTGGTGATTGGCCACAATACTACTAGTTGACAGTTTGGCACAGCTTATTCAGGGATCCCGTCCATTGAAAGAGGCGATATAAATTCGTCCCTACAAAATCAGATGTAAGCTCCCAAACGTTGATTTTGTTAGATATATATTTATATATTGTAGTTTTCTCATATGTTAGAGGGCTTCCTGCATATTTGCACCTGTACCTGTACTATATATTGTGGCCTTTGGCCCTCAGAGGAATACAAGTTGCTTATTTCTAACATGGTATCAGAGCCTCGTTAGTCCCGTCCTCTTTCTCGCAACTTCGTCGGCCGCCACCGTTCCTGTCGCCGCCGGCCTTGCCGTCGTCGTCGCCGTATGTTTTTGCCTCATCTCAGATCTGAATCGATCCCGTCGGGTCCCGTCCGTCCCCACCTCTGCTCAAGTCACGCGGACCCTGACGCCCGCCCTCTGACTCGTCAACGCCGCCCGACACCGCCCGACACCGCCCGCCTCGTCTGTGCAGGCCCCGCATCTGCGTCAGCCACGCGGACGCGGACACCAACCCCGACGCCCGCCCTGCTCCTGCTTGTCAAACGACCGCCCGACACCGCCCGTCCTCGTCTGTGCGGGCCCGCCTCCGTTTCAGCGCCACGTCCCTGCTCGCCAACGTCTGCTTCAGCGCCACGCGGACTCCGCCGCCTTGGCTTCTGCGCGGGACCCGCCTCTGCTCGGCGAGTTGTTGGCTCGCTGCCTCTTGCCCGAGCGCTGGCCGCTACGTGCTTGCCGCCTCTCGTCCGTCTCACTCGGTTTCTTTTTCGGTCTCGATTTTCTTCGGAATAGGTTCGTGCCGCCCCGATCTATCTTGTTCCAGTGCTCAGCTCATCGGTGGTGCCCTGTTCTAGGCGGAATTGGCCGGAGATTGCTGGTTTACGAGCGTTGACTTCCAGTCAGATCTAGTCAAAAAAAAGTGAGAGATGTCTCCTTCATCGGGTTATGTTGCGATTCCTCGCTGCCCGGTGATCTTTGATGGCGCGAATTATGCTGATTTCGCTGTCTTTATGCGTGTTCACATGCGCGGTCTCCGTCTTTGGGGTGTGCTCTCCGGCGAGGTCTCCTGTCCGCCGTGCCCCTCTGCTCCTGTGGCTCCGCTTCCGCCGACGCCGATTGTTCTTGGCGGTGATGCTTCTCAGGAGGCAAAGGATGCTGCCCAGAGTGCTGATGATAGTGTTGTTGCTGCTTATGACCTGAAGTTCAAGCAGTACTGTTCTGATCTCGAGGCCTATCGTCACGCTCTGACTGCCTACACTCAATGGGTCGATGAGGATGCTCGTGCTGCTGCTGTTCTCACCTCCAGTGTTCTGCCCCAGTATGCTGCTGAGTTCATGAGTCTCCCTACTGTTGCCACTCAGTGGGCACATCTTCGTCAATGCTATCAGCCGTCTAGGGATGCTCTTTACCTATCTGTGGTTCGCCAGGAGCATGCTCTTCAGCAGGGTGATTCTACTATTGATGAGTTCTATACTCAGAGTGCTGCGATCTAGCGTCAGCTTGATTCTCTCCGTACTACTGTTTATGGCACATGCTCGTGCTACCAGATTGTGCGCTCGGATTTGGAGTTTCACCGCATTTATGAGTTTCTGTCTCGGCTCCGCCAGGAGTTTGAGCCCCGGCGTGCTCAGCTGAACGCTCGTGGTCGTGTTCCTCTCTCTGAGGTGTTGTCTGAGCTTCGGGCTGAGGAGACCCGTCTCCGCGGTGCTGGTGTTCTTGCGGTTCCATCTGTGCTTGCTACCCGTGGTCCTCCTATGCCGTCTGCTCCCTCGACTCAGCCGCGATCCTCTGTGCCGCCGCCGATACTACCCACTCCTTCATGTCAGGGTCAGAGTCAGCACCAGCAGTCTCAGGGACAGAGTCAGCACCAGCAGGCTCGTGGTCAGGATCACCGCGGTTCTCTTCGTCACTGCTATTACTGTAACAAGGATGGTCACACTTGGGCCACCTGTTATACACGGGATCCCAGTTTACGTCAGCAACACCAGGCTCGTGGGCAGTCGGCTCCTTCCGGATCTTCAGCAGTTGCTCTCTCCGATCAGGACATTATCAGGAGTCTTCGCGGTCTGCTTGCTGCTATAGGCTCTTCTTCGACAGACACTGCTGGTTCTATGACTGATTCTTCAGGCACTGCGCGACCACCACCTTCTACACAGTCAGGTACGTCCCCATGGTATCTGGATTCTGGATCTTCCTTTCATATGATCTCTGAGTCTTCTTTTCTGTCCGCTCTTCGTTCTCTCCCTTCTCCTATCCGTGTTTTCACGGCTGATGGTACCTCTCTTCCTGTTTCTAGTCGGGGCACCCTTTCTACTTCTTCTTTTTCTGTTCCTAATATTTCTGATGTTCCTCTTCTTAAGTTGAATCTGTTCTCTGCTAGCCAGCTTACTGACTCTGGTTGTCGCGTCATTCTTGATGCTGATTCTTGTGTTGTCCAGGACCGTCGCACACAGGCCCTGGTTGGAGCTGTCCCTCGCAGCCGTGACTCTTCAGGACTTTGGGAGTTAGACTGGCTTCGTGTTCCTTCCGCTGCCACTTCATCTGCCAGTTCTTCTCCGGTCGTCACCTCTGCTAACAGCTCCTTTCAGCAGTGGCATCATCGTCTTGTTCACCTTTGTGACTCTCTCCTGTCGTCATTAGTTCATCGTGGTCTTCTGGGGTCTCTCTCAAGAAATGGGTCTTTGCATTGTCAGGGCTGTAGGTTGGGTAAACAGATTCAACTTCCCTATCCTACTAGCGCGTCTGTATCTCAGTGACCTTTTGATTTAGTTCATTCCGATGTTTGGGGTCCGGCTCCTTTTGCTTCGAAAGGGGGCCATCGCTACTATATTTTATTCATCGATGATTTTTCTCGGTACACTTGGTTGTATTTTATGCGCTCTCGTAGTGAAGTGCTCTCCATATATCAACGTTTTGCGGCCATGGTCTGTACTCAGTATTCTACTCCCATTCGTGTGTTTCGTGCTGATTCTGCTGGTGAGTATATCTCCCAGATGTTGCGAGGTGTTTTTGCTGAGCAAGGTACCCTTGCTCAATTCTCCTGTCCTGGCGCACATGCCCAGAATGGCATTGCTGAGCGTAAGCATCGCCATCTTCTTGAGACCACTCGTGCCATGATGATTGCTTCTTCTCTCCCGCCGCATTTCTGGGCTGAGGTTGTCGCTACGTCGGCTTACCTCATCAATATTCAGCCTTCTGCCGCCTTGCAGGGTGGTATCCCTCTTGAGCGCATATCTGGACAGTCTCCAGACTACTCCATGCTTCGCTTGTTTGGTTGTGTTTGCTATGTTCTCCTTGCTCCTCGCGAACGCACCAAACTGACCGCTCAGTCTGTTGAGTGTGTTTTCCTTGGATACAATGATGAGCATAAGGGCTATCGTTGTTGGGACCCTGTTGGTCGTCGGATGCGTATCTCTCGTGATGTTACTTTTGATGAGACGCGTCCTTTCTATCCTCGTCCCACCGCTGGTACTTACCCGGTGGAAGATATCTCTTTTCTTCTCTTTCCTGACACACCTCCTTCTACTCCTATTGTGTCTTCTTCAGGATCTCCTCCCCCTGATGTCTCTTCTTCGACACCGTCCTCCTCTGCTCCGCCTAGTTCTCCTAGTTATCCTCATTCTCCGGAGTCTTTCTCGGCTATTCCTTCTTCTTCATCATCTTCTCCTGAGTCGTCTTCCTCTGATGAGCTTCCCTCTACTCGTCCTGTTCGTCAGCGTCGTGCCCCCAACCGTTACTCTCCTAGTCAGTATGGTCTTTCTGTTGCCTCCGAGCCGACTTCTTATCGGGATGCTGAGCATCATCCTGAATGGCAGCTGGCCATGGCTGAGGAGATTGTTGCGCTTGAGCGCACTGGCACCTGGGATCTTGTTTCTCCCCCTCCTGGTGTTCGTCCTATCACGTGTAAGTGGGTATATAAGGTTAAGACCCGCTCCGATGGATCTCTTGAGCGCTATAAAGCGCGTCTTGTGGCTCGTGGTTTTCAGCAGGAGCATGGTCGTGACTATGATGAGACCTTTGCTCCTGTGGCTCATATGACCACTGTGCGTACTCTTCTTGCTGTTGCTTCTGTTCGTCACTGGTCTGTGTCCCAGCTTAATGTTCAGAACGCCTTCCTCAATGGTGAGTTGAGTGAGGAGGTTTATATGCAGCCTCCTCCTGGTTATTCTGTTCCCGCGGGGATGGTTTGTCGTCTTCGCCGTTCTCTTTATGGCCTCAAAAAGGCTCCTCATGCCTGGTTTGAGCGCTTTGCCTCTGTAGTGACTGCTGCTGGTTTCTCCCCTAGTGCTCATGATACAGTGTTGTTTGTTCACACTTCTCCTCGTGGACGCACTCTTCTTCTTCTGTATGTTGATGATATGATCATTACTGGTGATGATTCTGAGTATATCGCCTTTGTTAAGGCTCGTCTTCGTGATCAGTTTCTTATGACTGATCTTGGTCCTCTTCGATACTTTCTTGGGATTGAGGTTTCCTCCACTTCTGATGGCTTTTACATCTCCCAGGAAAAGTATATTCAAGATCTTCTTGCTCATGCTGCTCTTGGATATGAGCGCACTGTTGAGACCCCTATGGAGCTTAATGTTAAGCTGCAACCTACTGATGGTGATCCTCTTCCTGATCCGACGCGTTATCGTCATCTTGTTGGGAGTCTTGTTTATCTTGCTGTCACTCGTCCTGACATCTCTTATCCTGTTCATATTCTGAGTCAGTTTGTTTCTGCTCCTACCACTGTTCACTATAGTCATCTTCTCCGTGTTCTTCGTTATCTTCGTGGTACGATCACTCGTCGCCTTTTCTTTCCTCGTTCCAGCTCTCTCCAGCTCCAGTGCTATTTGGACGCTACGTGGGCGAGTGATCCTTCGGATCGCCGTTCACTTTCTGCTTATTGTGTGTTTCTTGGTGGTTCGCTCATTGCTTGGAAGACAAAGAAACAGACAGCGGTTTCCCGTTCGAGTGTTGAGGCTGAGTTGCGTGCTATGGCCTTGGTTACGGTGGTTACTTGCGGATTTTGGGGTCTCTATTACCACACCCACTCTTGTTTTGTCTGATAGTACATGTGTTATTAGTGTTGTACGTGATCCGGTCAAGCATGAGCTTACCAAGCATATTGGTGTTGATGCTTTCTATACACGTGCTCAGGTGCAGGCTCAGGTTGTTGCGCTTCAGTATGTGCCTTCAGATTTACAGTTGGCGGATTTCTTTACGAAGGCACAGACCAGAGCGCAGCATGATTTCTTACTCTCCAAACTCAGTGTTGTGGATCCACCATGAGTTTGAGGGGGTTGTTAGATGTATATTTGTATATTGTAGTTTCCCCATATGTTAGGGGGCTTCCTACATATTTGCACCTGTACATGTATTATATATTGTGGCCTTTGGCCCTCAGAGGAATACAAGTTGCTTATTCCTAACAGATTTTTCATAATTATTCCCAAACAATGTTGTCTTACTATGTGTCGTGCTCTCTATTGCCTGATCGCTATTTCTGTTGGATTGAAAAAAGAATGAAATATCATCTTTAGGGTTGTTTGGTTGAATTTGTTTATGGTTTATAGCTTTTCGTTTATAAGCCTAAAAGATAGATGCTTTTGATTTTAACTTTTGGCTTATTACATCATACAACTATGTCCATTTAAAAGCCAAAAACACATATTTAGATATTTTAGTGTTTATAAATCAAAATCCAAAAGACAGATTTAAGCCGAACCAAACAACCCATTAGTCTAATTTATTTGTGATATTTTTTTATTCTAAGAAAATTTCCTAGAGATTGAATTCTTTTCTTACTTATTAGGACTGTTTGATTGACTTGCATGAGTGGAGCTCTGCCGTGGCTTTTGGATTAGCGGGATTCTAAGAGTGCATGAACTGATAAAAAAATAAGATTGCAATGGCAAGCTCATTTAAATTCTACTAGATTTTGGTTTGTTTGATCGTGTCATAGGAAAACAAAGATTTTTTTCTCGAGATGTTTGGGTGGATGGAAAAGTTTCTAGGGAACCTAGTGCCGATGATTCAACCTACAAACCAAACAACCCACGTAGGAAAAAAAATTCAAACCCGCTAATTTTTCCATGAAAGTTCTTTGATCAGAGAAGCCCATTGAATTTTTCGCAAGATTCATTTGCTATAAGTACGTTGCTTCTTCCCGTGATGTGTCAAACACTCTTGATGTTAATTTCTATAAAAGAAAATTAGGGCTCTATAGAAATCAATAATGGAAGTCCAACCCCCCTTAGTGCCCCCGCGTCGCCTTCCCATGCGAGGCGACCCGACGGTCCTCTCCATCCCCTACCCTACAAAGCCTCTCCCTTCCTTCTCCCCTCCTACCGCTGTCGCTGGCGATGGTGGCTCCTTCTTCAACCCGTGCCAGGGACACATGCTTGGAAGGGTCGTCGCGGTGGCAGTGCATCTAGGCTGGCCATGGTCCGGCGCAGGCATGGATAGCGGCAGGGTGAAGGGTGTCGTTGTTGGTGGCGCAGGCGGTGTGGAGAGGGATATGGCCGTTGGCTGCTAGCCTAGATCTAAGCCCTTTAGGGCCGATCTTGATCCAGGCGGTTGTATCGATCTCTATTTGTAACATCCCAAAAATACCAAACTTAGATCAACAAACACTAATCCTAAAGTTTAGGGTTAACAAAAACTTTTCTAAGTCAATTCATGAATGCATGTATATGTGTATGCATGGATTTTTAAATTTCTTTAAAAACCACCTTGTTTGTGTGATCCATTGCTTGTAAAATGTTTCTTAGGTGAAAAGAACATCATCTAAAACATTTCCCACACTTTTCCTAAAGAAAAATAAGTCAAAACAAATATATTAAGTGAATGGTCATTTTGGTCAATTTAACTCACATGCCTACTTTGGCTGTCTCAAACTTTCAAAACCTAACAGAAACTTTTCTAGATCTTTGCACCCCTTGAATTTACTCATAACAAAGTAT
This sequence comes from Avena atlantica, assembly GCA_910589765.1. Classification (NCBI taxonomy): domain Eukaryota; kingdom Viridiplantae; phylum Streptophyta; class Magnoliopsida; order Poales; family Poaceae; genus Avena; species Avena atlantica. The sequence continues at coordinate 489,380,804 of OU342735.1, read as the reverse complement.
TAATGCCCACTTTGTGATCATCCAGAAACTTTCAAATGCATAGTTTAAATGACAACTCAAAATTGAATCTTCTTCATATGGGAAGATCCCACTTTTTCAAAACCTACTCAAACAAGCTCAACTTTCAAAACCCAAGCATCTGCAGACTCACCAGAACCAATCTAGCAAACCCACCAAAAATCATTTCAAAATTCAAAACTTGATTTCATGCGGCCATTTCATCAAACAGGTTGCAGACACAAATCAAACAAAACCACAAACACTATAGTGTGCAGTGTTTTGAGCCTAACTTGTTCCCTAGTTAGCTCACACACAATCCAGTAGATCATCTAGAAAGGTTAGACCAGCACTAGCACCCCTGTGAGCTTGCCATTGCCATTAATGGTGAACAGCCGAAGCCAACCATGTCACCCCAATGTGGACAGCAAGCTAGGAACAGCAGCAAGCCTAGCCAGCATGTCTGGGAGGCAGCCCACCGTCCACCGCCACTGTCTGTCCCAGCCGCGAGCGTTGCCAAGCCCTGGACCACGCGCACAAGACACGCCCAGACCATGTCGAGCGTGCGCCAGAGCGCCACCCTCGACCATCACCCACATACCGTGCGCCGCCCTCACCGCGCGCACACACGATCACCACCGACCCAGGAGACCGCCAGACATCCCTGTTTGCCGCCCCGCGCCATACAGCCACCGCCCGCCGTCGAAGACGCCGCCTCTGCCGCGCAGAGCACCGCCCGTTCCAGACCAAACCACACCGCCCCATGCCTCGCGACCATGTCATTGAGCATCGTCAGGAGACACAGCACCGTCCCCTACCCTTGCCCATGCCATTAGCTGCCTGTCGCCCCCGACGATCTCACCTTGCGCCCCGACGGTCCCCTCGCTCGACTATAAATAGAGGCCACCCCCGCACGATTTCTTCACACCATCTCACTCCCCTCTCCTCACTGATCGTGCCACACCATTCTCAGAGCAAGGCGAGCACCACCTCGCCGGAATTTCACTGGAGCCTGCCGCTGCCGGAGAAGAAAGGAGCCAGCGATTGGAGCCGCCCCAGGAGAAGCCACCGGTACCAGGAGGTTCGCCGTCGTCGACTTCGTCGTTCGCCCGCCTCGCCGACCCTCGCCAGTACCCCGGTGAGCCCCCAGCACTCCTCACTGGCCGCGCTAGGTTTCGTTCTCGCCGGAGCTGTCTCGCGTCGACGATGACCCTCAGCCGTTGGATTAGAACTAGATCGAACGAACCACGTTGCCCCATACCGCTTCGCCCAGCCCCGTGTCACTGACGAGTGGGGACACCCACTTAAGCAGCCCGCGGGAGCACTGCGGTTAGCAGGCCGGCCCGTTAGAATTTCCCGCGCAGCCCAGCAATTCAAATTAAACCTTTTCTTTTTAATTTCAAACACACTTCTGTACCCAACTTCAAAAATCAACCCAGATCGATTCAGTGCACCAAATTAGATGAAACCAGTTTTGTGGGAAAGGTCTGTGAATTCTTAATCCAGGCCCGTTGGATTCAAGTTATTTGGATCTGTAGATCACCCATAGCAAAAATAACAAGGCAGAAGCTTTTCTGCATTCAAACATTTTTCAAATTTAAACCATAAAAGATTTTGAGTTGATTCCAACTCTCAAAAATCACATTCAACCATACCTTTGAGCATATATAAAAATATATATAGGTTACTTGCAGAAATTTGGTTCAAGCAATAAAAGAATGCTTCATAAGCATTTCTAGCCACTTTAATTAATTAAAATAAAAGGGTAAAACCTTATTAAATTGTGACACCACTTTAAATCACATTCCCATGGACTACAATATGTGGTGATGACATGTGTCAACATGATCCCATATTTAGTTTGGAGAATATTAAATCTTAAGTAGTTCTTCAATGAGTAGAAATTACTTTTCTAAAAAAATAAAAAAAAAGATTTAAACCAATCCTTAACCTTGTAATGTTAGAGATGATTCTAGATCATCTATAGGACCCTTCTGTGTGATGATTGCAAGTAGTTAAGTATTGTTTGGTGATTGTGTATCTCGTATTTATTCGTAGACGCTGGTACCGACCAAGGATACGAGGAGGAAGGAGGATACTACGAAGAGGAAGCCAAGGAGAACTTCAACCACTGCTCTGCACAAGGCAAGCTTTACTAACCAAGTTGACCAGTGCAAGCTAACACTTGCAAGATGCCCTATTGTTGCCACAAACCCATGTTTGTGATATAATTACTATATGCCTTAAGCGTATGTGACCATACCCACTTGCTAAACCAATCCTAGTTTTATGGCAAGCTTCTTACTTTATTTCTTTATCAAAGCTTACTTAGAGCCTACCTAAGAGTTTGGTAGATACTAGACAGTTGTGCTGAAGGTTACGTAAAGAGCATAAAATTTGGCCTAAGCTAGGAATCTTGATATCAGCCTAAGATTTAAGGTTGGACTTAGTTGAAACTCCACTAGTTACCACCCCCATTAGTACTACCCCCACCTGTAGATGCTAGTGCTAAGCATAAAACTGGATCAACTTTAGATGGGAATACTTGGTGGAAAAATGGTTACGAAAACCTTGGAATGATGGATCATTCTATTGAAATGTTTTGGACATGTGTTTCCAAACACTTGATGATTCTGGTGATAAAAATGTTGAGGCATGAGCCTTAGCCCTTTATAAAACTGATGGTTGTCTGGATGCGATACCTTCCAATTTTATCGTACAACCACAATACCCGAATATTGGGTAGGGCTTGACTGGAAACTTATATACCTTAGTATTAGTTCCCTCATGGCCAAGGTCTGAGCTGAGGCTACCTTGTGAAGATTGTCCACATGTGCAGTACCCAAGATGACAGTGGTCATGGTTGGGAGGCCAAACTCACAGGAGAGGTGCTTATACTAGGGAGTGTAATTGAAAGGTTAGGATTGATTATCCGCATACTGAGTATGGTGAATTCAGGATTTGTTCCTGACGGATGTATCAAATGTTGTGGTGAAAGTGTACAATCTCTGCAGAGTGTCAAACTATTCGAATAGCCGCGTCCGCGGTTATGGACAGTTGGAGTGGCCATACTGTTCCCCCGTCAGACTTTTCAAAATAACTTGTGAAACGACTTGAGACTTTGACTTGGCCACAACAGAGTTGTGACCGGAAATACAAGATCCCACTTAGGAGTTATAAAATTTTGGACCAGCTGTAGAACTTAGTAGAGATAAATCTGGCTTTTGCAAAATAACCCTAGAGCCTAGTGTCCTATTATCCAAAAACCCCTTTACTTGTTAGTATTAGTTTGCGAGTACTTAAAGAGTACTCATGGCTTTGTCCCTGGCTATTCCCATGGCCAGACTATGAAGAGGATTACCTGGAGGATGGACCCCAGAAAGGTTACGACAACTAGGATCATCTCCCATCGTCAGCATTGCCTGTGACCCCGAAGATGGAGCCTCGCCTACGCTACCGTTATTATTACGTATTCCGCTGCTTGATGTTGTATTAAGGACTGGATCATGAGATCCCTATTTGTGTAAGAACTTATGTATCGTTGTAATGGATGAAGTACTATGGTATCCAATTCTGTTATGTCTCGCAAAAATGGTAATCTTGGGATTGCGATGTATGGCATAACAGGTATCTAGGATTGAAAAAATCCGGGTGTTGACACTATTGCATCGCCTCCGGTTGGATTGGGGAGTTGCTTGTGATGGGGTAGCGGCGTCGGCACCACGCATGTTGCAGTGAGGTGGTGTAAGCTTCACGGGCCCGATCTGGACCCGATCGAGCCTATGGCGCCAACAAGAGGGCAACGATGGTCGTTTCCTACGTGTTGCAGCATAACAGCGGGGACTTCACAGGCCGACCAGGTTCGATCAGGCCTACCTGACTTGGCGTGTTCTTGCTGTTGTGTCCGGTCGGCACCCGCTTATGGTGGCAGAGGACGTCCTCCAGGTGGCCATGATGCTGCCGCCCTCCGGTTCCTATAGTGGCATGGTGTGCTCTTGCCGTTGCGTACGGTCGGCTACCGCCTATGGTGGTGGAGGATGTTCTCTCCCGCGTGGTTGTGGTACTACTTCTCCTTATCTATGACTGGTTCTTCTCTATCTGGCCGGATTCACAGTGTTTGCCATGGTGAGGCGACGATGGTGATTATAAGACGGTGGTGTTGTATGTTCATGGGTGGCAAGATGGGTGGCTTGTCCAGACAAGTGGTTATTATGGGTTGAGAGAAATCATTGTCGTCTTGACACTGATGCGGTGACGCTTGCGAGTGTCACCTCTTCCCTATTTCATATAGTGTATTGGGGGAAACCCTAGAACCAGTCCGGACAGTAGCGTCGTTATCGTTGATTTTCTTCTTGGAGGTGATGCTTGGTATACGACGATCTAGAGTGCTAAGATTATGGTGGAAATTTTTCGAAAGACGCAGCAGTTGCGAGCCATCTTCGTTTTTGTTGATCCGCTGGTGCTGGCATTGTTTTCTCTTATTTTTCTCTCTCTTTTCTTTTAGGATTGACCGGCCCAGCAGTGAACTCTACGCTACCGTGTGGTTTTTATATTAATATTCTAGGTGAAAACCTATTTTAAAAAAGATAAGAGAAAAATAAATCAAGAGTACAAGATATTTTAATTCGGTTTTTGCATATTCATGTATATTAGGAATTCACGAATCTAAGAGAAAATTCCAGTCCAAACATTGCACTCCTCTCTAGTAGAGTAGAGAGCCAAGTATTATTACATTGCTTAGCCTAGAAGCATGCCACTGTACACTGTAAAAAGAAATTTATTTTCTCTTTGTACTACATGTGTCAATATACAGCAAGTGCAAAAAAAATAAAATCCACAGCAAATGAGGATGTCTTGTCATACCAACATGATAGCTGGCCTCACCCTCACCTCCACGTTGTGGCTGTACAATGAGCACACCTACTCATAGCACATTTGCAGAGAGTAAAACTGTCATACGTTACAGTGGCTGTACTCCACTCTTCACCACTGCACTGCACCGACCTCTCTCTTCACATCCTTCTCTTCTCTTCTCTTCTCTTCTCATCCTCTTCCTCCTCCAGTTCCAGTCCTCCTCCTTCTTCTTCTTTAGATTTGGTTTGGCTCAAGCCTTGTTCTTCAGTTCTTGGGGGAAGGGCGGAATAAAGCATTTGGTTCCTGAGGTAAGGATTTTCTATCCTTTTTTGAAGGAAAAAAAAGTAGGGTCTCCTTTAGTGATCCATCCGGATTCTGATTCTTTGACTAGCACAGTTCTTCGATAGGCTCAAGATTGATTCCATGCTGTTGATTTTCTTCACATTGAATCTTTGTTCTTCTCTTGCCTTTTTTGTTTCTTGCGCGCCATATATTCTGTTTATTCCGCGCCATATTATTACCTTGCATCTAGTAACCGCATTCCCTCTGTTAGTTTTTTTCCCCGCTTACACCAGAGCTGTACCGGCCGGAATCCAGATTAGAAATTGTTCTTCTCTTTCGATTTTCATCCAGATTTGGTTGAAAGTCACCGGCAATTTCTACATGGAAACAGAGCACAAATTAATAGTCTTATGATGAAGGCCAAAAGAGGAGAAACCCCTTGTCATATTTAAGAAATTATGTTAGGATTTTAACCAGTTTAGATAGCTTTACAAATTATATGTGCAACTTAAACATATTTAACTACTGGTTTCAATAAATTAGGATGTACGTAGTATTTTGTAAGCATTTTGCTATGAGAAAGCCGACGCTGATGAGCCAGGGTTTCAGGCTTTCAGCTTCATGGTGAAAACTGAACATTGCTGCACATTCCTAAGTCTTTTTGAGAAATTATTGGGGTTGACACATAGACAACACAAGATTGATCGCAGTATGTTCATTTAATTTGTTTTCTGTCTCCACATATACCTAGAGCTCAAGCTTCATCCGGGCCAAAATGGGTGAAGCAGGGTTCACCCCACTGTCTCAGTTGAACCCATCAAAGCAAAGGTGCAGAGTCCGGGTTCGCATCTCGCGGCTGTGGGTGTCCTTCAACCCAAACAACGGCACAGTGTTGGGCCTCGACAGCCTTCTGATCGACGACGAGGTGACGCGGATGATCGCATTACTTACTCACTACAATTGTCCAATTAGCACCCTCTGAATTTTCTCAGCACAATGATCATTCTTCTTGCCATTCACTTGTAGGGTGGAACTATGCAAGCCCGTGTGCATCCAATGTATAAAAAGCGTCTCGAAGGGCGGCTAGTCGAGGGGAAGATCTACGTGCTGTCAGGTTTTGTAGTTTGTGTAAGCGAGGGGAAATACATGACCTGTAGAAATCGCTTCATGATGCACATTGGGCCACAAACGGTGGTCGACGAGATAGATGGAGATGTCGGCTCGATACCCCTCCACACCTTTGATTTTGTTGATTTCGGCGATGTTCCTTCTAGGAACTGCGACAATAGCTTATTGACAGGTTAATGTCTGGAAATATGAAAGGAGAATCACTACTAGGTTTGGCACATGCATACCCGATATTATGAATCTTATTTTCTGACATGTGATGATATAAATGTTGCAGATGTCATTGGCCAAGTTGTAGAAGTTCAGCCCGTACAGGAGGTCCAAAAAAAATTCCGCATGATACCAGTTTGCAGCTTATGGATTAAGGATTTCAGGTAATGGAATTCTGTTTTTCTCTTCCTTTCAGGTCACGGCCGGTCCGTAGGGCCTTACGTTTTGCAATTATCAATTTACAGTGGAAAAGGACAGGAAGTCACACTATATGGAAAGCTCGCTAACGATTTTTATGCGGAGATTCGCGAGAAATGCCGACAAGGTATGGTCGTCGCTGTCTTTGCCGGGATGTGTGTTCGCCATTACAAGGGTCAGTTCTTGATTTACCCTTTCATTAATTTATTTATCGGTTTGTATACCATGTAAAAATACCATATAATTATTTATATTCCTTCCATCGCCATGAAACGTGGCATGTATGGCTGTTTCTTTATGAAAAGGATATATAGTTTGCTCTTCACCACCTTCAAAGTACTACCTGAATTTGGAAATACCAGAGGCACAAGAATTTCGCATGAAGTGAGTGTGGCCTCTAGCGTTATCCTTTAAATTGATGATTGTTAATCCATGTCAGTCAAGGACTAACTTAATTGTTTGTCTGCAGTTGGGACCATCCAAAAATCTCCATAGTGCACCCTCAGTCCCAACAAGAAAGCCCTGCAGATCCAACACAAGAGTCGTCGCAAGGTATCTCGAAACTAGTTCAGGAGTTACAGAGTAGCTGGAGAACAATCAAACAGCTGGAAAGCGTCGATCCGTCCGAGCTACCGGTAAGCCCGTGCTCCTCTCATCGATTGCACGCAAACCTTGCGGGTTGTGCTACTTGTCACTTTGTCAGCCTAATTTTGGTTTTGGGCTCTCTTGGCAGGAGAATGCTAGGTTTTTGTGCAAAGTCTCCCTGGTAAAGATAGACTGCACCAAAGGCTGGTGCTACCAAGGGTGCTTCCACTGCAGACGGTCGATCAGCGGGGACGGAAGCGAGGTCTGGTGCAACCGATGTGATTCAGTTAACAAGAAGAGGAAGAGGCCGGTTTGGTGGTAAGAATATCTTGGAAGCCTCTCTTGCTGCCAGTGCCTCACTGTTGCTTAGTTGAGACATGACATCACACGCATGCTAGCTACGAGTAGTTAGTAATTGCCTTGCTTCTGTTTTTGGCACGTAAGGTACAAGCTGGATGCGGTGGTGGAAGATGCCACCGGCACAATGAACCTGATGATCTTTGCGGATGAGGCGCAGGGACTGATTGGTGTCGCGGCAGAGGATCTCGTCGATGAGATCACCGAGAACAGGCGCACCATGCCAGATGCGATCAAGAATCTCATTGGCTCAACCCATGCCTTTCAAGTTGCCATCGACCACCCGAGCTGGAGCTTGGGCTTCGTCGTGAAGTGGGTCCTGGATGACGATGCGTTGATGCTGCTGCAGCACATTGGCTCAAGTCAGTTGACAGTAGGAGGTGGTGACAGTCCTTTGCCGGAGGAAGAGGGTTCTTCTTCTGCCTCTAGCTGCAGCTCACAACTTACGGAGGTAGGACATGCTTGACATTTCTCGACGCATGTAAACCGATGTGCGGAAAGATGTATAGTAGTACTGTTTTTTTCTCCTGAAAATGTACTGAAAAACCCAGCTGATCTTCGCGAAGCGAGAAACCGATCAAGCTGAAGATGGTGATCGTCACGAAGCGAGAAACCGAGCTGAAGACAGAAGATGAGGCTCTGGAGTCTGGAGGCAGATGCTGAGTGATGCCATTCTCTGATTCTGATCACCAACTGTTCATGCAGCAAGAACAAGATGCACTACATGTGTGGTTTTCAGATCAAGTGCATGTTGCTCTCCCTTGTTTCCAAACCTATGTAAATTTTTACTACTCCCTCCGTCCACTAATGTAAGACCTTTTTTTTTTAAAAGCCCACTATGTAGCCTGAAACAGGAGTTGGTGTTGATTCAGTTTGGACATCAAACACCGGGAGAATCTAGACCGTTAAACTCAATCATTAAACATTGGGAGAATCATCGCCCTTGGATTGCCCACATTTGTTTGTGTCCAAATTTTTGGTAGCCAACCATTGGGAAGATTTATTATGTCCAACAATAAAGGGGTCGCCACAATCACGAAATCAATTGGGAAGATTTAGTATGTTCACAAGAAAAAACAATAAAGGGGTTGCCACGATCACGGAATCAAAAGAAAATGGACGATGACTTTTTAAAGAGCATCCAACAGACCTCTATCTTTTAGCACTGTAAAATTATTTTGCAGCGCCTTGGAGGCACTTTTAGGGTACATGGATGTGTCCTGTTTTTTTTGCGTGCACTAATCTTTTTGGATGCGCGTTATTTTGCATTGTCTGTTGGAGTGCCGTTTGTTTTTAAGTTTCGCGTGGTAAATTCATGATTTTTACAGGACGAGTGCTCTATTGGAGATGTTCTAAGGTTGTTTCCCCCGCTCCTTAGCGCTAATTCCGGATCAAACAAATCAAATCATATCTTTGCTATTCTGTTAGTCAGTAGTTCCTTGCCTTGTTAATCAGTAGTTCTTTGCCTGGTTATTACTATTTTACCTCTAATCCTCCTCAGGAAAAAGAAATCGTCCTTATTCCCTTCCATTCATTTGACATAACATTGGCATAAATTCCTAATCTTGCACCTAACAATTCTTTCCGATAACTCAAATGGCCGCTACCGTTAGCGCATTGCCGACGGGCATGCCTTGTTAGAGAAGGTCGGCCTTGTCGACGTGTACTTCTCAGGACTTAGGACCGAGCCCCACTATTTCACCCAACTCGCCATCTTCCTAAGACGCTAGTAGGGAAAATCTTATTGATGGTGTTCAGATAATGGGGTTAGTGGCGTTCAACCGACACGCCGCTAATCTCACGCCACTCGTAACTGCTACTGGTGGCGTGTGACTGGAATGCCGCCGGTAAAAAATAGTACCAATGACACCTCCAAAAGGGTGAGCGAAATAAAACGCATAAGAGACTTCTTGACATCCACATGTGTTCGAATTCTGACGTAATTCCCTTCAAAGAACTGTTTTGGAGATAGTTGTACCTCCTTCACTTGGCCAATACGTTGAGCTAGATCATCAATCACCTCGGTCTTTCTCGAGCTTCGGATCCCAGGGATCTTAGCCCAGACATGCATACTATCAAAGACCACAACCTCCGGCGTACGTAGACCATCCACAAGCAGGCCCCAACCCCGGAAGGTCCAGGGTCCTTGATGAACAACCTTTTTCCGGTCCCCCAAACAATGCATCTGGAATATAAATAAATTTTCTCCTGCTTCACAAAATCCTGGTTTGTGGAGTTCCATATACTCTTCATCTTCTCGAACAAGGCCTCTGAACGACCACGCTGTCGAGTTCATCGACGTTCAACTCCAGGTGACTGAGCATGTCATCGATCTCATGACCCTTAGGCCCCCCAACCCCCGAGAGAGTGGTAGTTGCTTCCGCCGCCAAAACCCTAAAAGCAGGCAAACAAGTTTTCGCAGAGGGAACGAACCGAGAGACAACACCCAAAACGAATAGGAACAAACGGGGATCAATTGTAACAAGGAGATAGTATAGGAGCCGAAATCCGGCATGTTCTCACGGAGGCGATTTAGACCGCCACCAGAGCACTAAAACCCTAACCGAAAGGGTATTTTTTTTACGGATGGAGTATATTGGAACATAGAAATACTGAATAATTGCCGGTAACACAAGTTGAGATCTAGAAAAGTAGCAATATGGTAAGGAAACAATTGAATCACAATTGCAAGTGTGTAACAGTTATTCTTTGACAAGTCAATCGATCAGCCCGCTCGTCTTTTTTGGTGTAGCGCGCTCAAATCGCACAAACCGCTGCCGCCGTCATCCCCGATCGCCCTTCCCATGCACGACACCACCAGCCCGTCGTCCTCGGTGACCCTCATGTATCCTGGGATGGTGAGTGTGACGTCAAAGACCCCGGCCGCGCGCCGCACGTCGGCCGCGAGGCTGTCCAGCGCAGGCCCGGGCAGCCACACGCGGGTCCCACGCGCGACGACGGACGTCCGGCCCTCCTCGGCGTCGCCACTGGTCTCGCAGATCTGCGGGGCTGCCGCGGAGGCGAGCGCGAAGCCCTTGTAACTCACCTGCACCGTCGTGTACGACTCGTCGCACGGCCGGATGATCGGGCTCCGCCTCGCGATACGGACGGTGAGGTTGAACTCCGGGTCGAGCACCGGCCGGTCCGGCGGCGGGTCGAGGCCGGAGACGGTGGCTATCGCCACGGAGTACTCCGGCTCCTTGTACGTGCTCACCGACCAGAGTGTCCACACCAGAAACCATAGCACGATGAACGCAAAGGTCGTGATGGCGAGAATGGCGCAAGCATACTCGCACTGCTCCTGTAGTGGACGTGCAGTCCGAGTCGCGTCCATCTCCGCTGCTACTGCTAGGCCAGGAGGCCCTGTATCCTCCGCCGGGCGCGCTTTCATCTCCGTCTCCGCCATCGCTGCTCGATCGCGCCGCTGCAGGTCCGGTACTGCAAGAGGAAGAGGTGGAGGGTTTATGTAGATCCGTGGGGTAGAGGGGCTCCTGATGATTTGAACCCTTCCTTTCAAAGTACAGATTGCGCGTTGCGGATTTGTTCAGCCGTGTTGGGATTTGAAATTGTCACCGTATATTTCTGTTGCGAATCGTAATTATTTTGTTACCCAGTTAATCTACCGTGGGCGGCGCGTATATGTGTTTTACTCGCGTGGTGATTGGTGGCCGGTGTCTGTTAAGGTTTCTGAGTTTCCTTTATGAAAACTGACCGGTGGTCCGGTGCCCATTACGAGTCAAAGGATTTACAGAAGTAATTTGTATGAATTAAATCATATATATATATTCAAAGGATTTACATAAGTAATTTGCAGAACTAAATCATATAGAAAGTTTTCCTATGATTCGTTGTTTGATTTAAAGGACTAGTTTCCATAGGATTTTTTCTAAGGATTCTTTTGCAATAGATTTTATAGGAAATGAAACATCCACTTTTACCTTTATTTAATAATAATCTTTTTTTCCTATGGTAAAGTCAGACAAACTTTGGTTAGTAGAAATTCATGTAGGATTAGAGTGGACATGACATTTCCTGAAAAAAAAAAGAGTAAACATGACATTGTAATACTATATTTTTTCCTAGATAGCGTCTAAATCTCAATCTCAGGCGCTTGATTTTTAGTTATGTCTTAGTCGCTGATATCATTCTACTATTTTATGCTAATTCTCAATTGCAACCTACTTGCAACTTATAAAATTTATACTAATTTCCAGTTACAACCTAGTTGTAATTCATTAAATTTTTAGTTACAACCTAGTTGCAATTCATGAGTAATTCCCACGCTGCACGAATCGCAAAGTATATCTAATGGTGAAAGAGGCGACTGATACTTAACTAAAAATCAGATGCCTGATTTCTAGCAAAACCGTTTTTTCTATTCCTAAGTTCTTCCTATCCTAGGAACCAAACAGGCTCAACATGTGAATCCGAAGAAAGTAAAAGACAATAGCTACTCGTCGTACCGTCCTTTGTCTTTACGATCCGCGAGCACGTATGTGCAACACCTCACATTACACGTTATTACAGCATCTCCGCCCGCGTTTTTAGAGCGTTTTTTAATATTTGAACGCTGAAAATTGGGTCAGTCGCGTTCACGGGACGCAAGTTTTATTTGAATCTGGACCAACTTTGGTTTGGACTTCTCAGACCGATCCCGGGGCGTCGGAAATGCGCCAGAAACACCGGACGAAACGAATTCGGTGAAAAACAAACGCTCGGCTCGTGGACCCGCTCTATCAGCGACCGAAGCCGAGTCGTCATCCTTTTGCCTCGGCGTCCGCGAAGGACCGCCAGACAATAATTTTTTTCTATTCCTAAGAGCATCTCCACTCGCCTACTCGGGAGACCGATCCGGACACCGAATTTCAGTCTAGACGCCGAAAACTGGTTTCGGCCGGATTTGGGCCATTTTTGGTCTGGACTACCCAGGCCAAACCCAGGTTTCCGGGTAGGCCCTGGGCACGCCGGACTCAGCGAAATCGGCGAAAAAAATCAAAGCGGTGCGTGGATCCGTCGAGTCAGTGACGTAAGCTGAGTCGTCGTCATCCTCGAAACCACGCGGCGACCGCCTAGCAATAACTGCCCGACGCGTCGGCCACGCGTCGGCGATTTACGGCGCCACCGTCGCCACCTCGGCTCCCGCGACGGACCGGCGGTCACTAACTTCCCGCCGTTTCCACTTTTGCCGCCCTCGCCGCTACACCCCTCCCGCCATTCTTCCGGCCTATAAAAGCCGTACATCTTGCCGTCTCTCTTCACAGCCCCTCACACCACCACAACTCCGGCGAACTTCGGGCATCCGCACCTTTTTTCCTCAACTCCGCCGAGAAGCCATGGCCGGCTGACGCATGCTGTCGCCGTGGAAAGCCCGGCTGCTCCGCGAGGCGCGCTATACGGCCCCGCCGGACACTCGTCTCCCCCTAGGCTAGAAACTCAGCGTCGGCGGGATCCCCGTTCCGCCGGTGCCGGACGGGCAGGACCTTGCCGGAGAGATCCAGGCGGCTATCGCCGCCATGGAAGACCCAGAACTCGCCGGAGAGATCCAGGCCACTATCGCCGCCATGCAAGGCCTGGCACTCGCCGAGGATCGGGACAACCTGGTCTTCTGGAGGCAGTTTTTTGCCGGCAGGCGCCTCGAGGAACTCGCCCGACACGACGAACCGCCGGGCTCGCCGCCGCCGCGTAACAATATGGCTTACCGCCGCCGCTGGTGGAGCGTTCCAGGGCGTACTCTCGCCGGAGTCATGGCGCACATCGAGGCCGGCAACAACCCCCGCCTCGGCCTGTAGTTGCGGCGTCCGGCGTCGACCAAGGCGGCGTCCTTTCCAAGTGAAAACAGATGTACTATGTACCCCCTCACCTAGTTTAATGAAATTCCGCCTATGTTCGCCCATATTTTGCCGAGTTTAAGTGAATTTAGCCAAACTTAGGAACACGGCCTGAGTACGCGACTGGACGACTGGGCGTACCTAGACCGAAAACGCGATTCGTCCGGCCTAAAATCGGTCCGGTTTTCGGCCTAGATACGCCCAACGAGTGGAGATACTCTAAGTTCTTCCTATCCTAGGAACCAAACAAGCTCAACATGTGAATCCGAAGAAATTAAAGGACAATAGCTACTCGTCGTACCGTCCTTTGTCTTTACGATCCGCGAGCACGTATGTACAACACCTCACATTACAGGTTATTAGAGCGTCTTCACCCGTGTTTTTTATGTTTGAATATTGAAAATTGGTTCAGTCGCGTTCACAGGACACAAGTTTTGTTTGGATCTGGATCAACTTTGGTTTGGACTTCTCAGGCCGATTCCGGGGCGCCGAAAATGCGCCGAAAACACCGGACAAAACGAATTCGGTGAAAAACAAACGCTCAGCTCGTGGACCCGCTCTGTCAGCGACCGAAGCCAAGTCATCATCCTTCCGCCTCGGCGTCCGCGACGGACTGCCAAGCAATAACTGTCCATATCGTCGACCATGCGTCGCCGTAATGGCGCGCCACTGCCGCCTTGGCTCCCGCGACGGACCGCCAGGAAATTACTTCCCGTCGTTTCTCTTTTTCCGTCCACGTCGCTACACCCCTCCCACCCATGCCGCTACACCCCTCCCACCTTCGCCGATCACTTCGGCTTATAAAAGCAACTTCTCCCATCTCTCTCCACCGCGAACTCCAACTCCGGCGAGAAGAGAACCATGGCCGAGAGGTTCCCCGACGATCCCACGGCGGCGAGCGGCTTCGACCGGCACACGCTCAAGCCCTGGAAGGCCCGGATGCTCCACGATGTCGGGTACATGGCGCCGCCGGACACCCGGAACCCGCCCGACTGGAAGCTTAGAGCCGGCGGTATCCCCGTGCCGCCGGTGCCGGCCAACGAGGAGATGGTCGGGGAGATCCAGGCCGCCATTGCGGCGATGGATGACCCGGAGCTCACCGAGGACCCCGACAACCTTGTCTACTGGGAGCAGTTCTTCGCCGAGCGTCGACTCCGGGAGCTCGCCCACCACGAAGGGCCGCCCGACACGCCACTAAGCGTAACAATGCGACGACGCGACGGTGGTGGTGGAGTGTGCCGGGATGGACGCTCACGGCCATCCTGGAGCACATCGATGCCGACAACCACCCCAGGCTCGGCTTCCCACGCTCGCCGGCGCCGCGGCAAGGGCGAGGCGGAATCCTCCGGCCAACTGGATGCCTAGGAGGATGGCCAGCCTTAGCTCTTCCTCCATCGCTGCCTCGGCCTCCCGCTCGCACGGGTCCGCGCCGGCGCGGTCGCCTCCCCTTCGACCAGTCAAGCGGGAGGCCGACACGCCGGTCCGCTCGCCGTCGCGAACAAGATCACGGGGCATCGTCATCAACGAGCCCCGCGCACCCTCGCCGCCCACTGGTCGTCCTCGCCTTCGTCAGCTGAAGCCAAAGCCGGTGGACTAGGCGATACCCGTCGACAAGGACGCCTTCACCATGAAGATGTCGATGGAGAGCTCCCTCCAGGACGCGGTGCCGCCGCCGTCGATGCCAGAGCCGGACATCCTCGCCTGGTCCAGGACGGACTGGGAGCAGGCGGAGCAAAGCCGTGTCCAGCGCCAACAGGAGGATGCCGAGCGCCAGGCCAGGTCCCGCCGCCAGTTTGCCTACCAGGGTACGCCGCTCGTCGTCCTCGACGACGCCGGCCCGTCGTACTAGCATTGGAGGTACGACGACGACGACCATATGATGTGTGGCTCTGTGATGTAGAGCCTGTTGAGAGACCCCAAGAGGAAGGTGTGATGAGCACAGTAGCAAGTTTTCCTTCAGTTATGAAACCAAGGTTATCGAACCCGTAGGAGTAAGGAAACAACTCCAAGGTGTTGCTAACAACTTGAAACCTGCACAACACAAACTCAATACTTTGCCCCAACTTACAGTGAGGTTGTCAATCTCACTAGTTTATTGAAAATAAAGGATTAAACGTATGATGTGGAAGATAATATTTGCTTGTAGAAAGTAAATAGTAACAGGATAAACAGTAGATGGTGTATCAATGATAAAGGAATGGACCGGGGTCCATAGTTCACTAGAGGTGTTCTCCTTAAGATAGATAGCATGCTGGGTGAATAAATTACAGTGGGGCAATTGACAAATTAAAAAAGCATAACAATGCATATACTAGACATCTTGACTACTATAAGATTTGATTGGACATTACAACAATATACATAGACCATAATCCAACTATATCTATGACTAATAATCCACCTTCAGGTTATCATCCAAACCCCCTTCGGTATTAAGTTGCAAGCAACAGATAATTGCATTAAACAATGTGTGTAAAGTAAACAATACAATTACCCCATGGACAAAGGATTGCTGTTTTCTCCGTAGTAGCAACAGCACATATACAACCTTACAGATTTCTGTCACTTTCCTAGATTACTAGAGGCATAAACCTACTATCGAGCATAAATACCCCCTCTTGGAGTTGCAAGCATCCACTTGGCCAAAGCATCTACGAAAAACGGAGAGCATGCAAGATCACAAATAACATAGACATAATAGAATCAATAATCAATCTGACATAGTATCTCAATATCCATCGTATCCCCGCAAACACAATATGTATGATTACAAATAGATGATCTTGATCATGAACGGATCTCACAAGATCTAAACATGATAGCACAAAGGAGGAGAAACAACCATCTAGCTACTGTATGGACCCATAGTCCAAGGGTGAACTACTCACGCATCACTCCGGAGGATGGCATGGTAATAAAGAAGGCCTCTGGGATGATCTCTCCCCACCGGTAGGGTGCCGGGAAGAGCTTCAGATCCCCCTGATATAGGGACGATGGTGGCGGTGCTTACTGACTGTTTCATGGAGATTTGATCGGGTACTTAGGGTTTCTGCATCAGGGTGCTTTTATAGGAGAAAGGGCTAGGTCGGTGGGCGTCCGAGGGGCCCACACCTGGTAGCGGCGCGCCCTAGGGGGTGGCCGCGCCAGCCCTAGGTGTGGCCACCTCGTGGCCCCACTTCGGTTGCCCTTTTCACTCTGTCTTCCTTCTGGTAAAATGTTGACTTTGGCTTTTGTCCTGTACAATTCTGAGAATATTTCCTTACTAGTTTTTCTAAAACCAAAAACAACAGAAAACAATCAACTGGCACTGCGACATCTTCTCAATAGGTTAGTTCCAGAAAATATATAAAAATACCTCAAAGTGTAGACAAAACATAAGAAAGTCAATACAAAACAAGCATGGAGCATCAAAAATTATAGATACGTTTACGACGTATAAAGCATCCCCAAGCTTAACTCCTGCTCGTCCTTGAGTAGGTAAGTGATAAAAAGAATAATTTTTGAGGTGACATGCACCATCACAATCTTGATCAAACTATTTGCAAAGCATTGATAGATGGGTTCAAAGTACTCTAAACATGAGCATGAAAGATGTAGTTCTAACAATAAGACAAAGCAACTATGTTGTAACATGAAAATGTACAAACAAAGATCATGAATAACAATGCATTGAAAGACGTTTGTTTGTTTCATATATAGAAAACATAGCATGTGTGATATTCAACTTGTTTTTCATGGAGTAGCAAAACATAAATGCATAGGACACCTTCAAAGTTCATAAGGGTCACTAGAAACAAGTAGTTTAAAAACAAGCAATATCAACATTATGAATCAATCAATAAGTTTTGGGACAATGCACATAAAACTAAGAATGATAACTATGCTCTCTTAATTGGTGCATAAAGATAGAACATGGAGACTCAACATAAAAGTAAGAAGAAAGGCCCTTCATAGAGGGAAGCAGGGATTTCAAGTTTCATAAAGAGCTTCCAAAAATTATTAGCTTTCAGCTCTCATTGCCCCTATCATAAGCATCTTGAAGTGATTAAGGTTAAAGTGAAACATATATGAAGTATATGCTTGACAGGTCATAAGTTGGCAATCTCATGTCCCTTGAGTACGAGGGTCGTTCCTCATGCTACTCAACTTTAGTCACAAACAAGTTCTTGTCATTGTAAGTATATGTGTGTCATAGAGAACCGCCAACAGGGTACCCCTTGCCCCATGACACAGGAGCTATCCCATATCAAAATGACAAGGCAACAGACAATGAGCATCTCAGTGATATTTTTATTTGCTATTTGCATAGGTTTTTATTGAGGATGCTTCAAAGTTTGCTCATTATGGTTATGCTGCAAGTGTTCATCATGATTAGGCATGGCTTAGGCTAGATGCTCAGGCGTTTCTCTAACACATATACAATACTCCATGGACTTACAAGGTCCCCTTTTATTTCACACCACCGACATCTGTAAACAAAAGATCATGATATCAACTGGGTAATATGTACAAGTGTTGAAAGTGTTCCCCATGACAGCATGGTTCTGCTAATTCCCAACTTATGAGTGCAAGCATATAGACAACATAGATGACACTATGGTTCAAGCTTACTAGGTGCAAGAAGTAAAGTGTGCCATCAAGTTTGTGAGATCTTTAATCACTAATTTTCTCATAACAAGTTTAATTTGGAAGATAGATAAAAACATGAATATACTTGGAATGGTGTAACACACCATGCATAGAAATTTATAGTGGACTCTTTTGAATAACTTGGTTTCTTGGGAGTTGGATGCATGAGTAGATCTTACTCAATACAAGTGGAGGCTAGAAAAAGACTAGGAGAGAACAACTAAGAGAGCAATAATGGTCATAATCATGCAAAGCGATAAAACATTATCAATTAAAGCATAACATGATATCACAAGTCAAAAACTAAATGATCATAGAGGCTAGGGTTACTGGTTCATAGTCATAACATGGTGTAAGAATGTGCCAAGTCAACACAAATAAAGCATCAAAGGAGAATACCACAATATTATGCTTTTGTATGCTAAAACAACGCGTGATTATTTCAAGGCACATTAAGTAATCTCAATTGTTTGGAACAAGTCATGCTATAACAATAATCACTAAGCATAAGGTCAAAACAACATCTAGCATGACATGATAAAGGCTAAGCCATAGTCAAAACAAGCTCCCTTTTGTACCACTATGAGCATGAAACTCTCTACTCTTTTCCAACATCAATCAACTTATTTGAAACAAAAATGCGAATGCGGGGGTCCAACTAATTTATTCAGCAAACCAAACAAAAGAAAACTAAAAACAAAAGCTAAGACGCTCCAAGAACAACACAAAAGTGCATGAAGCAATAAAAATAAAGTGTCTAGAAAGAGACCTGAGATTTTTATTGATGAAGAAGGGGATGCCTTGGGCATCCCCAAACTTTGACGCTTGTACCTCTTGAATATTTCTTGGGGTGACACGGGGTGGCATCCCCAAGCTTGAGTTTTTGTCCATTCTTCATCTCATCACATCATTCTTACCCTACACTTGAAAATTTCCTTCATACAAAACTTCACACAATCTTCATTAGAAACATTAGTGTTGAAAGGATACGGATGTAGCCTAGAGGGGGGTGAATAGGCGATTAAAACTTTTCCTAGAGTGGCTCAACAAGGGCGGAATAAAACTAGTGTTTACTTTGTTAAGCACAACCTAGAACAACTAAGGTTCACCTATGTGCACCAACAACTTATGCTAAGCAATACAAGCAATCAAAGTGATAGCAAGATATATATTACTTCAAGCACGAAGGCTATCACCATATAAAGTGCATAAGTAAAAGCTCGGGTATAGAGATAACCGAGGCACGCGGGGACGACGATATTTTACGGAGTTCCTCCCAACATGGAGTACGTCTCGTTTGGAGAGAGTGGTATCAAACCACCAACGCCACAAAAGGCCTCCCTTATTCTCCGGTGAATCTCACCCCAATGGGATCGATTCACGCTTCCACTATCGGTGCACTTGTCGGTGGCAACCGGAACCTCTCACAAGGTTGGGGCACTTCTCCACAACTTGGAGGCTCCCAACAAACGCCACAAAAGGCCTCAACAAATACCACCAAGTCCACAATGCCACCAAGGCCACAAAACCGTCTAGGGTTTCAAGAACCCAAGAGGGACAAGCTCCAATGAGCAATTCAAACCAAATCCTCCGAGGAGAAATCAAACCGATGCAACAAATGCAAATGGCAAGAACACCACAAAGATGCTCAAATACCTCACTCTCAAGTTTCAACAAAGCTACCAAAGCTATTGGGGGAACAAGAAAGGAGAAATCAAAGAGAGACACAAAATACCCCAAAATCTAGATCCCCAAAGATACACTCACAAAGAGATGTTTTGGTTTGGTCAAAACATAGATCTAGATCTCCTCCAACAACCCCTCAAATATTTGCAAGAAACAATGGAGGGGTGTGTAGAAATCAAGCTTAAAGAGTAGAGCAAATGAGGGCAAAGCTTGGGCAAGAAAAGGAGGAAGAAGTAACCCTAAATAAAAATGGGGCAAGGCTATTTAAAGAGAGGGACTGATTCTGCCCGTTGGGGCAATTTTCTAGACGGTCCGGTAGTACCGGATTGGGCCGGTACTACCGGACCCAACTACCAGACAGCAGCGAGCGAGGCAGAGAGAAAGAAGCAGCAGGTGGCGCAGCAGCCAGCAGTGAACGCGCATGTGCGCGCGCATGCGGGCGGCAGCGGGGCCCGCGCGGGCCAGCCAGCAGCAGGCAGCGCATGCAGCAGCAGTGCAGCGCCCGCAGCGCGTCAACGCCCGCGCGCGCGCAGCAAGCGCAACAGTAGCAGCGGAGGGCGGGCCCAGCGGCCAGCGGCGTGGGAGCGGGGTGGTAGACGCGCGTGGGTGCGCATGCAGCAGCGAGGCAGAGCAGCGCGGCAGCTGCGGGCCCAGCTGCGGGCGGCGCATGCGAGCGCGCGCAAGGAGCCAGCGCGCGAGCGCGTGGTGCGAGGCGGCGGGAGAGGGGCTGGTCAACGCGCGGCCGCGGCAGGATCTAGATCTAACAAAATATCTGGGAAAGAAACTGGGTCGGCCGGTAGTACCGGCCCACCCGGGCGGTACTACCGGGCCGGTCCGGTAGGACCGGAAAGTGGTACCGGGCCAGACTGAAGAGGAGCGGGCCGGATCAGGTGTGTCCGGTACTGGGCCCGGTAGTACCGGACAGGCCAGGAAAAATCTTTTTTCTTTTCTTTTCAATTTAAATAAAGCAAATATTCAATCAGTCATAACTTTTAAACGGTAGCTCTGATTGACCCGATTCTAATTGCGTTGGATAAAGGACGGCAAGGGCTTCTCAATAAAAAGTGGAAATATTGATTATCACCAAGTGAGAAAGTATCAAGTAGAATAATGTGAAATACCTCACTTGGTGAGAAACCGAAAAGTCGCATAAATTAAAATTGCAACGAGATACAAACGGAAGATCCGATTTTGATGAACAAGAGCTTGTTATGGAGATTACCACAAGCTCTATATCCTCACATGGATAATACCAAATAACAACCAAATACGATGATGCAAGTATGCAAAGGTTTGAGCTCTCTCCGAACGATGTGACCGAATTACTCATACGAGAGCCCCTCTTGATAGTACGGTTATCTATCCTAAACCCGGTCTCACACACACAACGTGAAACCGGCAAAAGGGAAAACCTATCAAGATTATACCTTTGCCTTGAGCAATCCACTTGAGCTCGATGTAGACGGTCTTGCCCTTCTCAAGATGGAACGCCTTTCTTAATTCCTCATCATCGACCTCGCATATTGAGCTTACCCAACATATCTTCTTTGCATTTCATCGACCTTGAAGCCAACACATGCTCCAAGCGATGCCAATGGACAAATCCTACAAGTATAACTTAGTACACACGTTAGTCCATAAAGATTGTCATTAATTACCAAAACCACACATGGGGGCCCAACATGTTCTTTCAAGTGTATTCAAGATAATAAGCCTTTGGGTTTAGTTTCAACACAAGTAAAACTTTCATTAAAACACAAGCTACTGTAGCAATTCCTTCTAAAAGCTCAAGTGATCAAAGAGAACTCAAAAAGAAACCGATTAAGAGGCAAATGCAAATAATGGGAAAATCTTTCAAAACAGACCAGCAGGTAAAATCAGATTTTTTCGAAGACCTTCTGTTGCTCAAATAGAAAAGTGTTGAACTAACGAAAGTTAGATAATAATGGCAGCAAGTTTTCCCTCAGTTATGAAACCAAGGTTATCGAACCAGTAGGGGTAAGGAAACAACTCCAAGGTGTTGCTAACAACTTGGACCTGCACAACACAAACTCAATACTTTGCCCTAACTTACAGTGGGGTTGTCAATCTCAGTGGTTTGCTGAAAACAAAGGATTAAACATATAATGTGGAAGATAATAGTTGCTTATAGAAAGTAAACAGTAACAGGGTAAACAATAGATGGTGTATCAATGATAAAGGAATGGACCGGGGTCCATTGTTCACTAAAGGTGTTCTCCTTAAGATAGATAGCATGCTGGGTGAACAAATTATAGCGGGGGAAATTAATAGATTGAGAAAGCATAACAATGCATATACTAGACATCTTGACTCTTATGAGATTTGATTGGGCATTACAACAATATACATAGACCGTAATCCAACTGCATCTATGACTAATAATCCACCTTCAGGTTATCATCCGAACCCCCTCCAGTATTAAGTTGTAAGCAATAGATAATTGCATTATGCAATGTGTATAAAGTAAACAATACAATTGCCCCATGGACAAAGAATTGCTGTTTTCTCCCTAATAGCAACAACATATCTACAACCTTAGATATTTATGTCACTTCCCTAGATTACTAGAGGCATGAACCTACCATCGAGCATAAATACTCCCTCTTGGAGTTGCAAGCATCTACTTAGCCAAAGCATCTATGAAAAACGGAGAGCATGCAAGATCACAAATAAAACAGACATGATAGAATCAATAATCAATGTGACATAGTATCTCAATATCCATCGTATCCCCGCAAACACAATATGTATGATTACAAATAGATGATCTTGATCATGAACGGAGCTCACAAGATCTAAACATGATAGCACAAAAAAAGGAAAAATAACCATTTAGCTACTGTATGGACCCATAGTCCAAGGGTGAAATACTCACACATCACTCCGGAGGTTGGCATGGTGATGAACAAGGCCTCTAGGATGATCTCTCTCCTCCGGCAGGATGCCGGAAAGAGCTTCAGACCCCCCCGATCTTGGGACGATGGTGGCGACGGCTACAGACTATTTTGTGGAGATTTGATCAGGTACTTAGGGTTTCTGCATCGGGGTGCTTTTATAGGCGAAAGGGCAAGGTCGGTGGGCGCCCGAGGGGCCCACACCTGGTGGCGGCGCGCCCTAGGGGTTTGTCGTGCCAGCCCTAGGTGTGGCCACCTCGTGGCCCCACTTTGGCTACCCTTTTGACTCCGTCTTCCTTCTGGTAAAATATTGACTTTGGCTTTTGTCCCGTCCAATTCCGAGAATATTTTCTTACTAGCTTTTCTAAAACCAAAAACAATAGAAAACAATCAACTGGCACTGCGGCATCTTGTCAATAGGTTAGTTCCGGAAAATATATAAAAATACCTCAAAGTGTAGACAAAACATAAGAAGGTCGATACAAAATAAGCATGAAGCATAAAAAATTATAGATACATTTACGACGTATCACCAGGGCAGGTCCCGCCCACCATACGACGGCGGCGACGACGGCAAGACCGACCCCGACCACATCTGCTTCTACAGCAACTTCGGCATGTGAAGCGGTGTCCGACGGCATCGACATCAGCCTCGGCATAGGCATAGGCCTTTTTAAGTATTTTTTAGTTGTCATTAGCCTAAATACAGTTAGAATTCGGGTGTTCGCCCGAATTTGATGTAATATATATGAATTCGCCCTTTATTAATGAAAACCGCCTATATTCACCCAAAAATTTCCGAGTTTGGTTGAATTTTGGCCAAGCGCGGGAACTCGGCCTAAGAATGCGAGTGAAAAACTCGGCATTTCTAGACAAAAAACTAGTTTCGTCCCGCAATAGTTATGTCCGGATTTCGGTCTAGAGACAGCCAACGAGTGAAGATGCTCTTAAGGGTTATCCGGTAACGTATCTCGCGCTGAATACATGCCAGTAAATATTATGATGTTCAACATCGCTAATGTCTGCCAGCCACGTACGATATAAGCTGCCAAACTGGCTAGCTATACATTGTCGTGGCAGTCAAGTAAAAACGAACTAAAAACATCTCTAACCCATTCCCAAAACGGCTATAAACGAGTAAATTTACTCCTTTAGCGGCCACCGAAACGACTCCCTATCACCGTTAGAGGAGAATAAATATAGGAGTCATCGTTTTTGACTCCTATATTTAGGCGGTCATGACCTTGACTCTATAATTTTTTCTCTCCCCCACCCTGTCCTCTGACGCCGGCCGATTGCCCTCCCCAACATCCTTCGCCGGATCTGTACTTCGCCAATGGCCAACTATCCTCTGTTCTTCTCCGGATAGCCTACATCGCCGAAATCGGCCACCACGAGCCATTTTCCCTAGCCGCAAATCCGTCGCCGAGCTTCGCCGGATTCGACGCACCGTGGTCGGGATTCGCTAGGATACGGCAGGATCCTCAAGGCCAAGCACCTTTCGGCATGACTACCCGCTGTTGGAACTCCCCGGCCGAGCTCGCAGGAGCGACGCCGCGAGCACCCGCGCCGCCACTTGCTCCGACAGTTGGTCCCCCTCCCTTGGACTCACACCGGCACCTGCAGCCGCGCCAGCCCTTGGACCCGCACCGACACCTTCCCATACCGACGCCGCCGGAACAAGGTGAGGAAGAGATAAGCTTCATGGTTCTTCGTAGCATTTTGTTTAAAACTTGTCAATTTTCTAATCTAGATGATTCTTCATAGCAAAGTGAAGAAGAAAAAAGCTACATGGTTGGAGTATTTCGCGTGGCATCATCAAATAATTGTTGGAGGTGACCAATCGTTCCAACAATTTTGGAAAGAAATACATGCCAATTTTAATCAAAGAATTAGTGGAGATGCTAGATCATTAGTATCGCTTGTAAATAGGTGGACCTCGCTAGTAAAATGCTCCAATGCGGCCGACTAGAATCTATGAATAAATAGAGCTTGCTAGTATGAATAATGGTGTATGAACATTGAGCTTGCAAGTTAGGATGATGCTATCACTATGTATGACTAATTTATATATATATATATATATATATATATATATATATATATATATGAACTATGAATCTTTATGTGATATGTTTTCAAGTATTCATGTGCTCAACTTTGTAAATTTTGTTAAAAAAAATTTTACTCCTCTAAATTATTGGGGATCGGTTCCGCGGTGCAAAATTTAGAGGAGTATATTTACTAATCTAAAGGATATGGAGCCTTTTTCTTCTGTGAATTTTTGTGGATGGGTTAGAGATGCTCTAAGAGCACATCTAACAATGGTATTGAAGCGCCAAACCGTTAAAACTTGCTGGGTGTATGGTTTTGGACCATTTTTTCATCTAGTCTTTCCGTTTAGACATATAAGACATTTTAGTTTATGAAATGAATATATCTAGACGTATTTTAGTGTATATGTTTACTTCAAACCTCTACAAATCTATACACTAAAATATGTCTAAATATATTTAAGTTAAAACATCTTATATTTTTGTAGGGAGGGAATAGAACAGACGCGGTAAAAATCCACGGATGTGTAAATATTTTGTGGGATTTCCTAATTCTCAGGGGCGTGAGGTCTTCTTCCGTTGATTTGGCTACGTACGTTAAGATTGGTGCCCACATGCTATCCTTGCATTTGGCCCGTAGTTTGTCATGCGAATTGTTTTTTGGTGTCATGGCTCGTGCGTTTTATCATTGCCTTGGGTGGGTGAGTACTTTTTGCTCTAGCTGTTTGTTGGCCAATGTACCGGGCTACAATAGCCTTTTTCTTTTTTTCTTTGTTTTGTTTTAGCTGTTTTTGTTCGGTCATGTTTTGCTGTTTGTTGGTTATTATTGGTTTGTCGACATATTTTATCAGTGTCATGCAGTTTGGTGTTTGATCGGTAAGCAACGACTACTATAAATCGACCGCTCAAAAATATTGTGTGGATGTGGCTTTTTGAATTTTTCTAGCTTGAAATTTTCACATAGTTGATTTTTTTGCAGCTCATTTTTGTACGTTGTTCCTATGTTTTGTCATCCTCTTATTTTTATATAATTGAAAGGATATAGATGCCGCCTAGAGGGAGGGGTAAATAGACGGTTTAAAAACTTTTTAGAGAGTTGCTTAACAAATGCGAAATTAAACTAGCGTTTATTTTGATAAGCACAAAACCTAGAATAACTAGGTTTCATCTATGTGCACCAACAACTTATGCTAAGCAATACAAGCAATAATGTGATAGCAAGATATAGATTACTTCAAGCACGGAGTCTATCACAATGTAAAGTGCATAAATAAAGAGCTCGGGTATAGAGATAATCGAGGCACGCGGGGACGACGATATTTTATCGAGTTCCTCCCAACATGGAGTACGCCTCGTTTGGAGAGGGGGTGGTATCAAATCACCAACGCCACAAAAGGCCTCCCTTATTCTCATGTGAATCTCACCCCAATGGGATCGATCCACGCTTCCACTATCGGTGCACTTGTCGGTGGCAATTCGGAACCTCTCACAAGGTTGGGGCACTTCTCCACAACTCAATTGGAGGCTCCCAACGGACAAGCTTAGAAAAGCTCCACAACTTAATTAGAGGTCTGATGACCCACAAGTATAGGGGATCGCAACAGTCTTCACGGGCAGTATTACCCTATTTATTCATTCGACACAAGGGGAGCCAAAGAATACTTGCAAACCTTAACAACTGAGTTGTCAATTTAGCTGCACTTGGAAATAGTTCTTACTCACAAAAGTTTATCAGTAGCAACAACGACAGCAAAACAGGAGCAATAGTAACAGTAATAGCAAACAGTGGGGTATGAGTGCGGTAGGCATAGGGATGGATGGACGGGCGTTGCATGAACAAGTCTAAACATGTAACTTCAAGATATAGGGCAATTGCAGATAAATAGGAATAATCATCCAAGTACTAAATAATCATATGCATGTGCTCCATATATAGTCATGCGTGCTCGCAATGAGAACTTGCACAACATCTTTTGTCCTGCCAGCCCGTGGCAGCGGGGCCTCTAGGAAACTATTGTTAATTAAAGTGCTTCTTTTAATAGAGCATCGGAGCAAAGAATTAACACTCTGTGAACACACGTGATCCTCACACCACAGCCATCCCCTCTAGTTGTCCCAATTTCTGTCACTTTGGGGCCTTTGATCCGGACAATGATATGTGTACACAACTTGCAGATAAGATTACAAACAATACTATCATAATGATTCAATAATAAGTTCATATCTGAGATCATGGCACTCAGGCCCTAGTGACAAACATTAAGCACAACAAGTTGCAAAAAAGTCAAATAGCACTAATAGAGATACTATGCACCATGCCCTAACAATCTTATTCGATTACATGATAGAACTCATCCAATTCCTACCATTCCCATAGCCTACAGCGGGGGATTACTCATCCATGGATGAGGGAAACATTGATGGTTGATGGAGAGGCGTTGGTGATGACAATGGCGATGATCCTTCCCAAATTACCCATACCGGCAGGGTGCCAGAACATAGTTTCTGGTTACGAATCACGGCTTTTAGTGGTGGCGGCACAGCAGAACTCTTCCTGGAAAAACGACCAACCCCCCTCGTTTTTTAGGTCAAGAGGCTTCTTATAGGCGAAGAGGGAGCCTGAGGGGGTGTCTGGGGTGGCCGCACCCCCTAAGCGCCGCCAGGCATGGCCCGCGCCTGGCAGGGGTGTGGGCCCCCCAGTCCTCCACTCCGTCTCGTACTCTGGCTCCGTGGATCTTCTGGTGAAATAGGATTTTTGGCATATTTTCTGGGGGTTTTCCTGATAGTTGATTTTCTGCAAAAAAAACTAGACACCAAAGTAATTCTGCTAAAAAGAGCGTCAGTCCATGTTAGTTGTATCCAAATCACACAAGTTTAGAGGAGAAACAATAGCAGAAGTGTTCGGGAAAGTAGATACGTTTTGGACGTATCAACTCCCCCAAGCTTAGCTTAATTGCTCGTCAATTGAGAACTGAGTGCGATAAAAGAACTTTCACGAACACAATTGCTTCATATGATGTATATATTCTCAGCACAGGAGTAGATACTTAAACCATTCATAATAAGAAGTATGCAACTAAGTCTACTCAATAGTTACTGCAAGCTATGAAGAGAAACCAACTCAATAATAATAAGTAGCATGAAACATAAACATAAGCAACATTGCAATGCTCATAAAAAGGTATGATAGAGTTCTATGTCGCTTGCCTTTGTTTGTAGAGCACAATATAAATTCCAAGGCACCTCTGAAGTTCACATGAAGACTAGAAGTAAAGATATCAGAGATACAAGCATCAAAGTCATGACATAATTAACCAAGTTTTGAGGGAAACACAAGAATGACAACTATGCTCTCAAGAGGGTGCTCATAGAATAAGTGGTGACTCAACAAGGAAGTGAAAAGGGTTTTGAAAAGTTTGAAGGGCTTCCAAATGCTAAAAGTAAGGTACTCACTAGCTCTGATCTCTCATTGCCCCTATCATAGGCATCTTTATGTGGTTAAGGTGAAAGTGAGGTCCAATATGAGTTATATGCTTAACAGACCATAAACTGGAAATCCCATGTATCTTGAGTACAAGGGACGCTCCGCATGCTACTCAACTTTAGTTACCTGTAAGTTCTTGTCATTGTAAATACATGCATATCATAGAGAACCGCCAACGGGGTACTCCTTATACATGATACAGGAGATATCCCATAATCAAAATGACAAGGCAAGCAGACAATGAGCATCTCAACGATCTTTTTATTTACTATGTGCATAGCTTTTTATTGAGTATGCTTCATAGAATGCTCATTATGGTGATGCTGCAAGTTTCCACCATGATTATGCATGGTTTAGGCTAGCGGCCCAGGCATTTCTCTAACACATATATATACTCCATGAAATCACAAGCTCCCCTTTTATTTCATAACGACGACATCCACACACAAAAGAGCAAGGTATCAACTGGATATGTATCCATAAGTGTTGAAAGCGTTCCCCGTGACAGCACGATTCTGCTAACTCCCAACCTATAATTCACAAGCATATAACTTTCATGGATAGGTCACAATGGTTCAAGATTATTAAGTGCAAGGAATAAAGTGTGCCATCAAGATCGTGAGAGTTTTACTAACTAACTTTCTCAAAACAGACAAACATTTTATTTGGAAAAAAACAGGACATAATGAATATACACTGAAATAGCAAATGATGTTAATAGGTGGGTATGGTGGACACTGTTGGAAATAATGGTTTTGGGGAGTTGGATGCACAAGTAGAGCTCATACTCAGTGCAAGTGAAGTCTAGCAATAGAGAGGGAGCGACAAACGAGAGAGCAATAACTGTCATAATAATGCTTGCAACAAAACAAGACTAATTATGGCATAAAAGTGGTACAAGAACTCTGAGGCAAAATAAATCGTCGAGGCTTGCTGACTATTGTTTAGTCATATGCATGCGTGAGCATGTGCCAAGTCGATTCACATGAAACTTCCAGAGGAGGATACCACAATATCATACCAAAATATGAATAAAACAATGCAAGCAAACATTCATATGACATGCTACAAACTATTAGCAAGATGGAGCTAATCAGAAACAAGCAAGAACTACTAAGTATTCATAATAACATACACCGTACATGAACAGACTAAGCATGCTCACAATGATGAGTATATGTACAAAAATGAAAACAAATAGAGTTCGTTACCAGCCTCTTACCACACCTCAAGTTGTCTTAATCTTCATTATTGCCCTTCACTTGTATGACTTGAATAATAACATGAAATCAAAATCCACTGAGGACGGCTGAACCCTACAAAGAACTCATAAAACCAAAGAAGAAGAACAAATATTTTTGGTGTTTTCGATTTTTTAAAGCAAGCAAACAAAGCAAAAAAAATAGAGCAAAATCTTTTTGAATTTTTATTTAAGGCAAACCAAAGATAAAAGGAGAGAAACAAACCAAGAGAAACAACAAAAATATTTTTGGTATTTTTTTGTTTTGAGATAGCAGAAACAAAAACCAAAAAGAAAGCAAAACAATGGATATACAAAGAAACGACGAAACATGATAAGATGAGTGTTATGTCGGTATACCTCCCCCAAGCTTAGGCTTTTGGCCTAAGTGGGGCTCAACTCCATGGTGACCAAGAAGGTGCACCTCCGTAGTACGTCGAGGAGGCCCCTCCGTCCTGGTATGAACTCGAGGACTCCCCCGTGTAGTGTACAGAGGGTTCGTATGAGGGCGCGTCCCCCTTATAGTGTCCGTGGAAACCAAGAATGCGCATCTTGTCATCCATCTCCTCCTTGGAGCGTGACAAAGGTCCCTAGGAAATACTGAACAAAGTGGTTTGGGGGAGAGGGATCTCTCTCTCTTCCCCGTCAATAGACAGCATTCTATAAACCAAGCTCTCAAGGGTAGAGCCAGTAGTGACAAAGTGATGCAGTTTCATGGCAGCAAGATCAAGCCTCCGAGGAGCCAAAACTATATCATTTGGATCAACAACAAGGTCCAAGGCAGCAACAACACGTGCAACAATAATTCCCCCATAAATGGGTCCCTTAGCATCTAAACGACGAGCAATGAGAGAACCAAGATTGTACTTAGTTTCATTGTTGATCGTAGCAGCTATGAAGGCCAAATTATACTTGGAAATATTACTAGTGTTCTCCCTACCAAGAACACTAGTGGCAAGATAATAAGCAAAGTAACTGATGGCTGGGAGTTGAATATTTCTTATCTTTCCCCGTAGGGCTCTATGGTCATCATCATTGGTTATCCTGTGATAGAGCTCCAACAAATCAGTGGGTTGAGCTGGAATCTTCTTCGCCGACCCAGCTGTACCAAGTCCCAGGGCCTCACAAAATTTCTTCAATGTCATCGTGTAAGGCCTGCCATAAATTTTGAAAGACACATCTGGCTTGAACAAGCTGTTAGTAAAAGAGAAGCTCTCCACAAATGTTTTAGTGAGCGTTGCATATTGCACGCTCTCATCCTGCATATAGCTTGTTAGTCCAACACTCCGAACCAAGGTTAGAAAATCATCAAGAATCCTAGCAGCCCGCAAAAAGGTTAGGCAAGTAAAGGTGGAAGGGTGAGCATCCCCTTCATCTCCCTCGTCGCCGAATCGCGGTGTAATGAGATCCTCATTGTATGAGGGCCTAGCTCGGGAGGATGATATTGAAGGCCTTGCCCTTCTAGGTGCATCACTCTCAAATATTTCACCAAATGTGTGGTTTTCCATGACCTCTTTTCTTTTCTGAAATTTTTAAACAAACCAAGTGATTTCCAAGTTGATAAATGATGAGAAACTACTATAGGAATTTGCTAGAGGGATACACATGTATCAAAATTTAATCTCTAAGCATAGAACAAGCATGCAAGCTCACACAACCTGTCACCTATAGCAGCAAAATACTCAAGATACCAATCACAAATCTAGTTGGACAAGCGGAGGAGGCACATACCAAGGAGCAATCCCTCCAAAAATCAGCAGCAAAGGTAGGCTGAGCAAGGAGATCGAAAATCACGAGCAAGAACAACAGGAACTCGAGCTTGAGAAAGTTTTCCGGTGTTTTCGGGAGAGAGAAATAAGATGGCTGGGAGGAGGCACCTTGGAGGGGCCCAGGTGGGCCACACCCCAGCTAGGCGCCACCTGGGGCTGGACGCGCCCACCAGGGGTGTGCTGGCCTAGGGTGGCCCCCTGGGTCACTCCAGGTGTCCCTCTGCCCCTTTTTCTAGGAAAAAATTATTTTGAATTTTCTGAATTTTTTGGGAAACTTTATTTTTGGCTAATTTTTAGGGTATGAAAATTGATTTTCTCGCAGAAACAGATTTTTAGAAGAAGCAAAAGCAAACAAAACACCAAACTACAGAATTTCTAAGACACTCTTAGCAAGCAACTAACAAAACCAAAGCTAGCAAAAGGAAATGAAAATACCAGAAAGGAGAAAAATAAAAGAAAGCAAGTATAACCACAGTGAAAACATTATTTTGTTCATTAAAATCCTTTTGTTAACAAGGTTGATCAAGTCTTGTTACCAAAAAAATCTTATATGAAACAAAACTTTGCATTCCACAAGGTGATTATGTTACCTTATACTTGATAGCAATGGTCCCAATCATAATAGTTTGAAAATTTTCTTGTGGAATGGGACAATATATTTCTCCAACCTTGATGCTCTCAGTATTTTCAATGGAGTTCAGGCAATAGCTCCTAGCAACCTTATTGGGGAAATAAATAATATCCTCTTTTTCATTAATATTGAATGTTACTTGTCGTGGAAATGGTCACGGCAGATGCTGCAATCGGCAGCGAGTAGTAGAACGAGGGGCAAGGGCGGCCAGCCATCTGTGGTGCGAGATGAGGGCAAAGACACAGGGTTTTACCCAGTTTCGGCCTCCCGGAGGGTAAAGACCTACTCCTGCTAGATTGTATTATGAGGATGGTACAATGGGCGAGCTCGGCGGCGAGTCGCTTGGGTGTATGATGGAACGTATCTCTACACGCCCTGCAGGGAAGTTTATATAGGCTCACCTCCCCTAGGGTTTACATATCTCAACCGATTCGGTTAAAGCTTCGGTACTCGTTTAACCTAATCCGACTGGGCCTATCTACTCGCCTGGGCCTTCAGCTTCCAGTCGCTCGGTTCCTCGCTGGGCTTCAATCCCGTCGTCGTCTTGCAGGCCCACTCGCCAAGTCTTGGGCCAGTCGGAAACGTCATGCTGGGTATACCCCAGTAGGCACATCCCCATCAGTAGTCCCCGAGGCCGTCGTTGATTAGGCGTAGGTGGCTGCTGGGAGTCGGAGTATATGGCTTCAGGGTAGACATCCAGTCGAATCGTCGGTGGGATCCCGTACAAAGGAGAAAACCTGTCATCCAAGTCGCAACTCTGGCGAGTCGAGTCGGCGGAACACTGTCATAGTGAGTGGGTCGGCGAGTCGAGTGGCAGAAGTTGGACCTTTTAACCGTGGTCAAACTAGCCGTTGGGGGTAATCCAACGGTAACTTTTGGCGTAATCACCGCGTAGTAACGGCTCCCTGATTTGGCGGGTAACAACCGCTATATAAGAGGAATGGCAGGCGATCAGAGAACCACCTTCTCACCATTTCCTCCGACTGCGCGCACTTTTCGCCTCCCTTCGCATCGCGACCCAGCCGACCCGAAATCCCTCGACCCCCATGTGGCATCCCGCAAAACCACTACTAGAAAATCGCGTTGAATTTGTGCATTGCATCGTCATCATCATATGTTGTTTGTCTAAAACTATTTTCGCAAAGCCCGTTTTGTTTTCTAAAAATGCCCCGTCTTGTTTTCAAACTCAAACCCGGGTCGCCGGAATATTTTTGTTGTCTATTATTGGTTTGCAACGGTGCGATTACATTAAATAAAGCATGTAATTGTTTTAGTAGGGGCAGTCGAACGGGCCGTCCCGACCCGAACGACCACCCCCAGACTAAATCGGTCCAACCTCTAAATCCTATAGCTACCTATTAAACTACCCAACCCGCTGGCCACATCACCCCACCCAATGGCTAGGCGCCACCTCAACCTCTCCCTCTCCTCCACCACTCCCTAGCTGCCACGTGGCCATGCACCCACACACACAAGCACGCATGCGCGCACGCTGCAGCTCTCCCCGCGCCTGGGTCCCGCCTGTCGGTCGCCCCCACCTACCGCGCTACCTACCCGAATCCCGCCTCCCCCAGGTCGACCTCCCCTGCCTCCTTGGCCCACCACCAGCCCCACGTTCCCCCCTGCGACGCGCCCCCCACGCGGTCGGTCCCGGCCCCACGCCTGGGACCCACCCCGCAGCCCGCACATCCCTCCCCGCACGCGCCCTCATCGCCTCTTCTCCCCGAGCCCGCCCGCCGGAGCCGCCCCGACCCGCGCCTCGCCGCCTCGCCGCCACCGGCTGCGCCTCCTCTACTCCGAACCGGGCCAGCGCCGCCGCCCGCGCGTGCTCCTCCCTCGCCGTCGCTCGCCGCCGTTCCGCCTCACCTTCACCGCCCAGGTCCCGCGCCTCCTCGCGCGCAGCCTCACCGGCCAGCCTCCGTCCCCGCCGCCGAGCTCCTCCACCTGCGCGACCGCCCCGCCTCCGCCCGAGCCCCTGCCACGTCCGCCTCACCGACGGCCCCGCTCCGGCCGCGCGCCGCCCGTGTCGCCCGCCTCGGCGCCGTCCCCGCTCGATCCCCGCCTCCGGCCTCTCCCTCAAGCGCCGCCCCGACCCGCAGCTACCCCCAACCCACGCCCGCGGCCGTCCGCCTCCTCCGGCGAGCTGCCGCCGCCAGCGGGCCCCGCCGGCCACCGCAGCACCCCGCCGCTCGCCGCGGTTCCGCCGCCGCCTCCAGCGCCTCGCCGCCGACCCGCGGACCCCCCCCCCTCGCCGCCTGTGGACCCCGCGTCCCGAGCCGCCGCAGTACCCGACCTCGCTGCGCAACCGCTGACGCCATCGTCCTCCTCCTCGAGATCCCGCGTCCCCTGTGCCCCGCCTGGCCCACCTCGCCTCGAGCTCGTCCCTTCTGGAGATGCACCGTCGACACGCCAAGATCGTCCACCAAGACGCACAAATCCCGAACCGATGACCGAAGGGAACCATCTCGGAACGCCATGAGCTACTACCCGACCACCGAAGACGGAACTCCAAGTACGCCTTTTCGGACACCGAGACCCGCGAAGACCGAACCGGATGTCGATACCCCGAAGGCCGATCTCGCCGAACCCGAGAACTCCGCCGCGGTACCCGGGAGTCTCCTACACGGAACCATCGACGCCACATACGAGCTCGACACCGACAAACGAGTGGAACCCCGAGTACTTCGTCGTGGAACTTAGGGGCGATGACGCCGAATCGACAAGCTCTCCTTCACGGAATTCGAGAGGCCTGTTCGGGTGCCTGAAGACCAAACTCCGTCGAACCCTAACCAAGTACGTCGAGGCCCTGAAGACCCCGAAGCCGAAGGTCAACTTCAAGGGACGTCAAGCTCGTCGAGATTGCGGAACGACAAGCACTTCACCCCGGATGTCGAGATCGACCCGACCCGCGAATGCGACAAGATCCGCATGCGACAAGAATGGCACCGACCCGAAAGAATCCGATGCGCCCCGATACGAGCCAAGTTCTCCTTCCGAACGCCAAGCCCGCCGAGAACGACCCCGGAGTCCTAGAACGATCCCGCCGGGAACGAATCCGTCGAACCCTGGACCCCGAGACCGACCCCGAACCCCGGAACTCCAAGTTCATCGAGACCCTCCAATGTGTGAACCCCTTATCCGAGAACCCTATTTTATAAATGTCACCTATATAACTGTTGCATATAAATTGTTCATCTCGCATGCACATTCATGTGGTTTGGGGGCCTTATGCCGATTCACCTGATAATTAAATATGGGGCTCATATGCGGGCAAATCTAGTCTTATATTGGCCTCATTTAAATTGGTGTAGCGAACCGATGATACCATTTTGCATTGTTAAACAACATTCAAATTGCGGGGGTTTCTAAATAACTTGAACCATTTAATTAATTGTCGGGACCCCCGGTTCCGCTTAATATGGCCTAATTGCATCGCACCTTTGCCATGCCATGCATCATAATTGCATCATGCCGATCTTCTGCCGTGTATTAAATATTGCACCCGGTGTTTATTCTAGTGTTTTGCTTCTTCGCGGATAAGGCCGTTGAGTTGATGTGAGCTTCGCCCGTTCTTCGGATGAACCTTCGACAATGTTTTCAGGCGAGCATCTCCCCCTTTCTACCTATCTTACTTTTATAGTATTTATTCCCTCCTGTTGATCTATTGCTACTTGTGTTGCGATGCTCTAGTTTTCGTGCCCGTGATATCCCCTGCAGCCTTATATTGCCTTGGACACATCCTATTACCTGTTGTTTGGTAGATAGTTGGACTTGCGCGCCATAGTCGCTTGCTCAAGTGCTGTTGCGTGTCGTCAAGTGCCACAGTTGTTGATGTATTGCCGCATGTTGATGTTGGAGATGATCATAGTTTTACTTATTGTTCACTTTAATTCCTGTTTAACAACTAAAATTGAAGGAAGCAGAGGCATCGGTGGGTGATAGATAACATTTGGTTTCCGAACGCCCACTTGTGTCCCGTAGGACCCCGAGTACTTGATACCTGTTCCTTGATTTACCGCGCTATCCACATATGGGGAATTATGGGCCCCCCTTAGCCAGAGCTTGATTCCGTCTTATTTCTTGGGGCCACAAACTAGTTTGAGGTTTTATTTACGATCCTGTACTTATGCCATGCTTTACTGCTTTAGTTAAATTGTGCGACAGATAGCACACTGTACTGTTTAGGATCGGGACACGTTTACGCGGTGTCGACAAGCCCATCCACACTTTCGGGTTCCCAGTCGCTCACAGCCGTCCACCCAAACCTTGAGTCCGTCTCGGAGCTAGCTTACTTCGTTGCGGGTTCTACTTAAGGGGTGGCCCCCTGAAATATTTCTGAATCTTGTGATTGCTCTGTCGTGAAGACCTCGTTGGGTTTTGATTTGGTTTTTCCGAGGTTGATCGTGTGTGTGTTGCTATTTGTGCACCCCGGCCGGGTTAAAACTTTCTGAAAGCCGTGTCCGCGGTTATGGACGACTTGGAGCACAGTATCTCGACCATAGACAAGCATAACTAAAGTTTATTGCTATAAATTTGACTTTATAATGACTAGTAATCAGCTTCACTATAACGGAATGGCTAAATAAAACTGCCAACAATTGCTTGTTTGGATTGTCGCTTGCGACCATTGTACCTGACTAGTAAGTATTGCAACTACAACGGAATGGCTGAATAAAAGTACCAACAACTGCTGGGTTTTGGGTTTATCTCATGTCATCTGTATATGATTAGTAAGTGTTGCAACTATAACGGAATGGTTAACTAAAAGTGCCCACTGCCTACTTTATCAGGATGATTATCTATACTTGACTAGTAATTGCTGCAACGATAACCGAATAAATAAAACTGCCAACTGTGTGAGTTCCTCGGTTGACTTCCTCGTTTGGTATCGAGGGGGAAACACCAGGATGGGTATGTTTGGTGTTAGCTTCAGGTTGGATCCGGATAGGTCATTCTTACCCCTCTCTGATAACCGCCAGTTGTATCGAGTCTCTATAGGTTGTTCAGTGCATGCTGCCGCTGCCGCTCAGTCCACCATACCTGTGTAGGCGAGGACCGCCGAATTCTAGTCTCGCCGTGTACTGGCCTCAGTACTGACGCTCCTCTTTTTCCTTTGCCCTTTGTCGGCACCCCTTTTGTTTAAGCAGGTTTTGAGATGCGACGTCGTTAGCAGGGTTACCCTTCCGGCTTGGCCTGGGCAGGGTTATGGACGCCATTGGTTATTCTTCAGGGATCTTAGCCCCATTTGCATCTTGTCCGTAGCTGGACGCTATATCGTTTTCAAGGTGATTTGGATCTTTGTATATTATATCTGTATTCTTGACTCTTGGAGTCGCTGTTATATATATTTGTTCTGTGGGTCCCATCGAGGACTGTTGTGTAATGTTATTACTTCGTTTTCCACCCGCACGAAAGTGCCTGGTGGGCACCTTTGAATCGTTTCTATGCGGGTTTGGCGGGTTTCGCTCAAACTTGCATAGGGTCGATTCGGAGGGTGTTACAGAGTGGTATCAGAGCCCAGCAGTTACGATACCCCACAAGTCCAGCCTGTAGGATAACCTAGCTAACGGCCGAAGTAGAGTGTCAAAACTATTTTGAAAAATCGGTTGGATAGTTCTGATTAGGTCTGATTTTACTCCTTACCCTCTGCTGTTCTCCTCTTATCTCTACGTGTTTTGAATCCGCTCTCTTCTCTTTCTTCGAGTCCAGGATTTCTCGTGGTTGGGTTTCCGTCGTACCTTCAGGGTTTCTCTTTCTTCCCTTTTGTAACGGAGGTGCTATGATCATCAATATGCGACTTGTCTGTTGAACCCTTCCTCCAATCTTTTGTTCTTGAGCTCCTTATCCATATGTGTTCCTTGCTGGATATCAGTGTCGCTGAAAAACATATGAGAAGGACGAGCTTTGGTGAAGTTGGAGTCGACCTTGAGCATGTGTTGTTCATGCCAATGGAACCATCGCGGAACCTAATCATTGTGTCTTTCATACGATTTCTGTTGTCTCTTCCGGTGTTTCCGACACGACGGCATCATCCACGCCAGATCCGATGCAGAGTCCGCATCATTCCTTTGTTCCTGAACCTCGCTTGTCGAGATCTTCAGTCTAATTCCGAGAGTTGGTTGCATGATCCGTCTATTCGCGTGCAGAGTAATGGTTTGAGTGCGGGATGGAGTAGCTACCCTACCACTGCTCTTATCATTCGCTCTTGTACGTCGAATCAGTGGATCCAGCAGTTTTACTCCGTCCATGGAAGTTAGAGGTGGCCTTACCTTCAACTCCGTCCTTTGTTTCCCCGGAGTGTTCTCTCGACGGTCAGGAACAACGACCCTTTGTAGGTGGTGTCGCCGATTTCAAGATGAAGAAGGAACCATTGTTAGTGGTGTCGCGAGGATCTACCTGAAGCAAGAAGATGCAGATCGCCGACCTTCCTTCCGGTACCATGAGGCGGATCTCGAGGGCGAGATCCATTGTTAGTGGTGTCGAATTGTGGCATCCCGCAAAACCACTACTAGAAAATCGCGTTGAATTTGTGCATTGCATCGTCATCATCATATGTTGTTTGTCTAAAACTATTTTCGCAAAGCCCGTTTTGTTTTCTAAAAATGCCCCGTCTTGTTTTCAAACTCCAACCCGGGTCGCCGGAATATTTTTGTTGTCTATTATTGGTTTGCAACGGTGCGATTACATTAAATAAAGCATGTAATTGTTTTAGTAGGGGCAGTCGAACGGGCCGTCCCGACCCGAACGACCACCCCCAGACTAAATCGGTCCAACCTCTAAATCCTATAGCTACCTATTAAACTACCCAACCCGCTGGCCACATCACCCCACCCAATGGCTAGGCGCCACCTCAACCTCTCCCTCTCCTCCACCACTCCCTAGCTGCCACGTGGCCATGCACCCACACACACAAGCACGCATGCGCGCACGCTGCAGCTCTCCCCGCGCCTGGGTCCCGCCTGTCGGTCGCCCCCACCTACCGCGCTACCTACCCCGAATCCCGCCTCCCCCAGGTCGACCTCCCCTGCCTCCCTGGCCCACCACCAGCCCCACGTTCCCCCCTGCGACGCGCCCCCCACGCGGTCGGTCCCGGCCCCACGCCTGGGACCCACCCCGCAGCCCGCACATCCCTCCCCGCACGCGCCCTCATCGCCTCTTCTCCCCGACCCGCGCCTCGCCGCCTCGCCGCCACCGGCTGCGCCTCCTCTGCTCCGAACCGGGCCAGCGCCGCCGCCCGCGCGTGCTCCTCCCTCGCCGTCGCTCGCCGCCGTTCCGCCTCACCTCCGCCGCCCAGGTCCCGCGCCTCCTCGCGCGCAGCCTCACCGCCCAGCCTCCGTCCCCGCCGCCGTGCTCCTCCACCTGCGCGACCGCCCCGCCTCCGCCCGAGCCCCTGCCACGTCCGCCTCACCGACGGCTCCGGCCGTGCGCCGCCCGTGTCGCCCGCCTCGGCGCCGTCCCCGCTCGATCCCCGCCTCCGGCCTCTCCCTCAAGCGCCGCCCCGACCCGCAGCTACCCCCAACCCACGCCCGCGGCCGTCCGCCTCCTCCGGCGAGCTGCCGCCGCCAGCGGGCCCCGCGTCGCCGCTCCGCCGACCACCGCAGCACCCCGCCTGCGCGTGCCCGCCGCTCGCCGCGGTTCCGCCGCCGCCTCCAGCGCCTTGCCGCCGACCCGCGGACCCCCCCCCCCCTCGCCGCCTGTGGACCCCGCGTCCCGAGCCGCCGCAGAACCCGACCTCGCTGCGCAACCGCTGACGCCATCGTCCTCCTCCTCGAGATCCCGCGTCCCCTGTGCCCCGCCTGGCCCACCTCGCCTCGAGCTCGTCCCTTCTGGAGATGCACCGTCGACACGCCAAGATCGTCCACCAAGACGCACAAATCCCGAACCGATGATCGAAGGGAACCATCTCGGAACGCCATGAGCTACTACCCGACCACCGAAGACGGAACTCCAAGTACGCCTTTTCGGACACCGAGACCCGCGAAGACCGAACCGGATGTCGATACCCCGAAGGCCGATCTCGCCGAACCCGAGAACTCCGCCGCGGTACCCGGGAGTCTCCTACACGGAACCATCGACGCCACATACGAGCTCGACACCGACAAACGAGTGGAAGCCCGAGTACTTCGTCGTGGAACTTAGGGGCGATGACGCCGAATCGACAAGCTCTCCTTCACGGAATTCGAGAGGCCTGTTCGGGTGCCTGAAGACCAAACTCCGTCGAACCCTAACCAAGTACGTCGAGGCCCTGAAGACCCCGAAGCCGAAGGTCAACTTCAAGGGACGTCAAGCTCGTCGAGATTGCGGAACGACAAGCACTTCACCCCGGATGTCGAGATCGACCCGACCCGCGAATGCGACAAGAATGGCACCGACCCGAAAGAATCCGATGCGCCCCGACACGAGCCAAGTTCTCCTTCCAAACGACAAGCCCGCCGAGAACGACCCCGGAGTCCTAGAACGATCCCGCCGGGAACGAATCCGTCGAACCCTGGACCCCGAGACCGACCCCGAACCCCGGAACTCCAAGTTCATCGAGACCCTCCAATGTGTGAACCCCTTATCCGAGAACCCTATTTTATAAATGTCACCTATATAACTGTTGCATATAAATTGTTCATCTCGCATGCACATTCATGTGGTTTGGGGGCCTTATGCCGATTCACCTGATAATTAAATATGGGGCTCATATGCGGGCAAATCTAGTCTCATATTGGCCTCATTTAAATTGGTGTAGCAAACCGATGATACCATTTTGCATTGTTAAACAACATTCAAATTGCGGGGTTTTCTAAATAACTTGAACCATTTAATTAATTGTCGGGACCCCCGGTTCCGCTTAA
Organism: Avena atlantica; assembly: GCA_910589765.1. Taxonomy (NCBI): domain Eukaryota; kingdom Viridiplantae; phylum Streptophyta; class Magnoliopsida; order Poales; family Poaceae; genus Avena; species Avena atlantica. The sequence goes on along the minus strand of OU342735.1, from coordinate 489,340,117 downwards.
TATGGCCTAATTGCATCGCACCTTTGCCATGCCATGCATCATACATGCATCATGCCGATCTTCTGCCGTGTATTAAATATTGCACCCGGTGTTTATTCTAGTGTTTTGCTTCTTCGCGGATAAGGCCGTTGAGTTGATGTGAGCTTCGCCCGTTCTTCGGATGAACCTTCGACAATGTTTTCAGGCGAGCATCTCCCCCTTTCTACCTATCTTACTTTTATAGTATTTATTCCCTCCTGTTGATCTATTGCTACCTGTGTTGCGATGCTCTAGTTTTCGTGCCCGTGATATCCCCTGCAGCCTTATATTGCCTTGGACACATCCTATTACCTGTTGTTTGGTAGATAGTTGGACTTGCGCGCCGTAGTCGCTTGCTCAAGTGCTGTTGCGTGTCGTCAAGTGCCACAGTTGTTGATGTATTGCCGCATGTTGATGTTGGAGATGATCATAGTTTTACTTATTGTTCACTTTAATTCCTGATTAACAACTAAAATTGAAGGAAGCAGAGGCATCGGTGGGTGATAGATAACATTTGGTTTCCGAACGCCCACTTGTGTCCCGTAGGACCCCGAGTACTTGATACCTGTTCCTTGATTTACCGCGCTATCCACATATGGGGAATTATGGGCCCCCCTTAGCCAGAGCTTGATTCCGTCTTATTTCTTGGGGCCACAAACTAGTTTGAGGTTTTATTTATGATCCTGTACTTATGCCATGCTTTACTGCTTTAGTTAAATTGTGCGACAGATAGCACACTGTACTGTTTAGGATCGGGACACGTTTACGCGGTGTCGACAAGCCCAGCCACACTTTCGGGTTCCCAGTCGCTCACAGCCGTCCACCCAAACCTTGAGTCCGTCTCGGAGCTAGCTTAGTTTGTTGCGGGTTCTACTTAAGGGGTGGCCCCCTGAAATATTTCTGAATCTTGTGATTGCTCTGTCGTGAAGACCTCGTTGGGTTTTGATTTGGTTTTTCCGAGGTTGATCGTGTGTGTGTTGCTATTTGTGCACCCCGGCCGGGTTAAAACTTTCTGAAAGCCGTGTCCGCGGTTATGGACGACTTGGAGCACAGTATCTCGACCATAGACAAGCATAACTAAAGTTTATTGCTATAAATTTGACTTTATAATGACTAGTAATCAGCTTCACTATAACGGAATGGCTAAATAAAACTGCCAACAATTGCTTGTTTGGATTGTCGCTTGCGACCATTGTACCTGACTAGTAAGTATTGCAACTACAACGGAATGGCTGAATAAAAGTACCAACAACTACTGGGTTTTGGGTTTATCTCATGTCATCTGTATATGATTAGTAAGTGTTGCAACTATAACGGAATGGTTAACTAAAAGTGCCCACTGCCTACTTTATCAGGATGATTATCTATACTTGACTAGTAATTGCTGCAACGATAACCGAATAAATAAAACTGCCAACTGTGTGAGTTCCTCGGTTGACTTCCTCGTTTGGTATCGAGGGGGAAACACCAGGATGGGTATGTTTGGTGTTAGCTTCAGGTTGGATCCGGATAGGTCATTCTTACCCCTCTCTGATAACCGCCAGTTGTATCGAGTCTCTATAGGTTGTTCAGTGCATGCTGCCGCTGCCGCTCAGTCCACCATACCTGTGTAGGCGAGGACCGCCGAATTCTAGTCTTGTCGTGTACTGGCCTCAGTACTGACGCTCCTCTTTTTCCTTTGCCCTTTGTCGGCACCCCTTTTGTTTAAGCAGGTTTTGAGATGCGACGTCGTTAGCAGGGTTACCCTTCCGGCTTGGCCTGGGCAGGGTTATGGACGCCATTGGTTATTCTTCAGGGCTCTTAGCCCCATTTGCATCTTGTCCGTAGCTGGACTCTATATCGTTTTCAAGGTGATTTGGATCTTTGTATATTATATCTGTATTCTTGACTCTTGGAGTCGCTGTTATATATATCTGTTCTGTGGGTCCCATCGAGGACTGTTGTGTAATGTTATTACTTTGTTTTCCACACGCACGAAAGTGCCTGGTGGGCACCTTTGAATCGTTTCTATGCGGGTTTGGCGGGTTTCGCTCAAACTTGCATAGGGTCGATTCGGAGGGTGTTACAGAGTGGTATCAGAGCCCAGCAGTTACGATACCCCACAAGTCCAGCCTGTAGGATAACCTAGCTAACGGCCGAAGTAGAGTGTCAAAACTATTTTGAAAAATCGGTTGGATAGTTCTGATTAGGTCTGATTTTACTCCTTACCCTCTGCTGTTCTCCTCTTATCTCTACGTGTTTTGAATCCGCTCTCTTCTCTTTCTTCGAGTCCAGGATTTCTCGTGGTTGGGTTTCCGTCGTACCTTCAGGGTTTCTCTTTCTTCCCTTTTGTAACGGAGGTGCTACGATCATCAATCTGCGACTTGTCTGTTGAACCCTTCCTCCAATCTTTTGTTCTTGAGCTCCTTATCCATATGTGTTCCTTGCTGGATATCAGTGTCGCTGAAAAACATATGAGAAGGACGAGCTTTGGTGAAGTTGGAGTCGACCTTGAGCATGTGTTGTTCATGCCAATGGAACCATCGCGGAACCTAATCATTGTGTCTTTCATACGATTTCTGTTGTCTCTTCCGGTGTTTCCGACACGACGGCATCATCCACGCCAGATCCGATGCAGAGTCCGCATCATTCCTTTGTTCCTGAACCTCGCTTGTCGAGATCTTCAGTCTAATTCCGAGAGTTGGTTGCATGATCCGTCTATTCGCGTGCAGAGTAATGGTTTGAGTGCGGGATGGAGTAGCTACCCTACCACTGCTCTTATCATTCGCTCTTGTACGTCGAATCAGTGGATCCAGCAGTTTTACTCCGTCCATGGAAGTTAGAGGTGGCATTACCTTCAACTCCGTCCTTTGTTTCCCCGGAGTGTTCTCTCGACGGTCAGGAACAACGACCCTTTGTAGGTGGTGTCGCCGATTTCAAGATGAAGAAGGAACCATTGTTAGTGATGTCGCGAGGATCTACCTGAAGCAAGAAGATGCAGATCGCCGACCTTCCTTCCGGTACCATGAGGCGGATCTCGAGGGCGAGATCCATTGTTAGTGGTGTCGAATTGTGGCATCCCGCAAAACCACTACTAGAAAATCGCGTTGAATTTGTGCATTGCATCATCATCATCATATGTTGTTTGTCTAAAACTATTTTCGCAAAGCCCGTTTTGTTTTCTAAAAATGCCCCGTCTTGTTTTCAAACTCAAACCCGGGTCGCCGGAATATTTTTGTTGTCTATTATTGGTTTGCAACGGTGCGATTACATTAAATAAAGCATGTAATTGTTTTAGTAGGGGCAGTCGAACGGGCCGTCCCGACCCGAACGACCACCCCCAGACTAAATCGGTCCAACCTCTAAATCCTATAGCTACCTATTAAACTACCCAACCCGCTGGCCACATCACCCCACCCAATGGCTAGGCGCCACCTCAACCTCTCCCTCTCCTCCACCACTCCCTAGCTGCCACGTGGCCATGCACCCACACACACAAGCACGCATGCGCGCACGCTGCAGCTCTCCCCGCGCCTGGGTCCCGCCTGTCGGTCGCCCCCACCGACCGCGCTACCTACCCCGAATCCCGCCTCCCCCAGGTCGACCTCCCCTGCCTCCCTGGCCCACCACCAGCCCCACGTTCCCCCCTGCGACGCGCCCCCCACGCGGTCGGTCCCGGCCCCACGCCTGGGACCCACCCCGCAGCCCGCACATCCCTCCCCGCACGCGCCCTCATCGCCTCTTCTCCCCGAGCCCGCCCGCCGGAGCCGCCCCGACCCGCGCCTCGCCGCCTCGCCGCCACCGGCTGCGCCTCCTCTGCTCCGAACCGGGCCAGCGCCGCCGCCCGCGCGTGCTCCTCCCTCGCCGTCGCTCGCCGCCGTTCCGCCTCACCTCCGCCGCCCAGGTCCCGCGCCTCCTCGCGCGCAGCCTCACCGCCCAGCCTCCGTCCCCGCCGCCGTGCTCCTCCACCTGCGCGACCGCCCCGCCTGCGCCCGAGCCCCTGCCACGTCCGCCTCACCGACGGCCCCGCTCCGGCCGCGCGCCGCCCGTGTCGCCCGCCTCGCACTACTAGGAAAATGGTCGTTTGTGGCGCACCTGAAAGGCCCATCCGTGGCGCACCAGTAGTGCGCCACGGGCCTTGCGCTACGGCTATCTCTCAGCCGTGGCGCACTGCCTAGTGCGCCACGGTTGTGTAGAGATAGGCGTAGCGCACCACCTAGTGCGCCACAGAAGTTTGGGATGGTGCGCTACCCCTTGGATATTCTGTGGCGCACTACCCAGTGCGCCACTAAACAACCATGGTGCGCTTTAGGTGTAGTGCGCCACAGAAGGTAGAACATGTGCGCCACAGATGTATTTTTTGTTTTTTTTTAATTTCCAAGCCAGATTATATGCAATACAGATTATATACAATATTACAGCAGATATACACACACAGATACAAGATATACAATTATATATATAAATACTCGATATGAAAAACAAGATTGAAACAAATACATATAGATAAGTCTCATACATGAATACATAGTCCAAGTTACATTGTTTTGATCATGTTACAAAGTAGTAGTTGGTGACATGCGAATACATGTGTCGATCGAACAAGTTAGAGCTCGCAAGCTCGCCTAGACATCTAAACTAGCTAGCTAGACACAAACGCGGGATAAATAACCAAAGAAGATAAGCATGATCACCGCCGCGACGAAGGTGTAGGTCTTCATCCGGCTCCTTGTCCTAACTCCCGCTAGATAGCGCGTGTATCTATCTTCCACCTCCGCCATAGTGTTGTACCCTTTGTAGCTATTGCCGCTGAAACGGTGCACCTGTCTCCGGCAGTCTTCCCAATCATCGTAGACTCCGGGAACCCGTCCCTTGTACATGACGTACCACGTCATCTACAAGTTGACAATAATAACTAACCGGTGATTGAAAAAACATGTATAATTAAAGTCGCATATGAAGATACACTTATAGAAAGTACTCTTAAATCAAAAAGAGCAAACTCGAAAAGCATGCCTCATATATAACTAGCTAGGTCGTTGGACACAGGAATTGTTTATGACGGGACTGTTAGCCAAGTAGGATGCACAATTCCTGGACTTGTGCATATCACAAGGCTAACAATCCCGTCATAGCACATTCACATATATATTGTGCCACGACATTTCAATCATCGGCATATTCTTGAAAAAGACAAAAATAACTCGAAAAGCATGCCTCATATATAACTAGCTAGGTCGTTGGACACAGGAATTGCTTATGACGGGACTGTCAGCCAAGTAGGATGCACAATTCCTGGACTTGTGCATATCACAAGGCTGACAATCCCGTCATAGCACATTCACATATATATTGTGCCACGACATTTCAATCATCGGCATATTCTCGAAAAAGACAAAAATAACTCGAAAAGCATGCCTCATATATAACTAGCTAGGTCGTTGGACACAGGAATTGCTTATGACGGGACTGTTAGCCAAGTAGGATGCACAATTCCTGGACTTGTGCATATCACAAGGCTAACAATCCCGTCATAGCACATTCACATATATATTGTGCCACGACATTTCAATCATCGGCATATTCTCGAAAAAGACAAAAATAACTCGAAAAGCATGCCTCATATATAACTAGCTAGGTCGTTGGACACAGGAATTGCTTATGACGGGACTGTCAGCCAAGTAGGATGCACAATTCCTGGACTTGTGCATATCACAAGGCTGACAATCCCGTCATAGCACATTCACATATATATTGTGCCACGACATTTCAATCATCGGCATATTCTCGAAAAAGACAAAAATAACTCGAAAAGCATGCCTCATATATAACTAGCTAGGTCGTTGGACACAGGAATTGCTTATGACGGGACTGCTAGCCAAGTAGGATGCACAATTCCTGGACTTGTGCATATCACAAGGCTAACAATCCCGTCATAGCACATTCACATATATATTGTGCCACGACATTTCAATCATCGGCATATTCTCGAAAAAGACAAAAATAACTCGAAAAGCATGCCTCATATATAACTAGCTAGGTCGTTGGACACAGGAATTGCTTATGACGGGACTGTCAGCCAAGTAGGATGCACAATTCCTGGACTTGTGCATATCACAAGGCTGACAATCCCGGCATAGCACATTCACATATATATTGTGCCACGACATTTCAATCATCGGCATATTCTCAAAAAAGACAAAAATAACTCGAAAAACATGCCTCATATATAACTAGCTAGGTCGTTGGACACAGGAATTGCTTATGACGGGACTGCTAGCCAAGTAGGATGCACAATTCCTGGACTTGTGCATATCACAAGGCTAACAATCCCGTCATAGCACATTCACATATATATTGTGCATATCACAAGGCCGCCTCCCAGAATGTCAATTGTTTATTCGGAGGTCTGAGTTCTCCTTCAGCGCTGATGCGCTTAGAACATCCAGCCTCGTCGTTATCACACATCTTTGCACTAATAAAAAACAAATAATTGGTTAAATGCACGGAAAAATCCGGCATGACCTTTGCTAATTTTCTTAAACTAGGAGTGCCCGATTTCTGCCAAAACGGAAGTTAATCAACATTCCGGCAAAAATCGGGACTCGTTTCATACAAGAACCTGCATACACACATAATAAAGTGCTTCATATACAAGCACAAGCACAATTTCAAGGTGCTATTGTCCCAGCACAGATAGTAGCAAAACCAACACTACTCTATTTTTCCTTCCAAACCATTTCACAACCACATCCATCCAGTCCCAGCACAGTGCCACAACCATATAAACTTTTGTTATCAATTTAATCATAGCCATATGACAGAAGCTATCTCTTTAAGCAACAATGACAACCCAATTAAAATAAATCTTGTGAATAAGTAAAGGTAAAAATGAGAATGATCTTACATAAGCATGCCACTTATTGTATGATTCCAATGAAGCAATGTCATTGTTCTAACCACAATGGATGCCCACAATCTGTGCTACAATAAGCCCAAGACCATAGCTAAAAATATAAGCCCACAATCTGTGCTACAATAAGCCCAAGACCATAGCTAAAAATATAAACCCATGATATATGCTGATACATCAAGGATCAGGATTTATAACTATAACTGAATCAGTTACCTATAACTCTGAAAGTGGATTTATAACTATAACTGAATCAGTTACCTATAGCTGAATCAGCTATCTACAAGCTACATTTATCGTCGCAGTTCACAGCATCATCTGCATCAAAGGACCTGGCTCTTGGACGATAGCATCCAGTCCATTCTAATTTTATTAATAAGAAAATACTGCAGGCCATTCTATTAAGTAAAAAATGTACAAAAGCTATCTTAGTCAAATAAAAGCTGAAACAATGGATGCACATAGGAGAAGTTTATATTACTGAGCACTAGTTGGTTTAACTATCAATTTATTTCTGCAATCAGAGCACAGCTAGATATGAACATTACTAGAATCCTAGATAAAATTAGGTCCAAATTACTGAGAACAGATGCTAAAGTTTATATTACTGAGAACAGATGCTAAAGTTTATATTACTGAGAACCAAATTAACAGAGAACTTTCAGATGCTAAAGTGAGCAGGTGTTTGTTCAGGTGTTTGTTTAGGAGATGTTAGCTGGCTGGAACAGGACACTTGAACAAAATAAGGGGGAGAGAGAGGGGGAGAAGGATAGAGCGGAGGGGCAGGGATGCAAGTTTGATATGATTATAATTTCTCAAGGTATGACATTGTTATTCATAGTACTCTGCTCGCGACTGCTAGTACACCGTGTTGAATCAGGTTTTTGGTACTCCTATATATCTGACTGTTGTTGGTTAGCAATAGAACTACATGTTTAATGCCAAGAGTTCAGAATTGAACTCAACCATACTACTCCATGCAAACCGGTAGCTTCTCTATCTTCAGCTTTTGAGAGCACTATATCAACCCAATATCTTTTCAGAAGTGTGAATACATTCAATTCTGATTTTTTTAATTAGCCATAATGCCTAGGCACACTAGACTTCAATTCTGAAACTTGTCTATTTGTACTGAAACTTATAAGCTGATGCTGCTGGTGGATATATAGATCAACTAGGAGTAAGTAAACATGCAAGAAATTTTCCATGGCAATGTTATTTTCAGTTCAACACCAGTCCAGTCCATTTCCAGTGCAAACAATGGAACTTTAGTCGATCCTATCCAGTCCATTTCCAGCACATTTTTGTCTAACCCTAACCCTCTGAGGAGAGAGAGGGGGAGAAGGATAGAGGGGAGGGGCAGAGCTCACCTCTGAGATTGCTCGAGGAGAGAGGGGGAGATGACGACGACGAGGGCTGGCGGATGCGTGGCGTGGCGGCCTCCTCCTGGTGTGGCGGCGGCGGCCTCCTCCTCCTGGCGTTGCGTGGTGGCCTCCTCCTCCTGGCGTGGCGTGGCGTCCTCCTCCTCCTCTTGGCGTGGCGTGGCGGCCTCCTCCTGGCGTGGCGGCGGCGGCCTCCTCCTGGCGTGGCGGCGGCGGCGCCTCGATGCGGGGATGGGGATGGGGATGGACGATGTGTCTGATGAGGGCGACGATGGGAGGGCTGGCTCACGCGCGCAGTTGACTAGTCCAACCCACACACGCGTAGCGCACCCTGGCTAAGTGCGCTACGGATAACCGTAGCGCACTTAGCCAGGGTGCGCTACGCGTATGTGGGTTGGACTATCAGATAAGTACTTGGTCGTCCCACTAGTTAACACTAGTACTGTCTTACCCCACTGGTTCTGCCCTTAGCTCTAGTCTAAACGATGAGCACCCAGGTTCGAATCCTGGTGCTCCACTTTTTTATTTTTACTTTAAAAATACTTTAAAATGTTCCAAAAAATACTTTAAAATGTTCCAAAAGTGGTGATACATGCCATACAAATTTTGTTTTGTTTTTAAAATACTTTTAAATATTCCAAAAATGCCCAAAAGTGGTGATATATGCCATAGAAGTTTTATTTTGATTTTAAAATACTTTTAAATATTCCAAAAATGCCCAAAAGTAATAATATTCCAAAAATGCCCAAAAATATGATTTAAAGTATAACTAAATTTCATAATAATTTGTCCATGAATATTACAATCTTTTTCGACCACGCGTTTACAATATTTTTTGAGCTAGCGTTTTACAATCTTTTTTCCCTTCTTTGTCGCGGTTGAATAATTTAGCCCCGGCACTTTAATGTTTCTTATTTCGAACGGGCTACCTTTTTTGGGTAGGGTTGTCCTTTTTCTTCTTGTGATGTATGTTGCTGCATCGTAGTCGTCGTCATCTTCAATCTTTGGATCGCCGTACTGGTCGAAGTCTTGCTCATTGGCGACTCCATCCATTCCGATGATGTTCCTTTTTCCTCTCCTCACGACAACACGGCTAGGCTTTGTCGGGTCGGTAATGAAAAAACATTGGTCCACTTTGGTAGCCAGTACCCACGGTTCATTTTTCGCGGCCACGTTTGCACCGGCGGCCTTGGATTTGGCTGCTTCGGGTATAACCATGGTTGTGAAATACCGGTCTTCTCTTTCGACGTTCTTTGCCCATCTGACACGGAACATCGGCACCTTTTCTCCACAGTAGTCGAGCTCCTAGATCTCCTCGATTCTTCCGTAGAATCTTTCCTTCACGTTGTCATCGGTGTAGAATTCCGACGTTACGCCTGAGTTCTGATAATCACACTTGTTGTCCTTTTCCTCCGTGTAGAATGTGTAGCCGTTGATATCATACGCCTGATAGGTCACCAGGTTTTGCATCGGTCCCTGCGACAAGGTGAATATGATCTTTTCCGTGTCAGAAGAATGCGAGCGCGGGGGATTATCAAGGAGCGTCTGCCTAAACCAACGCGTGAAATCTGAGTTGTGCTCTTTGATTATTTCTCCCTGCGTCCTCTGTATGCCCCGGTCACTGTACTTCTTCTCGATTAACCTTTTGTGCTTCTGTACCCAAGGATCGACCAGTTCTAAATGCTGTAGCGCGACGAGGTTTGCTCGATCAAAGTCTGCGCGTCGAAAATCGAAGTCTGCATGCAGTATGCGATGACCCTCTCGGTGACCAGATCCGTCGAGCTTGCCAAGGTGTCTGTTGACGGGAAGACCGACAGGGTTCTCGATGTCTAGATAATTCATGCAGAAAGAGATGCACTCTTCGGCCAGAAAGCCCTTGGCTATGCTTCCATCTGGACGGGACCTGTTGCGAACGTATCCTTTGATGTGTCCGTTCATCCTTTCGAACGCCATCATGCTGCGGAGAAACATCGGCCCGAGTTGTACGATGTCCTCCACGACATGGACCAGCAGATGCACCATAATGTCAAAGAATGCGGGTGGGAAGTAGACCTCAAGCTCACATAGTATCACCACGATCTCCTCCTGTAGCCTTCCGAGCTGATTCAAGCCAATCGACTTCCTAGAGATGACGTCAAAAAACTTGCATAAGCCAAATAACGTTTCACGGACGTGCTCGTCCATTATCCCTCTTAGTGCGACCGGAAGTACCTGCGTCATTAGCACGGCACAGTCGTGAGACTTCATGCCACTGAACCTCTGCTTCGCCTCGTCTAGGTATCTGCTTATCTTGCCCACGTAGCCGTAAGGAAATTTGACTCCTGGAAGGCACTTGAAAAACTGTTTGATCTCATCCTGGCTTAGAGTGAAGCAAGAAGGAGGGCAGTAATATTCGTTCTTCTTGAACTTTTTACCCTTCCGACGACCTTGTGTCGTCTCCGACTCATGATCATCGTCATCTTCCTGATCATCAGGAGTAGTGCGTCCTCCGTGAAGCTCCTTCCGGATACCCAAGCATATCAGGTCGTGCCTTGCTTTGGACCATCTTTCGTCCTATCTGGCATGTTGATTATGGTGGCGACCAGACTCTCGCACACGTTTTTCGTGATATGCATGATGTCGAGGCTATGAGGCGTGCGGAGAAACTTCCAGTATGGCAACTCCCAGAAAACAGACCTTGTTTTCCATACCTTCATCAGCGGCTTGTCTTGTTGCTGCCTCTTTCGCTTCTTTCCAGGCTTAGGACAATCTTTCCAGTTTTTCAGCAACTCTTCCACTTCTTCGCTGCTCCTACGCTCTGGGATTCCTCGGGTCTCTGATTTGCCATCGAACAGGTCTCCACGTTTTCTCCATGGATCATTCTTGCCGAGCCACCTCCGGTGCGCCATGAACACGGTTTTCGATGACCCTGGATCTTTCTCTAGTTGGAGATAGCTTGTGTTATCCATGCACCTAACGCATGCGTGGAATCCTTGGATAACCTGCCCCGAGATATACCCGCAACCTGGATAGTCTTGCACCGTAGTGACCAACGCGGCTCTCATAGTGAAATAATCTTGTGCGACGGCGTCGTAAGTATTGGCTCCAGATTCCCATAACGTGGCTAGCTCCTCTTTCAACAGCCCGAGATACAGATTGATGTCGGTACCAGGTTGTTTCGGCCCTTGAATTAGCATACTCATTTGTATGTACTTCTTCTTCATGCACAACCATGGAGGGAGGTTGTACATCCATACAAACACAGGCCAAGTGCTGTGCGTGCTGCTCTGGCTACCGAACGGATTGAGTCCATCGGTGCTCGCACCAAGCCTGATGTTCCTCGAATCTCCACCGAATTCTGGGAATTCGAGGTCCAATGCTTTCCACTGGCTAGCATCTGAAGGGTGCGTCAGCAGCTCATCCTTTTTGGGGTCATCATCATCTCCTGGCTTCTTCCTTTCCGCATGCCATCGCATGAGCTTCGCTTCCTTAGGGTCCGCGAAATAGCGCTGCAGACGAGGGGTGATAGGAAAGTACCATACCACTTTTCGAGGTGCTTTCTTCCCTTTCTTGTATCGACTCACGCCGCACACCGGACATGTGGTTTTATCCGCGTCCTCGCCCCGATAAATGATGCAATCGTTGATGCATACGTGATATCTAACGTGCGGTAGATCGAGAGGACAGACGATTTTCTTGGCATCCTCGATACTAGTTGGACATGTGTTCCCCTCCGGGAGACGATCGTGCCAGAATGCCATCATATCGTTGAAGCTTGCGTCGCTCAATTTGTGCTTTGCCTTCATCTCCATAGCCTTGAGCGTTACATTCAACCGGGTATCATCGGGCCTTCATCCTTCATACAATGGAGTAACCGCGTCTTTCTCAAGTTGCGCAAGCTTGGCTTTCTCTCTAGCGGCAGCCCTGGCGTTACTCGTCTGCTTGAGAAGCAGCTCTTGCACATAAGGGTCCCGCACCCAGCCTGACGTTGTTCCATCGTCGTCTGCTCCTCCGGCATCTAGATCATCATCATCCCGGTCTGCTTCCGTACCTTCACCATCTCCAGGAGCCTCTTCATCATCTCGCCCGTTCTCGCCGTGATGATGATCACCGTCTCCATCATCTACGCCATCGCTTATCCAACGAGTGTATCCATCCATGAAACCATGGCGGAGCAGGTGCGCCTGCAGATTCCCGGAATCTGGGTCGATCACCCAGTTGAGTTTGCATCTTCTGCACGGACATCTTATATCTGTCTTGTTATTTCGTATCATGTCGGCCGTCGCACATTTCAAAAATCTAGCCACAATGCCTTCGCTCATTATGCGGACCATTTTTGCCTGCACGATGTACACGGTACAATTTTGAAGTCTATTAGAACCACATAATGAATGCATGCATGCAATGGTCGATAGAAAATTTCGGCATGACCTATCCTAAAATTAGGACCTTTGCGAAATGCCAAAGTCTTGCCAAAATGGAAATGAATCAACATTTTGGCAAAACAAATGGCAACTTGTTCACATACAAACACAAGAGAGAGAGAGACCGATCCATACACACATGAACATATCATTATCCTCTCCATACACACATGCATGAGCATCATCGATACTCTCCATATACATACACATATGACCATCGATCCTCTCCACACATACACACATCATGAGCATCGATCATCTACATACATATGAGCACATGCATCATCCATATACACATGAACACATCCTTACATGGACAACTTACCGAGATGAGAGACCGATCGCGAGAAAGATGGAAAGGAGAGGTGCGCGCGTCGACCGGAGACGGATAGATGAGAGACCGGAGACCTCCTCTATTACTTATGTAACATCCAAAGCAAGTTTTACATGCTAAAAATGGTGAATGTGTGGAGAACTTGAGGTGGGAAGGAGAAGATCCCGACTAGATCTAAGGAGGAAGAAGAAGGGGAAAGTGAAGTGTGGGGTGGTGGATGTGGTCACACATGTGCACATAAAGTGCTGCCCTAAAAAAATCGACACATCCGTGGCGCACACGGCCCCAGTGCGCCACAGGGAGTACAAACATCTGTGGCGCACTAGGCGGAGTGCGCCACAGATGCTCCTAGTCCCTGTGGCGCACTAGGCGGAGTGCGCCACAGAAGTCTGTGGCCGTTTCAGAGCAGAGGTGGGCATGCGCTCAGTCGTAGCGCACCATGCACACGTGCGCCACAGATGACCCTAACAACCGTGGCGCACATGGCTGTAGTGCGCTACAGAAGTTTGGCGTGTGGCCAACAGGGCCCTGGCCCACACATATCTGTGGCGCACTAGGGTCATGTGCGCCACGGATGTTCTAGTTATTAGTAGGGCACTGCCCACAGGTGAGCCACGCCTGTTTTAGCCGTGGGGCACTTCAACCATGTGAGCCACGGATGTGCTGATTACCTATAGCCGTTTTCCTAGTAGTGTCGGCGCCGTCCCCGCTCGATCCCCGCCTCCGGCCTCTCCCTCAAGCGCCGCCCCGACCCGCAGCTACCCCCAACCCACGCCCGCGGCCGTCCGCCTCCTCCGGCGAGCTGCCGCCGCCAGCGGGCCCCGCGTCGCCGCTCCGCCGGCCACCGCAGCACCCCGCCTGCGCGCGCCCGCCGCTCGCCGCGGTTCCGCCGCCGCCTCCAGCGCCTTGCCGCCGACCCGCGGACCCCCCCCCCCTCGCCGCCGCAGTACCCGACCTCGCTGCGCAACCGCTGACGCCATCGTCCTCCTCCTCGAGATCCCGCGTCCCCTGTGCCCCGCCTGGCCCACCTCGCCTCGAGCTCGTCCCTTCTGGAGATGCACCGTCGACACGCCAAGATTGTCCACCAAGACGCACAAATCCCGAACCGATGACCGAAGGGAACCATCTCGGAACGCCATGAGCTACTACCCGACCACCGAAGACGGAACTCCAAGTACGCCTTTTCGGACACCGAGACCCGCGAAGACCGAACCGGATGTCGATACCCCGAAGGCCGATCTCGCCGAACCCGAGAACTCCGCCGCGGTACCCGGGAGTCTCCTACACGGAACCATCGACGCCACATACGAGCTCGACACCGACAAACGAGTGGAACCCCGAGTACTTCGTCGTGGAACTTAGGGGCGATGACGCCGAATCGACAAGCTCTCCTTCACGGAATTCGAGAGGCCTGTTCGGGTGCCTGAAGACCAAACTCCGTCGAACCCTAACCAAGTACGTCGAGGCCCTGAAGACCCCGAAGCCGAAGGTCAACTTCAAGGGACGTCAAGCTCGTCGAGATTGCGGAACGACAAGCACTTCACCCAGGATGTCGAGATCGACCCGACCCGCGAATGCGACAAGATCCGCATGCGACAAGAATGGCACCGACCCGAAAGAATCCGATGCGCCCCGACACGAGCCAAGTTCTCCTTCCGAATGCCAAGCCCGCCGAGAACGACCCCGGAGTCCTAGAACGATCCCGCCGGGAACGAATCCGTCGAACCCTGGACCCCGACACCGACCCCGAACCCCGGAACTCCAAGTTCATCGAGACCCTCCAATGTGTGAACCCCTTATCCGAGAACCCTATTTTATAAATGTCACCTATATAACTGTTGCATATAAATTGTTCATCTCGCATGCACATTCATGTGGTTTGGGGGCCTTATGCCGATTCACCTGATAATTAAATATGGGGCTCATATGCGGGCAAATCTAGTCTCATATTGGCCTCATTTAAATTGGTGTAGCGAACCGATGATACCATTTTGCATTGTTAAACAACATTCAAATTGCGGGGGTTTCTAAATAACTTGAACCATTTAATTAATTGTCGGGACCCCCGGTTCCGCTTAATATGGCCTAATTGCATCGCACCTTTGCCATGCCATGCATCATAATTGCATCATGCCGATCTTCTGCCGTGTATTAAATATTGCACCCGGTGTTTATTCTAGTGTTTTGCTTCTTCGCGGATAAGGCCGTTGAGTTGATGTGAGCTTCGCCCGTTCTTCGGATGAACCTTCGACAATGTTTTCAGGCGAGCATCTCCCCCTTTCTACCTATCTTACTTTTATAGTATTTATTCCCTCCTGTTGATCTATTGCTACCTGTGTTGCGATGATCTAGTTTTCGTGCCCGTGATATCCCCTGCAGCCTTATATTGCCTTGGACACATCCTATTACCTGTTGTTTGGTAGATAGTTGGACTTGCGCGCCGTAGTCGCTTGCTCAAGTGCTGTTGCGTGTCGTCAAGTGCCACAGTTGTTGATGTATTGCCGCATGTTGATGTTGGAGATGATCATAGTTTTACTTATTGTTCACTTTAATTCCTGTTTAACAACTAAAATTGAAGGAAGCAGAGGCATCGGTGGGTGATAGATAACATTTGGTTTCCGAACGCCCACTTGTGTCCCGTAGGACCCCGAGTACTTGATACCTGTTCCTTGATTTACCGCGCTATCCACATATGGGGAATTATGGGCCCCCCTTAGCCAGAGCTTGATTCCGTCTTATTTCTTGGGGCCACAAACTAGTTTGAGGTTTTATTTACGATCCTGTACTTATGCCATGCTTTACTGCTTTAGTTAAATTGTGCGACAGATAGCACACTGTACTGTTTAGGATCAGGACACGTTTACGCGGTGTCGACAAGCCCATCCACACTTTCGGGTTCCCAGTCGCTCACAGCCGTCCACCCAAACCTTGAGTCCGTCTCGGAGCTAGCTTACTTCGTTGCGGGTTCTACTTAAGGGGTGGCCCCCTGAAATATTTCTGAATCTTGTGATTGCTCTGTCGTGAAGACCTCGTTGGGTTTTGATTTGGTTTTTCCGAGGTTGATCGTGTGTGTGTTGCTATTTGTGCACCCCGGCCGGGTTAAAACTTTCTGAAAGCCGTGTCCGCGGTTATGGACGACTTGGAGCACAGTATCTCGACCATAGACAAGCATAACTAAAGTTTATTGCTATAAATTTGACTTTATAATGACTAGTAATCAGCTTCACTATAACGGAATGGCTAAATAAAACTGCCAACAATTGCTTGTTTGGATTGTCGCTTGCGACCATTGTACCTGACTAGTAAGTATTGCAACTACAACGGAATGGCTGAATAAAAGTACCAACAACTGTTGGGTTTTGGGTTTATCTCATGTCATCTGTATATGATTAGTAAGTGTTGCAACTATAACGGAATGGTTAACTAAAAGTGCCCACTGCCTACTTTATCAGGATGATTATCTATACTTGACTAGTAATTGCTGCAACGATAACCGAATAAATAAAACTGCCAACTGTGTGAGTTCCTCGGTTGACTTCTTCGTTTGGTATCGAGGGGGAAACACCAGGATGGGTATGTTTGGTGTTAGCTTCAGGTTGGATCCGGATAGGTCATTCTTACCCCTCTCTGATAACCGCCAGTTGTATCGAGTCTCTATAGGTTGTTCAGTGCATGCTGCCACTGCCGCTCAGTCCACCATACCTGTGTAGGCGAGGACCGCCGAATTATAGTCTCTCCGTGTACTGGCCTCAGTACTGACGCTCCTCTTTTTCCTTTGCCCTTTGTCGGCACCCCTTTTGTTTAAGCAGGTTTTGATATGCGACGTCGTTAGCAGGGTTACCCTTCCGGCTTGGCCTGGGCAGGGTTATGGACGCCATTGGTTATTCTTCAGGGCTCTTAGCCCCATTTGCATCTTGTCCGTAGCTGGACGCTATATCGTTTTCAAGGTGATTTGGATCTTTGTATATTATATCTGTATTCTTGACTCTTGGAGTCGCTGTTATATATATCTGTTATGTGGGTCCCATCGAGGACTGTTGTGTAATGTTATTACTTCGTTTTCCACCCGCACGAAAGTGCCTGGTGGGCACCTTTGAATCGTTTCTATGCGGGTTTGGCGGGTTTCGCTCAAACTTGCATAGGGTCGATTCGGAGGGTGTTACACCCCAGCAAATCTCTCCGTCATGGCCCTCTCCACCGAACCGTGGGGTAGATCTAAGTGCACGAGGGCGCAACTGGCTTCCTTCGAGGAGGCCGGGATCTTGCGAACCGGCTGCTGGCGCATTCCTGTGGCCGGAGAGACGACCCCGAATCCGCGAGAGAGGGAGTTCATCTGCTTCACCAGCCATCTCGAACGGGGGCTAGGGTTCCCCACGTCCCTGTTCTTCCGGCGCTTCTGCGCCTACTACGGGATCCAGCCATCGGATCTGGGTCCCCATAGCATCGAGCAGCTCGCCATCTTTGTGGCGTTCTGCGAGTGCTACTTGGGCTGCCGGCCCTACTTCCCTCTGTGGCAAGATCTGTTCCACGGACGGATCAGCCGCGAGGAAGCAGGCGGCCCAATGCTAGCCGCGGGCGGCCTAACCTTCCAGCTGAAGTCGAAGGCTTCATTCTTCGACCTGATGCTGCCTGCCAAGGCAGCGAGCGACTGGAAGAAATCGTGGTTCTACGTAGCCGAGGTGACCCCGGAGGGCGAGACGGCGATCCCGCGGTACTCCGCCAATCGGCGGTCCGAGCCGCGCCGTCTCCAAGTCGGCAAGCTCCCCAGCGACCAGCGGATGGTCGTCGACGAGATGCTCCAGACCATCCGCGGTCTGAAGAAAAAGGGCCTCCAGACGATAAACATGTACAACTGCTGGCTCGGGCGGCGGCTCGTCCCGCTAGCTCGGAGCGAGCACTACATGTACCAGTACACGGGCCGGGAAGACTCAGCGAAGGCCTGTCTCGACGAGTGGAAGCTGGAGGACTACATCCCAGCTCTGAAGAAAATCACCCAGGCGGTGTACCTGGACGCACAGGCTGGGGTCGCCCCCTATACCGCAAACCGTCCAGCCCCAACGGTAATCGCTTCACTTCGCTCGCAGTCGCAGTTTTTGCAATCGTGGTAATTCTAATTTCATCTTGTGTTTATTGCAGCTATTCCAAGTGGTGGAAGGATGGCTCCCGCCTTCGGACGACGAGAACTCGAGCTCGTCCGTCCCGGACGTGGGCGAGTCACCTCCCGCCAAGGGCGATGCCGGGAGCAACAAGGGCGACAGCGACGACGAGTCCGAAGAGGAGGTCGCCCCACTGCTCCGCAAGACGCGTGGGCAGCGTCAACGTGAGCTTGAGGAAAGTAAAAGCCTCGAGCGTCATGACGATGACGATGAGCTTCCAGAAACCACCTCGCGCCGCCAGGCGACTCCATCGAAAAAGAAGAAGAAGGAAAAGGAGGTGAAGGCGCCTCCAAGGAAGACGAAGACCAAACTAACGAGGCCGGCCTCGCCTCCACATTCAGCGAGCAGTTCTGACGCCCCCAGCCCAGCCAAGGACGAGGCGCCACTGACGACAGCCGCGCTGGACACGGCCACCATGGAGGTGCCCCTGGCGTCGATGCCTCCGCCATTCGCCCCAGTCTCTGGGCTGGGGGACGCCTCGGTCGCAGCGGCTTCGCCTCACAAGGAAGCTCCTGTTGAAGATGTACCAGAGGCTCCGGTTGCGGCCTCAACAACGAAGAAACCATACGTGTCTTGGGCACGCGACGTTCTGGAAATGGGGCTCAGCCGCCGACTGGGCCCCGAACTAGAGAAACCAGCCGGCCTCCATACGGGGCTGCGCTTCATTCCAGTCGCCAAGTGAGTACACTCTCCTTCCTTTGTCTTGGATAGTAGCTCGAATTATATTGCTTACATGATTGATGTACAGGACCGGAGTCAAGAGGATGGGCCACCCGACCGTGGCTAAGTTGCCACCCGTTGTCAGCGAGGAAGATCCTTCCCGCAAGAGGAAGGCGGACGAAGTCGTCGTCCCTGCGGATGGCGGCAAGAAGGCCAAGGGTGATGACGTCGTCACGATTTTTGACGACACAGCGGTCGCGCTGGCTGGACCCGTAACGGAGGCGGCCGTGTTGTAACACCCTCAGAATCGACCCTATGCAAGTTTTAGCGAAACTCGCCAAACCCGCATAGAAACGATTCAAAGGTGCCCACCAGGCACTTTCGTGCGGGTGGAAAACGAAGTAATAGCATTACACAACAGTCCTCGATGGGACCCACAGAACAGATATATATACAACAGCGACTCAATGAGTCAAGATTACAGATATTATATACAAAGATCCAAATCACCTTGAAAACGATAGAGCGTCCAGCTACGGACAAGATGCAAATGGGGCTAAGAGCCCTGAAGAATAACCAATGGCGTCCATAACCCTGCCTAGGCCAAGCCGGAAGGGTAACCCTGCTAACGACGTCGATCTCAAAACCTGCTTAAACAAAAGGGGTGCCGACAAAGGGCAAAGGAAAAAGAGGAGCGTCAGTACTGAGGCCAGTACACGGCGAGGCTAGAATTCGGCGGTCCTCGCCTACATAGGTATGGTGGACTGAAGCGGCAGCGGCAGCATGCACTAAACAACCTATAGAGACTCGATATAACTGTCGGCTACCAGAGAGGGATAAGAGAAGACCTATTCAGAACCAACTTGATTCTAACACCAAACAACCCATCCTGATATTCCCCCTCGATACCAACCGAGAAAGTCAACCGAGGGACACACACAGTTGGCAGTTTTATTTATTCAGTTATCGTTGCAGCAATTACTAGTCAGGTATAGATAGTCATCCTGATATAATAAGCAGTGGGCAATTTTAGTTAACCATTCCGTTGTAGTTGCGACACTTACTAGTCAAATACAATTAGCATGAGATAACCCAAAACCCAGCAGTTGTTGGCACTTTTATTTAGCCATTCCGTTGTAGTTGCAATACTTACTAGTCAGATACGATGTAGCAAGCGACCACCCAAACAAGCAATTGTTGGCAGTTTTATTTAGCCATTCCATTTTAGTGAAGCTGATTACTAGTCATTATAAAGTCAAATTTATAGCACTACTTTAGTTATAGTTGTCTATGATCGAGATACTGTGCTCCAAGTCGTCCATAACCGCGGACACGGCTTTCAGAAAGTTTTACCCTGCAGGGGTGCACAAATAGCAACACACACTCGATCAACCTCGGAAAAACCAAATCAAAACCCAACGAGGCCTTCACGACAAAGCAATCACAGGATTCAGAAATATTTCAGGGGGCCACCCCATTAAGCTACCCGCAACGAAGTTAGCTGACTCCGAGACGGACTCAAGGTTTGCGCCAGTGGCTGTAAACGACTGGGAACCCAAAACCGGGCTTGTCGATACCGCGTAAACACTCCGCTTACCTAAACAGTACAGTGTGCTCCTCGCACAATCGTAAATAAAGCAGTAAAGCATGGCATAAGTACAGGATCATAAATAAAACCTCAAACTAGTTTGTGGCCCCAAGAAATAAGAATGAATCAAGCTCTGGCTCAGGGGGGTCCCATAATCCTCCCGGATGTGGATAGCGCGAATATTCAAGGAACAGGTATCAAGTACTCGGGGTCCTACGGGACACAAGTGGACGGTTAACAACCAAATAACATCTATTGACCACCTGTGCCTCTGCTTACTTACTTCAATTTTAGTTGTTAAACAGTAATTAAAGTGAACAATAATTAAAGCCATGATCATCTCCATCATTGAACATGCGGCAATACTCCAACAACTGTGGTACTTGACGACACGCAACAGCACTTGAGCAAGCGACTACGACACGCAAGTCCAGCTATCTACCAAACAACAGGCAATAGGAGGTGTCCAAGGCAATATAAGGCTGCAAGGGATAACACGGGTACGAAAACTAGAGCATCGCAACACAGATAGCAATAGATCAACAGGAGGGAATAAATACTATAAAAGTAAGATAGGTAGAAAGGGGGAGATGCTCGCCTGAAAACATTGCCGAAGGTTCAACCGAAGATCGGGTCGACACTCGCATCAACTCAACGGCCTTATCCGCGAAGAAGCAAAACACTAGAATAAACACCGGATGTACCATTTAATACTACGGCATAAGATCGAGCATGATGCATGAATGATGTATGACATGGCAAAGATGTGATGCGATTAGGCCATATTAAACGGAACCGGGGTCCCGACAATTATTTAATAGGTTCAAGCTATTTAGATACCCTGCAATTTAAATGTTGTCTTAACATGGCAAATAAGTTACCGGTTCGCTACACAAATTTAAATGAGGCCAATATAAGACTAGATTTGCCCTCATATGGGCCCCATATTTAATTATCTGGTGAATCGGCATAAGGCCCCCGAACCACATGACAATAAGTATGCGAAATGAATGATTTAATGCAACAATTTATATAGTTGACAATTTATAAAATAGGGTTCTCGGATAAGGGTCACACATTAGGGGTCGAAGATCTTGGTCCGGGGTTCGGAGTTCGGTCTCAGGGTTCAGGGTTCGACGGGATCGGTCTCGGCGGGGTCGTTCTCGGATAACGGGGTAGATCTTGGCGTTCCGCGAAGAAGGCTTGGTTCGGCGTCGGGATACATCGGATCCGCCCCGGGTCGGTGCCGATCTTGTCGTCACGAAGATCTTGTAGGGACCTCGCCATCAAGTCGGTCTTGGCGTTCGGGAAGAAGACTTGTCGTCCTCGTGGCGATCTTGGCGTTCTTCAGGTTCGGGTTTTGGCGTCCGAGGGAAGTACTTGGCATGCCGATGGATCGGTCTTGAATCCGGGAAGGAGATCTCGACGTCCCGTGTTGGCCTTGGTTACCTGATGTAATTCATCGGGTTTTTCCTCTTCGATCCTTCAGGTTGTCCTGCATGCGTCGATGCATCTTGGGGCGTATCAACGCCACAACAGGACTTGTTGGGCATCACCAGGTACACGCGGATCCCCGCTTTGCAAACAAACGATGCCACAAGCACATACTGAAGGCCATCTCAGCACCACAAGGCGTAAACGAGGCAAGCAACAGGGGCCGGTTGTGGCATCCCGCAAAACCACTACTAGAAAATCGCGTTGTTTTTGTGCATTGCATCATCATGACCGCATGCTCATGTCATCATGCCACATTGCATTTGAGCATCGTCATCATCTTGCATTGGCTTGCATAAAATTAATTTCGGAAAAACCCAGTTTTGTTTTCCAAACGCCCCATCTTAATTCAAACGCAAAACCCGGGTCTCCGGAATATTTTGTTTTGTCTAAACACAGATTGAAAACCCCCCGTTTTAGTTAAATAAAATGTTTAATTATTTTAGTGGGGCAGTCGAACGGGCCGAATGACCCGAACGACCACCCCAGAAATTATAATCGGCCCACCCCATTAATCCTACAGCTACCAACTAACCTACCCAGCCCTCCCCTCCACCTCACCCCACCCAATCACCATGTGCCACCTCGCCCTCTCCCTATTCCCCAACCAACCAGAATCTGCCACCTACCCCACTCCCTCTCTCCACCTAGGCTAAACCCACCCAGTAGCACACACCCAGCACACACCCCTGCCCACTCACCTGCCCCTCCAGCAGCCACACACGCTACGCACGCGGCCGCAGACCCCCACCCTGGCCCCGCCGTCGCCCCGAGGCCTGCTCTGGCCGCGCCCGGGCGTCCCCATCCCCGAGCCTCCGTCTGCGTGCCCGGTTGGGGCTAGCTCTATGGCAAGTTGTGGCACACACAACCACACTTCTTCTGACCGTGGAGGGCCTCGACAATTAGCGCCGAACCAGATCTCCTCCGCGGACCGAAGACCGATCCCGATGTACCGGAGACCGGACTCTCGACACGCCAAGATTTCCACCCTGGACGCCAAGATCTCCCAGTGCCGAGACTCGAGTCCGACACCGACAATCGAAGCCAGAACCGACAATTTTGCCTACCCGGACACCGTGCGACAAGTACTCCTTCCCCCGGACGCCGAGCCGGACCCGACGACCGACAAGATCGCCACGAGAACGACAAGTACTTCATCCTGAATGCCAAGACCGTCTTGATGGCGCGGGCCCGACAAGACCCTCGCAACGGCAAGACCGACCCCATGGGACCCGACAAGAACTTCGCGACAACAAGAACGGCGTCGACCCGGAAGAATCCGATGCGCCCCCGACGCCAACCAAGTCCGGCTTCCCGGAACATCAAGAACTACTTCCGACCGCCGAGAACGTTTTCGTCGAACCCCGAACCCTGGACCCTGAGACCGACCCCGAACCCCATCGAGCCCCAAGATCGCCGAACCCTAATGTGTGACCCTTATCCGAGAACCCTATTTTATAAATTGTCAACTAAATAAACTTGTTGCATATTGAATTGAGCATACTAGCATACATATCATGTGGTTTGGGGGCCTTATGCCGATTCACCTAATAATTAAATATGGGGCCCATATGCGGGTAAATCTAGTCTCATATTGGCCTCATTTCAATTTGTGTAGCGAACCCGGTGCTATCTCTTGCCATGCTAAAACAACATTTAATTTGCGGGGTACCTAAATAACTCGAACCGTTTAATTAATTGTCGGGACCCCGGTTCCGCTTAATATGACCTAACTGCATCGCACCTTTGCCATGTCATACATCATACATGCATCATACCCGATCTTCTGCCGTTGTATTAAATATTGCATCCGGTGTTTCTTCTAGCGTTTTGCTTCTTCGCGGATAAGGCCGTTGAGTTGATGCGAGTGTCGACCCGATCTTCGGTTGAACCTTCGACAATGTTTTTCAGGCGAGCATCTCCCCCTTTCTACCTATCTTACTTTTATAGTATTTATTCCCTCCTATTGATCTATTGCTACCTGTGTTGCGATGCTCTAGTTTCCGTACCCGTGATATCCCCTTGTAGCCATATATTGCCTTGGACACATCCTATTACCTGTTGTTTGGTAGATAGTTGGACTTGCGCGTCGTAGTCGCTTGCTCAAGTGCTGTTGCGTGTCGTCAAGTGCCACAGTTGTCGATGTATTGCCGCATGTTGATGTTGGAGATGATCATAGTTTTACTTATTGTTCACTTTAATTCCTGTTTAACAACTAAAATTGAAGTAAGCAGAGGCATCGGTGGGTGATAGATAATATTTGGTTTCCGAACGCCCACTTGTGTCCCGTAGGACCCCGAGTACTTGATACATGTTCCTTGTTTTATCGCGCTATCCACATATGGGGAGTATGGGCCCCCCTTAGCCAGAGCTTGATTCCGTCTTATTTCTTGGGGCCACAACTAGTTTGAGGTTTTATTTACTATCCTGTACTTATGCCATGCTACTTCTGTATTTAAATTGTGCGACAGATAGCACACTGTACTGTTTAGGTAAGCGGAGTGATTACGCGGTATCGACACCCCAAGTTTTCGGGTTCCCAGTCGCTTACAGCCATTGACGCAAACCTTGAGTCTGTCTCGAAGCTTGCTTACTTCGTTGCGGTTCTACTCAATGGGGTGGCCCCCTGAAATATTTCTGAATCTTGTGATTGCTCTGTCGTGAAGACCTCGTTGGGTTTTGATTTGGTTTTTCCGAGGTTAATCGTGTGTGTGTTGCTATTTGTGCACCCCGGCCGGGTTAAAACTTTCTGAAAGCCGTGTCCGCGGTTATGGACGACTTGGAGCATAGTATCTCGACCATAGACAAGCATAACTAAAGTTTATTGCTATAAATTTGACTTTATAATGACTAGTAATCAGCTTCACTATAATGGAATGGCTAAATAATACTGCCCACAATTGCTTGTTTGGTTTGTCGCTTGCGACCATTGTACCTGACTAGTAAGTATGGCAACTACAACGGAATGGCTGAATAAAAGTACCAACAACTGCTGGGTTTTGGGTTATCTCATGCTATTTGTATCTGATTAGTAAGTGTTGTAACTATAACGGAATGGTTAACTAAAAGTGCCCACTGCCTACTTTGTCAGGACGATTATTTAAACCTAACTAGTAAAGTGCCGCAACTATAACTGAATAAGTAAAACTGCCAACTGTGTGAGTTCCTCGGTTGACTTCCTCGTTTGGTATCGAGGGGGAAACGCCAGGATGGGTTTGTTTGATGGTAGTATCAGGTTGGTTCCGAATAGGTCTTTCTAACCCCTCTCTGATTGCCGCCAGTTGCATCGAGTCTCTATAGGTTGTTCAGTGCATGCTGCCGCTGCCGCTCAGTCCACCATACCTATGTAGGCGAGGACCGCCGAATTCTAGCCTCGCCGTGTACTGGCCTCAGTACTGGCGCTCCTCTTTTTCCTTTGCCCTTTGTCGGCACCCCTTTTGTTTAAGCAGGTTTTGAGATCAACGTCGTTAGCAGGGTTACCCTTCCGGCTTGGCCTGGGCATGGTTATGGACGCCATTGGTTATTCTTCAGGGCTCTTAGCCCCATTTGCATCTTGTCCGTAGCTGGACGCTATATCGTTCTCAAGGTGATTTGGATCTTTGTACTGTATATCTGTATTCTTGACTCTTTGAGTCGCTGTTGTATATATCTGTTCTGTGGGTCCCATCGAGGACTGTTGTGTAATGTTATTACTTCGTTTTCCACCCGCACGAAAGTGCCTGGTGGGCACCTTTGAATCGTTTCTATGCGGGTTTGGCGAGTTTCGCTAAAACTTGCATACGGTCGATTCTGAGGGTGTTACACCGGTGGAGATCGAGGTCCTAGGCGGCGCCAGGGCGTGACCGGCGCGCAGATGTCGGAGGCGACGCCGCTACTGGTTGCGGAGGTGGGGAGGCCGGCGTCCGTCGGTGGTGGAGGCGGAGCGAGCTTGACGCGGAGGAGAGGGGAGTCCGCGGCGGCGGCGACCAGCGAGGGGCGCCGTGGCTCGTCCTGGCGGCGGGGATGGGCCTCGAGGGAGGAGGGGGAGGCCGGCGAGGAGGCGACCGGGTGGCGCGCCGGTGGCAGGGAGCAGAGGACGCGGGCTCGGGTGGCGGTGGCCGGCGCCGGCGAGGAAGAGGGGCGGGGCGAGCGCGGCTCGACGGAGGCGAGGCCGACAAGGCGACCGCGGCAGGAGAGGGAGGAGGAGAGGAGGAGAGGTCCAGGGCGGCGATGGAAGATGGGGTCCGGCGGGGTGGTTGAGGAAGGAGAGAGGGGTCGGGGGAGGAGAGACGGGGGCAGCGCGTGGGGAGAGAGAGAGAGGTGGGCGCGGTGGTGGGGTCCAGGGAGTGGATCCAGGCGGGGGTGAGTGGTGGGTGGGGCTGGCTCGGTGGGTGGAGGGAGTGGGGCTGTGGGGTGGGACCGGTGTGGGGTCCAGGCAGGGGTGAGGGAGTGGTGGGCCTGAGAGGGTGGGTCCAGGCTGTAAGGGAGAGGGGGTAGGTGGGGGCTAGGTGAGAGAGAGAGAGGGGTGTAGGGGGGCTGTGGATTGGTGAGGTGGCGGTGGGTGTGATGAGGTGGAGGGAAGGTGAGGTGGCGAGCTGGGGTTGGTGGGTAGACTAGGATTGGGTAGAACAGGGTTTAGGTTTTAGGTTGATTATTTTGTAAAATGTTTGTTTGTTTTGTTTTGTTTATTTTAAAACAAGACTACTTTGCAATTAGTTTATAGGTAAATAAAATATCCGATATGATCGGGGTTTTGCATTTGAAATAAAGAGGGGTATTTGTACAAAGCAAAACTAGGCTTTTAGCAAATTCTTTTAGGCAAACAGATGCATGCTGAGGTCATGATGATGCAATGCACAAAATCAACGTGATTTTCTAGTAGTGGTTTTGCGGGATGCCACACGCGTCCACAAAGGAAGGCGCTCCCTTTCCTGGAACGGCCGAGCCGACCTCGTTTGGGGCGGGTGCCTCTATTGCCACCTTCCCGCGCTTCATGGCCAAGGCGGTCGCGGCGAGTGGAACTTCGCCCTCGAGCCACGCTCCTGGGATCGCCGATGCTGAAGTCGACCAACGTCGTGGGCATACGCCGGCCCTCCTCGCGTCCGTGGACGCGATACAACTCCACGGCATGCTTGGCGCAGCCATCCAGGTATATCCAGTCCCCGAGGATCAGGTCGGTGCTTTGCAGCGGCCTGATTCTTTTAGTGTCTTATATTTATTTTTCGCATCCAGTCCCCGAGTGCGCACTCGCTGAATTTCAGCGGGTGGGCACTTGAGAATTTCTTGATTGCCAGTCCCCGAGTGCACACTCGCTGAATTTCAGCGGGTGGGCACTTGATAATTTCTCGATTGCCAGTCCCCGAGTGCGCACTCGCTGAATTTCAGCGGGTGGGCACTTGAGAATTTCTCGATTGCCAGTCCCCGAGTGCGCACTCGCTGGATTTCAGCGGGTGGGAACTTAGGAATTTTGCTTTGACTAACTTTTTTGGGTGATGTGCAGGGTCTGCAACTTGAATCAGCTGACCGACTGGCAGCGAAGCACCGCGCAGAAAAGGAATCGGCCATCGTCCATGAGGCAAACAAAGGGCTTCAGGCGGTTGCCGCGAAGGCAGAGGAAGATCGCCAGGGTCTTGTCCCCGCGGGTGAATTGGTGACGGCGCAAGCGGCTTTGAGTTCAGCTGAACAGCGGATCGCCAACCTCGAGCGCGAGCTGCGGGAGGCGAAGGAAGAGGCGAGCTCGGCTGATGGGCGAGCCAAGGCCGCCATTGCAGCCGCTGAAGAGGATCGCAAAGTGTCAGACGCCCTTGTTGCTGGGCTTCAGGACGACCATACTTCGCTTCAATGCTTCATCACGGATCTCGCCCGCCCGTTGATTGGTAAGTGCATATGCCTCTGCTAGTAGGTGTGCCTTTTGCGGTGTCCATCGTATTCATTATTGTCTTCTACCCGCAGGTCGCATCATCGATAGCGCGGAAGAGGCAAACTCGTTCGACGCGCGGCAGTGTGTAAGCATGCTTGTCGACTCGGCAACGTTGTCGGCGACGTGCATCCGTGCCTATCTCCAGGAGATATCGCCCACGGAAGTGATTCCCAGCGACCTCGTTGAGGTGTGGAAGTATTTGGAGAAGGCGCCCGCGTTCGTTGAGTTCATGACGCGGTCGGCGTTTCGGCGCGGAGCGGCGACGGCACTTAGTCTTGGACTTGCCCACTTCCCCGAGGACTTCGACATCGACGATGTGACGAGTGGCTACCCATCGTCGACTGGAGCGGTGGAGCTATCCGAGGTCCTCAAGTTGCAAGACCGCGCCGCCATGTACTCGGAGCGTGTCTGGGCAATGGGCGACCTCCTCCCGTACCAGGAGACGGTCGTCGTGCCTAGCGAACCCGAGCCGCCACATCGTGATTTCAAGGTCGAGCAGCCCTTCCGCGCGGCGATGGCGGGTGAACTGACGACGTATCCGTCGAACCCGTACACGCCGTTCATCCGCAATCGCCGGGATGTTGGCGAGTCGTCGTCTAAGCCTGCAGAATAGGATAGTTTGCCCCGTGGCGTTAGCAGCAGGTCTGCCATGCGGGCATATTTTGTAATATGAAACAATGCACCATGCTATCGAATGAGACGTCGTGTCTACTTTGGTATTTGTCATGTGTTTGTGATTGATGTATGAACGAGTCCCCGATTGTGTCCGCCCTTTTGTGGGGTTTACCTCGTATGTGATATGTTTGTTGTTTTTGTGTGTTTTGTTATTGTGGTCGACTCGCCTAGACTAGAAGAGCCAGTCGCTAGGCGACTCCCGTTGAACGCTCTGTACTTCGCCGTTTTCCCTTGCGCGAACGAGGTCGGGTGGCCGAGTCCCCGAGCGTGGTACTTGGCTGTTCCAGGCGCGATTCGAGGGTGAGTGAGGACTTAGCGCGTTAGTTTGAGCGCGTCACTCCTGCCTGGCCCGTGGGGTCAGTCGCATGGCGAGTCCTGGGCATGCTCTCTTACTTGGCGTTTTTCCGAGCCGCTCGCGATGAACTGGTCTTCAGTCCCCGAGCGTGGTACTTAGCCGTTCGAGTCGCTATGCCGAGGGTGCGGAGGACCGTGGTCGCTGTAAGAAGCGAAGGCAGGTGTCTTGGCTCGTAAATCCAGTCGGGCTGGGCGACTCCAATGGGGCTCCGGGTAGGCATTTTTCGTGGACGATGCAAGGCCTGAGGTTTACTCAGTGCTCTTGCATCGCATTACTTAGCCGTGCCGATCGCTGTACCAAAGGTTGACTTCTGCGGTTAGCTTGACGCTGTCATTACGAGTGCGAGTGGCACAAGACATGGAGAGTAAGCGCAATTTGCGGTAACCAATTCTTTTTATTTCACAGCGACTGGAGAGTACATATGTGGGGTTCTAGGGGTAGAACTTCCATAGGAGGTTTACATTCCATGGTCGCTTGAGTCGAGTTCGCCGTCCCCGCGGACGTCGATGAGGTAGTAGGCGTCGTTGCCAAGTACTCGCCCGATGGCGAATGGTCCCTCCCACGGAGGGGAGAGCTTGTGCATGCCCTTCTTGTCCTGGATGAGGCGCAACACCAGGTCGCCTTCCTGGAAGGTGCGAGTTCTCACCCGTCGGCTGTGGTAGCGACGGAGTCCCTGCTGGTAGATAGTGGTGCGTGACCGAGCGAGGTCACGTGCTTCGTCGAGTTGATCGACCCCGTCTTGGCGGGCGAGCTCGTTAGCAGCCTCCGTATAGTGGAAGACCCGCGGCGAGTCGTGCTCGAGGTTGGTAGGCATGACTGCCTCGGCGCCGTAGACCATGAAGAAGGGGGTGAACCCTGTCGACCTGTTGACCGAGGTGCGGATCCCCCAAATGACAGAGGGCAACTCCTCGACCCAGCACCCGGCAGTGCGCTCGAGTGGTACTTGGTGTCGCGGCTTCAGGCCGTGGAGGATGCTTTGGTTTGCCCGTTCCGCCTGGCCGTTGGATTCCGGGTGGGCGACTGACGCGAGGTCGAGCCGAATGTGGTGCTCTTCGCAGAATTCGGCCATGGCTCCTTTGGAAAAGTTGGTGCCGTTGTCCGTGATGATGCTGTTTGGGAACCCGTAGCGATACACGAGCTCGCGTAGGAATTTGGTGGCGGTCTTCCCGTCGCATTTCCGGACTGGCTTGGCCTCCACCCACTTTGTGAATTTGTCGACCGCGACCAGCAGGTGGGTGTAGCCTGAGGGGGCCTTCTTGAAGGGGCCTACCATATCCATGCCCCACACAGCGAATGGCCAGGTGATGGGGATTGTTTTGAGCGCTGAGCTCGGCACGTGCGTCTGGTTGGCGTACTTCTGGCACCCGGCGCACCGCTGGACAATGTTGACAGCGTCGGCGTGTGCGGTGGGCCAGTAGAAGCCATGTCGCATAGCCTTGGCGACCAGGGAGCGGGCGCCGGCGTGGTGGCCGCAGTCACCGGAGTGGATGTCGTGGAGAATCTTGCGTCCTTCGGCGGGTTGGACGCAGCGTTGGAACACGCCGGTGACACTGCTCTTGTGGAGCTCGCCGTCGATGATGGCGTAGGACTTGCATCGACGAGCGATCATCCGAGCTTCCGTCTCGTCTGCCGGCAAGGTGCCGGCTTCCAAGTAGGCGATGTAGGGCTTGGTCCAGTCGTCTGGCTCGTTGACGAGTGAGACCAGGATGCCTCTGGTTAGAGCGGGACTCCGATGTCGATCTCCCTCGGGGGAGACACTGATGGCTTGGTGATAGTGTCGAGGAAGACGCCGGCGGGTGGTGCGAGTCGAGCCGACCCGATGCGAGAGAGTGCGTCGGCCTCCTCGTTCTTCCGCCTGTCGATCCACTCGACGGAGTAGCCGGTGAAGTGTCCGCCTAGCTTGTCCACTGCCTGGCGGTACGCCGCCATGGTGGGGGAGACAGCGTCGCAGTTGCCAGCGACTTGCCCAGCGACGAGGTCGGAGTCTCCGTAGCAGCGTAGGCGGTTGACATTCATCTCCTTGGCAGCTCGCATGCCGTGGAGTAGGGCCTCGTACTCGGCCATGTTGTTGGTGCAGGGTGTGAAGTCGAGGCAGAGGATGTAGCGGAGCTTGTCGCCCTTTGGTGAAGTTAGCACGATCCCTGCGCCTGCGCCGTCCGCGTTCTTGGAGCCGTCGAAGTGCAGGCTCCAGTAATGGAGGTATGGCAGCTTCTCTGGCTGCTGGGCCTCTTCCCAGTCGGCGATGAAGTCCGCTAGGGCCTGCGACTTGATCGCTTTTCGCGGCTCGTATTTGATGTTGTGGACGCCGATCTCGACGGCCCACTTGGCGACCCGCCCGGTCGCCTCACGGTTGCGGATGATGTCTTGCAGTGGTGCCGAGGAAACGACCATGATCGGGTGCTCCTGGAAGTAGTGCGGCAGGCGCCGCTGAGCTCTGAAGACCGTGTATACCAGCTTTTGGTACTAGGGGTACCGCTGGCGCGACTCGGTGAGGACCTCGTTGATGTAGTACACCGGTCGCTGTACTGGGCGCTCCTTTCCTTCCTCTGGTCATTCGACGACCATGACGGCACTGACGACGCGCTCAGAAGCCGCGACGTAAACCAGCATGGGTTCTTTGTCGGCGGGGGCGGCGAGTAGCACCTTCTTGAGGTCACGAAGCGCGTCGTCCGCCTCCTTGTCCCACTGGAAGGTGGGGTTCTTGCGAATCAGGCGGTATAGGGGCATCGCCTTTTCGCCCAGGTGGGGAATGAAGCAACTGAGAGCCGCTACTCGCCCGGCCAGTTTGTGGACGTCGCGCAGGCACTCGGGTTTGCCGAGCCGGGCGATCGTGTCGATCTTCGTGGGGTTCGCCTTGATCCCTCGCTTGGAGACGACGTACCCCAGTAGTTGTCCTGCTGGTACACCGAAGGTGCATTTGCCTGGGTTGAGCTTTATCTTGTATTTTTGCAAGTTGGCGAATGTTTCCGCCAGGTCGGCGAGGAGGTCACCCTGGCGAGTGGACTTTACGACCACGTCGTCGATGTAGACGTGGATGTTGCGGCCAATTTGGCTCGTGAGGTATTCTTGCATGCACTGCTAGTAGGTCGCCCCGGCGTTCTTGAGGCCGAAGGTCATGGCGGTGTAGCAGAAGGCTCCGAATGGCGTGATGAACGCCGTCTTATCCTCATCCTCGACAGCCATTTTGATCTGGTTGTACCCAGAGTAGGCGTCGAGGAAACATAGCGACTCCGAGCCCGCGGTGGAATCGATTATCTGGTCGATCCGCGGGAGGACGAACTGCTCCTTTGGGCAGACGCTGTTCAGGTTTGTGTAGTCGATACACATCCTCCAGGTCCCGTTCTTCTTCTCGACCAGGACTGGGTTTGCCAGCCACTTGGAGTATTTGATTGGCCGGATGAAGCCTGCAGCGAATAGACGCTGCACCTTCTCGGCGATTGCTCGGCGGCGCTCTTCATTGAAGGGCCGCAGCGACTGCTTGACAGGTCGCACTTTGGGGTCGGCGTTTAGCTTGTGCTCAGCGAGCTCCCTAGGGACACCGGGCATGTCAGAGGGCTTCCATGCGAAGATGTCCCTGTTCTCACGGAGGAACTCGATGAGCGCCTTCCTATGCTGGGCTCATGCATGTCCCGATCGTCACCGTCTGG
Organism: Avena atlantica; assembly: GCA_910589765.1. Taxonomy (NCBI): domain Eukaryota; kingdom Viridiplantae; phylum Streptophyta; class Magnoliopsida; order Poales; family Poaceae; genus Avena; species Avena atlantica. The sequence goes on along the minus strand of OU342735.1, from coordinate 489,307,614 downwards.
CTGGAGTCGCCTGGGACCATCTCGATGGTGCGGGTGTGCATCGTGGCCTCAAAGGTTGAGGTGTTTGCGCCCTCTGAGTTGGGCTTCTTGAGTATGGTGGGGTCTTCGTTGTTGACCCCGCTCGCGTACTTGGCGAGCTCATCAGCGTGGTTGGTCTCCGCCGCGATGACGGCGTCAGCGAGCTCGGCTCCTTTGGCCTCGCACTCGGCGGCCATGTCGGGGTCGTCGTTGATGGTGATGACGCCGCACGGCCCGGGGAGCTTCATCGCGTTGTACGCGTAGTGGGGTGCTGCCATGAACTTGGCGAACGCCTAGCGCCCCAGGACGCAATGGTAGGGGTTGTCAAAGGGCACCAGCTCGAAGACGATTCGCTCGGTGCGGAAGTTTGCTGGTGTGCCGAAGGTGACTGGCAGCGTGACCTTATCGATCGGGTACGCCTTCCGACCGGGGACGATGCCGTGGAACGTGGTGTGGGTCGTCTCGATCATCGACTGCGGGAGCCGCAGACGCCTAAAGGTGTCGAGGTACAGGATGTTGATGGAGCTGCCGCCGTCCATCAATGTCTTGGGGAGCCAGTAGTCGCCGACCTTAGGATTGACCACCAGGGCGACTCGACCTGGGTACTCGATGCGTGGCGAGTGGTCTTGTCGGCTCCAGGTGATGGGCTGCTCCGACCAGTTGAGGAACTGGGGAACGTCCACCTGGGCCACCGCATTGACGGCGACGGCGCGGGCGATGACCTTCTTCTCGCGCTTTGTGTTGAAGCCCGTGAAAGTATGGAGCGATCCGGCCACTTTGCCGAATTTTCCGCCGTTTGGCGGGTCGTTGTCGGGGTCCTCCCGTGCTCACCGTGCCTTCTCGATCTCACTGAGGGTGTGGCAGTCGGCGGTGGTGTGCGTTGCGGGCTTCCCTTCCCTGCTATGAAACGCACATGGTTGGTTAAGGAGAGCCGCGGGGTCGAACCTTGGCTTGGCCTTGTAGTTGCCGCCATCGCGGCGTTGTCCTCCGTCGCGGCGGAAGCTCTTGGGCTCACGTTGCGCGTGCCCGGCGTTGGCGACGAAGTCGACTCGCCCATCACTGCGGCGCTTGCCGGTGAGGCGAGTGTTGCTGTAGCGTAGGTCGGACCGTCGTCCGCTGTCGTTGCCGCTCGTGCGGCGTTGGCCTCCTAACTCGTCGTCAGTTTCCTGGTTTGGATCTTCCTCCGCGTACCGTTTGGCGATCTCGAGGAGGTCGGGGATGTTGTCGAGTGTGCGAGAGTGTCGCTTGAGCTTGGCGACCAGGGGCTCGTAGCGGCACGAGGTCTTGAAGCAATGGATCGCGGTGTCCGGGTGGACGCCGACTGCGTTGTACCAGAGTTCTTGCCACCGTTGGACCCAGTTGCGGGTCGACTCGCGGGGTCCCTGGACGCATCGCTCCAGGTCCTCGATGGTGGTGGCGCGGGTGTAGGAGCACTCGAAGTGCCTGACGAAGGCGTCGCGCATCTCCTCTTAGGAATTGATACTGTCCTGAGGGAGGGTGTTGATCCACTGCCTGCACGTCCCCTCCATCATCAGGGGGAGGTAACGGGCGGCTAGCAGGTCGGTGGGGCCCGTGATCCCCATTGCCATGAGGTATGTGTCGAGCCAGACGGCGGGGTCATACGAGGGGTCGTACTTTTCTATCTCCTTCGGTGCCTTGAAGTTTGGCGGGTACTTCTCTCCTCGGATCATTGGTCCGAAGCACTTGGGGCCGAGTCGACTTAGCGACCCCATGGGCTCGCCGTCACGGCGATTGGTTAGGGTGTGTCGCAGGTCGTCAGGCTGGCGTGCGCGCCAGCTTTGGTTGTTGATGATGTGGGTGCGGGCGTCGATGGGTTGCCCGTTGGCGGCGACGAAGTTGGTCGCTGGCCTGGGGTCGTTGGTGGAGAGTGCCGCGTTCGCGGGTCAGTGTTGGAGCTGCAGTGGCTCTGGTGGCGGGCAGTTGAGGGTGTTTGTCGCCGCTGGGCGGCCGCTGGAGGCCGCTCTGCTTCCCGACGAACGGGAGTATACTCTACCCTGCGAGTCGGCGCCCGCGTTTTGCTGCTCGACGGCCTTTGCGAGCAGGGCCCTGACGTACTAGATCTGTAGGGCACCATCGCCCGTGGCTGTGATGTTGTCGACCGCTGCTCGGCCCGCCACGAGGTTGTCCATCGGGGTGGAGAACAGTGGGAGGCCGTTTGCGTCTCTCTCCCGTGAGGAGACTACTATCCGCGGCTGGTCCCTGGGAGGTGTGCGGTTGGGTGGAGGTGGGGCGCCCATCGCCGTTGATCCTGGCGGGGGCCGGGCGCTTCCTCCTGGTGGCGCGTTCTCGCAGATCGCGCGCTCGGCCACGCGGGCCGGGTCGTTTTCGTCGTCGAAGTTCAGGGCGCGCCCCCGAACGGTGGGGTTCAGGCGCGACCTGATCCGCTGCTGGTGGTAGCGCGATAGTTCCTGCGCCGTCACCTGCTCGAGGCGGAATTTTTCGCGCTCGGCTTGTTCCTTGGGCACCGCCTCCGCCAGTTTCAGGCGGAGTTCCTCAACCTCCGTTGCCGTGGCGTTAGGAGGGATTGGGGTGGAGAATGGATCCTCCGACGGATCGGTGCCGGTCGCCATGTAGGTCGCGGCGTGGCCACCGGTTCCGTCGCGGAGGTCGGCGGAGTTCTCCGACCCGGAGTCGAATTCGAAGATCCCGAGGATGGAGGGGTACTCGAAGTCTCCCACGTTGGAGACCTGGGTGATGGAGCCCGCGGGTGAAGCCGCGGTGATGGACCCGGCGAGTGACGCCGGGGTCGCCGAGTCGGCGTCATCGTTGAGGGCCGCGTCTTCTGCCGCCACTGAGTTTTCGGCCACGTCGCTGTGGGCCAAATTGTACTCGGAGGCGAGGCGATGGATCGTGCGGATCTGGCTCTCGGAGAGCCGATCGCGTGGTGGCGACTCGCGGATGCGAGCCGAATCCTTCGAGATGATGACGTCGGTGAGGCCGATCGTGCCGATCGGCAGGATCACGCTGTGCGTGACGGGTCGCGCCGCCGGGACGTAGCTGCTCGGCAAGATTTGGAGCATCTCGCCGATCGCTATCATACGGCCGGTGGCGACCGTCTCGTTGATGGGCAGATTGGATCTCGCCGCAGAACACCGGCCAGACCGGCCAGGCCCCACGGTGGGCGCCACTGTCGTGGGAATGGTCACGGCAGATGCTGCAATCGGCAGCGAGTAGTAGAACGAGGGGCAAGGGCGGCCAGCCATCTGCGGTGCGAGATGAGGGCAAAGACACAGGGTTTTACCCAGGTTCGGCCCCCCGGAGGGTAAAGACCTACTCCTGCTAGATTGTATTATGAGGATGGTACAATGGGCGAGCTCGGCGGCTAGGCGGCGAGTCGCTTGGGTGTATGATGGAACGTATCTCTACACGCCCTGCAGGGAAGTTTATATAGGCTCAACTCCCTTAGGGTTTACATATCTCAACCGATTCGGTTAAAGCTTCGGTACTCGTTTAACCTAATCTGACTGGGCCTATCTACTCGCCTGGGCCTTCAGCTTCCAGTCGCTCGGTTCCTCGCTGGGCTTCAATCCAGTCGCCGTCTTGCAGGCCCACTCGCCAAGTCTTGGGCCAGTCGGAAACGTCCTGCTGGGTATACCCCAGTTGGCACATCCCCATCATTACTTTTACTTGATTACAATTGATGACAACACCTGCAGTATTAAGAAAAGGTCTCCCAAGAATAATAGACATATTATCATCTTCAGGCATTTCAAGCACAGCAAAATCAGTTAAAACCAAGCAATTATGAGCCACTTGAATAGGAACATCCTCACATATACCAACAAGAATAGTAGTTGACTTATCAGCCATTTGCAAAGATATATCAGTTGGTATCAATTTTTCTAGCTGGAGTCTCTTATAGAGAGAAAAAGGCATAACACTAACTCCAGCTCCCAAATCACATAAAGCAGTTCTAAGATAATTATTCTTAATAGAGCAAGGAATAGTTGGTATACCTGGATCACCAAGTTTCTTTGGAACCTTACCATTGAAGGAATAATTAGCAAGCAAAGTAGAAATCTCCTCATTAGGAATCTTCCTTTTATTAGAGACAATATCCTTCATATACTTTGAATAAGGAGGAAACTTAATAGCATCAGTCAAAGGAATTTGCAAAAATAAAGGATTCATCCACTCACAAAACTTGTTGTAGTGTTCTTCCTCCTTTGACTTGTGTTTCTTACCTGGAAAAGGCATTGGTTTCTGCATCCAAGGCTCTCTCTCACTACCATGTTTCTTTGCAATAAAATCTTCCTTAGTGTACCTGGTGTTCTTAGTGTGCTTCTCAGGTTCTTCCTCAACTTCCTCCTTATTAGGAGCATCATTTTTATCTTTACCACTCTCAGTTTTAGCATTAGAGACAGATATACTATTAGGATCTATAGCAGGTTCAAGTGGTTCATCAACTATTTTGTGTTTCTTTTTCTTTCTCTTATGAGGACTACCACTACTTTCACCTTGTTGAGAATCCTTCTCAATTCTTTTAGGGTGTCCTTCAGGATATAAAGGATCTTGAGTAGCTATACTACTCCTAGTTCTAATTCCATAAGAATGTTTATCTCCTGAGGCATTAACTAGCATATCCTTTTATACCATAGCAAGTTGATCAAGTTGTGTTTGAACCATTTGAAAGTGTTTACAAAGCATTTTAATATCAGTAGAAGTTCTTTCCACAATATCTTTCAACTCATTAATAGCTCTAGAGTTTTCCAATAAATGATTCTGGACTTGTTTATTAAAATTACCTTGCTTAACAATAAATGTGTCAAGTTCCTCTAGACATTGATCAGGAGGCTTACCATAGGTAATATCACCTTCATCAAAGTGGAGAGAGTGTACCTCAATAGTAGATGAGTGGGGAATTGGCTTACATAATTCTTCTATAGGAGGTAGATTCTTCACATCTTCAGCTCTAATACCTTTCTCCTTAAGACATTTCTTAGCCTCCTTCATCACTTCATCATTTAATGCAATTACTCCCCTCTTCTTTGGTGTTGGTGTTGGAACTGGATCGGGCACACCTGGTTCAGGAGTAATAGGCTCAGATACATTTAGCTCAGTGATGGCGCCCAACACTTGTCGTGGGACGCTTCGGTAGAAACCCCAAGAGCAAGGTATGAAGTAGCACAGCAGCAAGTTTCCCGCAGTAAGAAACCGAGGCTATCGAACCAATAGGAGGAAGGAAACATCACACAGGTGTTGCAAGCAATGCGGAGACCTGCACAACACAAACTCAAGACTTTGCCCCAACGAATCAGTGAGGTTCTCAAGCTCACCGGTTTGCTGTAACGAAGGATTAAACGTACTGAGTGGAAGGTAATGGTTTGCAGCAAGTAAAAAAGTAACAGTGGAAGATGTATCAATGGTAAAGATTGGACCGGGTCCATAGTTCACTAGAGGTTCTCTCCTTAGATAAACAACATGGCATGAAGGGTCAACAAATTATAGCAGGGCAATTGACAGGAACTGAGCAAGGCATAACAATGCAATTACTAGTTAGAAAGATCCTATGAGATTCGTTTGGGCAATACAACAAGATACATAGACCGCCATCCAACTACATATATGACTAGAAGTCCAACTTCAGGTTATCATCCGAACCCCCTCCAGTATTAAGTTGCAAGCAACAGACAACTGCTTTAAGAAAAGTGTGTAAGGTAAACAGTCCACATGTTCCATGAACAAGAGACCGTTGTTTTCTCCCTAGTATCAACAACAAATCTACAACCGAAGAGATTATTGTCACTTCCCTTGGAAACTAGAGGCATGAACCCACTATCGAGCATAAATACCCCCTCTTGGAGTCACTAGCAACTACTTGGCTAAGATAGCTACTAACAACGGAGAGCATGCAAGATCATAAACAACACAGACATGATAGAATCATAAAGACAAAACCAGTAATCAAACCAACATAATAATCTCAATATCCATCGTATCCCGGCAAACACAGCATGCATGATTACAAATAGATTAGATCTTGATCATGAACGGAGCTCACAAGATCTATACATAAAAGCACAAAGGAGGAGATACAACCATCTAGCTACTACATGGACTCATAGTCCAAGGTGGAAATACTCACACATCATACCGGAGAGAAGGCCTCTGGGATGATCTCCCCTACGTTAGGGTGCCGGGAAGAAAATCAGATCCCCCCGATCTAGGGACGATGGTGGCGGCGGCTACAGACGGTTTTGTGGAGATTTGATCGGGTACTCAGGGTTTCTGCATCGGGGGCTTTTTATAGGCGAAGGGGGAGACCCAGGAGGCGGCTAGGGTTGGCAAACCCTAGCCAGGCACGGGGCTGGGCCCACCCGCGCCTGGGGTGGATCTGGCCCCTCCAGCTCTCCTCTAGACTTCTTGTTCCCCACGGAAAGTAATTGACTTTGTAGTTTGTCCTGTCCAATTACGAGAATATTTCTTTACTAACTTTTCCTAAACCAAAAACAGCAGAAAACAGGCATCTCGCACTGTTGCAACTTGTTAGTAGGTTAGTACCAGAAAACATGTAAAAACACCTCAAAGTGTATACAAGTAAAGCAAAGTAGATACTAAACAAGCATGGAGCATCAAAAATTATATATACGTTTCCGACGTATCACTCAGTTGAAGTCCAATCATCATAATTCTTGCTTATTTTAGCCATTAATTCTTCAGCATCTGTAGGATTTCTTTTCCTGAAAACACAATCAGCAAAACTATCTAGGTATGTCCTAGAATCATCAGTTAGTCTATTATAATAAATATCAAGAAGCTCATTTTTAGGTAATGTACATCCAGGATGTGCATGAATCAAGACATGGAACCTTGTCCATGACTCAGGCAATTTCTCTTCTTCTGGGAGGAAAATATTTATAGAAGAAAGAATCAATCAAACAATCAGGGCTATCAATGGAACCAAGAGGTAATCTATTAAACCAAGCCCTAGCTTCTCTTTTTAGTGAAAAAGGAAGATCTTAGTAACAAAGTACTTGCGCATCTTAAAATCATCAAAAAACAAAGCACTCATAGTAGAAAGCTCATTCATATGAGCCACAACACTCTCATTTTCAGTCCCACAAAAAGGTTCTTTCTCAACAATGTCCAAATAGTATAAATCAAGAGAGAAATCATAATATTTATCTTTGATATCTATGGGAGAGGTGGCAAACTTAGGATCAGAGGATAGTTTAGGAGTAATGGTACGTCTAGCAAAGAGACTCTTAATAGCACTAGCACAATGTCTGTTCCGGCACTCTTCAACAAATTCATCAGTGAACTCAGTGTAGCCATTATTAATATCATAACTCTCTCTAGACTCAGGTGAGCTAACAGGTGTAACAGTGTCTTCACTAGGAGTTTTAGTATTTCCTAGACTAGCCATACTAGCATCTAGGAAAGGACCTAATGAACCACTCGCATCAAGCACAGTAGAAGTAACATCATGAGTATCAAAAGCAGTTTCAGATTCAGCAATAGTAGCAGTGTGTGTAGCATAAGTATGTGGTGGTGGTGTAACAAGCTTACTTATAACAGACGTTGAATCAAGAGAATCAGAGGTGTTTAGGACTGTACCTCTTCTTGTAGTGGATGGTAAAATAGAAAACTTTCCATCACGAGACTTCCCCATGATGAAAGGATTAACAGTGAACAATAGTAGATCCAAGTAAACTTACAAATAAAGCTATGCTCCCCGGCAACGGCGCTAGAAAATAGTCTTGATGACCCACAAGTATAGGGGATCGCAACAGTCTTCGCGGGTAGTATTACCCAATTTATTGATTCGACACAAGGGGAGCCAAAGAATACTTGCAAGCCTTAACAACTGAGTTGTCAATTCAGCTGCACCTGGAAATATTTCTTGCTCACAGAAGTTTATAAGTAGCAATAGTTTGTAGTAGCAACAGCAAAGCAACAACAGCAGCAAAACAGGAGCAATAGTAACAGTAGTAGCAAACAGTAGGATATGAGTGCGGTAGGCATAGGGATGGATGGACAGGCGTTGCATGGACGAGTCTAAACATGTAACTTCAAGATATAGGGCAATTGCAGATAAATAGGAATAATCATCCAAGTACTAAATAATCATAGACATGTGCTCCGTATATAGTCATGCGTGCTCGCAATGAGAACTTGCACAACATCTTTTGTCCTGTCAGCCCGTGGCAGCGAGGCCTCTAAGGAACTATTGGTAATTAAGGTGCTCCTTTTAATAGAGCACTGAAGCAAAGCATTAACACTCCGTGAACACATGTGATCCTCACACCACAACCATCCCCTCTGATTGTCCCAATTTCTGTCACTTCGGGGCCTTTGGATCCGGACAATCTTATGTGTACACAACTTGCAGATAAGATAACAAACAATACTATCGTAATGATTCAATAATAAGTTCAGATCTGAGATCATGGCACTCGGGCCCTAGTGACAAGCATTAAGCACAACAAGTTGCAACAAAGTCAAATAGCACTAATAGAGATACTAGGCACCATGCCCTAACAATCTTATTCGATTACATGATAGAACTCATCCAATCCCTACCATCCCCATAGACTATAGCGGCGGATTACTCACTCATGGATGAGGGAAACATTGATGGTTGATGGAGAGGCGTTGGTGATGAAGATGGCGATGATCCTCCCCAAATTCCCCGTCCCGACAAGGTGTCAGAACGGAGTTTCTGGTTTCGAATCACGGCTTCTGGTGGTGGCGGCGCAGCGGAACTCTTTCTGGAAAAATGACCAACCCCCCTTAGTTTTTAGGTCAAGAGGCTTCTTATAGGCGAAGAGGGAGCCCGAGGGGGTGCCTGGGGTGGTCGCACCCCCCTAGGAACCGCCAGGCCTAGCCCGCGCCTGGCAGGGGTGTGATCCCCCAGGCCTCCACTCCGTCTCATACTCTGGCTCCGTGGATCTTTGTAACATCCCAGGATTAACACCTAGAATTATAGAGGACACATGTGTGTGCATTGCATTCATGCATCAGAAAATTCGGGAAATTTTCGCGCAAAGCTAAAGAGGCTATAGAGGGATCGGGATCTCTCTTGTTCTGATAGAAACATCAGGACAAGTGCGATGGATTTCGACATGACCTTTGGAGAATTCTTGTTTTTAAGGGGGAGTTATTCAAACATGTATTTGAATTTTAAATTTTTATTCAAATGAATTTTAAAAGAAATCCATAAAAAATTATAGAATATTTAATGCTTATAAGAAATGGAAGAGAAATTCTATAATAAAGTAATACATTAATATAAATGGTACAAAGTACTTTCATTTATACAAATAGGAAAGAATTATAATACAGAATAATAATAGAAAAGGAAATAACAATGTTATATAAAGGAAAAGAAATAATAATTAATGCATCAATAATGTTACAAGGATTCTTTATTCTGTACATGAACATATTACATTGTTCTTACAAGATAATAATAAGATAAAACCTAAACTATATTTCCTGTCTAATTCTTGATCTTCTGATTATCTCTTTGATCCTGATTTCTACAAAATAAAAACTACAGACTAACAAAAATAAAAGAATAAGGGGGTTCGTTTATTAATTGTACTCTGAGATTTGGCCTAGAGATGCTAGAGCCTGAATTCATCATTGAGTATGTATTAAAAAGGGGCCAAATCATAGTATCTGTTCTTAATCAGATAGTGGCCTCAGTACAACATCATTGGCTTAGGGGCAAGTTTCACTAAATACAGATAAGAAGGTAAAGAGGTAAAGCATCAGGAAATATCAAGCTTTTACTTGATTTAATCCCGAAACCACAACGGGCAAGCAGGCTGCTCACTCACCAACATGCACTAGTGTGCTGTCAACACCACAAGAGTTCAGCAAAAAGATAGAGTACCAGCCGTAGCTGAGCTGCTACCATATCCTCTCTCCATACACACACACAACCAGACCAACATATCCTTTATTAGCAGCCAAGAAACATCACTATTTTGTCCCTGATCCATATCATATCCAGTTCCACCACACAGCTAAGGACATCACCCCATCTGATCACAATCGCCAGGAGCATAAGGAGAAGACCAGGAGCACAAGGAGAAGTCTAGGAGCATTAGAATCTTCCAACAACATCTAGAGGAGCAGGCAACAACAACATCACAAGGACAAAGATGGATAACTGATCAAGTACCAGCACCAGCTAGCATAGCAACATCAAGTTCAGCATCAGGTTGCTACCCAACACTAAGGTCATCATATAGTAACTGTTTTTATCAGCATATAAAGTACAAAGGAAAAACAGAAGATTGGTAAAAGTACTTCTCTCAGATCCACATAGAAATGCTATGTTGAGGCATCATAGAGAATTTGGTAGCCACACTTTAGCATCTTTTATTATAGTGTTTGGCCTTAGCCTATGCATCATCGGCAGCCAACTATGGATCTTTAGTTAGTCAATCAGGTAGCATGTCAATCGATGTGGTGTTCACCACTATGCACACTTCTGAGGAAGGCACCATAGTGGCAGACACCACAACCACAGCCACAAGAAATCAAACTCAAGATTTGTTCTTAATAGTTTGAACCATCAGGACCTGGGATAGATAAGGGAAAAAGCATCCAAGATAAATTATTGCAACTGCCCTTCAACTAGATCTGGTCTAGGAGGATGAGAGGTAATATTTCCTCTCAGACTTGCATAGAGCTGCTATGCAAAAGTCATCATAGGGAAATCAGCCAAATAAAAGTAATTATCCTTATCTATCCAAATTAGTGCCTCAGCCTTTGCATCATTGGCGGGGCTTATGTACCCATACACCATCTGATTTTGTCAAGTCATATCCCACAAGGATTGATAGCCACACACATAATTATGCAAAATGGTATAAGCAACCAAATTCCACTGACCTGCAACTAGAGGATTTCTAGGCGATCAGAAGTGGTCACTAGAACCACCCAAACACATATCTTCTCATAGCAAGTCATGTTACATGGTACTTGATGTTGTGCACACTCCAAGATGGAGGCTCCACAACACCTAGGTTAGCTTAATATAGTTGTCAACATATGGTACATCAAGTTTCTTTCAACTTAAAAGGACCATATTGTCTCTGCAAGAATGCAGTGTAACAACTTTAATCATAGAGGAACTTTGTTTAATTAAAATTCAGTGAACCAATATATAAAATAACTTATAAATAACATTTGGGCATATTTCTACTAGAATATGAAACCTGAAAGGGCACTACAATTTAATCAAACATCAGTTAGAGTTCCTATAGCTAACAAATTAGCACTACCATAATCCAGTTTAAACCATAACTGCTAGGGGTAAATAATCATCCAAGTTAAAACAACACCACAAGTAAGCCAACAGATCAACAAACACAATCATGCATGAACAATATAATAACACGAGCAAAATCATCTGTCATTGTATTACCTAAAAAGGCCAACTACTCTAATTTTGCAGTAAGCACAACATATAAACTAAGAATCCAGAATCATTTAGGGAATTTTGGTAATTCAACACCATATAGTTGTATATAGGACAACATCACAAACCACCGCTAGAGTACAACTTATATTAGCAGTTGGTCACTATAATCGACACAGAGGTAAAAATCTGAAATTAATAGTGGAAAAGAAAAAGGAAGAGAGATACCCACTTACCGGAGGTCCTCGCTTAGAATCGGGAAGAGGAAGCAGTGGTGGTCGACATCGGCCAATCCGGCCGATGAACCCTAGGGCTCCGGCAGGGCCGAACAGAGGCGTGAAAGTTGCAGTAGGCAAGAAAGGCAACCATTGGGTGGTGTTGGAGGATCTAGGAGGCAAGCTAACCAGTATATAGCAGTGCCCTGGTGGTCGTCATCTACCAACACCAAGAACGGAGGTGGTGGATCAATAGGGGGCCGCAAGAGCTCGATACTTGGTTGCAGAGCTCCATGTTGGCGGGGATTCGAGGTAGAAGGGGCCGCCGGGTCATAGCCACATAGGGGCGACATCGGAGATGGCTTGTAGCTAGCCGAGGCGATGGACGACAGCTTGGTCATGTGCGGGGAAGAGAGACAGAGGGGAATCGAGAGAGAGAGAGAGAGAGAGAGAGAGAGAGAGAGAGAGAGAGAGAGAGAGAGAGAGAGAGAGAGAGAGAGAGAGAGAGAGAGAGAGAGAGAGAGAGAGAGAGAGAGAGAGAGAGAGACGAGGGACTTGGGTCACATCGTTGTGGTGTGCGTGATGAGTGTTGGGTGAGGGCAAGAAATTGAGTAGGGGTCAAGATGGCCCCAAGCCAGGTTCAGTTGGGACGAGCCGGCCCATATGCCCAACTCAATACTCCAGATTACAATAAAATAGAAAAATAAACTAAAATAAAGGAATTACCAAAAATGCCCTCAAAGTTCTCTAGGCTTTAGAAAAATGTACAAAAATTCCTAAAAACACGTATAATATATCAAAACATTCATAAAAATAATATCTACCTAAGAAAAATATAAAAATACTTGTTTGTGTTAAATAAAATACCACTAAATATTAAAGCCATTAGAGTTCTCAATAAATTATAATAACATAATAAATTCTACTAAAAAATTAATAAAAAATCATTTTGTGTATAAAAATAAATCTACTATTTTATAAAAATACTAACTTAACTCTTTTATAAATAAAATTTTAAGTAAATATTTAAATACATTTAATCCTTCATGGAATTTTATAAACATAAAAATAATAATTAAAAATCATTTTTAAAGTCCTAAATAAATATATTATACTAGAAAAATATTAAATATACTATTAGAAAGGTTTTAATATTTAAAAAAGTAATAAATCCTTGTCTATAACCTATTTTCACAATTCTTTAAAACATTCCTTAAATAACAAATAATTATATTTCTCTAGAAATATTACAACCTTAAAATCTAATTGCTAAGGTTTATAATAAAATTTAAGCGTAAGTCATTAATTTTATAATACTCCTTTAAACCCTAAACCAAAATTCAAAACCATAGTCTTTAAGATAATTTTATATATCATTCACCAATATGAAGAGAGAATGATCTTAACATCTAAATAATAATTAACATGAATTTAAAATCAACATATTAACATCATCATCCAAATTATACTTTCATTTAATAATTGCATATTATTTTCATAATAGCAAAACAAATTTAATCTAATCATTCACTTAAATATAAAGTGAATAATTCCACACCTTAGTCATACTTATCATAAATTTAAAACTTGGGAATAATTAAAAAACATGTTACACTTGAAGACTACTTACCCTTTTAAAGTTAAATTTAGTCTCAAAGCTTATAAACATCATGCCTAATAAGCTACTTATGTTCTTATAGTTAACTTTGGTCTATGTCAATTAAGACATAAAGCATCTCAAGTCCAAACTAATCAATTAAACACCAAAAGACATTGATTATGTTCTATTAACAATAAAGATTGTTTAAACCTTAGAAAGGAAATCTTTTCTTCAAATGTTATTCTTTTTGCCACTTCAAGCAACAACTCTATGATAGTTCTTTCAAACCTTAATAATCCAATACATAGACTTCCATCATAACCACCAAATATAAACTAATCTCAATCTTAGATTACTGTTGCACTCTACTTTTATATCTTGTATATCAAGACTTAAATTCCCTATAAATGCATTTCCTGTAAAGTAAAAAAATTTGAAGATGAATCAACTCTTAAAGGAATCACCTAAGTTCACTTCACTTACAGTGTTGGGGATTCACTTTGGGGTTTTTACAAAATGCATAACATTACTTATGCACAAAATCATATTGCTTCTTTAAACATTAGTCCTTACCCGACCAATGATGCAAATTTCAGATATTGGATCTTATGTCGTCTCAAAGACCGTGAGTGCATAATCTTGCAATCAGAAAAGGCAAGTTCACACTTGCTCATGTCCTTTGATTATTTTCTATAAAGTATTTTGTAAATCCAGTGTTTTCATTACCTACATTTCAAAAAGGTTAGAAAATAATATTTTTGATAATAATGTGAACTATTGGTCACTGATCTAGGGTGATCAGCTAATATATTAAACCTAGTAGTTAGAATACCACTACTCAGGAGTATATCATCTAGGACTTAACAACCAATGTCGCCAGTGATTCTTGCGCCGTATATTACGCGTTAACCATGAGATTTGGAATGGGACGGAGAAGTTCGCTGGATCGGCTCCCTTTCGCATGCATTGGACACTGTTCTGGGCATTTGTAAGTTGCAGATCATGGGTATAGCCGTTTATACGGGGAAAAGTCTACTGTGGATCTGGGCTTACAAAAGACAGATTTCTAGTGTTAATGATTGTTGTGTGTATCCAACTAAGGTATAGCCGTTTTATACGGGGAAAAGTCTACCTTGAGTTTGGGCATACAACAATTGCGGTGTATGGGGGGTCACGGAGAAGGACAATGATTGGCTTGGATCTTAGGTTGGGCCTCAAACTAAGGAAGTTTGAATGGGGACATACTCCCGGTCGTGCAACAAAGCCTAAGATCTCTCATGGGTAAAGTGGCGCACCTCTACAGAGTGTAAGAACTATAACTTGTTACTCCCTGTTCTGGGAAGGAGCTGCGAACGCGGCGGGAAAGGAACTTCATGAAAGTTTTGGTAAACCCGTGAAGGCTGACGGACATAGATTTTTAGAATAAAATCAACCTTTGAAGAAATGTTTACCAAAAAACCTGCATTGCCTACGACCTATGGTCTGTGGCTGTAGATATAGTGCATCAAACACTCCTTTTCTAGTGAACTTGCTGAGTACGCTCGTACTCAACGTATCTTCTTAACCCTTGCTAGATTCTGAAGCCAATACAGAAGACGTCTACATCAACTTCTGCTCAAGGGAATCTTCATCAACAGCTCAAGCTCTTCAATGAAGTCCAGGAAGTCAACATATACATCAACTAAAGTGAAGACGAAGTTACTGATTAGATAGGAACAAAATCTCTAGCCATAGAACCTATTTCTGTAAAGTATTGCAATAGCAGCAATGCAATCCCCAATAGTTTAGATACTAGTCTTATTAGTATGATAGATTTGGAGTTGTTATTCTTTGATTCTTCTTTGCAAGCAGTTTCTTTCTCTCTCTCTCTTTAACGTAGAGTGTTCTCTGGATCTTGTGTAAAGCGTTGAGTTGTAACCTATAGTCATGTCTTGGACCTGTTGTGTTTCTGTTGTACCACTCTGAGGGGTGTAATACTAGTGAACGGTGTTTCATTGGTGTTATGTCAACGACTATAGTGTACTACATCATGCAGTGGTATGCTGGGTCACCGCAGTTGGTATCAGAGCATATGCTTTGACCTTAGGATTAAAACCCTTTTAGGAAGATCTGTAGGTTGGATAGTGACTATAGAAAGCCATCTTATCTAAACCAAATATTCTTATGACTTGTGATGTGTATCCACTTGAGGATAACCTTGTCGCACTTAAGTTGGATGCTTTGGTCATCTTTCTTAGAAGTAGTTACCCATGTTTTCTCAGTAAGGTGCTATTTAGTGTCTTCCTAAGGAGACATAACCCACCAAGATACTGTAGGAAAGTCAATCGGCCATAGTATATTAGGATCAAGTGTAAGACATTAATTGAAGTAGTCTTAATGGTTTAGCCTAAACCTAGAATTCAAGTAAGGTAGTAAAATCTTGTTGTTAATTGGTAACAATAGATAACATAATGAAGGCCACTAGAGCATGCATAGTTTAAATGGGTTGTAAATCATATGGGATTCCCTTGAGAATTCTATGCGATGAAGTGAAAATATGCTAATAATCAATGATAAGTATAATATGAAGTAAAGTCATCATGGTTAGATTAGCTCTTGAATCATGATAAAGAGACAAAACATAACAAGATCATGGTGAGATTAGCTCCAAAACCATGATGAGAGTATAAATATGAAAGGTAACTAGTAGATTATCTTGTAGTAGAGTAGGAAAATAACACGATAGAACTTTGATAGAAGTCATAGGTGTCATAAATTTTTGATAATCTTCAATTTTAGGTGTTAAATAGAAACTCATTACTCGTTTGGAGTGATCATGTGAGATCCGTTTACTAACAAAGAAAGGTTGTTTATAGTTAGTCATTCCAAAAGTGAGACAAAAGGTTAGTCAAAACCAAATTGGGACCACTTTGCTTAAGATTATCTTGTTGCAGTTGAGCAATCGGGGTAACTTATGAGGCAAAGAATAGTTTGACCCTATGTTCTAAGTATCACAACGTAAACCTACATGAGAAGGTGTCATATACTACACAACTAAGCCTGAATTCTAGAGATACTTACAGTCACCAAAAAGAGGTCCAAAGTCATAGACTGGATCAATAGAAGTAAGTTGTTCCATCCTGAAATCTTTATTAGGCAAGCTATTTTCACAAGAAGCTTTAGAAAATTTGGAAAAGTTAAACTCATAAGAATCTCCATCAAACTTAGTTAAAACTTTTTCCTTCTTACAATCTATAATAGCTCCACAAGTGTTCAAGAAAGGTCTACCAAAAATGATAGGACAAGTTTTGCTAGCTGCTGAATTAAGCACTAGAAAAATCAGCAGGATACTTAATCTTACCACAGAGAACCTCCACATCTCTTACAATACCAATAGGGCAAATGGTTTCCTTATTTGCAAGGTGAATAACCACATCAATGTCCTCAATCTCACAAGGACCAATTTCATGCATAATTTCCCTGTAAAGCTCATAAGGAATAGCATTAGAACTAGCACCAATATCACATAAACCATAGTAGCAATGATCACCAATTTTAACAGAAAGCACATGAACACTAGCTTATCTATATTTACTAGGATGAGATATAATATTAGAAGCGTCTTCACAGAAGACAATATGCTTATCCTTTATATTTCTGGTGACAGGGTCTTTCACAATAGCTACCACAGGTTCAATATTCAATTGCTCATCTGGATCCACAGTTTTAATTGTACCTTTATTATTTGCACTAGTCATCATAGAGTACTCCTTTACCTTAGATGGAAAGGGCATTTTCTCAACATAAGGTTCAGGCGCAATATGATTAGTAGTACAAACTTCAGCACTTCTAACAGGAACGTGATTAACAACATCTTTATAAGGTGCATGGTACTTGTTCCACTTCTTTTGGGAATTTCTATGTAAGAGGCAAAAGCCTTAAAACAGTTGGCAATACTTTGGGAATCAAGACCAAACTCATTACTAATATCACGGAAGTCATTAGTTCCCAAAAGAGATTTAATGCATTCATAATCATAGTTTATACCTGACTTTCTTCCTTTGTCATTCTCTCAGGCTTCAGTGTTCTCTTGAATACGGTCTAGTATATCCCATTTAGCTTCTTCCTTTATACGTGTGAATGATCCAGCACAAGAAGCATCTAGTAAATCTTTATCATGAAGAGAAAGCCTAGCATAAATTATTGATAATAATATTGTTAGGGATTTCATGAATAGGACATTTAAGCATTAGTAACTTCAATCTCCTCCAAGCTTGAGTTGTACTCTCTCCATCACGAGGCCAAAAGTTATATATCAGATTTCTATCCTTATGAATCTCACTGGGAGGATATAATTTAGAATAAAAGAGATATGCCATTTCCTCCCATTCCATGGATTGTCCATTCTTCAGCAGCTTATACCATTCTTCAGCTCTCCCTTTCAAGGATATAGAGAGTAACTTCTTCTTCACCTATTCAGTTGTGATACCTGCACACTTAAACAACACACATAATTCATGGATAAAAAGCGAGTGATCACCAGGATGGACAGTTCCATCCCCAAAATAGTAATTACCCATAAAACGATCAACAATACTTGTAGGTATCTTAAAAGGATCTATCTCAACCGGTGGTGGTTCATCTACTACCCTAGCAGTGGTAGTATTTTTCCCAAACATAAAACCAAGTGGGTTATCCATATTGGAAACAAAGTAACAAGCAGTAACAAAAAGCAATACTCACAGTAGAAGTTTCCTTTACCAGTTCCACTCTTCAATAGCACTTCACTCCCCGGCAATGGCACCAGAAAATAGTCTTGATGACCCACAAGTATAGGGGGTGTATCGCAGTACTTTCGATAAATAGGAGTGTCGATCCCAGCCAGGAGCAGAAGGTGTTGACTAGTGGTATGGAGCAGGAACTCTCTGCAAATACTTAGCAAACGGATTTTTAGTGGTTTTATGATAAAGCAACAAAACAAAGTGCAAGTAATAAAGAACAAACGCAGCAAGTGGCCCAATCCTTTCTTCGCAAAGGACAAGCCGGTGGAAATACTTATAAGGACCAAACGTTCTCGACGACACATGGGAATTCTGTCAAGTGCTTTCGCTTCATATAGCTAAGTACTCTTATTTGGTGTTGTAAGTGTTGTGTGGGTGAACCTGTGCTAATGTACCGACCTTACTTGGACTAATACATACTTGTGATTAACCCCCCTACAAGCATCCGCAACTGCAGGAAAGTAATTAAGATATAAACCTAACCACAGCCTTAAACTCTGAGATCCTACGCTCCCTTATGCAATGGTATCCTAACGGGGGTTCAGGTTTCTGTCACTCCGGCAAGCCCACAATTAGTAGACAAATACACAATGCATTCCCCTAGGACCATAAATGGTGAAGTATCATGTAGTCGACGTTCACATGACACCACTAGAAGAATAGGACCACAACTTAAATACTAAACCATTGAATAATAACTCAACACAAATCCACTAATAACAACAATACTTCTCCCATGTCCTCAAGAACTAGACGAACTACTCACAAGACATCATATGGATCAAGATCAAAGATGATATGGTGATGGATAACAATCTGAACATAAACAATAATCCAATGGTTCCACTCACAAGCATCAACTACAAAAGTAATTAACACCGGGAAAGTTTCCCCTAAGAACTAAAGCAATATCCAACACAATTGTTACAACGAGACGGTGTGGTGATGATGGTGCTGGTAGAGATGATGGTGTGGATGATGATGATCCCGATGAAGCCTAGCTTGGTGACGATGTTGATGGCGACGATCTCCCTCTCCGGAAGGAATTTCCCTGGCAGAAATCTGTCTGCCGAAGAGATCTTTCTCTCTCGGTGTTTTCCTCCCCGCAGAGGCGGCGGAAATCTATCTGTGGTCGCTCCCTTGGTGTTAGGGTTCCATAGGGAAGATATAGGCGAGAGGGCGGAGTCGGAGGCCGAGCAGGTGGGCCACACCTGCCCTAGGCGCGTGGCAAGGTGGGACCGCGCCTAGGGGGTGTGGGCCCCCTGAGGCCCTTCTTCTCCTCCCCTTCTGGCTTCCTCTGTCTTCCGGGAAAATATAATTTTCCCATATTTTTCTAGTATTTTTCTGATCTTCGCGAAATTGCATCAAAACACCTCTTTTTCCATCAGAATCCAGATTCCGGCAGTCCATCCTCCAAGAATCATTCAACATGCAAAAACAGTGGAAAAGACATAAGTAGTACCTCATAATAAGATATATTTCAATGAATAGAGGCAAATTATGATATAGAATGGTGATGCAAATTGGACGTATCAACCACCAAGCGAGAACATTTCATGTATTATAATGTGAGATACATCTCTTGGTGAGAAACCGGAAAACCTCAAAGATCACAAATGGAATATGATATAACAGGGAAATTCATTTTTGATGAACTAGAGCTTGTTGTGAATATTACCACAAGCTCTAGAACCTCACATGGATAAGATCCAAATAACAACCAAAAAAGGATGATGCTAAATGTGCAAAGGTTTGAGCTCTCTCTAAAAGATATAATCGAGTTACTCACTTGAGAGCCCCTCTTGATAGTACGATTATCTATCCTATAAACAGGTCTCCCCAACTAACACCACGAGACCGGTAAGAAGGAAACCTTATCAATATCATACCTTTGCCTTGCGCATATTCCACTTGATCTTGATGTAGACGATCTTGTCCTTCTCAAGATGGAACATCTTTCTTGATTGCTCTGGCACACACTTTCTTGATGAAGACTTGCAAGTTGCTCCCCCATACGACATGGGAAAACCTTTACTTTGATCTTGTCTTTATCTATACATGATCACGAGGATGGCAAGCTTCAAGCATGATATCTTCTAGATATGGAACATCTTTAGCATGCACAACATTACTTATAATCACCATTTGGATTATGTCTTGAAGATACATAGATGAACTCTATCTTCTTCTTCAAGACACCCTTACAAAAAGGCTCAACTCTCACATGAACAATTTGTGGATCACTCTTTGAACACCTTGGTCACCACTTGATCCTCTTCACTTTCTTCTTCTCCACACCGTGAAGCTAACATATGGTTCAAGCATTGCCTATGGACAATTCGTACAAGTATAACTTGATACAAGTATTAGTCCATAGACATTTTCATTAATTACCAAAACCACACATGATAGCCCACATGTTCTTTCAATAATACTTGGTTGTAATTTAGAGAGAGAAGAGGCGGAGAGGTCGCTTATACATATATTTTAGGTGCAGTAGACGTGACAGTACTTAAAGAGTAGGGGCTTTTCATGTTGCAATTTAGTGAAAGAGAAGGGGCGGAGAGTTCGCATGTTGTTTACCAGGTGTAGTTGTAATATATTTTCATTGAGGTATTTTGATTTCTGTGCTCTCTATTTTTTTTGAATCCGATGTGTGTAAAAATTATAAATTCCTTTTTATTTGTTTTGTGATGCACATTTTTGTTTATTAGATCTTTGTTTTATTTTTTATTTTTTTATGTTGTTATTTTCTCATTTTGTTTTGTGTTAAAATAGAAAATGAATCTTGGACCGTTATGTCCTATTTGTCGTCAGTCGCATAATATTTGTCATCGTGCAAAACAAAGTGGAACAGAATTCCCTATGAGGTTGCTAGCCCGACATGGAGATTAGCAATTGTATGTTATTGCATTTTGAAATCTAGTACATCAGATTTCTTAAATTGTGTTTTTCGTTCTTTTTATGAGTTGCAATCGGACTTCCAAATTATTCATATTTTCTCAGTTGCAACTGAGTTCAAATTTGATATCAAATATAAGACTAAGAGCTAGTCCATGATATATTCTTTGAATTATGATTTTCGTGCTTCTTATGAGTTTAATCGGAGTTTCATCTTGTTTATGTTTTGCAACCAAGATTTTTTAAATTTTATATCATATTGATCGAAAAATAAGTTAGTACATCAGATTTATTGAATCATGCTTTTTCGTGCTTACTATGAGTTGCAATCGGACTTGTAGCAACTTTCCCAGTTGCAACTGAAACTGTAACTGACTTTGAATTTGATATCAAATTGAATAAGCTAGTCCATCATATTTTTTTTGAATTATTATTTTCATGCTTCCTATGAGTTGCAATCAGACTTACAACTAATTTATATTTCTCCCGGTAGCAACATTAATAGCAACCGAGATTTTTTAAATTTTATATCATATTAATTTGAGAATTAAGCTAGTACATTAGATTTTTTGAATCTGCATTTTCTCGTGCTTCTTATGAGTTGTAATTGGACTTGCAACTGGTTCATGTTTTTCAACCGAGTTTGAATTTGATATCAAATGAACTAAAAGCTAGTTCATCACATTTTTTAAATCATGATTTTTCATGCATCATATGAGTTGTAATTGGACTTGCAATTGGTTTATATTTTTGTAGTATCAACTAGAATTGCAATAAAGGCTTTTTTATATTTTATATCACATTGATTAAGAATTAAGCTAGTACATCAGATTTTCTTAATCTTCATGTTTTGTACTTCTTATGAGTTGCATTTGGATTTGCAATTGGTTCATGTTTTTCCAATTACATCTAGAATAGCAATAGAGTTCAAATCTGACATCAGATTGACTAAGTGCTAGTCCATCATATTTCTGGTCGAATTATGATTTTCGTGCTTCATATGAGTTCCAATCGGACTTGCAACTGGTTTATATTTTTCTAGTCGCAATTGGCCTTGCAACCGAGATTTTCTAGAATTTTATATCATATTGATTGAGAATTAAGCGAGTACAGCAGATTTCTTAACTCCGTGTATTTCGTACATATGAGTTGCAATTAGACCCGCAATTGTTTCATGTTTTCAAGTTGCATTTGGAGTTGAAACTAAGTTCGAGTTTGGCATCAAATTGACTAAGAGCTAGTCCATCATTTTCTAAATTATAACTTTCATGCTTCATATGAGTTCCAAGCGGATTTGCAACATGTTTATATCTTTCTAAGTTGAGACTGAAATCGCAACAAGTTACTTTGAATTTCATATCATATTGATGGAGAATTAAGCTAGTACATGAGCTGTTGTTTGGATCTGAATTTTTTCTTGCTTCCTATGAGTTGCAATCAGAGTTGCAACTTGTTCATGTTTTCCTAGTTGCAACTAGAATTATAACTGGGTTTGAATTTTATTTGAAATCGACTAAGAGCTAGTCAATCTTATATTTTTTTTGAATTATGATTTTCATGTCTTCAGTGAGTTGCAATTGGTCTTACAACTGGTTTATATTTTTTCTAGTAGCAACTATAATTGCAATCGATTTTTTTTTAAATATATCATACTAATTTAGAATTAAACTATTACATCAGAATTCCTAAATAGGGTTTTTTGTTCTTCTAATTTATTAATAAGATTTCCTAATTTTCATTCTTCAGGAATAATAACTCAGTTTCTTTAAGTTTGAGTCAGGTTACAACTGAGATATTTCAGTTGCAAGTGGGATTGTAACCGAGATTTTCTTCGATAACGTTATGTCCTATTTGTCGTCAGTCGCATAATATTTGTCATCGTGCAACACAAAGTGGAACAAAATTCCCTATGAGATTGCTAGCCTGGCATGGAGATTAGCAATTGTATGCTATTGCATTTTGAAATCTAGGACATCGGATTTCCTAAATTGTGTTTTTCATTTTTTTATGAGTTGCAATAGGACTTCCAAATTGTTCATATTTTCCCAGTTACAACTGGGTTCAAATTTGATATCAAATATAATACTAAGAGCTAGTCCATGATATATTTTTTGAATTATGATTTTCGTGCTTCTTATGAGTTCAATCGGAGTTTCATCTTGTTTATGTTTTTCCTAGTTGCAATTGGAATTGCAACCAAGATTTTTTAAATTTTATATCATATTGATCGAGAAATAAGTTAGTACATCAGATTTATTAAATCATATTTTTTTCGTGCTTACTATGAGTTGCAGTCAGACTTGCAACTTTCCCAGTTGCAACTGAAACTGTAATCGACTTTGAATTTGGTATCAAATTGAATAAGCTAGTCCATCATATTTTTTTAAATTATTATTTTCATACTTCTTATGAGTTGCAATCAGACTTACAACTAATTTATATTTCTCCCGGTAGCAACATGAATTGTAACCGAGATTTTTTGAATTTTATATCATATTGATTTGAGAATTAAGCTAGTAAATTAGATTTTTTGAATCTGCATTTTCTCGTGCTTCTTATGAGTTGCAATTGGAATACAACTGGTTCATGTTTTTCAATTGCAACTGAAACTGCAACCGAGTTTGAATTTTATATCAAATGAACTAAAAGCTAGTTTATCACATTTTTTGAATCATAATTTTTTCATGCATTATATGAGTTGTAATTGGACTTGCAACTGGTTTATATTTTTGTAGTATCAACTAGAATTGCAATAGATTTTTTTAAAAAAATTTATATCACATTGATTGAGAATTAAACTAGTACATCATATTTTTTTAATCTTCATGTTTTGTGCTTTTTATGAGTTGCATTTGGATTTGCAACTGGTTCATGTTTTTCCAATTACATCTGGAATAGCAATAGAGTTCGAATTTGACATTACATTGATTAAGAGCTAGTCTATCATATTTTTGGTTGAATTATGATTTTCGTGCTTTATATGAGTTGCAATCGGACTTGCAACTGGTTTATATTTTTTCAGTCACAATTGGAATTGCAGCCGAGATTTTCTAGCATTTTATATCATATTAATTGATAATTAAGCGAGTACATCAGATTTCTTGACTCAGTGTCTTTTCGTGCATATCAGTTGCAATTAGACCTGCATCCGTTTTATGTTTTCCAGTTGCATTTGGAGTTGAAACTGAGTTCGAGTTTGGCATCAAATTGACTAAGAGCTAGTCCATCATTTTTTAAATTATAACTTTCATGCTTTATATGAGTTCCAAGCGGTCTTGCAACATGTTTATATCTTTCCAAATTGCGACTTAAATCGCAACAAGTTTTTTGAATTTCATATCATATTGATGGAGAATTAAGTTAGTACATGACATGTTGTTTGAATCTACATTTTTTCTTGCTTCCTATGAGTTGCAATCAGAGTTGCAACTTTGCAACTTGTTCATGTTTTACTAGTTATAACTAGAATTATAACAGTTTGAATTTTATATAAAATTGACTAAGAGCTAGTCAATCTTATATTTTTTAAATTATGATTTTCGTGTCTTCAGTGAGTTGAAATTGGTCTTACAACTGATTTATATTTTTTCTAGTAGCAACTAGAATTCGATGCCTCAGCGTCCTTGATGTTGCCGCACTCACGGCGCCCACCGACCGCCAGAAGGATGAGCTGCTCTGCCGCCTCCATCTCCATGTCCACGAGCACCACCACCTCGCCCATGGCGTCTGTGTGGTGTGTGTAGTGACCTCACGATTTGAACGACTATGGAGCGTGAGGGGGCCCTGGATGGCTGATGGGCAGAGGCAGAGACGCCGATCGAGACAAGACCGTGAAGGGTTGCGTGAAATTACGAGCGCGGGAGACCATTGGTGCATCTATATATGCAGGTCTCGGCAACATTCAACCTTCCAGTTCTAGTTTGCTTCTCTGAAAACATGGAGCAACTGAATATGTAGGAACACTGTCGAGAGCTGGTCACGGTCATCAAAGATTGCTGCAGCTATGCCACGACCACGACCGACTCGCTCTCGCTGTTAAACTTGACTACCCTATCGTAGGCTCTTGTGAGTCGTCGCTTTTAGGCTCAGTTTTTTTTTTTTTTTTTGGCTACTCTGAAGTCGTCCTTCTCAGTTTTTTGGGGAAGCCGTTCTACAAAAATTGCGAGGCTTCTAAAATAGTTAAGACTAAATAAATTTAGAAATCTTAAAACCGGCTTCTTCAGAAAACTTGGGATATGGCAGCTTCTAGGAGAAGCCAGCAAAAGAACTACTTCCTCTGTTTTAAAATATATAGATTTGTAAAAAAGATGTATCTAGACATCTTTTTATGTCTATAGATTTATTTGAACCCACATTAAATATACATCTTCTTTATAAAACTAAAACATCTTATATTTTAAAAGGGAGGGAGCAGGCCTTCCGGAAGTAACCGCTTGAAAACGAAAACGCGCTTTTGCTCCGTGTGCGTTGATTGGTAGACTCGATCTGGAGTCGACGGAACGAACGAGACCACGCTCGTCTGCTCCATTGTGGCCACTCTGTCTCCGGCTTCATCCAGTCCAGGTAAAAGTGCAGACCGCCGCATCCGGACGTGTGCAACACGTGCACAGGGCAACAACCGGCAGGCATCCATTGACCGTGAACGTCAGTCACACTACCCAGCTACATGTAGACTTTTATTTGTAGCTCCTCCTGTTTCTTTAAGCTCAAGAATGGTGTTTTCTGTAACTCTAATAAGCACCGGAAACATCAAACGGCGACCAAGCTACATGTAGACTTTTATTTATAGAAAAATACTCTAAAATTATTTTGCAGAGTTGTAAAAGAAATTTTAAAAAGTTCTGGATGTAGCTAACAGTGTATACTACAAATGTGTAAAAGTGTTGACTTTGTATAGTTTTTTTTTTTGCGGATAAAATAAAACTTCATTAAACATGCAGGGTTATAGAGATGTCGAGCTCATGTTCGTGACGTGCAACGTCAGGAACAGAACGCAATCAAGTGATAGTGCGACGCTCCGCTCTTGCAAAATTTGCAAGACAATGACTAACCTTAACCTGCGGATGTTACGCTTTTACAAATACACAAACTCTATCACGGGAAAAGCGAAATTGTGACTGTACCTTCTACCATGCTCGACGGAACTTTTTTTTTCGACAAGTTGTATTTTATAGATGCTAACGTTTCTATCCGCATATGTTTTCTTCTTTCTTTTGAAAGGAATGTGATAGGAGAATCCCGACAGCGAGTTTGTTTTAAAATAATAAGAGCCAAGTTGCTGGACTCACCTTTTTAAATAATAAGAACCCAATTCTATTTTCTTCTTAAAAATCCATTTACATTCGATAAGTTTTATGCCTTTAGAAAGATCAGTCAAATTACGGAGTCTATCTTGGATTTCCTCGCATCTTAATTCAAACTCCTTGATAGTCCACGAGACTAAACTTCAGGGTTCATGCGTAGCTACTTATTTTCATCTATCTGCCTTATTTTAGCCATTGTTCATGTGTTCCTTAGTAGGTTAAATTGCTACCGGCAGTCTATACACATTGATTGATGCTTTGCGCATAAATCTGCAGGTCGACCTCACTGAGTATGTTGAAAAGCATGAATTTGTGTTTGGTGCTGTTTTAGATGATGATGTTAGGGATGATGGGGTGAATGACAATCATGCGTTCTTCTGCCCGTTTTAGTCTCTTACAGGTGCGATGTCAAGGTTTGTTGATCATCGGAGCTCATTTAGCTGAAAGAAGATGCTTCCATTTCTCATGGAGAATGGTAGGTCGACTGTTGTGTTGTGATCTTACAACACAAATTTAAACTCTAAGGCCTAGTTTGACAACAAATTTTTTATATTATGTATTGTCTCTCTGCATGAGAAATCTCATAGGAAGAAAGAGAGGGTCAAGTTCCAAGGATTGTCGAAAGAGAAAAAATACCAGATGAGAGTGATGTTTTGATCAGTCGACATCACTATCTTGCTATCTCAATATTCTCTCCTGAGGAATCCAGTGAAGTTGTTGTTGGCAGAGCTGTAGAAGAAATTGCATCAATATAAGATGGAAATTGTGTTGGACAGATCAAGTCTCCTTGTGGAGAAAGTTTCTCCTGATGCTAGTACGTCTGAAGTGCAGAATGTCAGACAAGAAGTGATAGCTTCAGTTGGAGACAATATATATTCAGAGAAGGGTAAATTAACATCAGTCATTCAGTCAGGAATGTTGTCCTGGCCGAAGGACAAGTACAACTTGATGTTTCATAAGAGTCTTATGAGAAAAATATATACCCCCTCTGACCCATATTACTTGACTCAATTTTGTCTAAATTCATATGTATCTAATTAAGTATCTAATCTAGTTGATACATTTGTATATATACAAAGTTGAGTCAACTAATATAGGTCTAAGAGAGTAGTTAAAGTTAAAACAAGAGTAGGAGATGCATCAGAATCAGATTTTGTAACCTTCCTTTGATCAGAAATTCTCATCCTCATCCTATCCTCTCAAATATGTTGTATGACATTTTTTCATTATTCGTTTTATAGTGCTTTGTGCACAGTGAGAAAATATACAAACCCACCGGGGCCGCAGACTGCAAAATAAACCTACCACATCTAGCATAGGTTGCCAAAACGTGTTTGCAGGCGGAGGCATTTTCACCTACTGGTACATTTTCAGTCTCTTTAACGGCAGGAACCAAAATGAATTAAGCACTTCAACCTCACGATAGTAGGAGCCCGGCTGTGCTCGCGTGAGTATGCCTCTTGTATCACCATCTTGAGCTTCATCGTGTCAGCTTCAAAATTTCCTGTCTTGGCTTCTCTACAGTACATAGTCCATGGTTAAATTAGACTATATACAAAAATGTTAGAACCGGTCTAACATGAAGGAGGTGTTTTTTGTGTGCGTTTTTAGACATAAGGGGTAATTTAAACCACAATGTTCGGAAATCCACTTTGGCTTGGCTCCTAGGTACATATGTACTCATTTCCTAAAAGTACATTTTAAAATATTTAAAAATTATTTGATGTTCGCAAACAAAAGTTTCGGGAAAAAAGAATATCTCTTGTGGTATATGTAAAAAATATAATTTTGATGCTTCGGTATTACTATTTCCATGACCTTTTTTTATCTTTTTACACAAGGCATAGAATTTTTTTGGAAAAATTTTGTGTGTGAATATAAAATATCCGGATCTATAGGCGTTTTATTGTCTATTCTTTTGACATTTTAAATAGTATGTTTTTTTCTTTCAAAATGAGTACATGTACATCTATGCATGTAGCCAAAACACCACGTCACATCCACCATGTTAGGGTAACTTCAGCTATACTAATGGTAGTTGAGAGGGTTCTCTTGGAATTTTGCAGCCTAAAATACAACGTAGTTCATATTGAGATTTTGCGCGTTTGCAGTATACGCCATTGGCAACATGCGGATTTTTCCATATTTTAAACTCTAAAAATATTATTTAAAAAATAAAAATAAAATACTACCATGTATGTAGCTCGGCCTTGGTTTGAAGTTTCCAGGGTTCTCTCAGAAGAAGAAAAATAAGAAATAAGGGGGAAAAGCAGAGCGAGAGAAAATCTATTTCTGCTCGGAAAGAGGTGCCAGATGTGTGATGGCTTCCCCGCAGAATCCCCGGCGGCGGCAGCTTGACGCGGGGCAGTCCGCCTGGCCGGATCTACCACCGGAGCTCCTGGAGAGCATCTTATGCCGCCTCGGCCCGCTGGGCCGCGTGGCCGTCCGCCTGGTCTGCTCCCCGTGGCGGTCGTGCGCGCGAGCTTCGATCTCGCCTGATCTCCCCTTCGAGGCCCCGCGACTCCTCCTCCGGCGCCCCGGGTCCTGCGGCAGCCTCGCGTTCTTCAGCCTCCGCCGCGACGAGATCCTCCCTTTCGCGGTCCCCGAGCGCGTCAACGCGGGGCGGTGCTGCGGCCAGATCGGCGGCTGGCTCGCGATGGCCTTCGACGAGGAGCGGGCCATCGAGCTCCGCAACCTCTTCTCCGGCGAATCCGTGGCCATGCCCCGGGCCCCCGCGTTCCCGGTGGCGAAGATCGTGCTGTCCGCGCCGCCCACCTCCCTGGGGTGGGTGGCCGCCGTGCTGGGCAGCTCGGGCACGCTGGCGCTGCTCCAGCCGGACGTGTCCGGCGGCGCCTGGATCACGATCGGGGCGGGGGCGGAGCACGGAGGGTTCCGTGACGTGGCGTTCTGGCGCGGGCGGCTGTGCGCGCTGGGCGACGACGGCGCGGTCCTGGCGTACCGGGCCGACCTCCGATCCCGCGTGGCAGCCGTGTCGGAGCTGCGGGAGAAGGACCGCGACCACCAGAACTACCGGCAGGTGCGGTGGCAGCGGCAGACGTACCTGGTGGAGTCCGAGGGGGAGCTCCTGCTGGTGAGGAAGATGTACATGGTGATGAGGGACTCGGTGGAGGTGGAGGTGGAGGTACGCCGGTTCCGGCCGGAGGAGAGCAAGTGGGAGGAGGTGAGCGAGCTTCCTGGGAGGGCAGTGTTCGTGGGGGCGGTCGCGTCGGTGGTGGTGGCGCTGGCGACGGCGGCGCTGCCCGGGGTCCGGGAGAACTGCGTGTACTTCACGCGGCGGGACGTGGACCTGATAGTGCCGCACGCCATCGGCGTGTACTCGCTGGGAGACCGGGATACGGCCGTGGTGGCCATCGAGGGCGGGCATTCCGTCGAGGTCGAGCCCGTCTGGATCATCCCCTCCGTCGTCTGACGATGTCTGATCCCACGCGCCGGCGTGCAGGAATAATCAGCAGAAGGAGCACTGCTTCTGCTTCGTGCTTCTGCGATGGATGAAACTCATGCGTGTGTGTGTGTTGGTTTGCCGGTGACTGATCTCTTTATGAGACGAGTAGAGATGAGGTTTCCCTTTCATCTTTTTTGTGCTCTGCGAACCTTCTTTTCTTTAGAAACGGAGCACTGCGAACTTTATAACTGTGAAGTGCGATGCTGGTTGTAATGTTGATTTGTCTGCTTTGCTCACCACATGTTCAGAGTGTACATGCTGCCAAAAAAAATGTTCAGAGTGCACATGTATAGCACCTGTGGTTCATATATGATTTTAAAGTTGACAAACTGGCTTTCTGATATAACCTGATTGTTGCAGATGCATATTTTGTTGGATCGCAGTCGACTGCAACCTCGCATCGGTGACCCAGGGGGGTTTGCTCCGCAGCTTCACATTATCCAGTTTAAGAGCACACAATCACACATGATCCAGTTAAGCTGGAAATCCAGCACCAGGGACACGCTTCCTGGCGTCGCTGCATCAGTAGCGGTGCAGCGCCCCCATTCCGGTTGCTGAGCACCTGTGCGGCTATTGCACCGATGAAGCTCTAATGGCACAAGGCGCGAGCCCTATTCCACCTCCGGCCTCCGATCCGAAAATGCAAAGGACGGCCCTCGACGAGGCCTGGCAACATACAGAACGCACAGCATTGACGCCAAAGCAACAAGTGCGAACAACCCCCAGAACACGATTTCCTCGTGACAACATGCAACCTTCTTCTACATAGGGTTTTCAGATCCTGGTCTGCTACACAAACAGAATAGCTATAGGTAACTAGTACAACAGAATAGCCAGGCCACAACACAGAGATGACAGAACAAGTTACATATATGTTGACATAAGGATTTACATTCGAGATATAACCAAATTCCCTGCCAAAGAAAAAGATATAACCAGATGAATGGTCTAGTTCCATTGAAACAACAGTGACAGCTTACAGAAAGTTCGATATATAGTCACTTGCGTGGTGGAAAGCACGAGATGCCCTTTACAACAGTCAACCCTTATAGATAGTTCACTAAATTTTACAGCCTTATGCCTCTTGCTCATGTGAAGGCCAAAATCTCAACAAAACGACGGGCAGACACCCCAAAGGCAAAGGGGATACTGTCTATTCAGACATGTATGTATTACAGTGGTTCAACGAGGAAAATCTCAATGTTCCAGATGTTAATACAGTACTCACTCCAAGGACTAATTTATGGCAATTATGAGGAACCCAACTGAGATATACATGAGGAATACAGGATATATTGCCAAAGCCTTTCTCCTTGGGTTAACTGCAGCGCTCATGAATGGGTAGGCAGCCCAGGAGCTCCATGCCAACGTGACTGTCACAACGATGATCTTTAGTATGACATTGTCCTTCAGCATGCAAATTAGGGCTCCAACATCCAGCGGAAACAAACAATAGCCAAGAAGACTGAGGCTCTGGAAGAAGATGATGTGCCCACCCTGCAGGTTAGTGGAACAAAATGTGGCATTAGGTATAGTACATTAAGTGAGTGTGCATATAAGTAATAACAAGTGAGAGAGAATGCTTACCAGAAGCAGAACATTGAGTGTTAAAATTATCGCCCCAGCTGCCAGGACAGCGAATGCAACAGCAAATACTTCAGACTACAAAGAAAAATGACACTGAAATCAGCATTTTCGCGTGGAAAGAAAAAAGATAAACTACAGCAATAAGGGACAACTCTAAGGGAGAGCCGCATATAAGTTTGTTGGAAAATTGCATAATAATGCTAATATGCCAACATAGAGAAACAAAAACCACCTGAAGTTCAAAAGTGAATATTCATCAGTTTCTAAGTACGAAGGTTCAGTGTAATGAGAAAGCTACAAGGAAGTTACCGAACCACGCTTTCTTCCATATCTTGTATTTACCACAAACACCACATTCAATGACATACCTTACATTTGAACATGGTAAGAACAGCAGGGGAGAACATATTTTGGCATATTTTCTGCTAATTCAGGACAACCACCTAACCAGCTTACTCACTAATGCAACTACATTTCTGCAAGAGAAAATGTTGAAGAAAATTTTGATTTCTTCCAGGTGTACAATGTCATGCAGAAATCACTGCAAGCTCAAGAGCAGATTATATGCTTTGCTATAAGAACTAGTACAGCCTCCTGGATTATTAATAATTGAGATCATATTTTGCAGAAAAGCAGTTTTAATAATTAGTTGTCACTAATCAGTACATAATATCGCAGACACTCTAAAATGGGTTCTAGAAGCACATTTTTTGTTGTAAGCACCAATCTTAAAAGTGACATTCTAATTCACATGGATTGTCCACAAGTTGCAAGAGAACGTAATTTTTTAGGCACAGATATGCATAAGCTATACCATCTTGTGTAATAAAATAACAAAGAGTGACACCTAAATTGTCATAATGGCACATAGAAATTTACAGCTCAGCACAAGTCTACAGCTGATCCATTAGATAATTCTAGTTTACCAGAATGGATCAAAGGCGTGATGATAGATATACAAGCAAATATGTCAGCTCATCATTCCCGTCTAGTGTACAGACCATCAAATTTAAGTGTTTAACAATTGTGACGCCTCCAAACCAATTGAAAACTAAGGAACACTCAATTCTCAATTGTCAAACACAACCATACCCGAGCAACTGAAATTGGCTTAAAAAATAATACTAGGGGAATTCCTTATCAGGATGCAATCACAATTACCAACGTGTGAAAATGACAAGAAACGAGGACACTAGAACTCACAGCTGAATAAGAACATGATCACCACCTCATCCAAAATTAACTAGATACAGCATTATGAGTGATCGTTCTAATTCCATCCGATCTCACATAACTAACAGTATAACACCTAAAATGACTACATCAGATTTCGGCTATCCCAAGAGCAACTTTGAGCTTGCAAGAGGATGTTTATCACCGATGCTTGCCTCCAAGCGAACCATGAAGCGTAACATACAGTTCAATGAAGTGCAGTCCAATCTATTAACTCGTAAGAGATATCATAAAGCCTACCAGATCGAGCAATAACTAGGCAAAAGCTACAAACAGCTCCAGAGAGGATGCAAGGGGTGCCGCGAGATCTGGTTGTGGAATGGATGGCAGATACCTTCTTAACAGATGCGGACCAGGAAAGGGTGAGGCCTAGGAAGACGATGAAGAAGAAGGGGCCCCAGAGGTCCCAGTCCCTGAGCGCCTTGCCGGGGTCATCGCGGTTGGGGTTGGGGAAGACGACGAGCTTGAGGTTGCTGACGATGCGGGCGAGGTCGCGCTTGACGGTGTCCCAGACGGGCTCGGTGAGCGTGTTGGGCGGGGACCCGAAGCCCTCGGACGCGATGGCGACGGAGACTGACCCGGGCGGGGCGGCGGACGGCGCCTGGGGCACGAAGATGGGGACGGAGGAGGTCGGGAGGGGCGGCTTGGAGGAGGGCGGGGGAGGGGAGCTGGAGATGGGGATGGAGGCGCGCGGCGGGGAGGGCGGCCGCGCGGGGAGGACGGTGGCGGAGGGCGCGTCGTACATGAGGCTCTCGATCTCGTCCATGTCGGACTGCGCCGACGACGCGTTGAGCGGGATCGTGTCCCCGTAGTTGTGCGACATGGCGGCGTCGGCGGCGGGGACTGGCGGGGTCGGCGCGGTGGATCTGGGGGGAGGGAGAGAGATCTCGCGCCTTCGCGGGAGTGGGGGTTGGGGATTTGCGGGTGCGTGCCGGCCTGCTTTGCTTGCTGCGGTGGTGAGGGGTTGGGGACTAGCGAGTCGAGACTCGAGACGACGGAGGGCATGTGACTCACGTGAGAGCGTTGCCTTCGGACGCAAGGCCGGGAAGGCGACGACCGGCTGCACGATTCACGCGTCGTCGATCGGGGAGATGGACGGTCCAGAGTAGAAGCAGATGCACGGCAGCAGGTCTGTCAAAAAAGTTCGGGCTTGACAAACTATACGAGTTTGGCGCATTAACCGCTCGGCTCGAGTTTGATTCGTCTCTCTAACAAACTAAGCTCGAGTCTGTTTTCGAGCTCACGAGCTTAGACGAGCCAAACTCAAACAGTTCGATAAAGCTCGTGATTTTTGTACAGCCCCAAAATTGAGATTGCTATTATTAATCCATCTGTTGTAAGACTGCTAAAATAATTATATTGGCATGTTGGTACTATATTACTATTATACGAGACTCCAAGCCATTTCTGTTATTCCGTTTTCAAGCTTTACTATTTTTTTTCTATGTAGCTGCATGTCTATGTACTAAAATTTTCTTACCGAGCTTCAACGAACTGAGCTTAAGCCTACTCGAACTTTGGTCGAGCCGAACTCGAGCTTAGATGTAGACTCGAAGGTCAACCTAAGCTCGCTCAAGCTCGGCTCGAGCTTCTACCGAGCTCGAGCCGAGTCTAACAATATTCGCTCGAGTTCGGCTCGTTGACAGTCCTACACGGCGGCTGGCTTTCGTAACATCAAGCAACCTCGGATTTGTATACACTCGCAGCGGAGAAAAAATCGACTCACACGGCAGTGTGAGTGTAGGTACGTATATGTGTCTGGGTTTTTAAAAAAATGGTTGATATTAAGATAAAATTAATTAAAAATTTAACTAAGACATCTCCAACGACAAAGAAAGTTGTCCTTTTTTTTCTTAGGCATCAAAGTATAAAAGTCAGCTAGAGCGGATTCTATTAGATTTTTTTAAAATTCACATGTATTTAAAACATGTCTAAATATATCTAAATGTAGCAAATTTAAGTCACTTATTTTTTGATGAAAAGAATATACTACTCCATTTTATGTCTTTGTTGGCAATTAATGTCACATTAACTTGATAATTAAATTTAAGTACTTCCGTCATTTAGGTTTGTTAGGCTTCCAAATAGTGCGTTTTCTTAAAAAAGTTCGCCACTCTATTAAT
Organism: Avena atlantica; assembly: GCA_910589765.1. Lineage (NCBI taxonomy): Eukaryota > Viridiplantae > Streptophyta > Magnoliopsida > Poales > Poaceae > Avena > Avena atlantica. Next base: position 489,273,013 of record OU342735.1, on the reverse strand, counting down.
AATTATCGACATAAAGAAGCATGTGCCCTCAATTTGAACAAAAATCCCTCGACACAAGATGTAGCTGTTCCCGGACTCCTCCCGGGTCGCCTCGCGCGGGGCGGCTCCGGAGGCCCCCCAAACCCTTGAAAAAGCGGCACCGCCACCTCCTCTCCCCCGGCCACTGCCGACGCCGGCGGTGGCGGCCGCGCCTGGCCGTCGAAGGCGGCGGGCGAGGGAGGAGCTCTCCCGACGGGGCCCCTTCGCGCGGAGGCGGGTCATCACAGGGGAAGTGAGGGTGGAGCTTGGGAGGCGGCGAACCTTGGAAGGGATGGCAGCGGCGGTGCGGGAAAGGTGGCTCGGCAGCGCGAGGCAGCATGGAGGGCGGCAAGGTCCGTCCGGAGTGCTGGCGCGCAGCGGCCGCCTGTCCCCCGTGTGGCTTGTTCTTTCCTCCAGGGCGACGGAGTGGGGTGATCTGGTGGAAGAGGTGCCCACGATTGGATTCCGTTGGAAGACCTAGATCGGCTCTCTAACCCTAATTGCCTGCTCGATCCGTTCTCCAGAAACTGGCCGGCGATGTGAGGATAGCTGTGTCAGATCTAATAATAGTGGTGGTCCTTTGGTTTCTGTTGCACGAAGACGAAGATCTGCTTGATGTCTGCCCTCGTTGATCTGATCTGGAGAGGCGGGTTCCGTAAGGCTCCGTCGGCGAACTCCCATGGGCGTATCATGCCTGGAGATTGCTGGATCGAAAGGTATTCGGTCATGCGAACCTTATTTTTCTGGCCATTTGGTTTCAGCGGGTGCGTTGCGAAGCTCTGTTGTTTGTTCCCACCAAGTGTCATTCTTAGAGCCATGGTGAAGTCAGATGCGGAGAATGTCAGTAAAGCGGAAATTTGAGGGTAGCAATGGTGATTTTTGTTCCTGTGGTGATAGAGATCTGGCTGCGTAATCTGGGACTCGTTGCAGCGGTTATTGGTGTGGGAAGACAACACATGGGAGTTTCCAGTCTTATCTTGCAGGGTGAAAATCCAAGGTCTGGCCTTAGCTGGTTGTGTCTGGCAATGACCTTGTTGAAGGCATTGTTTTGTGAGCAAAAGGATTTTCTCCAGGGTGAAAACCTATGACCTTTGGTCGAGCAACAACGACGCTTGGGCACTGCTTCCTTATTTAAGGCGTTATTATTGGAGTGGAGGACTGCTGGTGTTGTTCTAATGGTGTCACTGTTGTTTCTTTGAGGATTAGTTCTCTGTAGCGGGGCTTTTCTTTTTTATAATTTCTCTTTCTTTTTTTGAGCTATGTGCATCCGTAGAGCCGTTAGGGCATGCGTTGTTGCAGAGGTTGAGTGTAATTAGTGTCCTTGTGATATTAATATATACTCTTTTCTAAAAAAATAGAGGAACAATTCCGGATGGAAATGGATACCGTCACCCGTTAACCTGCTGGGTACCCGCATCAAATGGAGGAGGGTTTGGTTGGGAAAAAACCCATGGGTCTCTTAATGATAAAATCTGTGACCCAACGGGTCTAGCGGAGGCGGGTATGGAGGTACGAAACACATACCCGTTAACCCGTAGACCCGCCATAGACATGTAGAGCCACATGTCATGTGCTTGTTAGACCTTTTAATTATGATAAACTTGCTGGACATGTATTTTTTATTGTAATATTTGTACTTGTTATTGTTAATTATGATGGACTTGTTAAATCCAACAAGGTGTTGTCAAAATTTTGTATATAATATACAATTTGCTGTTAAATTTGTATGCTCTAGTTCACCTTGACGGGTACCCATCGGGTCATGGGTACCCGTCACGGGACGGGTCTGGTGGAGTTTAGAACCCGTCGGCGGGTATGGAGGCGGGTGGTGGTGGCGGGGAGAGGTGGCGGAAGCGGGTATGGAGGTCACAAACCCGCCTCCATACCGGGCGGGTGCCACCCGTAGGAACAATGTGACCTGTTGAGCGAAGCCGGTCTAGCTAGTCTTCTCGTTATGGGCCTCATGTAGTTGCAGAGTTGACACGATCAGTCTCTGGACTTGGTCTCCGCGGGTGTGTGTGTCTAATCAGTCTCTGGACTTGGTCTCCGCGGATGTGTGTGTCTAATTAACAAGAACTTTCATAACTTAACCACTTTAGCTAACACACGTTTGTTGTTCTGTTTTTAGTTAGTTAGTATCTTTTTGACACTTCGATCTTTATTTACTGGTCTTGGCTCATCCTACAGAATTAAAGATTATCAGATATAGGAGTAGAAATTTTTTTTACTCTTCTCAAATCTTAATGTAACCGCGGATACAATTTTGAGGTCATCCAACTTTGAGAATCGTCATCTCTACTACCTAAAAAGAACTTTCTGTTCCGTGGTCGACAATACGTCGTTTCCTTCGTCCAACGCTTCGTCCGCCCTCCCGCAAGCTGCGCCTTCTCTACTACCTAAAAAGAACTTTGTGTTTAGTGGTCGACAATTGACATGGTTATACCCAACGGGCGTGCAACATTAGCATATACGGTCCAGCCCAAGGAAGGCCCACTACGAGCAAGGCAGCCCATGGAGCTTTCGGGTGGCCCAAACCCGTGACGATTTCGGATCCTTGGAGAGCAAGACTAAAATAGATAGAATATTCAAAGGGGAAAACCCTAAACTTATAACCGACTCGATCTGTGCCTGGGATGTAACATCCCAGGATTAGCACCTAGAAATAAAGAGGACACAGGGTTGTGCATTGCATTCATGCATAAGAAAATCCGGAGAATTTTTGCGCAAAACTAAAGAAGCTGTAGAGGGATCGAGATCTCTCTTGCTCTGATGAAAACATTAGGGTAGGTGCGATGGATTTTGACATGACCTCTATTGTGCTTTTGTGTTTGAGGGGAAGACCATTCAAATTCGAATATTTAATTGATGAATTTGAATACAAAAAGAGTTTGAAAAAGATTAATAATTGTAAATTAAATTGTAATAAGAGATATTAGGTGAACCCTTATTTATGACAAGATACAATAATTGCAAGTCTTAATTAATAAACAAAATTGAATGAAATGAATTATAATAATAAATAAGAATGGAATTCTTATCTATAAGTAAGATAAAAATATTAAGTTGTTCCAAGAATAATGGAATACTTTATTATAGAATACAATGTTTCATTGTTATCACAATAAAGGAATAAAAGTAAATTATTATAAAACAAATAATATAAAAATGAATTACATAATGAATAACTAAAAGGATTCTTGATTACAAGCAGATATAAATATTACATTGTCTTTGCAAATGCATTATAAAAGAAAGAAGAAAACTAGTAAACTTTATTGAATAAAATACAACAATACAATGCTTTTTACAATATCTAAACAGAAAATAAATTACAATAATTAATTCAAAGAAAATTCCTAAGCTACTGTTCTTTTGTTCCCTCCATCATCTGACCTTTCCTTTAATCTTCTCATTTCCTGCAAAACCACACAAAAGATAACAAAACAGAAAGATAAAATAAAGGAGATTGTTAGGCTAATATTACTCTCAGACTGGCATAGAGTTGCTATGCTAGGATCATCATTGAGTATGGTTAAAAAGGGCCAAATAGGATTTATTCTTATCAAATTTTAGCTTCAGCTTTGAGCATCATTAGCATATAGTCAAAATTACACTTGGCAACTCAAAATAAAGGCCAGGAGCAGATAATACCAAACCAGCCGAGCACATCCTTAGCAAAAATATCCCACAAATGAAACCTGGACAGGGGGAGGTTCCCTGGACTAGTAGCACACATGCAGGCAGCTAACACATGCATGCAGGCCCATTTGGTTGTCAACATTACAGGAGGGTACCAAATAGACTAAGAGCACAGCCGCAGCTAGCAAACCATATCATTCCACATCCCACCAGTCCACATCCACAACTCCGGAGAACATGGTTCAGCACTGAAACTCTCACCAGCACCCTGGTTGCTTGGGCAAGCCATCCAGGAGCACCAGAAGAAGGCCAAAGGCTAGGAGGAGCATGCTTACCAGTAATGGAGCAGTAGTAAATCCAAGGGATCAAGTTAGGAGGTGAGAAGAAAGGGTTGGCACAACAGTGATCAATAATAGGCACAAAAGCAACCACAACTCCAACACAACAGGTTATCCATTTAAGATCATGTCCTTGCATCTGTTTCTACTTTTGCATCTTAAAGAAAATAGAGGGGGCAATAGAAAATCCTCAGATTTGTACTCAAATGGAGTACTAAATCATCATTGGATAATTTCATCAGCAAGCAATAGCTTTTGTATACAAACATCATCAATGCCTCAGCCTATGCATCATGGGCAGGGCCAATAAATCAAGCACATATCCATTTTTTTCTTTCAGCTTATCAAGTCAACTCTTAGTATTTGTTCTTATCATGTGTCTAGAGCATGAGGTGGGAGAGAGAGCTCTCAGACTTGGTAGAAGTGCTACTCCAGTATCATCCTAGAGCTAAGATAAATGCAAGAGAAAGAATATGTATTTTAGCCACCAAATTAGCTTCAGCCTTTTGCATCACTAGCTAAGTTTCTCTCTTGTTTATATCAACATCAACTGCACCACAGCAGTAGCCCAAAAACAGCTAAAGCCAACAGAATGATCCTTGTATATTAGCTAGCTCACAAGTTATCCAAAAACAACAAATTCTATCATCTTCCCAAAAGCTAATTCAGGAATCAATTATGCATAAATTTCTATGTCCTTATGCACAGAAACTCAATTCTTTCTCAATATATCCAGGAATCAAAGTCAGTTCAACTTTAAATTCAAAGTAAATTTGTCCTCATTCGACAGATTCTTCAGACCAGCATCATAAGCATTAATTCCATATGAGTTTTTTCAATTGTTTAAGTAGCAAATCATCTTACCTAGGTTATATTGTGCACACTCCTATTTGGAGGCACCACAAATATAACTAAGATATGAGAAGCCACTAAAACAACTCAAACACCTAGTAATCATTTTCCTAATCACATAATCAGGAATCATTTTTTTAACACTATCTGTCAACATAGATAGCTAAGTTTAGTCCAATACAGACTCCTGGTCATCATTTGACAAAAGGGACAAAAACTCAAATCCTAGCATATTATCCTCTTAACCAGCTACCAATTCAACCACATTATTTTAGCAAATAGCTTCAGTGAAAAGAACTTTTCTTCGCAATCTTAAATTGCCAATACCTGAGTAGTGTAGGGTTCGCAGCATAGAAAACAAAAAATTTCCTGCGATGTGAACTATATACCAAGATCTATCTACTAGATACAAACAACGGGCGGATGTATATCCGTAGAGAACATACCCTTGAAGACCGACAAAGCTTAACGAGTTCAACTCGTGGTTGATGTAGACGATCTCTTGCCGATCTCAAGATCGAGAGGAAGTCCTAGCGCCGCAAATCAGCAGCGCATCCGTGCTCGCACACACGTTCGAGGCACCGAGCAACCTCCGCCTCCTCGCTCCAGCGATGCAGCGGAAGCACAACTCTTTCTTGCCGAATAGCCACCGGGAACATGTATCTCGCTAGTCCGAGACCATGGGGGATAAATTCTAGAGGGGGAGAGAGATCCTTCACGAGGAGGTGTGAGAGACAAGTGAGGAGGGGGGCTCCTTTTATAGGAGGAGGGGGGGCACCCAAGGGGGTGGCCTCCGGCCATGGGGGCTGCCCCCTCCCCTCCTTCATTCATGTGGGTGGACACTCCACTCACAAAATGCCCTTTAAAATCCCTCCACTTAAAAGTCCACTCAAATTCCCATTAAATTTCCACCAAATTTAATGCAAACTCTCATTAAATAAAACTCTTTTATTTTATTCAGAATTTTGTCAATTACTTTAATGACAAACATTCACAAATAACCCCTTGCTAGAATTCTATTTCACATGCATAACCACTTTATGCAATTTCACCCGAAAACCTGTTTCGGTATCTAGTGAAATAAATTCCTGCGCTTGTTCATTCTTTCGGCATGGAACATTTGCTCCAATTGGATGTCGGTGTATCTTAAGTGTGTCACCCTACGGTTCGTGAATAATGCGGACATGATCGAGACCCCTCTCGGATCAATAATCAGAAGCGGGATCTGGAGACCCATACTGACTCCCACACATTCAACGATGACTTTCTTGTGATCGTCGGAACCTTTTACGCTAGTATCTTAATCCCTTTGTTTCACGATATATTACATGTCCGAGATTCGATCATCGGTATCTCCATACCTAGTTTGATCTCGTTACCGACATGCACTCTTTTCTCGTTCCTGTGATATAACATTCTAGTGATCAAATCACTTGCTTGCAAGCTAATCAATGTGATATCACCGAGAGGGCCCAGAGTATATCTATCCGTCATCGGGATGAACAAATTCCACTCTCAATCCATGAGCCTCAACATAACACTTTATTAGTTCTGAATCCATCTTTATAATCACCCTGTTACGGTGTGACGTTTGATGTTATCAAGAAACTCTTCCGGTGTTAGTGATTGACATGATCTCATGGTCTAAGGATTAGGATCACTTCTTAAGTTGTTATAGCAATATAAACTCAATGACTTTGATCGTAATGCTATACTTCGGATGAATGTTCATCACACCATTACACTAATGTTGTGATCCCGTTATTAACAACATCCAATGTCCATGATCATGAAACCTTGATCATCTTGTTAATCAACGATCTAGTTTATGAGAGAGGCATAACTAGGAACTTTCTGTTTGTTTATTAAACACACATGTATTAACGTTTCCGTATTAATAAAATTATAGCATGCAAAATAAACATCTATCATATACTTGCAATACACATAATAAACACTTTATTATTGCCTCTCAGGGCATATTCCCTTCAAGTAGTACCATAGGAAGCCACTATCCCAAATATTCAGAAAACTGAATTTATATCCACCCTACTTGCAGCATACAGAATCAAATAACAGTACCATTAAGCAAGGCTCAGTTTTGATAGAACAACAAAGGATAGCAACATACTTGGGGTACAGATAATGTGCCAACATACATGGGTACAGATAATGTGCCACTGGTGAGAATAATTGGCAGAAGGGGAGAGAAGGAAGAGAGGTAGGGGAAGGTGGTACCAACCTGTTGGCAAGATCAAGCTCGCCGAAGAACCCATAGTAGTAGTGACAACAGAGAGGAGAAGCACATTGCGATGACACAGCAACACGAGGAGCATCATCGTGCTGCGCTGCATCAACCACACCACCAACAAGGCCCCAACATCCTAACGCCCATGCCGTACCGCCGGGGTTGCACCTACTGCTGTCCCATCGGCATCAGATTAGAAGAGAATGAACCCAACTTCACCACCATCATATCACCACCAACACCACACCAAACCACCTCGAATCACCATCAGAACATCACAAAAATACAGTATAGTAAGGCACTGGAACCCTAGACGCACACAAGATGGATGGGGCGAGCTCGAGGAGGGCTTTAAGAACAAATCCAATTGGAGAGCCCGGTCGGCCTAAGGGAGGAGAAGCCCCGGCGACCACAATGGCCTACCTCGCCAGAATCGGGCGGGCGACGGCGTCGGTGTCGCCAGCAGCCAGAAGGGGGAGTGAGTGCGTGAGGTGTAAGAGGGGGGTGGATGGGGGAGACAGGCCGGGGTGGGGTTTGACCCTAAGCCAGATGGGCCAGATTGGGTCCAAATGGGCCCTTTGGTAAACCTGGCCCAATTCCAAAGAAAAATAAATAAGAAAATAAAATATTTATCAAATCACTAAATGACCAAACTACCCCTGAACATAAATTATACCCTATAAAATTATAGAAAAATCCTAAAAATAAATTTAATATATTAAAATTATCACAAAAATAATATCCACCTAAGAAAAATATAACTTTACTTATTTAAGTTAATAAAATGCAAATAAAGATTAAACACTATTAAATATTAAGTAAAAATTCATAATATAAGAAAAACTCCTAAAATTTAATAAAAGTCATTTTTGTGTATAAAAATAACTTTACTATTTTATGAAAAAACTAACTTAGAGTTTTTACAAATAGAATATAAATCAAATAATTAAAGACACTTAATTCTTTGATGAATTTTATAAAAATAAAGATAATACTTAAAAATAAATAAAATTCATTTTTAAGGTCTTGACTAAATATATTACACTAGAAAAATATTAAATATATTATTAGGAAAGTCTTTAATATTTTAAATAATAAATCCTTACCTAATACCTATTTTGTGAATTCTTTAAAAATAATTGTTAAGTAAGAAATAATCACAATTCTTATAAAACCTTGAGCAATTAGTGTCTAAGTACTAACCCCAAACTCACAACTTAAATTCATACTCAAACTTGAGTATAAGGTATTCTTTTAAAAATCTTATTGGGTATCACTCATATACATATAATATGATGCATAATCATTATATCTTAACCATTATTAACATAATTTCAAATTCTAACAAATTACTAAGATCATCCAATTATGCTTCCATTAAATAAATATATATTATTTTCTTAATAAGCAAAACAAATTTAGTCTAACCATTCACTTAAATATAAAGGGAATAATTCCACACCTTAATCATACCTATCATAAATCTAAAACTTGGGAATAATTAAAATATATTACCTCCTAAGTTTACTTAACCTTTTAAAGTTAACTTTAGTATCAAAGCTTATAAACATCATGTCTAATAAATCCCTTATGTTTTTATAGTTAACTTTGGTCTATTTAACTTAAGATATAAAGCATCTCAAGTCCAAACTAATAAATCAAACACCAAAATACATTGATCATGTTCTATTAACAATGATGATTGTTTAAACCTTAGAAAGGAAATCTTTTCTTCAAATGTTATTTTTTTTTGCCACTTCAAATAACAATCTTATAATAAGTCCTTCAACTCTTAACAACTCAATCCCAAGGACTTTTATCATAGTCACCCCATGACAATTCACCATAATCACATCATCTTATACTTTACTTACATATTTTGGATTGTTAACACTTAGGTTCCTTATAAAGGTCATTACTTATAAAGTAAAATTTGAAGATAAACCAACTCTGAAAAGAATCACTTGAATTCACTTCACTCAAAGTATTGGGAATTCAATTTGGGAGTTTTACAAAAATGCATAGCATTACTTATGCATAACTGCATATTGCCTCTTCAAACATTAGTCCTTACCGGACTAATGATGTAGATTTCAGATATTGGATCTTATGTCGTCTCAAAGACCGTGAGTGCATAATCTTGCAATCACAAAAGGCAAGTTCACACTTTCTCATGTACTTTGATTATTTTCTTTAAAGTATTTTGCAAATCCAGTGTTGTCATCACCTGCATTTGAAAAAGGACATAAAACAATATTTTTATAATAATTTGATTATAGGTTATTTACCATGAGGTAATAACCAACTATAAGAGTTCTGGTGGTAAAGGAACATATTATCTAGGACTTAACAACCAATGTCACCAGTGATTCGTGCGCCGTATATTACGCGTTGACCATGAGATTTGGAATGGGACGAAGAAGTCAGTTGTATCTTTTCCCTCTCGCATGGAGCTGGATGTGCGGGTCGTGACTGTTATCACTCGTAGCGTGCATATTATTTATGGTAATTCGTAGAGGATATGCAACATATGGGTGGGAGCCCTCAACATCCCATGATTGTTCCGGCATCTGAACGGTCTGTACAAACCATTGCCGTAATTCAAAAGGTGGGCATGGTGTACACCAAGGAGACATGCGGGGTCGCGGAGAAGGAAGTGATTGGCTTGGATCTTAGGTTGGGCCTCAAACCAAGGAAGTTTGAACGGGGACATACTCCCGGCCGTGCAACAAAACCTAAGGTCTCTCATGGGTAAAGTGACGCACCTCTGCAGAGTGTAAGAACTGTAACTTGTTACTCCCTGTTCCGGGAAAGAGCTGCGAACACGGTGGGAAAGGAACCCCATGAAGGTTCTGGTAAACCCGTGAAGGCTGACGGACATAGCTTTTCAGAATAAAAGCAACCTTTGAAGAAATGTTTATGAAAACTTGCATTTCCTACGACCTATGGTCTGTGGCTGTAGATATAGTGCATCAAACACTCCTTTTCTAGTGGACTTGCTGCGTACGCTCGTACTCAAAGTATATTCTTAACCCTTGCTAGGTTCTAAGGCCAGTGCAGAAGACGTCTACATCAAGTTATGCTCCACGAATCATCATGAAAAGCTAAAGCTCTTCAATGAAGTCAAGAAAGTCAACATATACAGCAACTCAAGTGAAGACAAAGTTGCTGATTAGATAAGAATAGAATTTCCAACCATTGAATCTACTTCTGTAGAGTATTGCAGTAGCAGCAATGCAAGCCAGTAGTTCAGTTACTAGTTTTAGAAGTATGGTAACTATGAGTAATTTATTCCTAATTCTTCTTTAGAAGTTTCTTTCTCTCTCTTTAACCTAGAGTGTTCTCTGGATCTTGTGTAAAGAGCTGAGTTGTAACCTATAGTCATGTCTTGGACCTGCTATGTTTCTGTTGTACTACTCTGAGGGATGTAATACTAGTGAACGGTGTTTCATTGGTGTTATGTCAATGACTATAGTGTACTACATCATGCAGTGGTATGCTGGGTCACCTCATGGGACCTGCCTATCTCTATATAAAGGCTAGGAGGGCACTACGAGGAGGCTCTCTCTCACCTCACCGCATACACACCTCCATGCCATATTGCATCTGCGCACCCCCTGTACTTTTCGGTTCCGCCGTAATCAAGAGCAGACAAGCAGGAGTAGGGTTTTCCCTCCGGGGGCCTGAACCTGGGTAAATATCGTGTCCCCTGGTTGCTTGTCTGTTAACCGTTACGTGATTTCCAGCATCCCCATCTTCTCCAAAACCCAAGCTCATAACAATGGGCATTGACGAGATCGAACCTCGTCAATTGGCGCCATTTGTGGGAACTGGGGGCGCTGATTGTGCGATCGTGACGGTCCCAATCAAAGTGATCTACAACTCTTCGGCAACGGAGAGCCATCTCCTCTTCGATGCTTTCGACTTCACCGCCCACTCGCCGGCCACCATGAAGGACTTCGAGCCCGTAGATGACGGGCTCGGGATCCTGTTCGGGAGCTTCTGCTTCCAGGTGGGACAGACATGCACTCTCCGCCTCCCAGAGCGGGTGTCGCTTCCATCCATCAGGCCCGCCTCATGGGCCCTGCGTCCCAGCGTGCTACGCACGACGCTGACAGATAAGTCATATGACAGCAGCAGCTGCAACTCAGATCTGTATGGCCCCCATCGGATGAGGGAACCTACGGTTCCAGATCCGAAAGCTGCGGCAGCAGCGATCCAATCCGCGGGCACTACCAGTCCGACGTGGTCATCCAAAGCGACGTGGAGCAACAACCACCAGGTTCGAGTGCCCACGTACCGCCGCCAAACCCACCGCCAAACTCGCCGCCTACAAACGGAGGCGACGGAGGAAACGGAGGACAACCGTCCCTCCAACCAAACAAAGGCGACGCTGCCGCCTACTATCAACCTCAGCGATGCTGGATGGCGCCAGGCACACGAATCCTTGGCAGGCAACAAGATCCTGCCCGTGAATTCTTCACGAGACCTGTTGATGGCGTACCACCTCCTTCTCACCGCGAGCACAACAGGCAGGTGAAGATGCAGGAGGATCTCGACAAGCGTAAACAAGCGGCTTCAGAGTCTAGCACGAGGCGAGCTGCGCTCTCTGCCGCTGGCGGCTCTAGCTCGCACGGCAACAATGCTAACAAGCATCGCTCTCGCACAGAGCACATGGACCCCGATGCATGTCGAGGTCACTCGAACTCTCAACACGTCCTTCATGGAGATGAACGTCAATGGCAACGTCATCCCGAAAACGCCGCAAGCTGCGATCATGGCAGCCACCACATATCTCGCGTCCCATCCGCCTCCGGTGGGGGACCCTAAGAGATCCATGCACAAGTCCGCACTAGCCGGACTCGGGCTCGTCGGAGCTGCGCTCCACGATGAAGCTCCTGTGGAGCCAAAAAAGAAAGCTACAATTAGATACAACCGCAGCCCCACACCCTCATCCGACGAAGAGGAAGATGAGCATGATCTACCTCGATGACGCAAGAGTCCACGACGTCGTAGTCGTGACTACGATGCCCGAAGTAGCCTCGCTCAATGCAAGGTCGACAAGGCATGCGCCAAATGCGCGTGCTCAACCGAATCCGAAGAGGATGACGACGTAGAACTCTGCGGAGCTAGATGCTTCAGCAGATCTGTTTGGCGAACACAGATGCCGAGAAATTTCAAACTTCCTTCAAACACTTCGAAGTTTGACGGGACATAGGACCCGAAAGCCTAGCTCAGTGACCACCTGTCGTCCATCAAGCTGCATGACTATAACAAAAACACCGCCCTGCAATGCCTTCAGCTGCAACTGACAAGCGCAGCTCGAATCTGGCTCAGCGGCCTGTCCTCAGGCTCAATCCGAAACTGGGAGGAGCTGGCATACAGTTTCATCTGAAGCTTCAAGGGCACCAGCAAGAGGCCAGCCTCGATAGAGAAGCTGCGGGCCTGCACTCAACGAACGGGCGAATCCATTCGGTCGTACATCTTGCGTTGGTCCAACATCAAGAACTCCACGGCGCACATCTCTGAGGAGAGAATGATCGACGCCTTCAAGGACAGTGTCAAGCGCTCTGACTTCAAGGAGGAACTTGGGCGCGTTAAGCCCCAAAACACTTAACCACCTCATGGACATCGGCAATAGATGGGCAGATGGCGAGGATTCCCTCCACCGAGCACATTCGGATGAGGAGTACGAGTACGACCACAGACGCGGACGCCGTAGCAAATGAAGATCGAGCGTCTACGAGGATCGCGACGGACCCGACATGGTTGCGGCTGGCTACGCCGAACGCCGCAATGACAACAACCGCAGCAGCGGAGGATACCGCAGAGGCAACTTCTGCGACGGAGGACGCCCCGCACAGATGTGGCAACGCTGCAACCACGACGACGAGCCCTCGGCATACGACAAGCTGTCGGGTCCCTGCACCATCCAATTCTACATCGACAAGCAGGATGGCAAGAAGAAGGCCAACCACATGCTGAAGGATTGCGCGAGTTCCAAAAACTCAGCGAGGGCTTCACCCAGATGCGACGACAGACCCTAAACCCCGGGTTCAGACCCGCACCCGCACCAGGCGACATCGCCCACGGAGCTCCTCCGCCATCACCAATGGGACCCCCAAACCAAGCAATTGCACCCGTACGAAACAACGGTGTAAACGGTTACCCCGCACCAAAGGATCCCTGATGATCTAAAAAGGGCGCCCAACAAACAGGATGCAAAAGAAGATCACCCGCCAAGTTAGCCTGGCTGTGACTGCTCCGCCCGCCATTCCTGAGTACCTCAGCGGCTCGGAGTCCTGCATCACATTCAGTCGTTCGGATCACCCCCGCCAGATCCTTAGGCCATGTCATGCTTCCCTGGTGCTTGAGGCGCAGATCGGAGGGTTCGATATGAGCCGCGTCTTCATGGATGGCGGCAGCGGCATCAACCTGATGTTCGCCAGCACACTAGCAGCGATGCGCATCCCGCTGTGCAGCCTGGAACAATCCGACACAACGTTCCACGGCATCGTCCCAGGGAAGGGCATATACCCCCTGGGAAAGATATGGCTCGACGTCATCTTCGACAAGCCTAACAACTTCCGGTGCGAGCGGCTGGAGTTCGAAGTGGTGGACTGGCCATCACAGTTCTACGCCATCCTCGGGCGCGTGGCATTCGTAAGATTCCTGGCAGTACCGCACTACGAGTACCTGCTACTCAAGATGCCAGGACCTAGAGGCGTCATCACGGTCCAGGGCAGCTTCACCCGCTCAGACCACTGCGACAGAGACTTCAACAGAATCTCTTAGTCGTTCGGTATGCAAGAGGAGCTCACGCGACTTCTAGAAGTAACAGACAATGGGGCACCCCTAGTCTCCAGGCAAAACGCACCCGACATGTCATTCGACTCAACAGTCAACACGAAAAAGGTGCAGGTCCACCTGACGGACGCCTCCAAGACGGCGCTGATCGCCAACGACCTCAGCCCCGCATAGGAAAGCGCGCTCGTTGAATTCCTCCGTGAGCGCTGGGAAATCTTCGCCTGGTGTCCTGTGGACATGCCAGGAGTTCCCAGGGAATTCGCCGAGCACGCACTCAATGTGTTTCTAGACGCCAAGCCCGTCAAACAGTCCATCCAACGATTGTCCGAGCCACGGGCCGAAGCCTTCGGAGTCGAAGTCAACAGACTGCTCGATGCCGACTTCACCCGGGAGTTCAAGGAGAGTGAGTGGCTGGCAAACACTGTGTTGGTCCCTAAAAAGGACACGAACATCGTGCGGATGTGCGTGGACTTCACATCGCTCAACAAGAACTTCCTGAAAAACCACTTCCCTCTCCCTCGGATCGACCAGATGATCGATTTAACTGCAGGATGCGAAAAACTCTCCTTCCTCGATGCCTACTCAGGCTACAATCAGATTCGACTAAAGGTCGAAGATCAGGAGAAAACGGCATTCATCACGCCGTTCGGAGTGTTCTGCTACAACACAATGCCCTTCGGGATGAAGAACGTAGGTGCCACGTACCAGCAGTGCATGCAGGCATGCCTAAAGAGCCAGATCGGCCGCAACATACAAGTCTATGTCGACGACAGAGTCAAAACAAGGGAAGCCAAGACATTGATCGACGATCTCCGTGAGACATTCGACAACCTCGATCACTACAAGATCAAGTTGAACCTAGAAAAGTGCGCCTTCGGCGTCCTCTCTGGCCAACTACTCGTCTACGTCATCTCCTAGAGAGGGATCGAGGCGAATCCGAAGAAAATCCAGGCCATACTGACAATGGAGAAGCCGAAGAACATCAAAGGCATCCAGCAGCTAGCTGGGCGCATCGCGGCGCTGAACAGATTCATCAGCCACATGGGTGAAAAAGCTCTGCCCTTCTACCAGCTACTACGCAAGGCAGACAAATTCGAGTGGACACCCAAAGCAGACAACGCATTCGAAGACCTAAATCGACTGCTCTCCACCTCGCTTGTCCTGGTTATGCCAAAGGAGCGCGATCCCCTATTGCTATACATAGCAGCCACACACCAAGTGGTAAGTACCGTACTCGTGGTCGAACGACCCGAAGAAGGCAAGACCCATGGGGTCCAACACCCAATTTACTACCTCAGCGAGGTATTGACGCCAACAAAACAGAGGTACCCTCACTACCAAAAGCTTGCCTACGGCATGTTCATGACGGCTCGTCGACTGAGCCACTACTTCCAGGAGCATCAGATAATGGTCATCAATGAGGCGCCACTCTCCAACATCTTGAACAACCCCGAGGCCACGGGACGCGTAGCCCTGTGGGGCATCGAGCTATCCCCTCTAGACATCATCTACGAGCGGTGCAAGGCGATAAAATCCTAGGTCCTCCCTAACTTCCTGGTTCACTGGATGGAGCTCCAGCTGCCGGACACCCCGGACATGATGCAGTCATGGACGATGCACTTCGACGGCTCCAAGCGCGAAGCTGGAGCAGGAGCTGGCGTCATATTGACGTCCTCGTAGGGCGATAAGATGAAATACGTCCTTCGGATGAAATTCCACACCTCCAACAACGATGCCGAATACGAAGCCCTCATCCACGGCATGAGGATAGCCAAGATCTGCGGTGCAACTCGCCTAGTCATCTACGGTGACTCGAACCTCGTCGTCCAGCAGACGATGAATGAGTGCGACGCGCACGCCGCCAACATGATTGCGTACCGCGCACCCTACAACTCACTTGAAGGAGACTTTGATGGCTGCGAGATTTGACACGTTGGCAGGGAAAGCAACGATGAAGCCGATAGACTCACCAACATCGGCTCCACTTGCGCACGGGTACCGCCGGGTGTGTTCCTCGAACAAATCTGCGTGCCCTCTATCAAGAGAAAATTCCCCAAGGGATCACCCGAAGAAGCAGAGCACTCGGGGCCTGCGCTTTCCGAAGGACAGGAAGGACCCAAAAAGCTCGACACGGAGGTCGCGTTGGTCAACCTGATGCAGGTCATGTCAATCGAAGAAACATGGACTCAGCCATACCTCCGGTACCTGATAAACAGAGAACTGCCCGATGACCCGACAGATGCCCGACGCATATCTCGCTGGTCCAAGGCCTTCACCATCATTAATGGCGAGCTGTACAAACACAGCATTTCGGGTGTACTGCAACGATGCGTCACCATCGGTGATGGCAAGACCATCCTCCAAGACATCCACAAGGGCATCTGCGGCCACCACACGGGCAGCCGCGCCCTTGTCGCCAAAGCTCTACGAGCTGGATTCTACTGGCCAACGGCCATGAACGATGCCAAGGATATCGTCTAGAGGTGCAACGGCTGCCAAAGGTTTGCGGATAAACCACACGCAGTAGGATCGGAGCTCAGGCCCATACCCTTGGCCTAGCCCTTTGCCCAATGGGGCCTCGATCTGATTGACAAACTGCCCAAATCTTCGAAAGGAGGCCACGTCTACCTCCTGGTCGCAGTCAACAAGTTCACCAAGTGGATCGAAGCAATGCCCGTCACCAACCAAAAGGGAAAAACGGCCGTCAAGTTCTTTGAATGCATAGTCTACAGGTTCGGCGTGCTGCACAACATCATCATGGACAACAGGTCGAACTTCATCTCCAAAGAATTCCAAGACTTCTGCGAGGACCTTGGGATCAACATATCATATGCCTCTGTGGTGCACCCGCAGACCAACGGGCAGGTCGAAAAGGCCAATGGCCTCGTAGGCGGCGGCATCAACAAAACGTCTCCTCAGCCCACTCAAACGGTTTGCGGGAGCCTGGGCAGAAGAGCAACCCTCCGTCCTCTCGAGCCTGCGCACAACGCCAAACAGCTCAACGGGCTACACGCCTTTCTTCATGGTACACGGAGCTGAAGCCGTGCTACCTGCAAAAGTGCGCCATAAGTCCCTACGGGTCATCGCCTACAGCGAAGCCGAATCAACGGCAGCACTCGAAGATGCCATCGACACACTCGATGAGGCACACGACATCGCCGCGGCTCGCTCAGCTGTCTACCAGCAGAGCCTCCGCAACTATCACAGCCGTCGGCTGCGCCGAAGGTCCTTCGTCGAAGGAGACCTCATCCTACGACTCAAGCAGGAGCGGATGAAAAAGCTCGAGTCACCCTGGGAAGAACCCTACATTATCACCGAAGTCATCCCAGGTGCGCCTACCGCCTCAAGCACGTGGAGTCTGGAGTCGCATACTCCAACCCATGGAATGTTGCACAATTGTGACGCTTCTACCCCTAGCTATCCCTCTTTACTTTCAATAAGGCTACTCAGCCAAGGTTACTCAGCCAAACAATGTACCTCCTCATTACGATATGAATAAAGCTAAGTGTCTCGCCCGAAAAATGTATCCCCTTTTCTTACATTACTCTCTGTTACAACACACTCGGGGGCTTTGCCTCACCACACGACTTCGTCGACTGAGTACAACGCATGTAAACCCGAGTAGCTGACCACGTCAGGATAACGAAAGGGGCCTGCATACAATAAAGCACCACGTGCTCATACAAATAATCTTTACAACAAAGGGCATAACAAGACCACTCGAATATATACAAGTTTTACATACATCTATTTCTTTACAAGACCTATCTGTTTTGAATAATGGTACGTGCCCGATGCTCAAAAAGATCCACGGTCTCTTCAGCATGCTACCTCACCGTTGCGTAATGTGGGCACATATCCCAAAGGCTACCATCTGGTCGCACGGGTGGCCCATGAGCTACAGCCGCAAGATCAACATCAGTACAGTGCAGCCGAACAAGGGAAAGGGCGGCCTTCACCCCCGCAACCAGCTGGTGTCACACCAACTCCCTTACATGATCCACATCTCGAAACCTCGCCAGCAAACCCCATAGACTTGAAGGCGCCTCATCAAGGGGGAACATGACGTACAGAATGGACGCCAGGGAAGTTTTCGCCTGCTCAGCACGCGTGAAACTTGGTGCGCACGAACCTGCACCATTGTGAGGACGGTGGCACGGTCGCGGTCCATCCAGAAAAAGCCTGCGGCCTCCAAATCCTGTTGGGTCAGGCAGTTGATCCGAACTGCAACGCGCTCCTTCTCCTCCCTCGGGACAAGGTTGGCACCTGCAAAAAATTCAGAAATAAGATGACATGCAAACAAGGCGCATCCGAAGACGAGCAACAACTCAAAAAAGCTTACACTACAGCTGCTCGACCAACTGCCGTAGCTCCCCCATCAGATATTCCTCCCTAACGGTGGCTCACTCCGCCTGCGACTTCCACACGTCCGCGTGACCGCGGACGCCAAGAATCTCCTTTTCAAGGCTGCGGATGCGGTCACGAAGGAAAACAAGCTGCGGCGCATCATCCAAGGACGTTCGCGGCTGGGTGACAGTCGAAGCGACAGGAGCCTCACCCGAAGGACCCTAAAGGAAAGCAAGTACGAATATGAAACACATGTTTTGGGCAATAGCTCGAATCATCATTTATATACATCAAAAGCCACTGTGTGGCACAAGGAGAAATTGTTCGTCACCAAAAGTATACATTACAAAAGAAGGTAAACTACCCTAGAGCTACAATGACAAAGCCTAAGCAGCTGCATCCGGAGTGGCCTTAGAGCCAGAGTGCCTGCCCTTGGCTTCTCCCTGCTGCCTCGCCACATATTTCGCCAGCAGGTCGATAAGCTTCGGACCATACCGCTTACAACGAGAAGCGTAGAGAGCAAAGGCTACCTTGGAACCATCAGGAGCTGTTGGCATCTGGGAGGTGACCTTATGAAGATCCAGTTCCACCCCTGATGCCATGGCCATGGCCAGACCCATGGAAGTACCGATGCCCTTCTGCTTGCGCTTG
Source organism: Avena atlantica (assembly GCA_910589765.1). NCBI lineage: Eukaryota > Viridiplantae > Streptophyta > Magnoliopsida > Poales > Poaceae > Avena > Avena atlantica. Next base: position 489,254,113 of record OU342735.1, on the reverse strand, counting down.
TAGGCCGCAGGCGCATCCTCCATCAGCACATCTGCCAAATAATCAACATCCTCAAGGGCAGCGCCCTTGGGAACGATCTCCTTGTAGAAGTGCCCAAGGACCTCCTTGACCTTGGCAAGAGAGCCAGCAGCAGTACCACAACGGTATTCGACCGCCGCGGTGGCATTGTCCAGAGCGCTCCCGTGCTCCAGGGCACCGCGATCAAAGGCAATGCCTGAAGCATCTAGAGCAAAAGAAGACAAAGTAAGAATCGAATAAGGGCATGGAGACAGAAGAGTCGAAAAACCAAAGACAGGCAAAAACACTTACCGGAAATGGCCTTGTCAGCAGCCATCAGCTTCTCGGCCACCTCCTTCTCGCACGCAGCCGCAACAATTGTGAGCTACTCTTCGCTATCCGAAGCTTCCCGCTGAAGGCGCTCCTTGGCCTCGGCTGCGTTAGCCAACTCCTGCTGCAGGCGCTCTTTCGCCTCCATGGCATCTTCAGCCTTCTTCTCCGCTTGACCAAGACTCTTTTTGAGAGCATCAAGCTAGCAAAGGGCAATGTTATTATCATCTGCAAAAGCACCAAGAACATACATGAGCAACACAAGCTACAACCAAGCGAGCAGATGAAAAAGAACAAGATCAATTTAGCACGTACCCCGAAGTTGCCGCATGCTGGCCTCCAGTGCCAGATGCTGCTGCACAAGAAGGTTTGCACTATGCACAAAGGGCTACGGAAAGAAGCAAAATAAAACAATCAAGAAAGAATCAAGAAAAGGGCTCGGGGGCTGCGCCCCGCAATGAGCAGAACGTTAAGCAAAAACGACCTGACAAAGACTCGGGGGCTCCCCCAAGACAAAAGGGAAAAATAATGTACATGTTCAGACGAAGACTCCAAATGTCCCGATGCAGTCTTCTCGGAGAAGATCACTCGAGCCTCCTGCGGAGAGGACTTCGGAGCATCACCCCCGGAGGTGGCCTGTCACATCCCAAAAATTTCCAAATTTTGAAATGTGAAAAATAAATAAACAAAAGAATTAATTGTTGAAATTTAGGGTGAAAATAAACTTTTTGCTTCTAAATGGAAACATCAAAACCCATTTTAAACAAAATTTAAATAAAAAGGGAATCCAACAAAATTTCAATCAAGTGAAATGCATTCATCAATGAACGCATCTTGAAATTTAAACATTTGGGAAAAATAAACCAAAACCTTAAAACCTTAATGGAAAGAAATCATTTCCAAGATCTCTCTAAGACTATGGATTTGATCCATATAAAATTTAGCAACAAACATTTATAAGTGATCAAGAATGATAAACAAAAATATTATAAAATCATAGAAACTGATTTCATTCAATTTAAAGCCATGGATAAAAACTTATGAACTTAGATACGTATATCAAGGCGCGACATCTTCGCGGCCTCTCAGCGATCGAGCGCATCGGTACTGTAAATATCCTATTTTCTACCTATCACCTAGAGACACGTCTCTTCTTTGTGTTGTTTTAGTCAAAGCCGTTTACGTCATGTGTAGACCACCGCTCAAGGGTTTGAGAAAAAAAGAGGATAGAATGGTCACGTAGGGTGGTTTCTCGGCATATACAGATCAATTTCTACCAATCACCTGCCGCCACATCGGCCTCCTAGAGTGAAATTTTTCTTTTTATATTTGTTTTTACACTTTTCAACTGTAATTTTTCTAGAACACTTTTTTGCCGTAATTTTTTGGCAGTAGTTTCGACATGACTTCTCGCCGTGTTTTTTCTGCTGATAGTTATCCTTCAGTAATTGTTTAAGTGTATATATAGTAATTCTTTTGTTGGTAGTCTACAACTGTATTTTCTTCTCTTAATTTTTTAAAATATTTGACGGTAACTTTTTGACACGACTTTTTGGCTTTTTGACACGACTTTTTGGCCGTAATTTTATGATTGTATTTAACTATGTTTACATTGGATTTTACATCCCTTCTTAACTATGCCACGCTAATTATTCGACGCATCTTCATGTTCGCCATTTTCCAAGGCCATTACCTTAAATTTACGACAACACTTTTTAACTCCTTTTTAACTAATTGGCGGTAATTTTTCCAACACAACTTTTTGGCCGTGTCCCTTCAATAGATAATTGCCAGACAAACTCCTCGATGATGAATAATTCTATAATCATATTTTATCTGTAGTATTTCTTTATGTTCCTTCCCTATTCTATGGCAATAATTTTTAGTCACGCTTTTCTAGTCGTAATTTCCATAAAGTAACCACCTTCCAGTAAATTTCGAATGATGAGTCATTTTTCGGCCATCACTCCCCGGTAGTAATTCAATTATTTACCTTTTGCATTTTTTACACAAATTTCACATCCGTTGTCTCTTTTTTCCGGAAAAATAGTACCAATATTTTTTAAGGTAACTTCGGACAACAATAGTACACTAGATAAAGCGTAATCTTAGGCAATACTTTCAGCCAATTATTTGACCCCATTGTCCCATCACGGCAAGTATTTAACTATGTTTACAACGGTATTTTACATCCCTTCTTAACTACACCACGCTAATTATTTGACGCATCTTTATGTCCGTCATTTTCCAACGACCATTACCCTAAGTTTACGACAACACTTTTTAACTACTCGGCGGTAATTTTTCCAATGCAACTTTTCGGCCGTGTCCCTTTAGTAGATAATTGCCAGACAACTCACTGATGGTGAATAATTCTATAACCATATTTTATCTGTAGTATTTTTATGCTTCTTCCCTATTCTATGGCAATAATTTTTAGTCACGCTTTCCCAGTCGTAATTTCCATAAAGTAACTACCTTCCATTAAATTTCTGATGATGAGTCATTTTTCGGTCGTCACTCACCGGTATTTTATGACACTAATTTCACATCCACTGCCTCTTTTTTCGGAAAAATAGTACAAATATTTTTGACGGTAACTTTGGACAACAATAATACATTGCATAAGACGTAATCTCGGCAATACTTTTAGCCGATTATTCGATCCCATTGTCCCATCACGGGCACGACATGTTGCCACGCCACATTTCCTAGTAATAAGTTAAAAGGAAATAATTTCCAAGGCTAATAAAGCTTCTAACTAAAATCCATGCCATATTGTGAGAAAATTAATCATAAAGGGATTTAAAGAGGTAAACAAATATTAAATAAAATTATACAGATTGGAATCACCAAATTTGGACCTATAAATAAAAAGATACGGATTTTATAAGGCAAAGGAAGAAAATAAATAAATAAGGAATATTTAAAAGCCAAATTAAATCTTGGACAAACAAAAGGAATGGAAGTTATTGAATAATAAAAAGGAGTAAAATATTATTTAAATAAAATCATAAGGATTGAACAATATCCAATTTTATTTAAATAAAGACAAATTGCGCAAACTAAAAAATAAATCCCAAGGAAATTATTTAGAAGACAATTTAAACCTTGAATTAAATCCATAAGCAAATGGAATAAAGATAATCCAAATAATATAAAGGGATAAAGAATATTCAAATAAAATTATATGGCATTAACCAAATTCAATTATATTTGAATGGAGACAAAATTCCTAATATAAATGATTAATTAAATCATGGGAAAAATAATGCAAATTGCCAAGTGGATTAAAAGTTATCTAATTAATTTAAAAATAATAAATGAATTATTTGAATAAATAATATTGATTGGAACCATATTTAAATATTATTTAAAATTAAGACAAATGTCTAAATTAAATAAATAACAAACCATATGAGAAAGTAATATTCTAAAAATGGATTATTTAAATACATTATTACATAAGATTTAACCTACTCAAAAGGTTGGATAAAAATCTGAATTCAAAATGAGATTATAAATCATATTAAATATTAGTTGAATAAAGACAAATGCCTCTTTTAAATAAATATTTAACCATAAGAGAATACAAGAAATTAATCTAAAATGGACTTTAAAATGCATTAATAAACAATATAAAAACTTACTGAAAGTTTGGAAAAGTTTTGAAATAAAATAAGTGTTTGAAACATTTGAATAAATTCAAAACAGAAAATGAAAACAGAAAAAGAAAAAGGTTTCACGAAGAAAAAAATAGAGAAAGCAAACCAGCCCAGCAGAACCCAGCCCAACCAGCCCAACTACAGCCCAGCATAGCCCACCCGGCTCCCCTCTCCCTTTCTGCCTTATTTCTTTTCTCACTCACGAACCGACCCAGTCACCCACTGACGACCAGACCCCACACGCAAACCCTTAACTCGCTGACCGCTAGACCCCACTGATGCGTTGTCATCTTCTTCCCCGCGGAGACCACGCCCCAATTCTTCCCGGCCGTTTTTGCCATTCAATCGCGGCTTCAATTCGTTTGATTGCAGGAGTAATCCTCGCCAGCAACCACGCCCTCATAAGCGCTCCCCTCTTCCCTCTCTTTCCCCTCACTCGCCGCTCTCTCTCTTCCCCTAGGTTGCCTCAATTTCCCCTTGCGCCACCACTGCTTCGACAAGCATCTCCATCAAATTCCGGCGATGTCCGACAGCCTTCCACTCCCTGGCACCCACTAGCCTGCTCGCCGGCGTCAACCGCATACGCTAGTACCTTTTCCTCGCCCGCGCGTGCCCCACAGCCTCAGCAACAACAACGCCCGAGCGCCGCCGCGGTCTGCAGCAACTCCGGCCACCTCCCACGGTATTTTCCTGACTTCCCCCTTTCCCCTTGTTGACACTCTCGTGCTCACCATCGAATTACGCATCTAACAGAACCATTCATTTGCCTTAGCGTGGTCCGTAGCCTCGCCAACGACGACACCAGAACGAGCCCGACGATAGAGACGACATTGGCGAGCAATCCCCGTCGTCCTCGTGCGCCCCTTCGCGACAAAGACAATGTCGAGTATCAGCGCAACCCTGCGAACCCGGTGATCCTTTCCCCTCTCTTCCTCGCTTCCTAGGTCGCCGGCAAGATCACTACCGGAGTGCGCCACCATCGTCCGCCGTCGCTAGCGCCGCCAGTTAGTGGCCAGTGAGTCTCATCCATTAGATTTTGATCTTGTGTACGCGATAGATTCACTTAACGAAGAGGTATGCGTCAATATGATCCGTGCAAACTCACTTAGATCCAACGATCCACAGCGCGCAATCCACAGGAACCGGTACGCGCTAGTAAGAATGAGACACGTGGCCCAGACTTCGTTTTAAAAACCAGAAACATTTCTATTAGATGTTTAGATTTGAAAAATTCATAACTTTAGATCTACACGTCCAAAATTTACAAACTTTATATCAATGGAATCAGGAAAAAGAAACCTTTGAAACCATGCCCTTAGTTTAGTATTTTGCTTCTATAAAATTGATTGTTTTTGCAGAAACATTTCTAGGCCTATTTTGGTTACAAAATTTATTTAAAAATGATTTTTGAGTAAAATCTTTTGCAAATGATTTTTTTTGAACCTATTGACCATAAAAACCAACTTTTGGATTTTAAAAGTATATTTTGTGACACTAAGGAATTACTCCTTGAATAAAAGCATTTTTAGCAAAACAAAAATTGTTGATTATGTTTTAAAAATGATTTTTGAGTAAAACCTTTTTTAAATGGTTTGATTCAAACTATCTGACCCAAAACACTAAGTTTTGGATTTAAAAATGTATTTGATTAACCCTAGAAAATTATTACTTTGATTAAAGGCATTTTTAGTAAAATAAAATGTTGCTTTGATTTAAAAATAGTTTTTGAGTGAAACCTTTTGTAAATGGAATTGTTTTAAAAACACTTTGACCATAAACATTAATAATTGTGGTTAAAAAACATATTTGGCTAACACTAGAAATCATTACTTTGATTTAAAAGCATTTCTAGCAAAACAAAAATGATTTAAATGGCCCATTTTCACTAACTTGATTTTAAATGGTTTTGCCACTTTTATAAATGACCAATAGGTGTTTTAAAATGTTTATAGCCTATTAGAAACCACCTTTCCAAATAAAACAATCTTTTGCATGCTTGTATGCATTGCTTTGTTTTTATTATTTTATGGGATGAATTGTTTAAATGTTAGTTTGAATTTGTGCCTTGATTGAATTGTAGTGAACTTTGAAGAGTGTGACTATTGAAATATCAAGGAGTGAACCTATATTCTCTACCAAAAATGCAAGTGGTGCTTCATACTTTTGTCCTATTATTTTCACTATGCATTAGTGATGTTTTTATTATTTTTACTAAGTATGCTATGCCATGGGAAATCCTAATAGATGATGCCTTAGTAGAATTTTCCCTAAGTTAAGATTCTTGCTACTATTATGCTTAGCCTAGCTAGTAGAAAACAAGGGTGGATTATATTCATGCTATGAAATATTTCTAAGTCTATGACTTGTGTTTTGTTTAATAAAACAACTATGTGAATGAATCACCTAGGTGGAATGGTAATTGCTTGGATGGATTTTTGTTGAGTGGTTACCAGGGCCCCATTTTCATGGCCTACCCTGTGTATCTCACTTGTGGAATGCCACCCAGGAACAAAGAGATTTGAGATGTCAAATGTTGAGAAGCTTCAAGTGCAGCCACATGGCATTATTGGCTCTGCCTAGATCATATAGGTTGCAATAACTTAGCCAGATGGACAGAAAGTGGTAGGGGTGATAGGTTTGGAACGCGTCCATTTGGTCTAAGGGAAGGCTTCTGAAAGATCTTGTCTCGATGCATGTTGAGTCTTGTGGGGAAAGTGCACCACCTCTCGAGAGAGTAAAATCTAAGTACTTAGCCGTGTCCCCGACAATGGAAAATTTGAGCATCAAGACATGGAAGCTATCAAGGATCTCCTCATCCCAATTTCTAAGTTAAAAGCTTGTGGTTGAACAAGGGTTAAAGGATCTTCAATCTTTGATTGGTAGATGCCTTGGGTGATTTTGACAAACAAAAACTTAGTGTTTTCAACTTATAAGGAAAACCTTATTTTGAGCAAAGCAAGCCTCAGTTCCACTTAGCCAAATGCATATAGATGATAGATACCACTACTCTACCATAGTATCACTTGCCAATACAATTCAAATGTATTGACCCTTGTGGCTGTAACTTATTATGTTGCAGGTTTTGTTTGCTGTTAGTGAAGTGTGTTGAATAGGATTACAAGTCTACAACCAACATGATTGCTTGTGGCACTTTGAAGATGAATGACTCCATGCTATATAGTTATTTCTGCTGCATTGTAATGAGATAGCCAAATGAGCTATGTAAGATGTAATGAATTATTTTATTCCTGGTTATAAAGTTGTACTATGACCTTTGTTTTGTTGATATTACATCTTAAACCGTGGATGCTAGCTATTGATCCAGGGACTAGCATTGTAAACACAGGGATCTCTACCTTATCAGGTTGGGACCTCTACATCGCCACCGTCTGAGAGGGAGGGGCCGTCAGTTTCGACTCCCCTACGACCTCCTGAGTGGCCTCATTAAAAGAGCCCTCAGAGGAGTGGCTGCAAGAAAAACACCAATCAAAGGCAAGAAGAAAACGAAGACAAGAAAACGCGAACGAATAGCATCTGAAGGTACTCACGAGTCGATGTCTCTCAAGTCAAATACGGGTGGCGCCCTCTTCTCTTTCTTCTCTTCCTTCTTCCTCTTGGCCGGCGGCTGCGGCTCCATAGCCCGCACGGGCACGGCCAGGATAGGTGAGGAAGAAGCGCCATCATCTCCACTGTGGTGCAGAAGGAAAGACCCGCTCGAACTCTGTGCCCGCTTACAGGTTCGCCCCTCACTCGGCTCGGGGGCTTCCTGAGTTGGCGACTGCGCCGACGGAGGCTCGGACTCGGAGTCCACAACCTCATTGTTCGGCGCAATCGGAAACTTTTTGGGTAAGGGGGGCACCATGCCAGGCACCTTGAGCTCCTGCATAATGAAGAGATCAAAGATTAGTACAATATATCATACGGAAGAGCACTCGAAAAAAGGCACAGCGCGCACGTCGCAAATCTACACCTGCGGAACTGGTTTCGCGGCACTGAAGGGTGCGTCAACGACTCCCCTGGAAGATACTCCTTGGACTTGTACTTCAGCAGTGGTCGAAGAACTCTATCGAGGTCCCCCCTGGAGAGCTCCTCAGCCGAAACTCTCGTCGGGTCGTGGCGGCCAGAGTAAAGGAACATCGGATGCGCCCGCGCCTGGAGTGGCTGCACCCAACGTTTGAGGAAGGTGCGGATTATATCCACGCCATTGACCTCCTTGCCAGGGTCCATCTGGAGCGCCTCCACCCGACGGTAGAGCTCCTCTACCTCTGCAACCTCGCCCTCCAGGATATGGTTTTCCCAGGATCTCTTCTTCGAGATCTCCTAGGTGGAGTCGAAAGGGGCCAGGACGAAGACTTGCCCGTACACTGTGGAGTCACGGATATAAAACCACTTCTTCCGTCAGTATTGGACGGACTCAGACATAGATAAAGAGAAGAAAAGAACAGAGGATCGGATGGAGATGACGCAGGCGCAAAGCGGGTAGACCGCGCCGTTGCCGGACTGCCTCTTCACGAAATAGAGCTTCCGGAAGAGGCCAAAGTGCGGCTCGATACCGAGCCAGCACTCGCAACAAGTGATGAAGCAGGCGATGTGGAGAAGAGAATTGGGCGAAAGATGGTGGAGTTGGATGCCATAGAAAAACAATACCCACGAAGGAAATCATGGACTGGGAGAGAAAGTCTGCGAAGAACGAAGGCAACAAAAATCACCCTAAACCCTACGGGTGGACGGGGAATTACCTCATCGCCGGGAAGTTTGACGGCCTCCTTATCCTACGGGATTAAACCCGCATCATGCAGCTTGCGCAGGTCGCCCTCGCGCGCCTCTGTGCGCCGCCACCCGCCATCGGTGACGCGAGCAGTGGTGGTGTTCTTCTTGCCGCCGGCGGCAGAACTCGTGCCCTCTCCGACGGAAGCTTTCTTAGACGTCACCATGCTGGCGCGTCGATGGCGGCGGTGTGCGCGCGAGAAAAAGAAGGGAAATATCGCAGAACGTCCAGTGCACGCGAAGATGAGATCATGAAAAATGAAGGGAGTGAAAGCAAATGGCAAAGGGTGAAAACAAACTATTATTTTCCCCACAGTTATAGGGATGACAACGACTAACAGGAACCGTCCATCCAGAAGCCCTAACGCCAGGGTCAGATCCAACAGTCCACGTGTCAACACAGCAGCGAACCATCGCTCGCACGTCGTCCACTATACACGAAAATCGAGGAGACGCCGTAATTCTCGCCACGTCGCCCATGACCAGTCAACTCCAAGTCAGGAAGTGGGACCCACGCTCGTTCTATCACATCATCTCTGGCACCGCAGGCGGTTGAGGTCATCGGTCGTCAGCACTAACGTCATCAAGCAGCCTAGCAACGGTTAGAATTTTTTGACTGAACAAACAAGTACTTCCTCGAATCTACGATTCGAACAAATACTCGGGGGCTACTCCTATCAGGAGCGTTGGCCGCGCACAAAAAAAAGTAATGAAGAAAAACAGCTCTTAAACTTTGAGTCCTACATCGAGTCTACGACTCCACTACGGACACGGGGGCTATTCCCATAGGGAGGATGTAATACCCCAGTTTCAGTTAAATAGTAATTAGGGTTTTGATTGTGCATTCATAAGCATCATCTCTTAAAATGCATGTAAGCAAAGCAAATTAAATGTAAAACTCTATTTTCCCCACATCTCTAAAAGCACTCAAAAGGGATTTGAGTTTTGAAAATTACAAAATACACGAAACCCAAATTGTTATAAGGGGTCCCTATTGTATTTCCATATTTTACAAACCCTTTAGTGTTTTTGAAACATCCAAATAAGATTTGGATTTGAAAATATACACAGAAAAATGAAAACAGAAAAAGAAAAGCTTCTGTTAAAAAAAGAGAACCAGAGCCTCTAGGCCGGCCCAGATCCCCTTCCTCTCTTCTCTCCCTTTCCGCGGCCCACCTTGCCCCTCTCTCTCCCTCGTCTATCTGCCGCTCAATGCGCAGTTTCCGCAGCCCACCCTTGGCCCAGTCAGCCGCCAGCATCCCATACCGGTTCGGCCTACTCCTTCACATCGTCGTCTTTGACGACGATGAGCAAGCTACTCGCTGGCGCTGCGCCCGCCGTCCGCCATCGCCGCGATGCCCGCCTGCCCCAGGATCCTCGCTACCGACCATCTCCGTGTCTACAAGTATCCCTACCGGCGCTCAGACAAACCCTAGATCCTCTTTTTCCCTTATTTACGGCTCCATGCCAAAACCCTAGCCACAGTCGCCGATGACCTCCACCGATTAGCGCCACCCCTCATTGTTCCGAGGCCACCATCGTGACCGCTCTGCTATTACACGTCGATTGCCCCGAAGCGTGCAAGCGTGCGAGGTCTCCACTTCCGCAATTCGACCCTCGTTCCCGACACAGGCCGTCGCCTCTCGCCGTTGATTCCGGCCCCCCCGAGCCTCCCCGAGCCCACCAATAGCATCCTGGTGAGCTTGCGGTTCTCAGGAACCTCCTCACTCTTTCCCTCTCGCTCTGGTTCGAGCTCGTGTAGTGCTCCGCCACCCGCCACCGCAGAAGTGGTCATCGGAGCTCCTCCGATGGTCAAAATCCAGCGGCGCCACCACCATATGGTCGCCAGAGTCGCGCTCTACCCAACCTGCACCCGCACGCTTCCCCGCGAGCCACCTAGCGCCGTCCCCGTGCGTCAGCTGGGAGGATCACCATCGGGTGATGTCATTGTGACGCCAGTCTGCGGGTCAGACTGGTCAAACCAGTCCCCTGGTCCCACTTTGCTTGCGTGGCTGCTGATGTGGCTTCGGCCCCACCGGTCAGTCAGTGTGGGTAGGATCAGGTGTGATAACAAAAGTCCTAGGTCGTGTTATGACATCATCCTGATGCCGTAAAAGCTTTTAATAATAGTTTTAATAATTCCAGAAATTGGTTTAATCTTATAAAATCAAAAACTTATCTGTTTATCAGAAAAATACAAATAATATATCAAAATGTTCAGAAAAATGAGAGCTACCTAATTAAACTATAATCATGCATTGTTAAATAATTTTCATAACAAGTTTAATTAGAGAACTAATCAACCCCTCTCATATGTTTCCGGAGTTTCCCCGAGTTAGGGTTTTCACCCCTCGGAACCCCGATTAAACTGCCGAGCATGTCTTAGGGTTACATTTCAATGCAATTTAACTTGTCATATCATCATCCTTGTTTGAGCATTGCATCGATGCCATGTGTTGATTGTTTCCCTCTCTTTACGGTGTTTGGTTCTTCCCGGTAGAATACGATATCGAGATCAAGATCAAGATCGAAGGCCGAGATCAACACCGTCGAAGTTCGAAGATCAAAGAACAATACTTGACCAACTATAATCAAGTCAAGTACAAGGCTTCCAAAGATCGGCTTATGGGTTATCAACTGGCAAAGGCAATCGTAGCCCCACCATGATATAATCCTATGATTTCTAAAGCGTTTCAATTCCTGCCATGGTGCATACGATTCTACTGTGGTATTTTATCGATAGATAGAGTATCCTATCTGTTGCATTACTCCCTTTGAGCTTATATTACCTGATTCAATGCTCCTAGCATAACTAGGTTTGGCTTGTGTGCAACGCTAGAGCTTATATCTGTGTCCTGCTTAGCCATGCATAACTGTTGAGTCTGGTCCATCCAGATGATGTATCGGATGCAGATAATCTAGTATGACAGGAGAATGTGGTGAGATGATATTAGAGGTGATATGAGATTAAACATGCTAAGGCTTGTATGGGAGGCCACGGTGGGATGTGGTTTTTCTAGTCCAATGCTCGCCACCACTAGGAACTGAGTTCTTGCCTTTGGAACCGAGATGAGCGTACAACCACATGGGGCTTGGGAACCCCTCGCCTGATTAACTTGCCTAGTAGATTCCATGAGTCACATAGTTCGGTGTTCCATTCGACATATGCATAGAAAACCTTTTGAAAGATTTGCTGGGTGAAGGTGCATTCATAACAGGTAGGGAAGCGTGGACCGGGTTGCTTGGGGTTGATAGCGCCCCTAGTAAACCAACCTCGCCTCACATCTTTAAGTACCGGCTTCGGGATTTGACCTATTATGGCGGAACCATACTTATCGCGTGACTCATGGTCTTGGCGAAAGCAAGGTAAAGGTCGTGGCCAACCACCCTCTGTCGGCCTTCCAAGGAAGAGGGCTAAAACGTTGGCATTAAGAGTCGGTTGGTACGTGTGGGTAAAGTTGTACGCCCCTGCAGGGTTAAATCTTTTTGAAAAGCCGTATTCATGGTTATGAACGCTTGGTGACCAGATTCTAAGATCATAGAGAACTATAACCTAATCGTAGAACTTGGCAGATCAACGTGTGCTTAAGGATGCTTCCTCATGGGTACGAGGGGGTGATCCTAGATAGGGTTCAGATGATGATGATTGGGTGGATATAAAAGATAATGATCAATATTTCGGAGATGTCGCTCTCTTATCCCCTTTTAAAATACTCTGATAAGACAAGCTTCTTCTCTCTCTTGTTTTATAAACACAGATGGCTTTTCCAAAACAACTCCACGAGCCATAAGTCTTGCGGAGTACACCATGTACTCACCCTTGCTTTGTTGATACTTTTGGTAGAGTAAGTGTTCCCCTGAAGACGAGTTCTATACTACATCGACATCGACGAGTAGCTTGGGGTTCCCGGCTGGCAGCCTGGAATCTATGGGCTGGGACGTCATCGTTATGCTTCAGGCCTCTTAGGCCATTTTTAAGTTTGATATACTTAATAGGATAATTTTCCTTCCATTGTTTGATGTTTATGGTCAGTGACCTCTGCTTGTAATAATTTGGTTCTCTGCTCAGTTATGAGCTTGCTATAATCAATTTTGTGTCATAGGGTCACTGTTGTGTTACCGATTCTTCACTGGATATCCTCAAGGTCAAGGTTAAGCTTATGTCAGACGAAGGTCTAGGATTTGTTTAGCCTTGATCCCGAGGGTGTCACAGGTCTTGGTATCAGAGCAGTACCGACCGTAGGAAAACCTTGCTATTGGTCGATGTTGAGTCTAGTGTTTATGAAAACTATTTTAAAGATGAAAATTATTTGCGAAAACTCTAGTATGCTCCTTTTATTCCTTATCCAATTTCGCTCTAACTCTGGGTTATCTTATCTAGTGTTGACTCTGAAAAGTTTTGATATCTCTTCTAGTCTTTCAAAGCTTAGGTGCCTTCTGGCATGCCATTTCTAAGCCAGTTGACCTACTGTTGAGTTCTCTAGAGTTGTGTGTGTTGTGTATTCATTGTTCCCTTTGCTCCTATTCAGCTGAGAGATTCCTTTCTATCATGATCTCTCTATCTTTTGGATCCACACCATTATATTGATGGTTCCACAGTGTTCTATTCTAGGCTTCGAGGTTTCCTTTCGCCTCGTGTGCCTCCTTTTTGTTTGTTTGGCTACTTCAGAAGCCGTTTCTTCTTTTGGAACCTACCTCGTGATTACTACCTTGCAGTGTACGCTATGTCACTCAAGTAGTCGTTACTTCTGTTCTCGGGTCTTAACCCTTTGACTTGAATCTAAGATCCCTGATTGTGCTGGATTCTGGTGTTGTGAATCTTGTACATGAAGCTGACCTTTAACCCAAGATCCAATCCGTTGACCCCTGTTGTTAATGTTCATACATTACCTCAGGATGGCTGGTACTACAACCCTAGCCTTCAAGCTTGTGGTCTTTGTCGCGATTGAATTGTGACAACTAAGGACTTCCCCTACCACATGCTATGGCAGATGTTCTTAATGGAACCAAATGAATCACGACAAGAGTACTCCTCAAGAGTATCGCATCTATACTCGTGACTCTGCCACACCTTACCCCTTCTTTGCATTTGGTTTTCGGAAGATTGTTAATCTATGCATCTGAAGGGTTTCACGACATAGTAAATCAAAAATTTCTACGGATGCGAACAGAGGGAAGCCAAGATCTAATCTAGGAGATGCAAACAACGAGAGAGATTGGATTAGATCTTCATACCCTTGAAGATTCGCACAGCGGAACGTTCGTCGGAACGTGGGTGATGTAGTCGTACTCGCTTCTCCTCCTCGCGATCCGATCCGATCTAGCACCACAAGTGGCGATGCCTCCGTGAGATGCACATGTGCGGCACCTCGACGTCTCCTCCTTCCTTGGTCCAGCAAGTATGGTGGAGAGATGGGTTGGATCTACAACGCGACGGCGCGGTGCAATTGGTGGAGAATTTCTGCAGCAGGGCTTCGCCTACAAGCAGTCGGGAGGGAGAGAGGAGGGCAGCATGGCGGCTAGGGTTGGAGGGGAAGGTGTGGGGGGTTGGTGCGCCCCTAGCCCTCTATATATAGAGGGGTGGGCGCAGCCCTAGCCCCTCCCCCAAGCCAAGGCCGGCGGCCCCAAGGAGGAAGAGTGGGGGGCAAGGAAACCCCCCCTTCTAGAAGCTCTATCTAGAGTTTAAACCTCTCTTGGCCGGCTGGGCCCTATGGGGACTTGTGACCCTGGCCCAATGCGGCCAGGGCACTCCCTCATAGTCCCATGCCCCCTCCCGGAAGGTGGGTCCACGTTGGTCCCCTTCCGGAAGGTTCTAGAAGCTTCCGGTACAATACCGATTAACCCGGAACAATTCCGAACTCCAAAAACTGCACTGCCTTATATGAATCTTATTCTCCGGACCACTCCTGAACCTCTCGTGATGTCCCGGATCCCATCCGAGACTCCGAACAAAAACTCATAAACCAATTATCCAATCTATCCTAGCGTCGAGACACGTTAAGTGTGTGACCCTGCGGGTTCGAGAATATGCAGACATGATCTTCTATCAATAATCAACAGCGGGGTCTGGAAACCCATATTGACTCCCACACATTCATCGATGATCATATCGGATGAACCACGATGCCAGGATTCAATCAATCCCATATATATATTCCCTTCGTCTCGCGATATTTTACTTGCCCGAGATTCGATCGTCGGTACCGTCATACCTAGTTCAATCTCGTTCACAGCAAGTACTTTACTCGTTCCGTAATCCGATATCACTTTGTGATTAACTCCTTAACCACATGCTTGCAAGCGGTGTTGATACCGATTACCGAGTGGGCCCGAAGTATATCTCTCTGACTTGGGAGGGACAAATCCCATCTCGATACATACAACCCAACAGATACTTTCCGATCACCTGAGAGACACCTTTATGATCACCCTCTCATAGGATGACGTTTGATGACCTCAAAGCTTTCTTCCGATACCAGGGAGTTGTATTATCTCATGGTCTAAGGAATACAATATTTGACATAAGAAAAGCTTCGCAAAGACGAACACGATGACACGATCTAATTGCTTCGCTTAGTTTGGGTCTGTCCATCATATCATTCTCCCAATGATATGATCTCAGTATCAATTGACAACTCATGTCTATGGTTAGGAAACCTTAACCATCATTGATCAATGATCTAGTCCATAGAGGCGTACTAGGGACACGGTGTTTTTCACAAACCACACAAGTATTAAAGTTTCCGCTTAATACAATTCTAGCATGGAATATAAACATTATCATGAACGAGAATTATAATAATAACATCTTTATTATTGCCTCCAGGGCATAATTCCAACAGTCTCCCACTTGCACTAGAGTCAATAATCTAGTTTACATTTGGCAACAATCTCACACCCATGGCACTGAGGTGCTGATCATGTTTTGCACGCGGAAGAGGTTTAGTCAACGGATCTGCGACATTTAGATCTGTATGTACTTTGCTAATCTTCAGATCTCCATCTGCTATATAATCTCGGATTATATGAAACTTGCGGTTGATATGCTTGGTCTTTGGATGATATCTTGTTTCCTTAGCGAGTGCTATGGCGCCAGTGTTGTCACACAATATCTCCAGTGGGTCCAATGCACTTGGAACCACGCCAAGCTCAGTGATGAAGTTTATGATCCAAACTCCTTCACTTGACGCTTCTGCAGCAGCCATGTATTCCGCTTCTACTGTAGATCCCGCGATCACGCTTTGCTTGCAGCTTCTCCAGCTCACAGCTCCTCCATTCAAAATATAAACGTATCCTGTCTGAGATTTAGAATCATCCTTGTCGGTGTCAAAACTAGCATCGATGTAACCTTTTACGACGAGCTGTTCATCACCCCCATAGACTAAGAACATTTCTTTTAGTCCTATTTAGGTACTTTAGGATGTTCTTCACGGCTTTCCAGTGTTCCACTCCTGGATCACTTTGATATCTGCTCGTCAAACTAAGAGCATTGGACACATCCGGTCTAGTACACAGCATGGCATACATGATAGAACCTATGGCCGAGGCATAAGGCACTTTGCTCATAGTTTCCCTATCATTTACCGTAGCTGGAAACTGAGCCTTGCTCAATATCTTACCTGACAACATAGGCACTGAACCTTTCTTTGCCTTATCCATTCTGAACCTTTTCAGAACTTTGTCTAGGTATGTACTCTGGCTTAAAGCTATCAGGCGTCTTTGTCTATCTCTATAGATCTTGATGCCCAATATATAAGCAGCTTCACCTAGGTCTTTCATTGAAAAACACTTGTTCAAATAACTCTTCACATCGTTAAGCATGTTGATGTCATTTCCGATAATCAATATGTCATCCACATATAGTACCAGAAACGTCACCGAGCTCCCACTCACTTTCTTGTAGATGCAAGCTTCGTAGCAATTTGGAACAAATCCAAAGCTCTTGATCACTTGATCAAAACGAAGGTTCCAACTCCGAGATGCTTGCTTCAGTCCATAAATGGAACGCTGAAGTTTGCATATTTTATCAGCATCCTTAGGATCGACAAAGCCTTCGGGTTGCATCATATACAACTCTTCATCAATGTTGCCATTGAGGAACGCAGTCTTGACATCCATCTTCCATATTTCATAATCATGAAACGCAGCAATTGCTAATAAAATCCGAATGGACTTAAACATCACTACGGGAGAGAAAGTCTCATCGTAGTCAACACCTTGAACTTATCGAAAACCTTTCGCGACAAGCCGTGCTTTATAGACGGTAACATTACCATCCGCGTCCGTTTTCTTCTTGAAGATCCATTTGCACTCAACGGCCTTTCGGTCGCTAGGAGGGTCCACCAAAGTCCATACTTGGTTTTCGCTCATGGATCCCAATTCGGATTTCATGGCTTCTAGCCATTTCTCAGAGTCTGGGCTCATCATCGCTTCCTCATAGTTCGTAGGTTCACTGTCTTCTACTAACAAGACAGTCAAGACAGGGTTGCCGTACCACTCAGGAGGGGAACGCGAACTTGTCGACCTACGACATTCAGTAGCAGCATCGTCCGAAGCTTCATGATCCTTGTCATTAGCTTCCTCTATCGTTGGTGCAGGCGGCACTGGAACAATTTCAGGTGCTGCGCTACTCTCCAACTCAAGAGAAGGTTCAATAACCTCGTCTAGCTCTACTTTCCTCCCACTCACTTCTTTCGAGAGAAACTCCTTATCAAGAAAGGAACCGTTCTTTGCGACAAACACTTTGCCTTCGGTTCTGTGATAGAAGGTATACCCAATAGTTTCCTTAGGGTATCCTATGAAGACGCATTTCTCCGCTTTGGGTTCGAGCTTGTCCGGCATCAACTTCTTGACGTAAGCTTCGCATCCCCAAACTTTAAGAAACGACAACTTAGGTTTAGCACCAAACCACAGTTCATACGGTGTCGTCTCAACGGATTTAGATGGAGCCCTATTTAAAGTGAATGCAGCGGTTTCTAATGCATAACCCCAAAATGATAACGGCAAATCAGTAAGAGACATCATTGATCGGACCATATCTAATAAGGTTCGATTCCGGCGTTCAGACACACCATTGCGCTGTGGTGTTCTAGGTGGCGTGAGTTGCGAAACGATTCCGCTTGCTTTAAGATGCGTGAGAAAATCATAACTCAAATATTCACCTCCACGATCGGATCGTAGAAACTTAATCTTTCTGTTACGATGGTTCTCCACTTCATTCTGAAATTCTTTGAACTTTTCAAACGTTTCAGATTTATGTTTCATTAAATAGATATACCCATATCTACTCAAGTCATCGGTAAAAGTGAGAAAATAGCGATATCCACCGCGCGTCGAAACACTCATCGGTCCGCATACATCGGTATGTATGATTTCCAACAAGTCCGTTGCTCGCTCCATCATACCGGAGAACGGGGTTTTGATCATCTTGCCCATGAGGCATGGTTCGCATGTGTCAAATGATTCAAAATCAAGAGACTCCAAAAGTCCATCAGAATGGAGTTTCTTCATGCGCTTTACACCAATATGACCTAGACGACAGTGCCACAAATAAGTAGTATTATCACTATCTACTTTGCATCTCTTAGCCTCAATGTTATGGATGTGTGTTTCATCCCTTTCGAGATTTAGAAGAAATAAACCATTCACAATAGGTGCATGACCACAAAATATGTTACTCATATAAATAGAACAACCATTATTCTCCGATTTAAATGAATAACCGTCTTGCAATAAACAAGATCCAAAAATAATGTTCATGCTCAACACAGGCACATAATAACACTTATTAAGGTTTAAAACAAATCCCGAAGGTAAAACTAAGGAGAGCGTGCCGACGGCCATCACATCAACTCTTGATCCGTTGCCAACGCGCATCGTCACCTCATCCCTCGCAAGCCGCCGTCTATTCCGTAGCTCCTGTTTCGAGTTACAAATATTAGCAACTGAACCGGTATCAAATACCCAGGCACTACAACGAGGGCTAGTAAGGAAAACATCAATAACATGTATATCAAATATACCTTTGATGGTGCCAGCCTTCTTGTCCGCTAAGTACTTCGGACAGTTGCGCTTCCAGTGACCCTTGTCCTTGCAATAGAAGCACTCAGTGTCCGGTTAGGACCAGACTTGAGCTTCTTCTCAGCAGGGGCAGTGCGCTTGCCGCCGCCCTTCTTGAAGGGCTTCTTTGCTCCCTTACCTTTCTTAAAGGTGGGCTTGTTGACCATCAACACATGATTATCCTTTTTGATGTCCACTTCCGCGGCCTTCAGCTTTGCGAAGAGCTCGGTGATCGTATCAGTGGAACCAATCTGATTATGAGTCACTACAAAACTTTTGTAGCTGGGAGGGAGTGATTGCAGAACCCTGTCAATCTTGAGCTCCTCTAGAATCGTGCATTCCAGTTGCTCAAGGCGTTGAGTGTAGCCCGTCATCTTAATAGCGTGCTCACTAACGGAACTCCCTTCCTCCATCTTGCAGTTAAAGAACTTCTCAGAGATCTCATATCTCTCAGAACGGGCCTGAGTCTGAAACATGGTTTTCAGCTCTTCGAGAATCTCAAAGGGCCCGGGATAGTCTTCAAAACGATTTTGAAGTTCCGGTTCCATAGCAAACAACATGGTGCTCTTAATCACACCATATTCATCTTTGCGCGACTGATAGACAGCTTTCTCATCAGCCGGCGCAGTTGCAGCAGGGGGTCACCTAACGCTTTCCCAAGGACATAGTCCTTTTGACCGCCAGAGAGAATGATTCTTAGATTGCGGAACCAATTTGTGAAGTTAGACCCATTGTTTTTAAGCTTTTCCTTCTCAGCGAAAACATTGAAGTTGAAGTTGGACTTGGCCATGTGATCTACAGTATTTGCAAGTACAAATTAGACTATGTTCATGATAACTAGTTCAACTTTTAATCAAATTACTAGATGAACTCCCACTAAATTCAACATCCCTCAAGTTGTTTAGTGAACATGATCCAAATTCACCACACCTAATCCGATCTTCACGAGAAGAGATGTGGTTTCAATGGTGGACAACGAAGTGTCGATCATATCATTCATATGACTCATGCTTAACCTTTCGGTTCATGTGTTCCGAGGCCATGTCTGTACATGCTAGGCTCGTCAAGTTAGACCCAAGTATTTCCGCGTGTGCAAAACTGGCTTGCACCCGTTGTATGTGAGTGTAGAGTTTATAGCACCCGATCATCACGTGATGCTTGGACACGACGAACTTTCGCAACGGTGCATACTCGGGGAGAACACAGTTTTTATCTTGATCTTTAAGTGAGGAATCATCTTATAATGCTACCGTCGCGATCTAAGCATGATAAGATACATAAAAGGATAAACATCACAGCATATAACTTTAATGTGACATGGTATAGCCAATCTTCACGCAATGATCTCCATCTTGTGCGTTCCGGCATGATCTCCATAACTCCACCATGATTGCCTCCACCACGAATAGCAACTACAACTATTGCTAACTACTTAGCGATAAAGTGAAACTATTACATGGCGCATAAGAAGTTGACACACATGTCATACACAATTATAAAGACAACCATATGGCTCCTGCCAGTTGTGTACTCATCAACATGCAAGTCGTGAAACATTACAAAACATGATCATCGCATACATTATACACATCACATCTTGGGCCTTACCATATCACAGAAAACACTCCCTGCAAAAACAAGTTAGACGCCTCTACTTTGTTGTTGCATGTTTTACGTGGCTTATGGGAGTAGATGCTAAGAACGATTCTTACCTACGGAAAGCCACAAAGGTGATATTATGGTTGCCAAACTCCGGTGTTAATCCCATGACAACTATAGTGAGAGAAACTGACATCCACCAGCCGCATGTGTGGAACAAGCCACACGTCAAGTGCGGAGCCGGTCTCGCGAACGACGTCGCGTAAGGTTGGCCTGGACCGCTTCAATCTCACTATCCCGCGTCATAAGAAGAACACAAACAAGAGGCTTGCAACATAAAACATCAACGCCCGCAACAACCATGTTGCGTTCTACTCATGAAACACATCTACGCATAGATCTAGCTCTGATACCACTGAAGGGTTTCGCGGCATAGTAAATCAAAATTTTCTACGGATGCGAACAGAGGGAAGCCAAGATCTAATCTAGGAGATGCAAACAACGAGAGAGATTGGATTAGATCTTCATACCCTTGAAGATTCGCACAGCGGAACGTTCGTCGGAACGTGGGTGATGTAGTCGTACTCGCTTCTCCTCCTCGCGATCCGATCCGATCTAGCACCACAAGTGGCGATGCCTCCGTGAGATGCACATGTGCGGCACCTCGACGTCTCCTCCTTCCTTGGTCCAGCAAGTATGGTGGAGAGATGGGTTGGATCTACAACGCGACGGCGCGGTGCAATTGGTGGAGAATTTCTGCAGCAGGGCTTCGCCTACAAGCAGTCGGGAGGGAGAGAGGAGGGCAGCATGGCGGCTAGGGTTGGAGGGGAAGGTGTGGGGGGTTGGTGCGCCCCTAGCCCTCTATATATAGAGGGGTGGGCGCAGCCCTAGCCCCTCCCCCAAGCCAAGGCCGGCGGCCCCAAGGAGGAAGAGTGGGGGGCAAGGAAACCCCCCCTTCTAGAAGCTCTATCTAGAGTTTAAACCTCTCTTGGCCGGCTGGGCCCTATGGGGACTTGTGACCCTGGCCCAATGCGGCCAGGGCACTCCCTCATAGTCCCATGCCCCCTCCCGGAAGGTGGGTCCACGTTGGTCCCCTTCCGGAAGGTTCTAGAAGCTTCCGGTACAATACCGATTAACCCGGAACAATTCCGAACTCCAAAAACTGCACTGCCTTATATGAATCTTATTCTCCGGACCACTCCTGAACCTCTCGTGATGTCCCGGATCCCATCCGAGACTCCGAACAAAAACTCATAAACCAATTATCCAATCTATCCTAGCGTCGAGACACGTTAAGTGTGTGACCCTGCGGGTTCGAGAATATGCAGACATGATCTTCTATCAATAATCAACAGCGGGGTCTGGAAACCCATATTGACTCCCACACATTCATCGATGATCATATCGGATGAACCACGATGCCAGGATTCAATCAATCCCATATATATATTCCCTTCGTCTCGCGATATTTTACTTGCCCGAGATTCGATCGTCGGTACCGTCATACCTAGTTCAATCTCGTTCACAGCAAGTACTTTACTCGTTCCGTAATCCGATATCACTTTGTGATTAACTCCTTAACCACATGCTTGCAAGCGGTGTTGATACCGATTACCGAGTGGGCCCGAAGTATATCTCTCTGACTTGGGAGGGACAAATCCCATCTCGATACATACAACCCAACAGATACTTTCCGATCACCTGAGAGACACCTTTATGATCACCCTCTCATAGGATGACGTTTGATGACCTCAAAGCTTTCTTCCGATACCAGGGAGTTGTATTATCTCATGGTCTAAGGAATACAATATTTGACATAAGAAAAGCTTCGCAAAGACGAACACGATGACACGATCTAATTGCTTCGCTTAGTTTGGGTCTGTCCATCATATCATTCTCCCAATGATATGATCTCAGTATCAATTGACAACTCATGTCTATGGTTAGGAAACCTTAACCATCATTGATCAATGAGCTAGTCCATAGAGGCGTACTAGGGACACGGTGTTTTTCACAAACCACACAAGTATTAAAGTTTCCGCTTAATACAATTCTAGCATGGAATATAAACATTATCATGAACGAGAATTATAATAATAACATCTTTATTATTGCCTCCAGGGCATAATTCCAACAGTCTCCCACTTGCACTAGAGTCAATAATCTAGTTTACATTTGGCAACAATCTCACACCCATGGCACTGAGGTGCTGATCATGTTTTGCACGCGGAAGAGGTTTAGTCAACGGATCTGCGACATTTAGATCTGTATGTACTTTGCTAATCTTCAGATCTCCATCTGCTATATAATCTCGGATTATATGAAACTTGCGGTTGATATGCTTGGTCTTTGGATGATATCTTGTTTCCTTAGCGAGTGCTATGGCGCCAGTGTTGTCACACAATATCTCAAGTGGGTCCAATGCACTTGGAACCACGCCAAGCTCAGTGATGAAGTTTATGATCCAAACTCCTTCACTTGACGCTTCTGCAGCAGCCATGTATTCCGCTTCTACTGTAGATCCCGCGATCACGCTTTGCTTGCAGCTTCTCCAGCTCACAGCTCCTCCATTCAAAATATAAACGTATCCTGTCTGAGATTTAGAATCATCCTTGTCGGTGTCAAAACTAGCATCGATGTAACCTTTTACGACGAGCTGTTCATCACCCCCATAGACTAAGAACATTTCTTTTAGTCCTATTTAGGTACTTTAGGATGTTCTTCACGGCTTTCTAGTGTTCCACTCCTGGATCACTTTGATATCTGCTCGTCAAACTAAGAGCATTGGACACATCCGGTCTAGTACACAGCATGGCATACATGATAGAACCTATGGCCGAGGCATAAGGCACTTTGCTCATAGTTTCCCTATCATTTACCGTAGCTGGAAACTGAGCCTTGCTCAATATCTTACCTGACAACATAGGCACTGAACCTTTCTTTGCCTTATCCATTCTGAACCTTTTCAGAACTTTGTCTAGGTATGTACTCTGGCTTAAAGCTATCAGGCGTCTTTGTCTATCTCTATAGATCTTGATGCCCAATATATAAGCAGCTTCACCTAGGTCTTTCATTAAAAAACACTTGTTCAAATAACTCTTCACATCGTTAAGCATGTTGATGTCATTTCCGATAATCAATATGTCATCCACATATAGTACCAGAAACGTCACCGAGCTCCCACTCACTTTCTTGTAGATGCAAGCTTCGTAGCAATTTGGAACAAATCCAAAGCTCTTGATCACTTGATCAAAACGAAGGTTCCAACTCCGAGATGCTTGCTTCAGTCCATAAATGGAACGCTGAAGTTTGCATATTTTATCAGCATCCTTAGGATCGACAAAGCCTTCGGGTTGCATCATATACAACTCTTCATCAATGTTGCCATTGAGGAACGCAGTCTTGACATCCATCTTCCATATTTCATAATCATGAAACGCAGCAATTGCTAATAAAATCCGAATGGACTTAAACATCACTACGGGAGAGAAAGTCTCATCGTAGTCAACACCTTGAACTTATCGAAAACCTTTCGCGACAAGCCGTGCTTTATAGACGGTAACATTACCATCCGCGTCCGTTTTCTTCTTGAAGATCCATTTGCACTCAACGGCCTTTCGGTCGCTAGGAGGGTCCACCAAAGTCCATACTTGGTTTTCGCTCATGGATCCCAATTCGGATTTCATGGCTTCTAGCCATTTCTCAGAGTCTGGGCTCATCATCATCGCTTCCTCATAGTTCGTAGGTTCACTGTCTTCTACTAACAAGACAGTCAAGACAGGGTTGCCGTACCACTCAGGAGGGGAACGCGAACTTGTCGACCTACGACATTCAGTAGCAGCATCGTCCGAAGCTTCATGATCCTTGTCATTAGCTTCCTCTATCGTTGGTGCAGGCGGCACTGGAACAATTTCAGGTGCTGCGCTACTCTCCAACTCAAGAGAAGGTTCAATAACCTCGTCTAGCTCTACTTTCCTCCCACTCACTTCTTTCGAGAGAAACTCCTTATCAAGAAAGGAACCGTTCTTTGCGACAAACACTTTGCCTTCGGTTCTGTGATAGAAGGTATACCCAATAGTTTCCTTAGGGTATCCTATGAAGACGCATTTCTCCGCTTTGGGTTCGAGCTTGTCCGGCATCAACTTCTTGACGTAAGCTTCGCATCCCCAAACTTTAAGAAACGACAACTTAGGTTTAGCACCAAACCACAGTTCATACGGTGTCGTCTCAACGGATTTAGATGGAGCCCTATTTAAAGTGAATGCAGCGGTTTTCTAATGCATAACCCCAAAATGATAACGGCAAATCAGTAAGAGACATCATTGATCGGACCATATCTAATAAGGTTCGATTCCGGCGTTCAGACACACCATTGCGCTGTGGTGTTCTAGGTGGCGTGAGTTGCGAAACGATTCCGCTTGCTTTAAGATGCGTGAGAAAATCATAACTCAAATATTCACCTCCACGATCGGATCGTAGAAACTTAATCTTTCTGTTACGATGGTTCTCCACTTCATTCTGAAATTCTTTGAACTTTTCAAACGTTTCAGATTT
Organism: Avena atlantica; assembly: GCA_910589765.1. Lineage (NCBI taxonomy): Eukaryota > Viridiplantae > Streptophyta > Magnoliopsida > Poales > Poaceae > Avena > Avena atlantica. The sequence continues at coordinate 489,229,142 of OU342735.1, read as the reverse complement.
ATGTTTCATTAAATAGATATACCCATATCTACTCAAGTCATCGGTAAAAGTGAGAAAATAGCGATATCCACCGCGCGTCGAAACACTCATCGGTCCGCATACATCGGTATGTATGATTTCCAACAAGTCCGTTGCTCGCTCCATCATACCGGAGAACGGGGTTTTGATCATCTTGCCCATGAGGCATGGTTCGCATGTGTCAAATGATTCAAAATCAAGAGACTCCAAAAGTCCATCAGAATGGAGTTTCTTCATGCGCTTTACACCAATATGACCTAGACGACAGTGCCACAAATAAGTAGTATTATCACTATCTACTTTGCATCTCTTAGCCTCAATGTTATGGATGTGTGTTTCATCCCTTTCGAGATTTAGAAGAAATAAACCATTCACAATAGGTGCATGACCACAAAATATGTTACTCATATAAATAGAACAACCATTATTCTCCGATTTAAATGAATAACCGTCTTGCAATAAACAAGATCCAAAAATAATGTTCATGCTCAACGCAGGCACATAATAACACTTATTAAGGTTTAAAACAAATCCCGAAGGTAAAACTAAGGAGAGCGTGCCGACGGCCATCACATCAACTCTTGATCCGTTGCCAACGCGCATCGTCACCTCATCCCTCGCAAGCCGCCGTCTATTCCGTAGCTCCTGTTTCGAGTTACAAATATTAGCAACTGAACCGGTATCAAATACCCAGGCACTACAACGAGGGCTAGTAAGGAAAACATCAATAACATGTATATCAAATATACCTTTGATGGTGCCAGCCTTCTTGTCCGCTAAGTACTTCGGACAGTTGCGCTTCCAGTGACCCTTGTCCTTGCAATAGAAGCACTCAGTGTCCGGTTAGGACCAGACTTGAGCTTCTTCTCAGCAGGGCAGTGCGCTTGCCGCCGCCCTTCTTGAAGGGCTTCTTTGCTCCCTTACCTTTCTTAAAGGTGGGCTTGTTGACCATCAACACATGATTATCCTTTTTGATGTCCACTTCCGCGGCCTTCAGCTTTGCGAAGAGCTCGGTGATCGTATCAGTGGAACCAATCTGATTATGAGTCACTACAAAACTTTTGTAGCTGGGAGGGAGTGATTGCAGAACCCTGTCAATCTTGAGCTCCTCTAGAATCGTGCATTCCAGTTGCTCAAGGCGTTGAGTGTAGCCCGTCATCTTAATAGCGTGCTCACTAACGGAACTCCCTTCCTCCATCTTGCAGTTAAAGAACTTCTCAGAGATCTCATATCTCTCAGAACGGGCCTGAGTCTGAAACATGGTTTTCAGCTCTTCGAGAATCTCAAAGGGCCCGGGATAGTCTTCAAAACGATTTTGAAGTTCCGGTTCCATAGCAAACAACATGGTGCTCTTAATCACACCATATTCATCTTTGCGCGACTGATAGACAGCTTTCTCATCAGCCGGCGCAGTTGCAGCAGGGGGTCACCTAACGCTTTCCCAAGGACATAGTCCTTTTGACCGCCAGAGAGAATGATTCTTAGATTGCGGAACCAATTTGTGAAGTTAGACCCATTGTTTTTAAGCTTTTCCTTCTCAGCGAAAACATTGAAGTTGAAGTTGGACTTGGCCATGTGATCTACAGTATTTGCAAGTACAAATTAGACTATGTTCATGATAACTAGTTCAACTTTTAATCAAATTACTAGATGAACTCCCACTAAATTCAACATCCCTCAAGTTGTTTAGTGAACATGATCCAAATTCACCACACCTAATCCGATCTTCACGAGAAGAGATGTGGTTTCAATGGTGGACAACGAAGTGTCGATCATATCATTCATATGACTCATGCTTAACCTTTCGGTTCATGTGTTCCGAGGCCATGTCTGTACATGCTAGGCTCGTCAAGTTAGACCCAAGTATTTCCGCGTGTGCAAAACTGGCTTGCACCCGTTGTATGTGAGTGTAGAGTTTATAGCACCCGATCATCACGTGATGCTTGGACACGACGAACTTTCGCAACGGTGCATACTCGGGGAGAACACAGTTTTTATCTTGATCTTTAAGTGAGGAATCATCTTATAATGCTACCGTCGCGATCTAAGCATGATAAGATACATAAAAGGATAAACATCACAGCATATAACTTTAATGTGACATGGTATAGCCAATCTTCACGCAATGATCTCCATCTTGTGCGTTCCGGCATGATCTCCATAACTCCACCATGATTGCCTCCACCACGAATAGCAACTACAACTATTGCTAACTACTTAGCGATAAAGTGAAACTATTACATGGCGCATAAGAAGTTGACACACATGTCATACACAATTATAAAGACAACCATATGGCTCCTGCCAGTTGTGTACTCATCAACATGCAAGTCGTGAAACATTACAAAACATGATCATCGCATACATTATACACATCACATCTTGGGCCTTACCATATCACAGAAAAACACTCCCTGCAAAAACAAGTTAGACGCCTCTACTTTGTTGTTGCATGTTTTACGTGGCTTATGGGAGTAGATGCTAAGAACGATTCTTACCTACGGAAAGCCACAAAGGTGATATTATGGTTGCCAAACTCCGGTGTTAATCCCATGACAACTATAGTGAGAGAACTGACATCCACCAGCCGCATGTGTGGAACAAGCCACACGTCAAGTGCGGAGCCGGTCTCGCGAACGACGTCGCGTAAGGTTGGCCTGGACCGCTTCAATCTCACTATCCCGCGTCATAAGAAGAACACAAACAAGAGGCTTGCAACATAAAACATCAACGCCCGCAACAACCATGTTGCGTTCTACTCATGAAACACATCTACGCATAGATCTAGCTCTGATACCACTGAAGGGTTTCGCGGCATAGTAAATCAAAATTTTCTACGGATGCGAACAGAGGGAAGCCAAGATCTAATCTAGGAGATGCAAACAACGAGAGAGATTGGATTACATCTTCATACCCTTGAAGATTCGCACAGCGGAACGTTCGTCGGAACGTGGGTGATGTAGTCGTACTCGCTTCTCCTCCTCGCGATCCGATCCGATCTAGCACCACAAGTGGCGATGCCTCCGTGAGATGCACACGTGCGGCACCTCGAAGTCTCCTCCTTCCTTGGTCCAGCAAGTATGGTGGAGAGATGGGTTGGATCTACAACGCGACGGCGCGGTGCAATTGGTGGAGAATTTCTGCAGCAGGGCTTCGCCTACAAGCAGTTGGGAGGGAGAGAGGAGGGCAGCAGGGCGGCTAGGGTTGGAGGGGAAGGTGTGGGGGGTTGGTGCGCCCCCATCCCTCTATATATAGAGGGGTGGGCGCAGCCCTAGCCCCTCCCCCAAGCCAAGGCCGGCGGCCCCAAGGAGGAAGAGTGGGGGGCAAGGAAACCCCCCCTTCTAGAAGCTCTATCTAGAGTTTAAACCTCTCTTGGCCGGCTGGGCCCTATGGGGCCTTGTGACCCTGGCCCAATGCGGCCAGGGCACTCCCTCATAGGCCCATGCCCCCTCCCAGAAGGTGGGGCCACGTTGGTCCCCTTCCGGAAGGTTCTAGAAGCTTCCGGTACAATACCGATTAACCCGGAACAATTCCGAACTCCAAAAACTGCACTGCCTTATATGAATCTTATTCTCCGGACCACTCCGGAACCTCTCGTGATGTCTCGGATACCATCCGAGACTCCGAACAAAAACTCATAAACCAATTATCCAATCTATCCTAGCGTCGAGACACGTTAAGTGTGTGACCCTGCGGGTTCGAGAATATGCAGACATGATCTTCTATCAATAATCAACAGCGGGGTCTGGAAACCCATATTGACTCCCACACATTCATCGATGATCATATCGGATGAACCACGATGCCAGGATTCAATCAATCCCATATATATATTCCCTTCGTCTCGCGATATTTTACTTGCCCGAGATTCGATCGTCGGTACCGTCATACCTAGTTCAATCTCGTTCACAGCAAGTAATTTACTCGTTCCGTAATCCGATATCACTTTGTGATTAACTCCTTAACCACATGCTTGCAAGCGGTGTTGATATCGATTACCGAGTGGGCCCAAAGTATATCTCTCCGACTTGGGAGGGACAAATCCCATCTCGATACATACAACCCAACAGATACTTTCCGATCACCTGAGAGACACCTTTATGATCACCCTCTCATAGGATGACGTTTGTTGACCTCAAAGCTTTCTTCCGATACCAGGGAGTTGTATTATCTCATGGTCTAAGGAATACAATATTTGACATAAGAAAAGCTTCGCAAAGACGAACACGATGACACGATCTAATTGCTTCGCTTAGTTTGGGTCTGTCCATCATATCATTCTCCCAATGATATGATCTCATTATCAATTGACAACTCATGTCTATGGTTAGGAAACCTTAACCATCATTGATCAATGAGATAGTCCATAGAGGCGTCCTAGGGACACGGTGTTGTTCACAAACCACACAAGTATTAAAGTTTCCGCTTAATACAATTCTAGCATGGAATATAAACATTATCATGAACAAGAATTATAATAATAACATCTTTATTATTGCCTCTAGGGCATAATTCCAACAGTCTCCCACTTGCACTAGAGTCAATAATCTAGTTTACATTTGGCAACAATCTCACACCCATGGCACTGAGGTGCTGATCATGTTTTGCACGCGGAAGAGGTTTAGTCAACGGATCTGCGACATTCAGATCTGTATGTACTTTGCTAATCTTTAGATCTCCATCTACTATATAATCTCGGATTATATGAAACTTGGGGTTGATATGCTTGGTCTTTGGATGATATCTTGGTTCCTTAGCGAGTGCTATGGCGCCAGTGTTGTCACACAATATCTCCAGTGGGTCCAATGCACTTGGAACCACGCCAAGCTCAGTGATGAAGTTTCTGATCCAAACTCCTTCACTTGACGCTTCTGCAGCAGCCATGTAATCCGCTTCTACTGTAGATCCCGCGGTCACGCTTTGCTTGCAGCTTCTCTTGCTCACAGCTCCTCCATTCAAAATATAAACGTATCTTGTCTGAGATTTAGAATCATCCTTGTCGGTGTCAAAACTAGCATCGACGTAACCTTTTACGACGAGCTGTTCATCACCCCCATAGACTAAGAACATTTCTTTAGTCCTATTTAGGTACTTTAGGATGTTCTTCACGGCTGTCCAGTGTTCCACTCCTGGATCACTTTGATATCTGCTCGTCAAACTAAGAGAATTGGACACATCCGATCTAGTACACAGCATGGCATACATGATAGAACCTATGGCCGAGGCATAAGGCACTTTGCTCATAGTTTCCCTATCATTTACCGTAGCTGGACACTGAGCCTTGCTCAATATCTTACCTGACAACATAGGCACTGAACCTTTCTTTGCCTTATCCATTCTGAACCTTTTCAGAACTTTGTCTAGGTATGTACTCTGGCTTAAAGCTATCAGGCGTCTTTGTCTATCTCTATAGATCTTGATGCCCAATATATAAGCAGCTTCACCTAGGTCTTTCATTGAAAAACACTTGTTCAAATAACTCTTCACATCGTTAAGCATGTTGATGTCATTTCCGATAATCAATATGTCATCCACATATAGTACCAGAAACGTCACCGAGCTCCCACTCACTTTCTTGTAGATGCAAGCTTCGTAGCAATTTGGAACAAATCCAAAGCTCTTGATCACTTGATCAAAACGAAGGTTCCAACTCCGAGATGCTTGCTTCAGTCCATAAATGGAACGCTGAAGTTTGCATATTTTATCAGCATCCTTAGGATCGACAAAGCCTTCGGGTTGCATCATATACAACTCTTCATCAATGTTGCCATTGAGGAACGCAGTCTTGACATCCATCTTCCATATTTCATAATCATGAAACGCAGCAATTGCTAATAAAATCCGAATGGACTTAAACATCACTACGGGAGAGAAAGTCTCATCATAGTCAACACCTTGAACTTGTCGAAAACCTTTCACGACAAGCCGTGCTTTATAGACGGTAACATTACCATCCGCGTCCGTTTTCTTCTTGAAGATCCATTTGCACTCAACGGCCTTTCGGTCGCTAGGAGGGTCCACCAAAGTCCATACTTGGTTTTCGCTCATGGATCCCAATTCGTATTTCATGGCTTCTAGACATTTCTTAGAGTCTGGGCTCATCATCGCTTCCTCATAGTTCGTAGGTTCACTGTCTTCTACTAACAAGACAGTCAAGACAGGGTTGTCGTACCACTCAGGAGGGGCACGCGACCTTGTCGACCTGCGACATTCATTAGCAGCATCGTCCGAAGCTTCATGATCCTTGTCATTAGCTTCCTCTATCGTTGGTGCAGGCGGCACTGGAACAATTTCAGGTGCTGCGCTACTCTCCAACTCAAGAGAAGGTTCAATAACCTCGTCTAGCTCTACTTTCCTCCCACTCACTTCTTTCGAGAGAAACTCCTTATCAAGAAAGGAACCGTTCTTTGCGACAAACACTTTGCCTTCGGTTCTGTGATAGAAGGTATACCCAATAGTTTCCTTAGGGTATCCTATGAAGACGCATTTCTCCGCTTTGGGTTCGAGCTTGTCCGGCATCAACTTCTTGACGTAAGCTTCGCATCCCCAAACTTTAAGAAACGACAACTTAGGTTTAGCATCAAACCACAGTTCATACGGTGTCGTCTCAACGGATTTAGATGGAGCCCTATTTAAAGTGAATGCAGCGGTTTCTAATGCATAACCCCAAAATGAAAACGGCAAATTAGTAAGAGACATCATTGATCGGACCATATCTAATAAGGTTCGATTCCGGCGTTCAGACACACCATTGCGCTGTGGTGTTCCGGGTGGCGTGAGTTGCGAAACGATTCCGCTTGCTTTAAGATGCGTGAGAAAATCATAACTCAAATATTCACCTCCACGATCGGATCGTAGAAACTTAATATTTCTGTTACGATGGTTCTCCACTTCATTCTGAAATTCTTTGAACTTTTCAAACGTTTCAGATTTATGTTTCATTAAATAGATATACCCATATCTACTCAAGTCATCGGTAAAAGTGAGAAAATAGCGATATCCACCGCGCGTCGAAACACTCATCGGTCCGCATACATCGGTATGTATGATTTCCAACAAGTCCGTTGCTCGCTCCATCATACCGGAGAACGGGGTTTTGATCATCTTGCCCATGAGGCATGGTTCGCATGTGTCAAATGATTCAAAATCAAGAGACTCCAAAAGTCCATCAGAATGGAGTTTCTTCATGCGCTTTACACCAATATGACCTAGACGACAGTGCCACAAATAAGTAGTATTATCACTATCTACTTTGCATCTCTTAGCCTCAATGTTATGGATGTGTGTTTCATCCCTTTCGAGATTTAGAAGAAATAAACCATTCACAATAGGTGCATGACCACAAAAGATCTTACTCATATAAATAGAACAACCATTATTCTCCGATTTAAATGAATAACCGTCTTGCAATAAACAAGATCCAGAAATAATGTTCATGCTCAACGCAGGCACATAATAACACTTATTAAGGTTTAAAACTAATCCCGAAGGTAAAACTAAGGAGAGCGTGCCGACGGCCATCACATCAACTCTTGATCCGTTGCCAACGCGCATCGTCACCTCATCCCTCGCAAGCCGCCGTCTATTCCGTAGCTCCTGTTTCGAGTTACAAATATTAGCAACTGAACCGGTATCAAATACCCAGGCACTACAACGAGGGCTAGTAAGGAAAACATCAATAACATGTATATCAAATATACCTTTGATGGTGCCAGCCTTCTTGTCCGCTAAGTACTTCGGACAGTTGCGCTTCCAGTGACCCTTGTCCTTGCAATAGAAGCACTCAGTGTCCGGTTAGGACCAGACTTGAGCTTCTTCTCAGCAGGGGCAGTGCGCTTGCCGCCGCCCTTCTTGAAGGGCTTCTTTGCTCCCTTACCTTTCTTAAAGGTGGGCTTGTTGACCATCAACACATGATTATCCTTTTTGATGTCCACTTCCGCGGCCTTCAGCTTTGCGAAGAGCTCGGTGATCGTATCAGTGGAACCAATCTGATTATGAGTCACTACAAAACTTTTGTAGCTGGGAGGGAGTGATTGCAGAACCCTGTCAATCTTGAGCTCCTCTAGAATCGTGCATTCCAGTTGCTCAAGGCGTTGAGTGTAGCCCGTCATCTTAATGGCGTGCTCACTAACGGAACTCCCTTCCTCCATCTTGCAGTTAAAGAACTTCTCAGAGATCTCATATCTCTCAGAACGGGCCTGAGTCTGAAACATGGTTTTCAGCTCTTCGAGAATCTCAAAGGGCCCGGGATAGTCTTCAAAACGATTTTGAAGTTCCGGTTCCATAGCAAACAACATGGTGCTCTTAATCACACCATATTCATCTTTGCGCGACTGATAGACAGCTTTCTCATCAGCCGGCGCAGTTGCAGCAGGGGGGTCACCTAACGCTTTCCCAAGGACATAGTCCTTTTGACCGCCAGAGAGAATGATTCTTAGATTGCGGAACCAATTTGTGAAGTTAGACCCATTGTTTTTAAGCTTTTCCTTCTCAGCGAAAACATTGAAGTTGAAGTTGGACTTGGCCATGTGATCTACAGTATTTGCAAGTACAAATTAGACTATGTTCATGATAACTAGTTCAACTTTTAATCAAATTACTAGATGAACTCCCACTAAATTCAACATCCCTCAAGTTGTTTAGTGAACATGATCCAAATTCACCACACCTAATCCGATCTTCACGAGAAGAGATGTGGTTTCAATGGTGGACAACGAAGTGTCGATCATATCATTCATATGACTCATGCTTAACCTTTCGGTTCATGTGTTCCGAGGCCATGTCTGTACATGCTAGGCTCGTCAAGTTAGACCCAAGTATTTCCGCGTGTGCAAAACTGGCTTGCACCCGTTGTATGTGAGTGTAGAGTTTATAGCACCCGATCATCACGTGATGCTTGGACACGACGAACTTTCGCAACGGTGCATACTCGGGGAGAACACAGTTTTTATCTTGATCTTTAAGTGAGGAATCATCTTATAATGCTACCGTCGCGATCTAAGCATGATAAGATACATAAAAGGATAAACATCACATGCATATAACTTTAATGTGACATGGTATAGCCAATCTTCGCGCAATGATCTCCATCTTGTGCGTTCCGGCATGATCTCCATAACTCCACCATGATTGCCTCCACCACGAATAGCAACTACAACTATTGCTAACTACTTAGCGATAAAGTGAAACTATTACATGGCGCATAAGAAGTTGACACACATGTCATACACAATTATAAAGACAACCATATGGCTCCTGCCAGTTGTGTACTCATCAACATGCAAGTCGTGAAACATTACAAAACATGATCATCGCATACATTATACACATCACATCTTGGGCCTTACCATATCACAGAAAACACTCCCTGCAAAAACAAGTTAGACGCCTCTACTTTGTTGTTGCATGTTTTACGTGGCTTATGGGAGTAGATGCTAAGAATGATTCTTACCTACGGAAATCCACAACGGTGATATTATGGTTGCCAAACTCCTGTGTTAATCCCATGACAACTATAGTGAGAGAAACTGACATCCACCAGCCGCATGTGTGGAACAAGCCACACGTCAAGTGCGGAGCCGGTCTCGCGAACGACGTCGCGTAAGGTTGGCCTGGACCGCTTCAATCTCACTATCCCGCGTCATAAGAAGAACACAAACAAGAGGCTTGCAACATAAAACATCAACGCCCGCAACAACCATGTTGCGTTCTACTCATGAAACACATCTACGCATAGATCTAGCTCTGATACCACTGAAGGGTTTCGCGGCATAGTAAATCAAAATTTTCTACGGATGCGAACAGAGGGAAGCCAAGATCTAATCTAGGAGATGCAAACAACGAGAGAGATTGGATTAGATCTTCATACCCTTGAAGATTCGCACAGCGAAACGTTCGTCGGAACGTGGGTGATGTAGTCGTACTCGCTTCTCCTTCTCGCGATCCGATCCGATCTAGCACCACAAGTGGCGATGCCTCCGTGAGATGCACACGTGCGGCACCTCGAAGTCTCCTCCTTCCTTGGTCCAGCAAGTATGGTGGAGAGATGGGTTGGATCTACAACGCGACGGCGCGGTGCAATTGGTGGAGAATTTCTGCAGCAGGGCTTCGCCTACAAGAAGTCGGGAGGGAGAGAGGAGGGCAGCAGGGCGGCTAGGGTTGGAGGGGAAGGTGTGGGGGGTTGGTGAGCCCCCAGCCCTCTATATATAGAGGGGTGGGCGCAGCCCTAGCCCCTCCCCCAAGCCAAGGTCGGCGGCCCCAAGGAGGAAGAGTGGGGGGCAAGGAAACCCCCCCTTCTAGAAGCTCTATCTAGAGTTTAAACCTCTCTTGGCCGGCTGGGCCCTATGGGGCCTTGTGACCCTGGCCCAATGCGGCCAGGGCACTCCCTCATAGGCCCATGCCCCCTCCCGGAAGGTGGGGCCACGTTGGTCCCCTTCCGGAAGGTTCTAGAAGCTTCCGGTACAATACCGATTAACCCGGAACAATTCCAAACTCCAAAAACTGCACTGCCTTATATGAATCTTATTCTCCGGACCACTCCGGAACCTCTCGTGATGTCCCGGATACCATCCGAGACTCCGAACAAAAACTCCTAAACCAATTATCCAATCTATCCTAGCGTCGAGACACGTTAAGTGTGTGACCCAGCGGGTTCGAGAATATGCAGACATGATCTTCTATCAATAATCAACAGCGGGGTCTGGAAACCCATATTGACTCCCACACATTCATCGATGATCATATCGGATGAACCACGATGCCAGGATTCAATCAATCCCATATATATTCCCTTCGTCTCGCGATATTTTACTTGCCCGAGATTCGATCGTCGGTACCGTCATACCTAGTTCAATCTCGTTCACAGCAAGTACTTTACTCGTTCCGTAATCCGATATCACTTTGTGATTAACTCCTTATCCACATGCTTGAAAGCGGTGTTGATATCGATTACCGAGTGGGCCCGAAGTATATCTCTCCGACTTGGGAGGGACAAATCCCATCTCGATACATACAACCCAACAGATACTTTCCGATCACCTGAGAGACACCTTTATGATCACCCTCTCATAGGATGACGTTTGATGACCTCAAAGCTTTCTTCCGATACCAGGGAGTTGTATTATCTCATGGTCTAAGGAATACAATATTTGACATAAGAAAAGCTTCGCAAAGACGAACACGATGACACGATCTAATTGCTTCGCTTAGTTTGGGTCTGTCCATCATATCATTCTCCCAATGATATGATCTCATTATCAATTGACAACTCATGTCTATGGTTAGGAAACCTTAACCATCATTGATCAATGAGCTAGTCCATAGAGGCGTACTAGGGACACGGTGTTGTTCACAAACCACACAAGTATTAAAGTTTCCGCTTAATACAATTCTAGCATGGAATATAAACATTACCATGAACAAGAATTATAATAATAACATCTTTATTATTGCCTCTAGGGCATAATTCCAACAGCATCCACATCTCGGGATCCTATCCTGAGCATGTTCCTTTCCCCTTGTTGTTTTCCGACCTTTGTCTACCAGTTGGTAGCCAAGTAGTAAATGTGCATCGGTGTCTTCCGATGTAAGATACTCTTGTGGTCCGTCAAGACAAACCATTTCGGGATGTCTAGTAGAAACAAACTCCAGTACCTCGTCATATCTAGGACGAGGTAAAAGTGTTGTAATCTTCAGATCACGAGACATTGATTGTCTCCCATATGTTCTATCTTAAAGTATCACACCCTTCTATACTAAGAGGTCGTGCTAAGTTTCATGACCCCTTAATGAAGTGATGCTTTTACACATCTTTACTCACCCTTCCTCGAGCTTTCGCGCTCGTGAATGATGCGTGTGCGTAATAATGTGGTCATCTGAGATTCTTAGCAATTATTATTGTTTTGAACCCAGAGGACATTTGAGTCATTTTTAGCATGAGTGGTTACCTCTACCACAAAGCAAAGAATGATTGTGCTATCAAGTTTGTTATTCTAGTACACTCTCCTCGGTCAAAGAGTTAGGCTTGTGCCGAAGCTCTGAGACTACGTCTTCTTGCCTTATCAAGCAAGTTTCCTCTCGAACTAAGTGACATATCGGTGGTTCGTGATATTCTAGATGTCTTCCTAGAAGTAATGCCATGTTGCCGCATGACCGTGATGTCAAGTTCTTGAGAAAGTTAGTTGTCTGAACTACTTCTTTCTCCAAGGATCCATACTGGATACCCCTGAACTAGTTGATTGAGCTTAAACAACAACTTGGAGAGTTGTAAGACAAAAGTTTTATCCGACTTTGTTCCTTCTTAAAGGGTTGTCTAGTTTTTTCGTGTTGAAGAAAGATAGTATTTCCTTCGTGGATATGTTATCTCCCCCCGCCTTTGATTTGATTTGGGCTATTGTCAAATCAAACTCAGTTCCAAGGACTATCTTGATGGTGTTGCTACTTGTGATGTTTCACTTGAGTGCATCTTCATGTTCTTTGGTCTGACCAATATTCTTCCCTGTTCAAGCAACATATGAGTCCATCTTATTGGAGTGTCTTATAAGTTTGTTGTTGAGCCCATCGATGACATACTTATCCCCTCCATGATAGATTAGATTCGTTGGAACATTTGGCATCAATGTTGGAAACCTTTGAGAACCATCTTCGAGTCATCTCGAAGTGTGTGTTCTGGATGTTAGAAGTAACCTTCTCTGGTCCACGTGCAAATGATGAAAGATGTCAGCGTGGATTTGAGTAGAGTTATCTCTGTTCCTTAAGCATACATGTGTGTTTTATTGTTAGTACTTTATATGTATGCAGTTGTCTATCGACAAGTTGATACTACATGGGTCTAGCAATCTAGCTCAGTCTTTTGGAGCTTGACATTGTAGTCCCTGTCTTGAGAATCTAGTGACTTTACCCTTGCGGTAAATGTTGCAAACTTTCTATTCGTACATGCTGAGTCTGAAGTATCATTTCACCTAACCAAATCCGAATCTCAAGCAGGTATGAAGGTTGGTGTTCTTCAAGGTTCTAACATAGGTTTCTTTGTAAATCTGGCAAGATTGATATAACGGTTGACACATTTAGCCAGAAAGACCTTTCGTCATATTCTTTTGCATCAGCAATAACAACCACTCCTCATGAGGTTTCCTCTATGATTTATTATAGAAGTTATGCTTATGGTTTCCTTTGTATCCAAAGTACGACCTTTACTTGATGTCTGATTTATCGAATATCAAGGAGAACATTTCAAGTAGTGTTGCTAAATGTCTCTCGGTCGATCCTCCAGACCATTTTATGTTGGCAAGCATCTTGTTGTGCCAAGTAATTGAAGTCTGAGAACGATATTTCTTTCTTCTCGTGTCATCAGGAATCTTCTTACCTATTCATCTAGTGGTGTAAAGTGATATCATGATTTTTGGCAAAGATTCTGATATACCTGGATGAATAAAGAGTTTCCTTTGTTTTCTCAGACATATTCTAGGAGAGGCTGTGATTTTGGTAATCAATAGTTTCCCTTGTTACATGTTCTTTGTGACTCTTATGAGTCCTCTCCACCAAAACACCTTTCTGTCTTGGCCTTCTGTTGGACGAAAAAGTGACCATTCTGTTTCAAAAGTAGTTCAACAACTTGGTTTTGTTGATCCATATCTCTGCAACCTAAAATCTCTACTTAAGTCGTTTAGTAGAGGTTCATTTCTTGAAGTCTGTGGTCATGTTCTTTTTGTTGGAAGATTTCTTCTTCAAAAGCTTCAAACTCTTTTGTGAGCTCTGTGGCCTCAATCCTTATGAAGACCATCTATCTAACAACGTGAAACCTTCTCCTCTTGCTTCCTCCTTTACCTTGACGTGTTTCATGTTTGTCATCTCAGAGTTGTTTTTGAACACTCCGTTGATGAGTTAACTATGAGATACTCTGTGTGTTGTTTAGTATGTTTCCCTCTTACCCTTAGTGTAACCATGTTTCTTTCTCACTCTGTCTCTTTTCCTACTTTTGGAATCTCGGGTCGAGATTCTCGTAAGGGGGATAGAGCTGTAACACCCCAGTTTTAGTTAAATAGTAATTAGGGTTTTGAGATGCATGTAAGGAAAGAAAATTAAATGTAAAACCCTATTTTCCCCACCTCTCTAAAAGCACTCAAAAGGGATTTGAGTTTTGAAAATTACAAAATACATGGAACCCAAATTGTTATAAGGGGTCCCTATTGTATTTCCATATTTTACAAACCCATTAGTGTTTTTGAAACATCCAAAACAAATTTAGATTTGAAAGATACACAGAAAAATGAAAACAGAAAAAGAAAAGCCTCTGTTAAAAAAAGAGAGAACCAGAGCCTCTAGGCTGGCCCAGACACCCTTCCTCTCTTCTCTCCCTTTCCGCGACCCACCTTGCCCCTCGCTCTCCCTCGTATATCTGCCGCTCAGCATGCAGTTTCCGCAGCACACCTCGGCCCAGTCAGCCGCCAGCAGCCCATACTGGTTCGGCCTACTCCTTCACATCGTCGTCTTCGACGACGATGAGCAAGCTGCTCGACGGCGCTGCACCCGCCGTCCGCCGTTGCCGTGATGCCCGCCTGCGCCAGGATCCTCGCTACCGACCATCTCCGTGTCTACAAGTATCCCTGTAGGCACTCGAACAAACCCTAGCTCCTCTTTTCCCCCAATTTCCGGCGCCATGCCGAAAACCTAGCCACGATCGCCGACGAGCTCCACCGATTAGCGCCACCCATCGCTGTTCCGAGGCCACCATCGTGACCGCTCTGCTATTCCACGTTGATCGCCCTGAAGCGTGCAAGCAGGCGAGGTATCCACTGCCGCAATCCGACCCTCATTCTCGACACCAGCCGTTGCCTCTCGCCGTCGATTCCGGTCCCCCCGATCCTCTCCGAGCCCACCAACAGCATCCTGGTGAGCTTGCGGTTCTCAGGAACCTCCTCACTCTTTCCCTCTCACTCTGGTTGGAGCTCGTGTAGTGCTCCGCCACTCGCCGCCGCAGAAGTGGTCGCCGGAGCTCCTCCGGTGGTCAAAATCCAGCGGCGCCACCACCATATGGTCGCCAGAGTCGCGCTCTACCCAACCTGCACCCGCACGCTTCCCCGCGAGCCACCTAGCGCCGTCCCCGTGCGTCACCTGGGAGGATCACCGTCGGATGACGTCACTGTGACGCCAGTCTACGGGTCAGACTGGTCAAACCAGCCCCCTGGTCCCACTTTGCTTGCGTGGCTGCTGATGTGGCTTCAGCCCCACCGGTCAGTCACTGTGGGTAGGATCTGGTGTGGTAACAAAAGTCCTGGGTCGTGTTATGACATCATCCTGATGCCGTAAAAGCTTTTAATAATAGCTGTAATAATTCCAGAAATTGGTTTAATCTTATAAAATCAAAAACTAATTATCTTTTTATCAGAAAAATACAAATAATATATCAAAATGTTCAGAAAAATGAGAGCTACCTAATTAAACTATAATCATACATTGTTAAATAACTTTCATAACAAGTTTAATTAGAGAACTAATCAACCCCTCTCATATGTTTCTGGAGTTTCCCCGAGTTAGGGTTTTCACCCCTCGGAACCCCGATTAAACTGCCGAGCATGTCTTAGGGTTACATTTCAATGCAATTTAACTTGTCATATCATCATCCTTGTTTGAGCATTGCATCGATGCCATGTGTTGATTGTTTCCCTCTCTTTCCGGTGTTTGGTTCTTCCCGGTAGAATACGATATCGAGATCAAGATCAAGATCGAAGGCCGAGATCAACACCGTCGAAGTTTGAAGATCGAAGAACAATACTTGACCAACTATAATCAAGTCAAGTACAAGGCTTCCGAAGATCGGCTTATGGGTTATCAACTAGCAAAGGCAAGCATAGCCCCACCATGATATAATCCTATGATTTCTAAAGCGTTTCAATTCTTGCCATGGTGCATACGATTCTACTGTGGTATTTCATCGATAGATAGAGTATTCTATCTGTTGCATTACTCCCTTTGATCTTATATTACCTGATCCAATGCTCCTAGCATAACTAGGTTTGGCTTGTGTGCAACGCTAGAGCTTATATCTGTGTCCTACTTAGCCATGCATAGCTATTGAGTCTGGTCCATCCAGATGATGTAGCAGATGCAGATAATCTAGTATGACAGGAGAATGTGGTGAGATGATATTAAAGGTGATATGATATTAAACATGCTAAGGCTTGTATGGGAGTCCACGGTGGGATGTGGTTTTTCTAATCCCATGCTCGCCACCACTAGGAACTAAGTTCTTGCCTTTGGAACCGAGATGAGCGTACAACCAAACAGGGCTTGGGAACCCCTCGCCTGATTAACTTGCCTACTAGATTCCATGAGTCACATAGTTCGGCGCTCCATTCGACATATGCATTGTGGTTGATAGCGCCCCTGGTAAACCAACCTCGCCTCACATATTTAAGTACCGGCTTCAGGATTTGACCCATTATGGCGGAACCATACTTATTGCATGACTCATGGTCTCGGCGAAAGCAAGGTAAAGGTCGTGGCCAACCACCCTCTACCGGCCTTCCAAGGGAGATGGCTAAAATGTTGGCATTAAGAGTCGGTTGGTCGTGTGGGTAAAGTTGTACACAACTGCAGGGTTAAATATTTTCGAAAAGCCGTGTTCACGGTTATGAATGCTTGGTGACCAGATTCTAAGATCATAGAGAACTATAACCTAATCGTAAAACTTAGCAGATCAACGTGTGCTTAAGGATGCTTATTCATGGGTACGAGGGGGTGATCCTAGATAGGGTTCAAATGATGATGATTTGGTGGATATAAAAGATAATGATCAATATTTCGGAGATGTCGCTCTCTTATCCCCTTTTAAAATACTCTGATTATACGAGCTTCTTCTCTCTCTTGTTTTATAAACAAAGATGACTTTCTGCAAAACAACTCCACCAACCATAAGTCTTGCGGAGTACGCCCTATACTCACCCTTGCTTTGTTGATACTTTTGGTAGAGTAAGTGTTCCCCTGAAGACGAGTTCCGTACTACATCGAAATCGACGAGTAGCTTGGGGTTCCCGGCCGACAGCCTGGAATCTATGGGCTAGGACGTCATCGTTATGCTTCAGGCCTCTTAGTCCATTTTTTAAGTTTGCTATACTTAATAGCATAATTTGCCTTCCGTTGTTTGATGTTTGTGGTTATTGACCTCTGCTTGTAATAATTTGGTTTTCTGCTCATTTATGAGCTTGCTATAATAAATTTTGTGTCATAGGGTCACTGCTGTGTTACCGATTCTTCACTAGATATCCTCGAGCTAAAGGTTAAGCTTATGTTAGATGAAGGTCTGGGATTTGCTTAGCCCTGATCTCGGGGGTGTCACAGAGGACTGATTAAGCATCCGAAAAAATCGTGTCCTACGGACCTGAAGCTCAATCAACTGAACTAAAGTCTCTGCTCGAGTCTACGACTCGAACAGACACTCGGGGGCTACTCCCATAGGGAGCGCTGGCCGCGCACCCTATGAATCCTTCGACTGCGATCCTTCAGATCATAATGCAAAAACTTTTTCTGGCAACTTTGCCCAAACCAATGTTAAGTGAGAAACATCCTCCTTGGCCACCTGAAACACCTCCGCGGTGATAAAATTTCGGATGCTATGTCTACGACACAAAGATAAGACCCGTGGTTATCATCTGCTGGCCTGGTAACGCACCTGACTGCGCTCTGCCAGTAGAAAACCGTGGCAACAGGCGCGATGAAAATCCTGACGGACGCGTTAGGTACATCACTCGAAAACTACTGGGATTCGACTCCTGTAAGACCTCAGCGGCCTGAGTCGAATTACACCAGCATCCGTTCCAGATTCGAGTCAGGGGACTCGAGTTTGAAGAAGATCGTGTTGTTTTGTCCTATGACATTTAACTGGACCTGATCCGTCAGGAGATTTAGGCACACACATCAACAATCCCCACGAACTAAAAACATTTTCTTGCACTCATATACAGGATCAACAACACCCGAAAGATTGAAGAGTCCTCAGCCGAATCTGCGATTCGACTGAGCACTCGGAGGCTACTGACATGGTTATACCCAACGGCCGTGCAACATTAGCATATACGGTCCAGCCCAAGGAAGGCCCACTACGAGCAAGGCAGCCCATGGAGCTTTCGGGCGGCCCAAGCCCGTGACGATTCCAGATCCTTGGAGATCAAGACTAAAATAGATAGAATATCCAAAGGGGCTAACCCTAAACTTGTAACTGACTCGATCTGTGCCCGGGACCTGCCCATCTCTATATAAAGGCTAGGAGGACACGACGAGGAGGCTCTCTCTCACCTCACCGCATACACACCTCGACGCCAGATTGCATCTGCGCACCCCTGTACTTTTCGGTTCCGCCGTAATCAAGAGCAGACAAGCATGAGTAGGATTTTCCCTCCGGGGGCCTGAACCTGGGTAAATCTCGTGTCCCCCTGGTTGCTTGTCTGTTAACCGTTACGCGATCTCCAGCATCCCCATCTTCTCCAAAACCCAAGCTTATAATAATGGACATTGACGAGATCGAACCTCGTCAACAATACGTCGTTTCCTTCGTCCAGCGCTTCGTCCGCCCTCCCGCAAACTGTGCCTCGAGGAAAGAACGCGTCGTCAAAAACTCAAAATCGCCCCTTGACGATTGAGTTGGACTCGCTGGCGTAATGTCCTCCCACTGGTGGTCGCCTCGCCAGCCGCGGTCTCTATCGAGTTGCAGGATGCGCGCCGCTCTAGGACCCGAGTTCCAATAGTTGCTGGCGGGAGTGCGCACGACCTGCAGCGACGAGATAAAGACTAGTGGTTGTCGTGTCAGAGGTGGCCATCTCAGCGGACGCACACGACAAATGTTCAAGCACGTCGACGAGATCGAGTCAGAAGCCGCCGCCTCTGCTGACTGCCGGTGAGTCGACACCGTCACCCTTTCCGCACAGCCCTCCTCAAGTTTCGTCCCCTCCCCTGCCCTACCCTGCTATCTCTTTCATGCACGCCCAACGCCCAACGCCCGCTCGTTTTGCTCGTGTCCTGTCCTGATTCCTAGCTCTAGATTCGATTGGAGCCTGGGGCACAGATCGATCCAGCATATTCTTGTTCTTGATTGGTATACTAGGTTAAACCAGAGTGTGTTAGTAATTTGTTATGTGTACGTATTTAGGATTGGGAGCCTGCGACGGCACCCCTCTGCCCTCAGGTCACCACTGCCGTCTTGGTTAACGCCCACCGCCACATCGAGGACTGCCACACTCGCACCGACATAGACCACCCCACCACCTCCAAGGCCTACAACGCCACCGCACCCTCTGAGAAGGTAGCCGTGACACCACACTTGAGGATGTCCTTGCGACAGTATACCTTCAATCCAACAGGTTTATGAGTTTTGACATTTCAAGAGGGGATTGAGCTTG
Organism: Avena atlantica; assembly: GCA_910589765.1. Classification (NCBI taxonomy): domain Eukaryota; kingdom Viridiplantae; phylum Streptophyta; class Magnoliopsida; order Poales; family Poaceae; genus Avena; species Avena atlantica. Next base: position 489,209,733 of record OU342735.1, on the reverse strand, counting down.
ATTTCTTTGTTTGAGTATATCCTGCAGTCAGCGATAGGGATAGATGTTGAGACACATATTGATTCCATTTTATGTCATTGTTATTATACAGGACATTTATTGAGCTTGGTCTGGATAATGAACTTTTGAGTATGGAGGCTCAGATTTGGTTGCTTTTCTTCAGAGTGCATGCAGTAAGCATCAAGCAGAAGTGATTCCTGATAACCCCATGCTATTGTTCCAGATGTATTTATTATGTTGGCTAAACTAAAAAAATTGTTGATGTGTTGGGCTGAAGGCCTTGTCGAAGAGCGTTCAGCATAATATCTTGTCCTTTTTTGTAGTTTTTTGTTGCATCTTATCAATCTTATAGGCTTCACAACTTCTTCCGTCTCCCCCTTCATGCATCTTAATAAAATAAAACTAAAACCTTAGGTTTGCATGTAACCTGCCCATATCTTGTCTAATACCCGGAGGATCCGATAATTCTACCATACAAATGTTCTTCTCCATAGTGTTTTTTCTGCTTTGATAATCTAAAAGTGTCCTCATCAAATTCTGGTTATATGCATGGTTCCTTTGGTAACTAGAAAACGTTTTGTTCCTAATGCTTGGCTATGTGGGTATCTCTGATCACCCTCATCCTCGTGAAAAGGACATGCATTTGCTTTTGGTCCCCCCTAGAACAAACAGTACATTAAACAATGTTTTGCAATATGAAACAATCATCTAAAGGTTGATGGAATTACTTTATGAGCCACTTTGTAATCAGCTTCTGGGAAAGATAAATGAGAATTGGATTTACTTCATGAGCCACTTTGTTATCAGATTTTGCGGAAGATGAAGGTTTAATGAAATCATTTCAATTCTGTTTTTGTTCATGATTGTTGTTTCACTGTTTGGTTATGCAACCTAGGTATGCTAACCAGTAAGGTTGGTCTCCTGTCGTGATTCACTACAAGTAATGTCTAAAATTCCGTGAAGATCGATTCCCAGTGACTGCCCACCGTAAGTGGCACAACCGGGCGGCGCACATCAAGCCACCCTCCTATCAAGATCGTGCAGAATGTTGATCTGTTTCTATCCCAAACTATGTATGCGCATTATGCCATGGTATATCTAGGTTATCATGTGAGAAAAAAGGTTACAAAGAATGTCAAGAGAAATCCTGTTATGGATGACGGGCTGGCTGATTCAACTCAATCCGCCATGCTCCAGGATGGACAAAAAGGTCAGTGCAGTTTTTTTTCTTGATGCAGACCTGTCATCATCGAAAAATCATTTGTTTCATTGGGCGTGGAATGGAATCAAAATAGGATTTAACATGCTTAGCAACAAAAATTTACATATGTGGTAGCCGTATTTCCATGTTGTTGAAGAATGGTGTTATGGTATAAGCTGTAGGAAAATTTGTATTAGTTATAAGCAAATTTACAGAAGTTGCAGGCAGTATATATTTAGTGTGTGTACTCGATGATGATGATGATAAGTAATTACATTTCACGGTACATGATATTTGTTGGTCGGTTTACATAGTTTGTTTTTCTGCACAACTACAGAAGCATTAGATTGATTTAGATGGTTGACAAAATTAATTTAGATGATCTAGGCGGTCTCTACGCGGAAATATTTTTGCTTGAGTTGCAGGGTGATGGCAGGAGGAAACGTTAGAGAAAGAACACCGTGTGCAAACAGAGTTGGAGCATTAGAGCAAACTATAAGGAGTTACGCTGAGACCAGCGGTGACCATGTATTGGAGCCATCATTAGGGATGATTTTTACAACCCGAAGGACCAGCGGAGTCTACTGGGAATAGCAGTGAGAATATGAATCTGCAAGTCCCAGGGTAGACAAGAGGTAAATAGCAGTGAGCTCAAATGAGTTCAGTTTAGCACCGTGACATTGCTAGCTGAATGCCTAATTTTCATTGATGCTCCGTTGGTAGCATTGTTACCATAGTATTTCATTTAATCACTTTACTTAGGGGTTGAACATATTGTCCCTCTTAGACCAAAACATACCAACAGTAATTCATTCAGGTTTACTCCGTTTGGGAATGGGATTGTTGGGTTCATAATTTGTAATGTGGTAGATGTTTGTAAATGGATTAGCAAGGGAAGTGAGGAGCAGATAAAACACTCACGCAGATGTTTGTATCCGTCCATTATCTGATTGTTGAGGATGAAAGACAATGGCTGGTACCTAACTGTTGTGCTACACATAACCATTTGATATCTACTACATTTGAAAATATAGTTTGTCCCTCACAAGCACATAGATGCTTGTAAGAATTTGGGTCTGGCATCTTCGGGCACACAACCTTAATATCGGTTAAGTGTACATCATCATAGGTAGGTTTGCATACAGGTTGCTAGCTGACGATGAAAGTTGGATCAATAACATAATGTGGAAAAATGATTCCAGTAGAATGCAATACAAATTTTTCAGGGATGTAATCCGTATGACTTGCCACTTGGCATGTTTGTTGGTGTCAACAACCACTTTCAGAGCATTATATATCCTTGGTGATGTCTTGCTCAGAGAGGAGAAGAGGCAAAGTTTTGAGTGGGTCACATATTTTGTCAGGATGATGGTTCACCGAAGCCTTCTTACAGGTAGTTTTGTTTTGTTATGTAGGAATTAATCCGTGAAATGATCCCTGTAAGTAGTGTTGGACTCATGGGGTGTTTGTTTTCTTGTTTGCAGATCGGAACAGAGCAATGGAAGTTGTTATTAAAATTGTCATGCCAAACAAAGGGTGGTATTTGAGGGAAAGATGATACACGGTAGTGAGGCGTTTGAATGTGAGTGTGGGCTGTTCGAACTGATGAGCAGTCTGTTGCCATTCTCTGAAGGTGAGTATGCTGACCTGAGTTAAACTTGAGAGCATTTGTTTCGTAAGGCATATGATTTCTACAACCTGAAGTACAAGCTGACTACGTGCAGTCTACTGGGAATATGAATCTACAAGTCCCGGGGTAGACAAGAGGTAAACAACAATGAGCTAAAATGAGTTCAGTTTAGCACCGTGACATTGCTAGCTGAATGCCTAATTTTCATTGATGCTCTGTTGGTAGGATTGTTATCATAGTATTTCATTTCATAACTTTACTTAGGGGAATAGTCAGTCTCCTATAAAATTAAGCATCATTTGGGGAAGAGAGTTACTATGGCTTGCATATAATATAAGTAGGTGAATCCTCTGGATTGAAGAATACTTACAATTCATTTACTTGTCGCTATGGCCATTGCCCATACAGAATTTACTTTTTCTGGTTGGTTCCTTGTATAAGCATTCTCGTTAGTATCAGGTAGTTTTTCCTGAATCGGATTGGTCACAGTAAACATGGTTTGGCCATCAATTTGCCACCTACAGCTACAGGGATGGCCTAACGCCAAGATACCCTGCGGTTTGTGGCCTGCTATAGGGCCTTCTGCTTGACGGTCAGCACTTGCAGCTACGACTTGGACTAGCCAACGAGTTGGGAGATTTGGTCGGGTAGCAATAGTATGGTCATTTAGTTTGTCATGGGATTTCATATATGTTTATGATTTCATGTTCACGTTGTGTTGAATTCATTTTAATCGGAACATTTTTAACTTTTAGTTCCTTATGTAGTTCCAATTTAATGTGCTTTCTCTAGATATTTATGTTATGTGTAATGATGAATCAAGTTTGAATAGAGGATCATTTGACTAATTTCTAAGGAACTGAAATAAATCACTAGAGAAAGATGATTCTATAAAGAATATAATGCAAGCTTCTTCAATAATAAACCTTTGGATGAGAATTGTACATGTTAAGACCATAAATGGCAAATTGTAGATTCTTATATCAAAATTTAGATCGCCATATTCAAAAGGCACATGTCAAATATATTGTTCGAGAAAGCTTGTCCAACATTAGATAAACCATCTAATTTTTTTATTGATGTATTTTACCGACCGTGGGCATTTATTTTTCATCCATGTTAACATGAATTCAGTTGTGGCATGAGGCACACAACACATACAATTCTAAAGATGAAAGGAGAGAGAGACAGGGAGAGAGATTGTTATTAATACTTAATCAGTATATTTTTTTACTTGTGCGGGGTTAGATGAGTAGTTATGTCCTTGCTTTCTATGGATACGACCTCCAATTAAATTTTAGCTACGTACAATTCTAATAAATAGGATCCTAATATTTTTAGAACCTATTTACTTGCTGGCGCGCGGACGCTGGATCGTCATCTCTGGCGCACCTCTAAAAACGGAAAGTCCCTGTTGTCCTTGTCTTATACGGAACATAAAAGGAAAAGACTCTATGCAATTACCGCACCCTCCACCTACCACTGCCCCAGATTGAAGTCCCGAGCACACCAACAAAAGGAAGTTCCGTGCATTAATTTCTTTTTTCTAGAAATTAAAAATACTATAATGTTTGAACCACATGTCGGAATTAAGATCCGTTTTCACTTTCAGAACCCTCGCAACAAACTCTTTAAAACTAGATCCCATTTGTATATGTTTCAGCAAAAAAACATAACAGACAACTTTTGTGTGCGACCGACCAACTTTGATTCATGATACAGCAACTTTAGTGCCCGTCTAAGCAACTTTGGTGTCCGTCTGAGCAATATTCGTAGCTTGACAAATTTGAGTCACCTAATGAGCCTGGCGACACACTTTTGTGCCCCAGTAAGCAAAGTTGCCTCGCCGGGCACCGAAAGTTGTCTCGCCGGGCAAAAGTTGCCTCTCCGGGCTTCAAAGTTGCTTCGTCGGGAAAAAATTTCCTCGCCGGGCTCCGAAGTTGCCTCGCCGGGCTTCAAAGTACCAAATTTGTTTTGTCGGGCTCCGATGAGGCAACTTTGGAGCCCGACGGGGCAACTTGTTCCTAACTTCGGAGGCCGACGAGGCAACTTGTGCCCAACGAGGCAACTTCCGTACCCGATGGGGCAACTTCTGTGCCCGACGAGGCAACTTTTGTCCGGCGAGGCAACTTCGGTGCCTGGCAAGACAACTTCGCAGCCTCACGATGCAACTTCGCCCGGCGAGGCAACTTAGGAGCCCGACAAGGGAACTTTGAAGCCCGGTGAGACAACTTTTGCCCGGCGAGGCAATTTCGGAGCCCGACGAGGAAAAATTTTCCCGGCGAGGCAACTTTGGTGCCCGACGAGGCAACTTTGAAGCCCGGAGAGGCAACTTTTTTACCGACGAGGCAACTTTGGTGCCCGGTGAGGCAACTTTGAAGCCCGGCGAGGCAACTTCGGAGCCTCACGAGGAAACTTTGAAGTCCGATAAGGCAACTTTTGCCCGGCGAGACAACTTTCGTGCCCGGCGAGGCAATTTCAGAGCCTGAGGAGGCAAAAAATTCGGCGAGGCAACTTTGAAGCCCGGAGTGGCAAATTTTGCCCAGCGAGAAAACTTTCGGTGCCTGGCGAGGCAACTTTGGAGTCCGGCGAGACAACTTTGCTTACTAGAGCACAAAAGTTGTCTCGTCAGACATATTAGGTGACTCAAATTTGTCAAGATACGAATATTGCTCAGACGGGCACCAAGTTGCTTAGACGGACACTAAGGGCGTGTTCGGAAATCGTCCAGCTTCCAGCTTCCCGTAACTCCACCGTGGAGCATCGCCGAACGTCCTAAATCCATGAAGCTGGATCCGGGAAGCTGAGCCAATATGCTGTACAAAACCAGGAGCAGCGATTTAGCAAATCCGCGGATCAAGAAAAACGAGGAGCAGTACCTATTTACGGTTAAATGACACCGCTAAGTGATCCATCGAGCGAACCGGTACACTCTAGCGACATGTCCGTCTCCCCTCGACGCTAATTCAATATCGATCCCCATTGCTATCCTCCCCCTCTGAACTCGATTTCCAGCCATTTGGGAAGCCGTAGACCACCTCTGCCGCCCCGTTCATGTATTCAGGCCGGGACGTCGAGCTCGTTGGAGACGCCAACTACTACCTTTGCTTGACGAGATCCCGATCCCTCAACTTAAAAATTCGCCACGTGCGGATGAAGGAGGATGAGCCCAAGAAGCAGGCTGCCGTGGAGGACTTCCTGCTGCACGCCCACCGTGGCAAGGATGAGCTGGAGCGTCGCATCATCGTACGGCAGCACCAAATCCGCTCGGCTGCTCGCGAAGCTCGAAGGTTCGCTGGGCCGCGGCCATGGAGAGTCTAGGCGGAGCTTCGGGTCACAGAGCTCAAAGGTGCGCTGGGACGTGGCCATGGCGAGGCTTGAGGCGGAGCTCCTTTCCTGCTTGTGCGGGTCGCCGGTGTTTTGTGTGGACTTAGACAGGAGAGACGGAGGGTCTAGTTGGGCATAGACTGAAAGGGTCAAAGCTAAGCCACAATTTCTTCCTAGATGGGCTTGCAGCCCAGCACAACGATGGAGCTTAGCCGAACGTTTGTTGCTCCACGCGAGATGCTGGAGCGGTTCCTTGAAGCTGGATCGATGGATTTGAGAGAAGCCGGACTGTATCCGAACACGCCCTAAAGTTGCCTTATCGGGCTGATGTAGTTTTCTCTCGGCGCACAAAAATTGCTTTCTCATGAATCAAAATTGGTTGGTCGCACATAAAAGCTGCCTGATAAGTTTTGTTGCCGAAATATATATAAATGAGATCTAATTTTGAAGAGTTCGTTGCGAGGGTTCCGAAAGTGAAAACGGATCTTAATTCCGACATATGGTTTAAACGTTATAGTATTTCCAATTTCTAGAAAAACGAAATTAATGTACGGAACTTTGAGATGCTTGTCAGAGTTGGCAAAATCTTGATCGGAAAGGATTGAAAATTTGATCAGGAAGACAGTTGTCTTTTTTTTCTGCTCGTGCGGACGTGCGAGTATTGTGGAGCGTCTGAAACGACAATCTGGCGCCTAGGCGCTCGCTAGACGTGTCTTTTTTAGAATATCATATATCTATTTTTTCATACATAAAAATGGCACGCACGGGTACTAGTGTAAAAAAAACTATGAGAATCGCTGACGCTGACGGTTTTGCAGCGACGAAAGGAATCGACTATGAAACCGAGCGAGCCATAATTTTTATTTTTTTAGGGAACGTATATGCAGGCTTGATAAAAGGAACCTCAGCTCGCAGCAAGGGCCTTGAAACCCAGGCCATAACCATTCGGAAAACAAAAAACAAAAGAAAACCCTGGCCCTATATCCCCGCGCCGCCGCCGTTCCCATCTACAGTAGTCTCGAACCATGTCAGGCGGCAGCAAGATAACCGGCGATGGCAAGATAACCGACGAAGGCGAGAAAACAATCGAGCACTTGGCCAAGGAGAAGATCAACGCCGTCCTGTCCCGTAAAGACATTACGGGTGAGGAAATGAACAGGCGCTTACAGGAGGTGCGTTTCAATTGCTTTTCTTGTCTACTCTTGTGTCTCGTTCAGATCTTATTAGTTTGTCGACTGAGCATCTGCTCTACATATTCTCCGGTGTGCACTGTCTAGATCTTTCACCTATGGTCGTGTTGACGAGAAATCGATCTATTATGTGCACGCTTCTGTTTTCCATCCTCGGGTTGCGCTTATAATTGGAGAAGCTTCAAGACATGGTTCGTTAACACATATTTACTGTTCAGGAACTGGACGCTTGCACACCTCCTTCTCCAGAATTCGACAAGTTTGTGCCGGGGGACGACGAGGAGGAGGACATGGACGAGGACGAGGAGGAGGACATGGACGAGGAAGAAGAGGAATACGAGGACAGCGATGAGGACGACGAAATGGATGAGGAGGTAACAAACTCCACTCAATCCATATATTCAAGATGAACAAGCTCAGCTTTGCAGTGTTAGACCAGTATCTGTATATCTAATCTGTACCGTCTACTTAATAGCAACTGGCCCGCGAGATCAAAGAAGCCAAGAAAGGCATCCAAAGGTGGTTTACCAAGGAAGATCCTTTGCTCTACTTACGCTACGTGTTCAAGCACTTGGACCAGGAGAGGATCAAGGCCATGTGTACCCGTAAAGGTATTACGCGTGAGGAAGAGAACAAGATCTTTGAGGAGGTGCGTTCAGTTGCTTGTTTTGTCTACTCTTTTCTCTCGTTCATTCATTCGTCGATTGAGCGATCTGCTATATATATATACGGTTTTGCTAATTCTCAGGCGCCTGAGAATTAGTTAAGTCTCAGTCACCTAATACACCGATGGATTATTTACTTTACGATTAGTGCAAAATCAACAGCAGGTCGCGCTTACAGTTGTTTCCGCGTTGTGTCTCTGCGCTCGCGCGTGTATGGTTTCTGTTTTTTTTTTTACTTTGTTCTCTGTTTCCGGTGGGCTGTTTTCCTGTGGGCTATCACCAATCGGTGATTTTGTTTTTTTCCTGTATTCTTTTGTTTCTTTTTTGTTGTTGTTTCTTTTTTGTAGGTAGTTTTTTATGTGAAATTAAGATTAGCTTAAGTGTTTGAGCTCGTTGTTCAATCGAGTTTCATTTGAATTTTAATTTTCGATTTTTTGCTGGTTCTATTTTCTTTTTTTATTGTTTTTCGTCTCTAGATTTTATAATTGTCATTGTTTTAATGCTAGGAAGACATTTAGACTGTAATTTTTACTAGAGTGGTCTAACTTATATTAGTAACATGTACCCCCTCTCTTTCATAATATAAGATGCTTTTAGCTTTTTAAATTTGTAGATTCAAAGTGAACCCACACACACTAAAAGGGGTCTGAACACACCTCTTTTAGAAGCAAATTGCCACTTCATTGTAACTAGCATTTTTTCTAAACTTTTGTTAGGCTTTTTTCTACCTCGTCGAGCCATCTACATCTTGGTGTGTTACTTTTTTAATCCAGATGCAATATTTGTTGAAATAGAGTTGTATGTGAGCCCCCAGCGAGGGCCATATACAACTAGGCCCCCGCCGAGGTTAGTTACAACTTGCTTGTAACTAAGCTCCACAGGAGGCAGTTGCTTGTAACCGGCGAGAGGGGCCAGTCGCAACTTGATTGCAACTAGGGAACCAGTTGGCGGGCCAGTTTGCAATTTGTTTGTAATTGAGCACCCGTTGGGGGCATTTTGCAACTTTCTTGTAATTGAGCCCCCGCCGAGGGCTAGTTGCAACTTGATTGCAACCGGGGGGGGGGGGGGGGGGGGGGCGTCGGTGGGCTAGTTTGCAATTTGCTTGTAACTGAGCTCCGCTGGGGGCTAGTTGCAACTTGCTTGTAATTGAAGCTCTGTCGGGGGGAATTTGCAACTTGCTTGTAATTGTGCCTCCTGCCGAGAGGGAAATTGCAACTTGATTGCAACCGGGGGACCCCCATCGGTTTTGCAACTTGATTGTAACTGAGCTCCGCCGGGGGCTAGTTGCAACTTGCTTTTATATGAGCTCCTCTAGGGGGCCAATTTGCAACTTGATTGCAACTTGGGGGCATCGGTTGCAAATTGCTTGTAACTGAGCTCCGATAGGTCCTAGTTGCTCCTCCGGGTCTCAATTGCAACTTGCTTGTAGTTGAGCTTCGTTAGGGGTCAGTTGCAACTTAATTGCAACTAGGGAGGACCCATCGGTTGCAACTTGCTTGTAACTGAGCTCTGCTGGATTTGTAACTGAGCTCTGTCGGGTTTGCAACTTTCTTATAACTGAGATCTTGTTGGTGGGGGGCATTTTTTTGCAACTTTCTTGTAATTGAGCCCCCGCTGAGCGTCTGTTGCAACTTGAGTGCAAATGAGCACCCGTCGGGAGGGGGGCCCTCCGAGAGCCAGTTTCAACTTGATTGCAACTGGGGGGACCCATCGATTTTGCAACTTGATTGTAATTAAGCTCCGCTGGGGGCCAGTTGCAACTTGCTTGTAACTAAGCCCCGATGGGGCCAGTTACAACTTGATTATACTGGGGCCCCGCCGAGATCCAGTTTCAACTTGATTGCAATCGGGGAGACCCCATCGATTTTGCAACTTGATTGTAATTGAGCTCCGTTGGGGGCAGTTGCAACTTGCTTGTAACTGGGGCCCTGCTGAGAGTCAGTTTCAACTTGATTGCAACCGGGGGTACCCCATCGATTTTGCAACTTGATTGTAACCGAGCTCTGTTGGGGGGCCAATTGCAACTTGCTTGTAACTGAGCCACGCCAGGGGCCAGTTGCAACTTAATTGTAACTGGGGGCCCGCCGGGAGCCAGTTTCAACTTGATTGCAACCAGGGGGACCCCATCGTTTTTTTGCAACTTGATTGTAATTGAGCTCTGCTGGGGCCAGTTGCAATTTGCTTGTAACCGGGGTCCCGCCGAGAGCCAGTTTTAACATGATTGTAACTGGGGCGCTGCCGAGAGTCAGTTTCAAGTTGATTGCAACCGGGGGACCCATTGATTTTTTTCACTTGATTGTAACTGAGCTCCGCTGGGGCCAGTTGCAACTTGCTTGTAACTAAGCCCCGCTGGAGGAGCCAGTTTCAACTTGATTGTAACTGGAGCCCCGCCGAGAACCAGTTTCAACTTGATTGCAACATTGTGTTGATGATGCCTCTCTCTTTGTGGGTGTTTCTTCCTACGGGGCACTGTAAGGAGAGAGGGGAGATTGAGATAGAGACAATACAGAGAGGAGGGAAACACAAGGGAGAGGGCGAGGAAGAGAGCGGGATGTGCGTTGTAGCGCGAACGCAACGGTGGCAACCGCGACGGCCGCGGCCGCGGCAGAGCACTGCACACAGGACCATCACGCGCCGCTGAGCAGCCCCCGCTCTCCAGGTAAGCACCTTGTCGAAATCCCCACCCATCTCAAAGCCCCCAACGTAGCGATGTTTCGACCTTCTTCAGTCTTAGATTTTCTAGGATTTTGGTCTGCATCATGCTGACCGATTGGATTCGTTGTTCTTCGGCGAAGCACAGTGTTTCAAAATTCCAAATCGAGCAGGTCAAAGTACCTTCCGAGCACACCAAATTTCATGTCAATAGGGACATGTAATTCGCATATTGTGGTTAAACACGAATCAGTCATTCTATTATTTGGATTTTCATGAGGCAAGGACTTATTACTTGCATATCTGGTCTGTTCTCTGTCCTGCTGTTTTTTGTACAGCGAAAATTGATATGAAATTCACCGATTCCATATGTACAATAAAAGTTTTAACACAAAAATAAAGGGTGCCAGGTTTGCAACTTGCTTGTAATTGAGCCCCATTGAGGGCCAGTTGCAACTTGATTGCAACCGGGGGACTCCATTGGCGGGCCAGTTGCAACTTGCTTGTAACCGAGTCTCTGACAAGGGCCCATTTGCAACTTGCTTGTAAGTGAGCTCCACCAACCCGTAGAGGGATAGTTGTCTGAGCCCTTGGCGAGGGGGAGGGGGCAGTTGCAACTTGCATGTAATTCGGACCCCGCCGGGGGGCGGGGGGGGGGGGACATGTTTGGAACTTGCTTGTAATTGAGTCCCCGTCGAAGGCCAGTTGCAACTTGATTGCAACCAGGGGGCCCAATCGGCGGGCCAGTTGCAACTTGTTTGTAATTGAGTCTCCGACAAGGGCCCAGTTGCAACTTGCTTGTAACTGAGCTCCGCCGAGGGAGCCCCTTCGAGGACCAGTTGTTTGAGCCTCCGGCGAGGGGGACGGGCAGTTGCAACTTGATTGTAATTGAGCCCCCGTGCGAGGGGGGCAGTTGCAACCTGCATGTAATTGGGGCCTGCTGGGGGGCCAGGTTTTCAACTTGATTGCAACCGGGGACTCCATCGGCGGACTAGTTACAACTTGCATGTAACTAAGGTCCGACAAGGGCCTAGTTGGTACTTTCTTGTAACTTTGCTCCACCGGGGGGAGCCTTGTTGAGGGCAAATTGTCTGTTCCCCCGACAAGGGGTGCCAGTTGCAACTTGATTGTAATTGGGGCCCCGCCGGGGGGCAGGTTTGCAGCTTGTTTCTAATTGAGCCCCCGTCGAGGGCCAATTGCAACTTGATTGCAACTGGGGGACCCCATAGGCGGGCCAACTGCAACTTTCTTGTAACTGAGCTCCGTCGGGGGGAGCCCCATTGAGGGTCGATTGTCTGATCCCCCGGCGAGGGGGGTGCCAGTTGCAACTTGCTTGTAATTGAGCCTCCGTCGAGGGGGATGGGACAGTTGCAACTCGATTGCAAATAAGCTTCGTCGGGGGGCTAGTCGCAACTTGATTGTATCCAGTGATCTTCGTTGGCGGGCCAGTTTTGCAACTTCCATGTAACTGTGGCCCCACCGAGGGCCACCGGGGGGACTGTTATATTTTTTTCATGATTTGTACTACATGTGTGTTTCAACCGTGATTTGCTTAGTTGCATGTGAGTTGTTAGTTGCATGTGATTTGTAACCGAGATTTTTCATTTGCACATGGGTTAGAACCCAGGTACTTCAGTTACACGCAAGATGCAACTCAAGTTTTTTTTTCAGTTACACCTAAATTGTAACTATTATATTTCTCATTTTGTATGTGGGTTGTAACTACTCCCTCCGACCTATATTAGTTGACTTGAATTTGTCTAGATTTGGATGAATCTAGACACTATTAGTATATATGTTTATCCCAAATTTTGACAAATCCAAGTCAACTAGTATGAACTGGAGGGAGTACAAAAACTTTGAACCGTTAAATTTTCGGCATGATTTCTTGCCGGTTGTCAGTTGAACATGTAAATGGTTAAAAAAACTTGTCATTGTATGCTGTCCTCCAACCGTATCAAATACAATACAAAGGGCCAAGGACTAGAAGGACCCAAAAAACAAACAATGATGCCAGATGGCCCGATGTGAGACTACCTGGCTTAGCTCCCACGTTAAAGCCCATGTCACATTGACTAAAATGGAATTAACAGCGCTATGTATCGATCGGAAGCCATGGGTGATCGTCAACAATGATAACGCCACGCGACTGAGATATAACTAAATCTCAGTCGCCTGATACCTAGATGCGCCCATATATATATACATATTCTCCCATCTGCGCTATCTACATGCACTCTTTTCTTTTACATCCTCAAGCTGTACTGCTTATAATTAGAGAAACTTCAAGACATGCTACCCTAACATTTACTTATATTCAGGAAGTGAACAGATGCACACCTCCTTATCCAGAGTTTGACTGTTAGATCAGAAACTTTAGGCCTGCCACAAGATTGATACAAGCAGCAACTAGGACGCCTGATCAACATAATAAGGAGTAGTAGATTAGTGCTTTACGGGGGTGCCGGAGTCGAGGAAGACGCCATTGCTACTAGATTGATGCAGGCTTGTGCTGTAGTCGAGGAAGATGATGCGGGTAAGGTACGGATACCCTCCGGCCTCCGCACTCTAGGCTGGTCTTCCCGTCGCTGCTGCACCTCCCTAGATCGGTAGGGTTTGGGGGATATAGGAGAGTAGGGAAAACAGATCGTGACTCGCGTACCAGATCGCTGCCAGACCCCCTTCTTTATATAGCGCAGGCGACATGGGACCAAACCATCGAGTTGGTTTTGGTGCCCCCGATCAGGACACGTTAGATACATACGAGGTGCTAAAAACGTTGGCTTTTGTGGGGCCCTCTTTGACTTAACATTAGTTTATCCTTATTCTTTTATTTGACTCTGTCTTTTGCCTATTAAACGTGACAGATCAACACCAACATTGACAAGTTTTTGACCACGAAAAATCAGAAGGAGAACATGGACAGCGAGGAGGACAAGGGCATGGATGATGTCGAAGAGGATGGAGAGATGAGGAAAGCGGTAACAAACTTCATTCAATCCATATAGTATTCAAGATCTATGTTAGGTTGGCTGAATTCAGCTTTGCGGTCTTAGATTAGTACCTTTATCTTATCCGTACATTATTTACGTTATTATTCAGGTGCAGCTGGGTGATGAGGAGAAACCTGGTATCATGAAACGGCCACAGTCATCCCTTCTTGAAAGCGAATAATCGGAACTCAAGAAGCCAAGGGTAGCAGAAGGTTTAGGCTGCCAGCGAGAAGAACCTGAGGCTGCAGAGATGTAGAATTCCTCTTGGTTTACTCACTTATCTTTGAACCTCTACATCAGTTTTCGGAATACACAAAAAACCCGCGCATCTCAATTTGCAATTTTTGATAAATATTTCTAGACTTATAGTAATTTGCTGTTTGTACCTTCTAAGATGATCTTAGTCGTATAGAACAGTTCAGAATAATCCTTTCAAATTTCAATCCAGTCGTCAGATTGGGCGTGTTTCTGCAACTCCAGATCAACTTAAGACGAGATAGATGTTTAGTCTAATATAGATTACACTAATTAGCATAAATATTTGTTTATTTGACATCAAATAAAGTGTCAAAACTCATCACCAACCCTTGCCCTGAGAACCTGCTCTCCTGCCCCGGCGGCGCCGTGCTCCCTTGTCCTGGAGCTCTATTTCACTCGGCGAACTCGTTATCCCCTCTAGTAGAGGACGAGCGCGCACTTGTGGATGGACCGAGCTGGCAACCTCCGACCTGGAAGCGCAAGTCGCCCCTCCCCTGCTTGGGAGCTCTTGCGCATGTTCGACAACAAGCCCGCGACCATGTTATCCAAATCGGCACCGAGTTCCACATGAGTATCCAAGGCAACATGTCCATTGACATCCATTGTATTCGTTTGAAAGCGCTCGCTCGCGATGCACTGAACACTGACTAGAGATTTCACACGACAATAATGGGCGCCAATTGACATGTGGGCCTCGGTGACGACATGGATGGCGTGACTTTTCAAAATAAAAATCAGGCTTAATAAGATGCATGATGAGTGTTGGAAGGCGGTGTTGTGTGTGGAGCGGACGATGACGTCGAACAACTCGCCGGAGCAGCATCGTTATCTCCTCAGCCAAAGTTGATCAAGTGGCGATGATGTCCGTGCAGGGTGGCGTCCTGGAGAGTCCGATGACTGGTGCGGATGAGGCGCTTAGAGGCTGCGCCGGAGGAAGGCAGTGGACAAAACAACCCGGGCCAATACACCCAAAGGCTATGAACCGGAAACTGGACCCCTGGATTCAAAAGCTGGGCGATTGGTTGGTTGGACTCCCTCTGCGCTGTGGCCAGCGCCCGCGTCAATGCACGTCGTAGCCAGGCGCAACGACGACGGCTGAATCGGCCGTTTCATAGGGCAGGCAGCGTGCATTTTTTCCCACCAATGCAAGGAGCTTAGTTTGATTAGATTTCTCTCTTCTCTCTAAACGTGTGCAACTATGCATCCCAAGCACTTCTAATTAGCATAACTATGCCCCGAATTAAATCAAGCTCTACACGGAAAATGCCCATCTGTGTTTTTTTTGGCAAACTTGACGCAATTTTAGGCATTTTTGTCAGATTTATCGCACACAATCAACCATTCTAAGTTTTCTTTGACGAGTAGCTTGATCTCGCCATTTTGCACCATTTTGATGTTGCAAGTTTTCCATTTTGGTGCAGGTCGAGAAATTCATCTGTAGATCTCTCTCGGTAGGTGAGGTTGAAGATGAACTCATTCTCTCCCCTCTCTCGAACACACTCTTCTCTAGTCTCTTCTAATCAACATCACATGCTTCGTTTCACATGAAGCTCTACATGAAATAGATGCACTTCGATGATGGGATTCTGTTCCGATCATCGGTATCGGGTTTCATGAACTGCATCATTTTAAAATCATGATCAAAGTTGGAGGGTTTTTTCATGAATTGTGAGATTCACGTATGTGCATCGGCGCCCACTCGCCGTACTCCCGCAAAGGCACCCACTAATGGCCCCTATCCCCACTGGCGTTCTACTTCTCGACCACCTCCGTCGTGCCATCTCCCATGGTTGCCAGTTGTGGTGGTGTGAGGTAAGTGTATTTAGCCTTGAGTTAACGTGGTTGTTAGTGGACACCAAAACTAGATGCACCCAACCAATCAAAGTGACACATGCGTTGCAAACGATACGGCCAGATGTACTAAACAAAGTCCACAGCGTGGAGTGTCGTGCTCCCTAGCGTCCGTCCCCAGGAGCTCCAAAATCACTTCAGGCTACCAATCACAACCAAGTGTGGAGAGTCGGTAACGATGTCATGACCGATGATGATCACTGTAGAGGGTATGGTGGTGAAGCAGATAGGGAGTAGACATTTAAGGTGTCAAGTTGTATCCCATCTAAATCCCACTTATAGTTTATTTTCTCATTTCTAATTTTAATTTTTCTGTTATCTCTAGTTCAAATTTTTGATAAAAGTTTAAATTAGAAATGACAAAATGAACTATATGTGGGATCCCGCTTGCATCCCTAGGCGCACTGGCTGAGCTAGAAGTTGGTGTTGTATCGCCTATCACGGAAGCGAGTAAGGATGACAATGAGCAGGGTATGGACAGGGTAGAGCAATGTCATACTCATACCCGTGTAGTCAATGGGTAGAAAACTTTATCCATACTCATACCCATACCCGTGGGCATAAATCTTTACCTATGCCCATACCTGACGGGTACCCATACCGTTGGGCACCCGACGGGTATATCCAATAGTACACAAGTTATTTACAATTTTATATTAATCAATATCATATTTGACAAAAAAACTAAGTATGTCTACTCAATAATAGGTAGATGAGTACATGAAAATTATCAAAGTTTAGAAATTATAATCTCATACTTGTCCCTAGGCTACTCGGTCGCATATGTTCATACTCTACAGGTAAGTTTTACAAATCAGTCTAAATGGGGAGGGTATGGATATACTCACAGGGATAACCCTATACCTGTTCCCGTATCCGTGACTTAACGGACAAGGTATGAATATTATCCATGGGTATAAAAATATGCCCATATCCTATCCATGCGGGTACGGTATCCGCGGGTACCCTTACCCGTGGGAAAAATTGTCATCCTTAGAAGCGAGGTGAAGAGTAGACCTAGATGACACCAAGACAAACAATGGAACGGGAGATCTTCTATATTAATCATAGGGTCGTAGTATGTTTTGGCAAAACTAATCGATGTACCTGACTTGCAATGCTGGTGTTTATTAACGAGACTGCATAGATCAGAGGTTAGTGAAACTATGTGACTAGCAAATTGCTTGTGCGTTGCAATGGGTTTATATTTATCTTAAATTTAAAGTTTTTCCTAATTTTAATTGTTTCATCATAGTCCATTAAAAGTAGGTTAGCTTTCAGCCAAATGTTAATCCTCTTGCATGCCCCATCATATAACAATCCTCACAGAAGTAAGAAAAACTCACCATTTACTTTTCAATTTCTTTGTTTGCATCATGCATATACATGAGTATAAAATAGTCATGCAGAAAATCACTTATTGTATTGCATAGGAGAGCACTAAATTTGTAAGATCTTGTTAGATCACCAAAAAATTGGCTAAGAGAGGAAATCTTCCGGGTTCCATCTTCAACAAACATAAGCCGATAAAGGAGATCTACACTACATAATAATTATATACCGTGGCCTCCACACTTAAGAAAATTTGTAAGCTGTGAAACAAAGCTGAAAGTACATCTTACACGTCTACCTAACGGTACCGAGGACTGTATGTACCATGGTTGTTTGGTTGTTTGATAGAAAAAATTTAGCAGCATAGTCATCACGACTGCTCTTACAAAGACTAGACGCACTCGTTCATTGCGTATCACACACTTTCTTATTTTATCCAACCCATGACCAAATTATTCCCATAGGCTCCCTTCTTTTTAGCTTCTTGGCCAGCTTCTCCCAGAAGCTACCCTCGACCAGCTTCTCCCAGAATCTCATCTGCCAAAATCGTTTATACTTTTAAATTGACATTGAAACTACTAGTTAAGAAGTTTGAACGAATTTTGAAGATGAGATTCTGAGAGAATCTGATCGAGGGTAGCTTCTAGGAGAAGCTGGCCAAGAAGCTGAAAAGAAGGGGACCATAGTATGGCATGGACATCACGGGATGTCGTTATACAAACCTTATGTCCTTATGACCTACTGACTATGCCTTGTGTGCAGACCTTGTGTGTTTCCAACAATTCTTATACAGATATTTTCAATATTCTTCACGACCAGAGCCGGCGCTGAGGCATCGCGATCCTGGCATCGGCCAGGGGCCCACGGCCGGAAGGGGCCTAAAAATTTGTACTCACGCACCCTCTCCGTCCGTAAATAAAAGTCAAAATTAATAAGCGTTTGACTAATTTTTATAGAAAATCATAGATATGTTTTTAAATTAGTTTCATAATATGTTAATTTGATGTAATATATGTTGCTATATTTATCTATAAAATTAGTCAAATTTAATAAACTTTAACTTGGCCAAACGCTAGACGTACACTTATTTGTGGATGGAGGGAGTATATATATATGGGTATACATTTGCTGCCCACGACGCGAGAAACGAGCAGGGCCCTGAAACCAAACCAGGCACAACGCGTCACGCGAGCAAGAAATCAAAAAGGCTCACTACGACACGACGCACCAGGCTTACGAGTTACGACGCGTTACGGCACTGGCCGCATGGGTTACAATGTGTCGCGAACTTGTGATCTCCTTTGTCTTCTCTTCTCCTCAACTCTTCGAAAATCGACCGAACTCCGCGCCTCGATCTCTAGGGCCTTGCCTCCCTCTATCGGGAATCACCAATTCACCGGCGGCAGACCCTGATCCTATTATCATTGAAATTATTTCTTATTTGAGGTAATCAAATTATATTTTGAGACTAAAATATTTGGTTGGATGTTAACTTATATTTTGAAAGTGCTAGTAGATACATACTTATATGATATTTTTTCTTAATATTTCTATATATACATTAGCCTTAAGGGCCCATGCCGTCGACTTTGCCTAGGGTCCTAAAAACATAGAGCCGGCCCTGTTCACGACCTGTAACATGTACAGACATTATTTGTATAATTTTACATGATTGTGCTAGAGTATGTTCTTAGTCAAATAGAATAAGGATTATAAACATCAGTAGATAATAATTTGCGTAGCCAGTTTAGTCATCGAACCTCTTACGACAACAGGAAATAGGGCACTGGAGACAAGTTTCCTGCGTGCATTCCTTTCCACAAAAATTAACAATCTTAATAAACGAACACCGAATGGCAATTAGCAAATCAGAATTCAGCGGCTTTAACAGGAAGTGTAGAAACATGGAACGGCACAAGAACTGAACCTTTTTATCGTCATGCAATACATCCTTTGAGCAAATCTAGCTGACCCGGCGCAAGCTGACCAAATCCATCGGACAAATCAAACCTGAAAAACTTGACATATTATCCTAAGAATGCAGAAACCAAATCTGGTCACTTTTTCATGAGCCGAATCTAATAAAATAAAAATGGTACTCCATCCGGTCCATATTACTTGTTACTAAAATGGATGTATCTAGACATGTTTTGGTGCTAGATACATCTATTTTAACAAGTAATATGGATCGGAGGGAGTAGCATATCAGATAGGAAACAAATCGATGACCCCCGAAACGTTTTTCTAGGGTTTCGGAGTGGAGAGAGGCGGTGCGGGGCGATCTTCTGAACCCCGGCGCTAGATCGATATGCAACCAAGGACCAAGCCGTCGTCGGCCACCGTTCCTGTGGGGATGGCCGATCTGGGCGCTGGCGAGGGATCGGGGAGCGAGAAGGGAGGGAAGGAAGGTTTGGCAGACGGAGTGTTCGCGGAAAGATTCAAGAAGCTGATGTTGGGCCACGCGGAGATAAAACAAAAATTTCCCCTCTAACGTGGTGATCCCAAGATCCAGCTAAGGTAGAAGGCCACGAGGTTTACCACTAGACGTGCAGTTGTGGATTACTGATGAAGCGCGTCAGTTGATGCAGTGCAGTCCTTTGCGATCCGATCGTCCTGGTGCTGATCGCACAACACCTCTGCTGGTATCCACACGTACAAGGAGGAGCACCGGCAGCGAACTGCTAGGTTCATATCGACGGTAGGACTGCTGTGGAGCTAGGGTTTCAACACATGGAATGACCTAACCGAACAACGATTAACCTTTCTGGGTTACGGTGCTCCACTATATATAGGGAGTGAACATGGGCTCTGCTCGCGCGGCCCATTCACTAAAGCTCATATAACACTAGTCACCGTGAGTCCAACTCAATAATTCAGTCCTAATCCGGTTTAGGTCCAACCCAACTAGATTACAGGTTCAGATCCAATCCGAACTTGCTCCCGCTCTTAAGTGTGTGACCCCGCAGGCTCATGGCTACTTGGACACGATTGGAGTCCGACTCTCAATCGATCAGTCGGTAGCGGCTCCTAGCAGAACGTGCCGACTCCCAAGTACCAAAGAGTCATGATGACTTGCCTTTCCAATGCGACTTACGCGAGTCCTTTTTGCCTCACGATATACCTTGTCAGACTATAGGCGAATATATGTCATCCCTTAAATAGTCCGACTCTCTTCTCGATCCGAGATAAGTGATTCACCCGACTAACTCTTAGTCGACCGCCTCGGTTAACACTTAACCGAGTCGTGCATGGCCATGCTTTCTGAATCATATCTTCCGAGAGGACCCAAAGAATATCTCTCCGAGTGGAGGGGAAAAATCCCATCTTGGTTATTCACATCACGCAGCTTGATTCTCAGTCGGCCTGAATTCTGCCTTTATAACTGACCAGTTACGGATCAGTGTTTGACAGAACCTAAGTCGGTGATCCTCAACTCGGACTATGCAACAACCTCAGGTCTAAGGATTACATTGATTGAGATATACAAATGACAGCTAGTTCGTTGTACCTCAATATGGGTCAATCCGACTCGCTAAACTCTTTAGCCGAGTATGTGTAAGTTGGAATAGCATCTCCATGCCCATGACAAGTGGAACCGAGTCATCAAGCCAACTTTCACATTGGTCTAAGTTGTGTGTCCAGCACAACCTCAACGACCAAGGATATTTAGTACAAACAACATGAATGCATAGTTCCACAGCCGAATCACATATTTAATGATACACATCATATGTTTATACAAGGACTACTTAATATCTTTATGAATACATGGGAAATATCATCATACATGATTGCCTCTAGGGCATACTCCCAACAGTCTCCCACTTGCACTAGAGTCAATCTTCCGACATCACATGTCTAAGCATCTAATGCCCATGGCTCTCAGGTGCGCCTCATGCTTTGGCTGGGGTAACGGCTTTGTCAACGGATCCGCAATATTTGCATCCGTGTGTACCTTGCATAACTTGATATCACCCTGATCCACGAACTGGCGAATCAGGTGGTACCGCATGAGTATGTGCTTGTTCTTCTGGTGCTGTCTAGGTTCCTTGGCTTGTGCAATAGCACCATTGTTGTCACAATACACGTCCAACGGATTGGACGAGCCCTGAACCACACCAAGATCCATGAGGAAATTCCTCATCCAAACATCTTCCTTTGCTGCCTCCGAGGCGGCAATATACTCAGCCTCTGTTGTAGACGCAGACACAGTCTCTTGCTTGGAACTCTTCCAGCTCACAGCACCTCCGTTCATCATAAACACGTATCCAGATTGCGAACGATAATCATCAGAGTCGGTAAGATAACTCGCATCCATGTAACCCTTTACACTAAGTTCATCTTCACCACCATAAACCAAGAACATATCCTTAGTCCTTCTCAAGTACTTTAGGATATTTTTAGCCGCTGTCCAGTGGATCTCTCCAGGATCATCCTGGTATATTCTCACAACACTTAGAGCATAGGAAACATCCGGCCTAGTGCAAATCATGGCATACATGATGGATCCGACTGCAGAAGCATATGGAATCGCACTCATCCGACTTCGCTCATCAGTTGTCGAAGGACACTGAGTCTTGCTAAGTTTTACACCATGGGACATCTGTAAGAACCCCTTCTTAGACGATTCCATGTTGAACTTCTTCAACACTTTATCCAAATAAGTACTCTGACTCAATCCAATGAGCCTCCTTGATCTATCTCTATAGATCCGGATTCCGAGAATATATGTTGCCTCACCCAAGTTTTCATTGAGAAACTCTTTTCCAATGATTCATTGGTTTCTTGCAACATCTGGACATCATTTCCAATCAATAATATGTCATCCACATATAAGATTAGAAAGTTTACTTTGCCCCCACTAAACTTCTTGTATAAACAAGAATCATGATCACACTTGATGAAGCCAAACGATTTGACTACCTCATCAAAGCGAATATTCCAACTCTGAGATGCTTGCTTCAACCCATAAATGGATTTCTGAAGTTTGCATACCTTGTCAGCATTAGCCGGATCGACAAAACCCTCGAGCTGTATCATATACACGTCCTCGGTTAAATTTCCGTTAAGGAAAGCCGTTTTGACATCCATCTGCCATATCTCATAGTCGAAATAGGCTGCTATAGCTAACATGATCCGAACTGATTTAAGCATCGCTACGGGCGAGAAAGTCTCGTCGTAATCAACTCCTTGAACTTGTCGGAACCCCTTTGCAACAAGGCGTGCTTTATATACGGAAACATTTCCATCCATATCAGTTTTCTTCTTAAAGACCCATTTGCACTCGACGGGTCTTGCACCGTCTGGCAGATCAACCAAGTTCCAAACTTGATTTTCATCCATGGACTTTAACTCGGATCTCATGGCTCCAAGCCATGACTCGGAATCAGATCCCACCATCGCTTCCAAAAAATTTGCCGGCTCATCACTGTCTAACAGTAACACATCACGAACACTTCGTAATCTTGCCGATCTTCGTAGTACAGGTGCTGCTGCCGGCTCAGCTGCCACGACCGGCTCAACCTCCAAGGTTTTTGCCGACTCGCTACTAGTCGGTTCCTCTCGAATTTCTTCGAGCTGCACCGTGCTCCCACTTACTCCCTGACTGAGAAACTCTTTCTCAAGGAAGACACCGTTCCGAGCGACAAACACTTTGCCCTCTTCTCGGTTGTAGAAGTAGTAACCCAAGGTTTCCCTCGGATACCCCACGAAAATACACTTATCCGACTTGGCTATAAGCTTGTCCGACTGAAGTCGCTTGACAAAAGCTTCATAACCCCAAATCTTAAGAAAAGACAAACTCGGCTTTTTGCCTGTCCACATCTCATGCGGTGTCTTCTCTACCGATTTTGATGGTACTCTGTTTAGTGTGAACGCCGCTGTTTCTAGACAATAACCCCAAAATGATAAAGGTAGATCTGTCCGACTCATCATTGATCGTACCATGTCCAACAAGGTTCGATTCCGCCTTTCCGAAACACCATTCCTTTGCGGCGTTCCTGGCGGAGTAAGTTGAGGAACTATTCCACAACTTTTCAGATGGTCATCAAACTCATGGCTCATGTACTCACCTCCTCGGTCCGACCGAAGAAACTTTATTTTCTTGTCGAGTTGATTATGTGCTTCATTCTGGAATTCTTTGAACTTTTCAAAGGCTTCCGACTTATGTTTCATCAAGTAGATATATCCATACCTACTCAAATCATCAGTGAAGGTAATGAAGTACTCATAACCACCCCTGGCTGTCGTGCTCATTGGTCCACATACATCACTATGTACTAGTCCCAACAAGTCGGACGCCCTTTCGCAACTCTTTGCAAAAGGTCTCTTCGTCATTTTGCCGAGTAGGCAAGATTCGCATGTCTCGAACGACTCCAAGTCGAACAAAGTTAGGAGTCCATCATCATGGAGCTTCTTCATGCGTTTCCAACTTATATGACCAAGCCGACAGTGCCAAAAGTAAGTCATATTCAGATCATTTAGTTTCAATCTTTTAAAATTTATGTTAAAAACCGACTCACCATCAAGATTCAAAATAAATAACCCGTCCTGGACGGGTGCAAAGCCATGAAACATATCATTCAAATACAAAGAACAACCATTATTCTGGATATTCGACTCATAGCCTTGCCTCATCAAACATGAAGCAGAAATAATGTTTCGACTGAGCACTGGAACATAATAACAATTATTCAGTTCCATAATGAATCCGGAAGGTAAATGAAGTTGCATCGTGCCGACTTCCAACGCAGCAAATCTTGCTTTGTTGCCGACTCGAATATCAACCTCGCCTCTTGCTACGCTCCTAGTTCTTACCAGTCCTTGCAACGAGTTGCAGATGTGAATAAATGATCCGGTATCATATACCCAAGAACTATTAGGTGCATCAGCAAGATATATGTCTATAACATTGCAAACAAGTGTACCTGAGTCGGAAGTCATACCTCCACTCTTGGCTTTGTCGGCCAAGTACTTGTTGCAGTTCCTCTTCCAGTGGCCATCCGCCTTGCAGTAGAAGCAAGTGGATCCGGCTGAAGGAGATGGCTTAGTCCCTGAGGAAGCGCTTGGGACCGGGTCCTGAGCCTGCTTTCCTCCTGACTTAGCCTTCTTCTTAGTCCAAGAACTCTTCTTGAAATTAGCCTTATTCTGCACCATCAACACTTGACTGGCGTCCTTCTTGAGATCCGCCCCTGCCTGCTTGAGCATCCCATGCAATTTAGTGAGCTTCTTATCCATACCATGCATGTGGTATTTCGAAATGAACTTCCCATATGCACTAGGAAGAGAGTTCATAATTATATCCGTAGCGAAATCTTCGCTAATGGAGTAGCCAAGCCTCTCCAAAGACTGCACGTAACCAACCATCTTGATCACATGCGGACTCAGTGGATCACCATCCTTAAGCTTGCAACTCAGCAAAGCCTAAGAGACTTGATACCTCTCAGTCTTCGCCTGAGCCTGGAACATACTTTTGAGGCTTTCGATCATATCGTAGGCCTCAACATGCTCGAACTGCTTTTGCAAGTCCGGTTCCATGTGAGCAAGCATAAGACAGCTAATATCCGTGGACTCATCCTTAGCCCGACGGTAGGCATTGGTGGCAGCGACAGTCGCATTCTCATTCGGCTCATTTGGAAGTGGGTTGTCTAGGACATGGTCCTTCTTTTCTTGTTTGAGAACAATTCTCAGATTTTGATAACAGTTGGTAATTAGTGTCGTTCAGTTTATCTTTCTCAAGGATAGTTCTCAACGCAAAACCGGATATCTGAGAGTGACTGCTACTTGGTGCCATGATCTACAACAGAAAATATGCAAAAACACTTAAGACATGTATTCATAAAAGAGCAAGCATATTAAACATTTTAATATTTTATGCTCCCACTAGAACCAACACCCCTCCGATGGTTTCTTAGTGATTCAGGATCCTAAATAAGCAAGTCAGCTAGTGAGCTTTAGCATCACCGCTAGCCGCCAAGTGATCTAGGTAGACAACTCCTTGTCAATCGTATCTCATACGACTCCTGTTGGACTGGTGGCATCACATGCCCTGGATCCCATCCGACCTTTCCCCGAGCCCCACAACCCTTGTGATAGACCCGTCTAGCTTACCGAGTGTTTCCGCAGTAAGAGTCCGACTCGAACCCACCTAGTCGGAAAGAATTGGCAGCACCTCAATTTTATGAGCCCACTACCAAAAATGTTCGACTTGTGATGGTGCAAACACTGGCGGGAAAACCGACTAGACCTTCTTTGAGGGATTGGATTTTACCGACTATCTAATAGAGGTAAAACAGAGACATAAAATAAAGCAATTATAATGTGAAATGGTATGGCTCCCTTCATGGCGATCTCCATCTCCACAAAGCCTGTAATCCGACTCGTGCCAACTCTTGTCACTTGCCGTCTTACTCCATGTCGCCGACATGTACAACGCCTTGCATGCCTTCCGGGTTCTCCAAATAGCTACACAAGCTTAGTAAAATAAATTACATAGATAATCCAACACGCAGGTCGTTATACAATAAAATGACAGCACCTAGGCTCTAGCTGGCTGACAAAAACCGTGATTCGTAGATCACGTATGGATTACACACATACATCACATGCACATGAACCATACCATTCACAACTTCCTGCAAAAACAAGTTATGCATAGATACAATATCTACCGGCGCTGTGAAACTCGCAACGGCATCTAAAGCACTACGACAGGGCGAAGCCGACGGTCTCATCTACCCCGATGGCGGAAGCCGACCGGTAGGGGTATGTCGTGTAGGGTTCGCAGCATAGAAAACAAAATATTTCCTACGATGGGAACAACTATGTACCAAGATCTATCTACTAGATACAAACAACGGGCGGATGTATATCCGTTGAGAACATACCCTTGAAGACTGACAAAGCTTAACGAGTCCAAACTCGTGGTTGATGTAGACGATCTCTTGCCGATCTCAAGATCGAGAGGAAGTCCTAGCGCCGCAAAATAGCAGCGCATCCGTGCTCGCACACACGTTCGAGGCACCGAGCAACCTCCGCCTCCTCGCTCCAGCGATGCAGCGGAAGCACAACTCTTTCTTGCCGAATAGCCACCGGGAACATGTATCTAGCTACTCCGAGACCATGAGGGATAAATTCTAGAGGGGGATAGAGATCCTTCACGAGGAGGTGTGAGTGAGAGAGAGGGAGGGGGCTCCTTTTATAGGGAGAGGGGGGGCACCCAAGGGGCCATGCGCCCAGCCATGGGGCTGCCCCCACCTCTTCCACATTCATGTGGGTGGACACTCCACTCACTCAAATGCCTTTCAATTCCCTCCACTCAAAAACCACTCAAATTCCCATTAAATTTCCACCAAATTTAATGCAAACTCTCATTAAATAAAACTCTTTTATTTTATTCGGAATATTGTCAATTACTTTAATGACAAACATTCACAAATAACCCCTTGCTAGAATTCTATTTCACATGCGTAACCACTTTATGCAAATTCACCCGAAAACCCGTTTCGGTATCTAGTGAAATAAATTCCTGCGCTTGTTATTCTTTTCGGCATGAAACTTTTGCTCCAAATGGATGTCGGTGTCTCTTAAGTGTGTCACCCTACGGTTCGTGAATAATGCGGACATGATCGAGACCCCTCTCGGATCAATAATCAGAAGCGGGATCTGGAGACCCATACTGACTCCCACACATTCAACGATGACTTTCTTGTGATCGTCAGAACCTTTTACGCTAGTATATTAATCCCTTTGTTTCGCGATATATTACATGTCCGAGATTCGATCATCGGTATCTCCATACCTAGTTTGATCTCGTTACTGACATGCACTCTTTTCTCGTTCCCGTGATATAACATTCTAGTGATCAAATCACTTGCTTCCAAGCTAACCAATGTGATATCACCGAGAGGGCCCAGAGTATAATATCTATCTATCATCGGGATGAACAAATTCCACTCTCGATCCATGGGCCTCAACATAACACTTTATTAGTTCTGAATCCATCTTTATAATCACCATGTTACGGTGTGACGTTTGATGTTATCAAGAAACTCTTCCGGTGTTAGTGATTGACATGATCTCATGGTCTAAGGTTTAGGATCACTTCGTAAGTAGTTATAGCAATATAAACTCAATGACTTTGATCGTAATGCTATACTTCGGATGAATGTTCATCACATCATTACACTAATGTTGTGATCTCGTTATTAACAACATCCAATGTCCATGATCAGGAAACCTTTGATCATCTTGTTAATCAACGAGCTAGTTTATAAGAGAGGCATAACTAGGAACTTCCTTTTTGTTTATTAAACACACATGTATTAACGTTTCCGTATTAATACAATTATAGCATGTAAAATAAACATTTATCATAAATAAGGAATACGATAATAACCACTTTATTATTGCCTCTCGGGCATATTCCCTTCAGTCTCCCACTTGCACTAGAGACAATAATCTAGTTTGAAAACTTTGCGTATTGAACACCTATGGCTTTCTGGTGTTCCATATACGCAATTGCAAGTGGTTAACATAATCTACGGATCTGACGCTTCAGGTCCGTGTGTATTTGCATGTATTTGCGTCTTCACGCA
This sequence comes from Avena atlantica, assembly GCA_910589765.1. Classification (NCBI taxonomy): domain Eukaryota; kingdom Viridiplantae; phylum Streptophyta; class Magnoliopsida; order Poales; family Poaceae; genus Avena; species Avena atlantica. Next base: position 489,182,039 of record OU342735.1, on the reverse strand, counting down.
TCACTCATTCTCCAATGGGATGGCATTGTATAAATTTGGTCTTTCGGTGAGACCTTTAGTTTCTTGGGGTTAAATCATGTCGATACTATTTTCATACAATATATCTTTAGCGTTAGCCCGTTATGAACCACACCTTAGTTTTATAACAAACTACTTGACACAAATTCCCTCCTTTGCTGCTACTATAGCAGTCATATACTTAGCCTTTTGTTGTAGTATTCGTCACAATGTCTTAACTATGGAATACATCCAACTCCATCATGGAAACTCCTTTCCATTTCATTGTTCCACTCATAGTTTAAATTGAGATAAACTTAATTTGTATCTTGTGACAAAAGTAGTATCAATGTAACGCTTTACAATGAACTATTTGTAATTGTTTTTCACCTCCACACAAATATATTCTTAGTTCTTCCAAAAGATCATAAGAATATCCTCACTATCGTCCAATGATCATTTTATGATTCATTCTGGTATATGCTCATAACACTTAGATCATAGGACATATCTGGATGTGTACATATCATGGTATGATTGATCAAAACATCCTTGTGATTTCACTCATCAAGTGTCAAAGCACTTGAATCTTGTTTTACTTATCAAGTGTCAATACACTTGAATCTTGATTCAATTATTTTCCATGCGACAAGAACCGTTTCTTGTCGTTTCTATATTGAACTCCTTCAATATCTCATATATGTACGTTTGGCACAACCATATTAGCGTCACAGTCTATCCACTATAGACATTCATGCTAAATATTCGGGTTTTGCCTAAGATTTGCATCGAAATAAAATTCTTAACCTTTGTCAATAAAAATTACATCATTTCTAATCAACAAGATGTCATCCACATAATGTATTAGAAATATGTCTTAGCGCTCCCACTTAATTTCTTGCAAATGCAAGCATCTTCATCGTCTCCTGATGAAAACTCTTTTTCATCACGGTGAAGATTCCAACTCCGTGATGCTTACTTCAACCATTGAAGTTTGTATGCCCTTTTTAGCATCCTTTGAATTAACAAAACCCTTTGGATCGTGTCATGTACACATCCTAGGTAACCATTCTATTAGAAGAACTTTGTTTTGTTTATTCATCTACCATATAACAAATTATATGTAGTGGTTGCTACTTTAATCCGTCCAGACTAAATATCGCTATGAAAGATCAAATCTTGTCATAGTCAACTCCTTGAACATTGTCGTAAAATACTTTACCGACATGTCGACTATTTCATAGATGTGAAACATCCATGTCTGTTTCTTTATAGATCCAAATACGACCGATAGGTTTTTATACCTTTCCAAAGGGTCTTCCAAGTTCAAAACTTGATTTCTCGTGTATGGAACTATCACGGATTTTATGGCTTCAAGCCATTTGACGGATTCAGGGCCCATCATCGCTTCTTTGCATATAGTCGGTTCATCATTGTCAAACAGTAATGATTTACTCTCAAATCTTAATCATTTGATTGTTTATCCGACCTTCTTAGTTCAATAGGAACTTTAGACCTCCGTGACCGCAACCTTTGAGGCACGTAATCCATGAGCATTTTGGCTGCCTCCGGAACATTTTCTGGCGCTGCGCAACTCAGCACATATAGCTAAGGTTCGTTAACCTTATCAAAGTTCTATTGTCCTCCCACTTAACATTTATGAAAAAAATCCTTCTTCAAGAAACTTCATGTTTCAAGCGACAAACCCTTTTGTCCTTGGTGTTATGGAGGAATAACCAATTGTTATTCGAAATAACCTACAAAGACATGCTCATCCGACTTTGGTTGTAAACATCTTACTTATGTTTAGCATACCAAAATTTAAGAAATGACAACTTGGGTTTTACCCCAAACCATAACTTCCATGGTGTCATTTCAACGGATCAAGATGGAGCTCTTTTCAGTTGAAAAGCGGTAGTCTCTAAAGCTTTAATCTTTTAAAACATAATGACAGTTTTATGAATAACACCTTTGATCTAACCATGTCAAACAAGGTTTCATTACAAATCTCAAACACTCCATACTCCTATGGTGTTTCGGGAAATGTAAATCTAGGTGTTTTTCTAAACTTGCAACTCAAATAAATCCCTTTATGATAAATCATAATTCATTTATTTTTCTTGTTACACTTGTAACTCAAATAAATCCCTTATGATAAAATCATAAACCATTTATTTTCTTGTCACAATGATTTTCACTTCATCTTGAAAGTCTTTGAACATTTTCAAATATTTCACACTTCTTTCTCATTAAGTGAATAGTCACTCAAATTTCCGGAGAAAGTATATAAAGTTGAAACCCATCGCTTACGACTACACATAATGGACTACATACATCGATATGTATAAATTCTAATATTTTAGTCGTTCGTTCTTCTTTGGCCTTTGAACGAAGTTTTAATTATCACGTGGAAAGTCTCACAAGCGTCACTTGATCAAATCAAAGACTCCAAAAATCCATGAATATGGAGATTCTTCATGTTTTCTTTCCAATATAATTTAAACGGCGATGTCACTTCATAAGTGATCTTTCAATCATTTGTCTTGCGACATTTTAGCATTAGGTTTTATGGATGTGATTTCTCCAACTAGATTTGTAAATCATCCATCTTATATGGAATACGGTAATTATTTGAACAACCTTTGTTCTCATAATACCTGATTTAAATAACAATTATTAAAACAAATCTTGAAGTCAAGCTTTCATGTCAACGAGAAATAGAAACAACGGTTTGTTTGTTTTCGATGAACATCATCACATATTCTCTTGCTAGTTACTTAGGCCATTGTGGTACATGAATTGCGTTGTTCCGTATGAAATTCAATACCAACCAATTCGGTATCCAATACCCAAGAACCACATTGTTTAACAAGCAAATAATACAACCATAACATGTATATCATCTATATACCTAAATTGGATATTTCCAATCTTTTCTTTTCTGCCAAATATATTTTATAGATTCTCTTTCAGCATTTCCTCTTTCCTTTTAAAAGAATTTATCAACATCAACAGTGGCGCCATATACATGACACATAGTCCAAAGCGTGTATATTCAAATAATAATACCTTTGGATTTGCACTTTGAAGTAGATCACCATCATCAAAATGATCGGTATTCTTTCAAAATCCATTCTTTAGTAATATTTTAGTGTAGTAAACACTTTACATACATATTCTATTCACCCTTATCATGAGGACATTCATGATCAAGCTACTGTAGCTTATAAAGGCGAATCGTGAGTATAACGTTACTTTCCAAAACCCTTTTTGGATGATTAGGATGTCTAGCATATCTAACCTTCGTAAATTCTCATCCAATATGAGAACATATATTATACTCTATCATATTGCAACCAAAACATTGTTTCAGATATCGTTATATCTACCACACTTGATGGTTTCTGAAACAATTCTTTCAGGTCCTATATAAACTTGATATTAAAACAATCAAGAATCATGGAGGCAAATATGATACTTAAGATACTAACACTGGAATTGTTACTCTTGATTTAATACCAACTATTAAATTTCACGGAGTAAATAGAGTTTGCTGAAAGTTTGCAATAGGACTTTAAACTTTAGATTGACACTCAACACAATACGATACCAGTTCGTAAAGTCAATATCCAGAATTCTATAGTTCTATTATCTCAATTATAACTATGCATAAGGTAGTGAACGAATGCCAATGATTACAACAAATTATGCAAATTCACTTTGATTTAATTTATGATAAATTGAGTTCTACTAATCCAAATTAGAAATGAACTCCCACTTAAAAACGACATCCCTCGTGCCTTTTTGGTGATTACATGAACCAAATCCACTACACCAAGTCCAATCATCACGTGAGTCGGTGTAGCTTCAAAGGCGAGCATCCATATGGTCATCATATCAAAACATATGACTCATGCTTAACCTTTCGGTCCGTGTTCCGAGGCCATGTCTGTACATGCTAGGCTCGCCAAGTAAGAACCTTAGTATTCGCGTGTGTAACTGTCTTACACCCGAGATATGCTCGTGGATTCAAATACACCCGATCATCACGTGATGTCTTGAAGCGACGAAACATTGTCGGTGCATACTTAAGGAAGAACACATTCTTATCTTGATATCTAAATGAGGGATCATCTTATTATGCTAATAAAACGTCAAACAAGCAATATAAGATGCAATAAACATCACATGTTAATAAGTGAAATGATATGGTTCCCGTACTTGATCTCTATCATGTGCATCGTGGTATGATCTCTATCATACCTCTATGTGTAAGACCAAGGTCTATGGAACCTACACGTTATGTGTGTTGTAAGAGTATCATCTTATACTTCTACTTACAACATCACCATATCATAACACTAGCCTAGCAACAATCTAAACTATACGCCTCTAATTTATCCATTGCAAGTTTTACGTGGCTTAGGGCTTTCGAAGATAGAACCGTTCTTACCTACGAACATGAACCACAACGAGGATAACCAAATTGTTGACAACTCGTTGCAAATTAGATATTGACTATAGTAGGAGAGACAGACACCCGCTAGCCACTTATGCAAAACTAGTTGCATGTCAAGCGTGGAACAGGTCTCTTGTGCGAGGACATGTAAAGTTTGTCCGGGCCGCTTCATCCCACTATGCCACCAATATCCAAAGTAAAACTAAGAAGCAATAAAATGATCATCATCGCCCACATACTCATATGTGTACTACCCGTGCAAAGTATCTACGCATAGATCCGGCTCTGATACCACTGTAGGGTTCGCAGCATAGAAAACAAAAAATTTCCTACGATGGGAACAACTATGTACCAAGATCTATCTACTAGATACAAACAACGGGCGGATATATATCCGTTGAGAACATACCCTTGAAGACCGACAAAGCTTAACGAGTCCAAACTCGTGGTTGATGTAGACGATCACTTGCCGATCTCAAAATCGAGAGGAAGTCCTAGCGCTGCAAAACAGCAGCGCATCCGTGCTCGCACACACGTTCGAGGCACCGAGCAACCTCCGCCTCCTCGCTCCAGCGATGCAGCGGAAGCACAACTCTTTCTTGCCGAATAGCCACCGGGAACATGTATATCGCTAGTCCGAGACCATGGGGAAGTCCTAGCTAGGAACTTCCTTTTTGTTTATTAAACACACATGTATTAACGTTTCCGTATTAATACAATTATAGCATGTAAATAAACATTTATCATAAATAAGGAATACGATAATAACAACTTTATTATTGCCTCTCGGGCATATTCCCTTCATGTCGTTCCACGACCTCAGCAGTATGATCACGGAAACCAGATCTACCATTCCCCGAGTACATTTGATCCAATCAACCTCGTACAAAACCGATCTATCTCATAGATCGACCACCAAACAGCACATAGATCTCATCTAAAGCCAACCGCATATCACAATGTGAGATCTCGAGCCTAAAACCAGAAGCTATCGCTCTGATACCACTGTTGGGCCACGCGGAGATAAAACAAAAATTTCCCCTTTAATGTGGTGATCCCAAGATCCAGCTGAGGTAGAAGGTCATGAGGTTTACCACTAGACGCGCAGTTGCGGATTACTGATGAAGTGCGTCAGTTGATGCAGTGCAGTCCTTTGCGATCCGATCGTCATGGTGCTGATCGCACAACACCTCTGCTGGTATCCACACGTACAAGGAGGAGCACCGACGGCGAATTTCTAGGTTCGTATCGATGGTAGGACTGCTGTGGAGCTAGGGTTTCCAACACATGGAATGACCTAACCGAACAACGATTAACCTTTCTGGGTTACGGTGCTCCACTATATATAGGGAGTGAACATGGGCTCTGCTCGCGCGGCCCATTCACTAAAGCCCATATAAAACTAGTCACCGTGAGTCCAACTCACTAAATTAGTCCTAATCCGGTTTAGGTCCAACCCAACCAGATTACAGGTTTAGATCCGATCCGAACTTGCTCCCGCTCTTAAGTGTGTGACCCCGCAGGCTCATGGCTACTTGGACACGATTGGAGTCCGACTCTCAATCGATCAGTCGGTAGCGGCTCCTAGCAGAACGTGCTGACTCCCAAGTACCAAAGAGTCATGATGACTTATCTTTCCAATGCGACTTACGTCCTAGTCCCTTTTGCCCCATGATATACCTTGTCAGACTATAGGCGAATATATGTCATCCCTTAAATAGTCCGACTCTTTTCTCGATCCGAGATAAGTGATTCACCCAACTAACTCTTAGTCGACCGCCTCAGTTAACACTTAACCGAGTCGTGCATGGCCATGCTTTTCGAATCATATCTTCCGAGAGGGCCCAAATAATATCTCTCCGAGTGGAGGGGAAAATCCCATCTTGGTTATTCACATCACGCAGCTTGATTCTCAGTTGACCCGAACTCTGCCTTTATAACTGACCAGTTACGGAACAACGTTTGACAGGACCTAAGTCGGTGATCCTCAACTCGGACTATGCAACAACATCAGGTCTAAGGATTACATTGATTGAGATATACAAATGACAGCTAGTTCGTTGTACCTCAATATGGGTCAATCCGACTCGCTAAACTCTTTAGCCGAGTCTGTGTAAGTTGGAATAGCATCTCCATGCCCATGACAAGTGGAACCGAGTCATCAAGCCAACTTTCACATTGGTCTAAGTTGTGTGTCCAGCACAACCTCAACGACCAAGGATATTTAGTACAAACAACATGAATGCATAGTTCCACAACCGAATCACATATTCAATGATACACATCAGATGTTTATTAAAGGACTACTTAATATCTTTATGAATACAATGGGAAATATCATCATACATGATTGCCTCTAGGGCATACTCCCAATAGCTGAAGCTGACAGAGAGGGAGAAGAAGGTCCTAGTCATGGAGGATCTACAGGACGATGAAGGTCCAACAATTGCTGTGGTGGGGAAGGTGTTGGCTCCATCAAAATTTCATATCGATACGATCAAGAGCGCCCTTCGCCCACAGTGGGGAAACCCTAGGGGCTTGGATTTCCAAGCTATGGGGGACAATGTGTTCAGGGCAACTTTTGAGAAAGAGCACGATCGGCGACGCATCTGGGAAGGGGCGTCGTGGATGATTGGAAATCACGCAATTATCCTGGATGATTTCGAGATGAGCATGCGTCCATCGGAGATCAAGTTCGGTAGGATGTCGATCTGTATTCAGTTTCACGATCTCCCGTTTAACTGGCTGAATTCCAAGCGAGCTGAATGCATTGCCAGTCAGATCGGGGAGTTTATTAAACTAGACACCACCAGAAATTCAAGGGGTTGGGGTCAGAGTCTCTGGGCCAGGATTTGGCTTAATTTAAATGAACCAATCCAGAGGTGGATTTTGATTGAATTGCAGAGGAGGAAGGAGCTCATTGAATACCCGATTCTGTACGAGAAGCTGCCGTACTTTTGCTTCTCGTGTAGCTTACTGGGGCACTCAGCACCCTTCTGCCCATCTCCGGGGGAGACAGATGAACATGGTGATTGGTTGTATGACTCGTCACTGCAGGCACCAGACCCGAGGAAGGTCAAGAAGGAATCGGGGATGCAGTATGGGGGACGCTCGGACGGGGATGGCGGGGCTAGCAGCCAGAAGGTTCCGCATGCGAAGTCACATATAAAGCCTGTACATGTGATAAACCCTTTCCAGATGGGCACCGGCGGTAACCCTTTTAACGCGGATGATGGCGGAATGCGGTTCCGTGCCCAGGGGAGAGAACGTGGAAAGCCGCCAGCAGCTCGTAGATTAAACTTGGCACAACAATCTTATGTTCCGAAGGTGCTAGAAGTGCCGGGACTGGAGCTGAGTGGCCATGGGACCAAGCGCAATGCTTTGGCAAACTCCCCAAGCAAAGTGAGTAACGAGGTCTTGGACCTGAAGAAAAAACAAGCTATTGGGGAGCCATGTGATGATCTCAGTATGAATGAGTCGGGTAACAATATTTTAGCGGAGGCTGTGATACAGCCCCACGGTTCTCAATGAGATGCATATTCTGGAATTGTCGGGGGCTTGGGAACCCCGAGACAGTTCGTGAGCTTCAAGATTTAGTGAGGTTGGAAGGTCCCGCCGTTGTCTTTTTGATGGAGACGAAGATTTCGGCTGATAGATCATGTGGTGTGCCAAAGCTTTGCGATTTCGCTAGCTGTTGTGCGATTGATAGCGATGGCCTTAGCGGTGGACTTGCTTTATTCTGGTCCAAGGAGGTCGATCTGGCTTTGCAATCCAAGTATGATTCCCACATAGATGTCCATGTGCAAAATCTAGAGGGAGATAGAAGACTGTGGAGATTGACGTGTTTCTATGGAAAACCGAGGAGGGAGCAACACAAGTAGAGTTGGTATTTGCTAGAGTGGTTGCACCGTCAGAGTGATCTGCCCTGGATATGTGGAGGTGATTTTTATGAGATCCTTGATAGTTCAGAGCAGTTTGGTCAAGCTGATCGTGTTGTGCGGCAGATGCTCGGGTTTAGGGAGGTTGTGGATACGTGTAATCTGCAGGATATGGGATTCATTGGGATACCCTTTACATGGGATAATAAGCAGTAGGGGGACGCAAACGTCAAGGTTCGGCTTGATCGGGTCCTCTCATCACCAAGTTTGCTGGGGTGTTATCCGGAGTTAGTGGTCCAACATGTATCGTCACCAAAATCTGATCATTGCCTCTTGGTTACAGAGCTCAGGAGTATTGTGGACTCTAGTGAGCAGACTCAACACATTTTCGCTATGAAAATGCATGGAGCAGGGATGAATCGTATCTACGAACTGTTGAGGCCGGATGGGCCGAATCTCGGCAGGGTGGCAATGTTGGCCTGCTGGGGGTAGTGGAGCGTCTCGGGCTTATGCAGTGCACGCTGCAGAAATGGAGCGCGTCCAAATTTGGAAATATCCGAAGGAAATTGAGGAAGGCCCGTCAAGAATTCGAAAAAGAACGCTCCCGCGCTCTTCATAGGGGCTCATCAAACCGCGAGAAGCATATTGCGGCGAATATTGCTGAATTATTGCGTACAGAAGAAGTGATGGCCAAACAGCGGTCCCGTGTGGACTGGCTAAAGTTGGGAGATCGGAATACCGCTTTTTTCCATGCCCGCTCTACAATCCGCAAGCACCAAAATAGAGTCCGATATTTGAAGAATGCGGCAGGGGAAGTCTGTATGGAGAAGGAGGAAATCAAATGAATTGTGCAGTCGTTTTACTCTGACCTTTTCAAGGCTCAGGAACTCATCGATGTGCAGGGTGTCTTACAGTTTGTTCTGTCAAAAGTGACTGACAACATGAATGAGATCCTGTGTAGGACTTTCGAAGAGAAGGAGATTGAGGTGGCGCTATTCTCCATGGGCCCCTCGAAGGCTCCGGGTGTAGATGGTTTCAATGCAAACTTCTATCAAAAACACTGGACCCTCATCAAGGATGAGATAGTGTCAGCCGTACTGGGATTTCTGAATGGAGGTCATCTGCCTGAGATAATTAACCACACTGTAATTGTACTCATTCCAAAGATAAAGTCTCCACAATATATCACTCAATATCGTCCTATTGCTTTATGAAATGTGATCTATAAAATATGTTCCAAGGTGCTTGCAAATCGCCTTCGGGTGGTTCTTGATGAGTTAATCGCGGAAGAACAAAGTGCATTTGTACTAGGGTGGTTAATAACTGATAATATGATCTGCGCATATGAATCTGTTCACTCGATGAGGAGGAAGAAAGGCAAGGCCACTTTCTGTGCTGCTAAGCTAGATATGATAAAGGCCTATGATCGTGTCGAATGGCCGTATCTGCAGGGGATCATGAGGAAAATGGGTTTTGCGGAGGCCTGGATATCCCTCATTATGAAGTGTGTTACCATGGTGAGCTTGGAGGTGAAGGTCAATGGGGAACTTCTTCCCTCCCTCAGACCCACACGTGGACTGCGGCAGGGAGACCCGATCTCGCCCTATCTATTTCTGTTATGTGGGGAAGGGATCTCATGCCTCATTAAAAACTATGATGGTGGATGGATCGACAGGGGCATTAGAGTGAGTTACCTATCTCCTTGGATTTCTCACTTATTGTTCGCTGACGATTGCCTTGTGTTTATGAAAGCCGATGTGAGGAGTGCTCATCGGCTGAAGGTGATCCTGGAAATTTACAGCAATGGATCGGGTCAGAAGGTTAACAAGCAAAAGAGCTCGGCTTTCTTTAGCCCTAATTGTCCTGAACCAATTAGGGTGTTGATGAAGGAAGCTATGCAGATTGACCGAGAAGCCCTCTCGGAAAAGTATCTGGGTCTCCCGACGGCGGCAGGGAGGCTCACGGATAAGCAATTTGAACATATTGTGGAAAATTCAAGATCTAGAGCTCAAGGATGGTGTGAAAAGATGGCATCATTTGCAGCTCGGGAGGTGCTAATCAAGTCGGTGCTCCAATCCCTATCAACCTATGCTATGAGTTGTTTCAACCTCAATAAAGGTTTATGCTCCAAATTAACGATGATCTCATCAAAGTACTGGTGGGGTGGATCACTTGACCGGAGAGGCATGCACTGGCATAAATGGGAGATGATGTCTATTGCTAAAGGCAGAGGTGGTCTCGGCTTCAGAGACTTCCAAAAGTTCAATGATGCTATGCTGGGTAAGCAAGCTTGGCGTCTTTTGATTAATCCAGATAGCTTGTGTGCTCGAGTACTAAAAGGGATATATTTCCCGAATGATGACATCCTCTCGGCAGGATGCCCTCAAAGCGCTTCCTGCGTTTGGAAGGCGATTATCTGCGGAAGGAATGTGCTGAAGCAGGGGCTTTCCCGTCGGATTGGCGACGGCGCAAATACCCTTCTTAGATTGGATAAGTGGATTGAGGGTGTTACTGGCAGGATACCTCTCTCAGTCAATCCCCAATCAACACTCACCTTGGTCTCGGAGTTGATTGACCAGCCGTCGGGCCATTGGAAGGAATATGAAGTGAGGGCTACGTTTGGCCCCATGGAAGCGGAGGCGGTCCTGCGCCTTCCACGACCTCGTAGAGGTGGTGCGGATTTCTGTGCTTGGAACGAAGAAAAAACTGGCATATACTCGGTTCGGTCTGCATATCACATGCTAGTTCAGGACATTGGGGATGCTCCAGAATCGTCAAGTTCTGAAAGCCTATGGAAGAAGCTTTGGCATCTCAGGGTGGTTCCGAAGGTGAGGGTTTTTGTTGGCGTGCTATCAAAGGATTCCTACCATCTTACTCTGAACTGGCCAGAATACACATTATGAACAATGGGACATGCAAGCTTTGTGGGCATGAGGATGAAACGTTATTTCATGCACTAATTCAATGTGGCCATGCAAAGCAATTTTGGTGTGCTTCCTCGGATTACTTTGAGATTTCATTGCCACGCCTGCATCCGGCCTCCTCGTTGCAGGATCTGTTGATGGGCTCCTTTCTACCAGAAGATAAGATCCCAATTGCTATGACACTTTTGTGGTGCATCTGGTCGAGCAGGAACAAGTTCGTTCATGGGAAGGTTCAGTACAAACCCTTGGGCTCCATGCACCTGATTGAGGAGCAGCTGTCCTTGCTAGAATTACCGCCGAAGGTTACTTCGGCAAAGTCGAAAGAGGTGTGCATGTGGAGGAGACCACCGCCAGGATGGTTCATGTTAAACACTGACGGATCCTTCAACTGCAGCATAGGAGAAGCGGGCTCGGGCTATGTCATCCGGAGTGATCTAGGGGGTTTCATTGAGGCGGGGTGTTAGAAACATCTCTATGTGGATGACCCTTTAATCAGCGAGCTTCTCGCCTGCCGGAACGGCATCGAGGCATCAATGAGGCGTGGTTTGTCCAAAATTGTCATCCAGATAGACTGTCTCCTTGTGATTGATAGGCTAAAGGAGAAGGAGGAGCCGAGATTCGTCGGGGCTCATATCGTGAAAGAGCTCAAGGATTTATGTGGTGTCTTTTAGGAGGTCAAGTTTCTTCATATAGGTAGAGAGGATAATAAAGCGGCACATTGTTGTGCCAAAGAAGCTTTAAGTGTAGGTTTTTTGCACTTTGATATAATTCCTGGATTCATGTCTGGTGTGATCCAGTCCGAGTGTAACCGCTGTCTCGTTTAATAAAGCAGTGGATTATGATAAAAAAAAGATAGGAAACAAATCACAAGTCACATCGGGAGAAACATTGAGGAGCCGTGGAGGTTGGGAAACAGAACGATCAAGGCTCATGAACCAGAAAAGCATTGCGTCTTATTTGAACTCGATGTAAAAAGAGGAATGAATCGTTAGCGGACGGTGAGCACCAGCTAGGCCGTCGGCTCATCCCCTTGATCCGCTACTTTCTTACCTCCGTCGTGGTTATCGTGGCCATGCCCGCGTCGGGTGCCCTGGCGTGACAGTCACTAATCGCCTCGATCCGCTACTTATCCACCTCTGTCAGGGTAGTCGTGGTCTAGGCCGGCGCCGGCACGGATGCTGCCTTGGTGATGGTCGGCGAGGGCGGCTTCTTAGTGGTCGGCGACCTTATAGGTGCCTCCTCTGCTTCTTAGTGGTCGCGCTGGAGGTGTATGTGGTGGGGCTCGGGATGGGTGGGGGCAGCGATGGCACAATTCGTGAATTTGTTACTTCATGGGAAGACCGAATAAGTAGCTGGGAGACGTGGCATTGGCCATTCCCGGCGAGGGAGACCAGGATGTAGGGCGAGGGACGGGCTGGCTCTCCCGACGGCGTTGGAGACCTGGGTTGCAGCAAGGAAGCGGCCGGCGACGGTGCTCCGACCAAGCGCTCGCGATGATCTGGGCACATATGCGGGTTCTTACATGGGGAAGGTCGAATCGAGGGGGCTAGTGAGCTCAAGGGTGAGGCGTTGTTCCCATCTCGGGTAAAAGCGGAGGCGGATTTTGAGGTGGTCACCGAAGCCGATCTGGAGCACCGTGGTCGCCTCGAGGTGGAGGGGATTGGCAAGGCGAAGCTCCTCGAGGAACATACCGACTTTGGTGGTGACAGTGGTGATAATATATTGAACTATTGGGGGTAAAATTGGAAATAAAAAATCGGACAAAAAATCTATGCAGACGAACCTACCTCAGAAAAAATAGTAGATAGATAGATAGATTGATTGAAGCTAATAAACGCATGCAAGGGAGAAATCTAGATCTTGAGTCCTTATACGGCTATTCTAGCTGACTGTTTTCAGATTACACAGCGCATGAGGAACATCACTTTTCTGCATTGCCCGAGACAGGCAAACAAAGTGGCGCATAATTTAGCTAGACTAGCTTATGATTCTGATTCTGTAATAGGTTGGGATGGTGATCCACCTCCCTCGGTTGTAGCAGATACTTTGAACGATGCAATTTTTGGATGATTGTGGGGCTGTAAGTTTTAGACACACTTTTTTCTTATCAGGGTACCTAAGGGGACTGAAAGGTTTTAATGAGACGGCTTGCATGCGTAATATATTATGGTTTCAGAAAAAAAGTTAGATAGATAGATAAGCTGGCTTTGTCGTCAACAAGAGAATTAGCCAGTTCAAAAAAAACAAGAGAATTAGTCAGTTCAAATAAAAAACAAGAGAATTAGTTAACCAGGTGATGCTACCAACAAAATCAGAATCCCCAGTATGAGCAAATATTGACGCAAGGTGGTCTATTGGGCAATGGATTGCAAAATATACTACTTTACAACCTATAAAACGATCATTTCATCCACTTGGATGTAGCAATGCTCGGGATGGGAATGGGCTGAGTCGACCCGACCCAAAATTTCAGGACCAATAGATCACGCGGGTCAGCCTCAAACAGAATTTGGGTCGATGGAGCCAGCACCGAGTGACGGGTCAGCAAGGCCGGCCCACCTTCTGACCAGCTACTCCTAATCTGTCTCCCTCGCCGAATTATGTCACGCCGGCGGCGCTGCCTCGTTCAGCTCATCATCCCGCTGGCTGTCTGTTCATCGTCCGTTGCAGCGTGCACCGTCCAGCTCGGGCCTGCATGTTTCCTCTTGTACTAGCGGCAGCTAGCTGATGCCTAGCTAGTCGATCACATTCTTTCGCATGTATGCTTGTACTACTAACGACGGCAGCAACACACGATGCATGTATGTACAATGCACGGATGCAGCAGCTTGACCTGTATCCCAAAACTAATTTTTTTTTCTCCTATACTGCACTACTCTAGCATTTTTAGAGCTAAGAAAAACAACACACTTTAATAAAATTGGGTCGACCCAAAATACCCATTGGGCCAGCGAGGCCACTCACTTTCATGATATGGGTCAACCCGTGGCCTCACAAATTGGCCCTGATGCCACAGGGCCAGGTCCAAGGACAGGGCTGGGTCAGCCCATTCCCATCCTGAAGCAATGCCAAAACAATCTGGGTAATGCTGGCTCCGTTCATAAATATAAGAAGTTTTAGCTTTGTAAAATGAATGTATCTAGTAGCCGGTATAGGTTCACTCCAAACTTCTACGAACCTATACACTAAAAGACGTCTAGATACATTAGATTCGCAAACGTCTTATATTTCTTAACGGAGAAAGTATTTGATTGCAAGATAAGAAAAGGGAAAAGGGTGAATGTGTACAATAATTCTTCGCAATGCGAATTTCAAGCTTCCCTGACCATGTACAATGAAGCCACAACACGCCCTTACATGTGATATTCAAAACAGAAGAGAGAAAACGGGGATTGGCCCAGGGCGATGAACCAGAGTTTATTTCACTTCCCAACTTTGTAGAAGATACCTGTTTCTTTTTCCTAGCCAGACAAAATAAATAAATAAATTGAACTGATATCTACACTATGGACAACTAAAAATTGAATGGGAGACAACACTTCTCAAGATATCGAGAAAGCAATTGAAACAGGTCCAGCCGTTCTTCCTCTACAGGCGTGGGTGGTGGAGGAAGTGGCAGTTCTGAAGGCAGATGTCGATGAAACGAATCTACAGCAGCTGCGACACCATCTTCATTCCCTATTGCTTTTGCCAATTCCATCGATCGTAATTTTACCTTCAGCAGAGTACCATTAACGGATCGGTTAAAACAATATTGCATCTGCTCATTACCAAAGAACGTGTTCACATATCATAAGATTAACGGATTAAAAATATCCCCATAGAAATTAGCAGATTAGTAGCATATACTTCCCCCATGTAGTGAAAGATGACAAATGAACACATCAAAGAGGCTAGGAAAGGAGAACGGAACAAGAGCATGAAAAGTAGTACTACCTCAGGATCAAGCATGAATCTTATTGCATTTGAAAGTGCCTCCACAGTAAGCTCTGTTACACGAATAGGTGCAGGACCCACACCACGCGCATGAATCAACTCGCCCCAGAAGAACTGATCCCCAAAAAAGGGCACTATGGCGGTTGGACACTGTTAAGAGCGTGAAAAATAATCAGGACATTCACAAAAGAATGGTGATAGTGAATGATAAGAAAACGTAAGTTGCTTAGTGTAGATTGAAGGTCTTGTACATTGAGGATGCTGTGCATACAAGCATCAGGATAACAAGTGTTCTATTTATAAAATTTGGAGACTATGTTGTCAGCTGAACCTTTCAATATGGATATTACATGTGCTGGTTTTGTTCCAGTGGTGACTGGTGAGTGCCATGTTTTGCGCTAAAAAGTCCGAAAGGCATCATGTGCTAAGACATGTTCTTTGAACCTCTATCAGTAGTACATACTAGTAGGCTAGTAGCTTACCCCAGCTATCAGGCCTGCAGCTGTTGTACCTGCTCCACCATGATGCACCTGGTAAACAAATATACAACATGATCGGTATATTGCATGCGGAAACAGAAGTACTATATAGTTTGGAAAACAGTCCGAACAGCATTTGAATTTTATAGTATAAGAGGAAGTTTTGACTCTTCAGAACACATCTCTACCTTCCAAGTTAGTGCTACTAGCTGTGGTGAAGCACTGTGTTGACCAAAAAGGTGTTTGACTTTGACATAGTCTACTAGTAAAACACAGCCAGGCCACCCAAGATGGTGGTCCAACCAGCAAACCGTCTGTCTCACTAGTTTGATTTTCAGAAACTACGGTTATTGCTTAAGAATGTCAAGTCAGTTTGTAAGTCACTCAGAAAAATGTTCTTACTACACATAGGTGATGTTTGACACCATACATAGCGGAAAGGTCATGGTTACACAGAAGAAGAAAAATTCTCATTCACTGCAAGATCTCATCCATTAGAGACACTCTCCAGCAACCAAAACAATTGTAAGCAAGAAAGAGTCATATGATGTTAACAAATGGTTGGAACTGCTGACATGATATTTATTTATAACTTCTGACATGTAGAGATTTTTTTCCAAGAGTTCCTTTTTTCTTTGACATTACAAAATGCATGAAGTTCAATATCAAGCTGGTATCACTTTATGAAAACTCCTACAAGTCAACAGATTGTGGTGTTGAAATAGTAAACTCACTACTGCAGCACAGCGAGGAAACAGCCAGTCGTGAGGGCAATCATCCAAAATGAAGACGTCAACTGGAACTTCTGAAACTGCAAGTTGCACAAATAAATAACAAGGCAGATGGAAAAAAAAGTGGACTACTAGTAACTCTTTTCTAACTACCTTCATAAATTTCTACAAGATGTAAGAAGCATCAGCCTACAACAGCAATGCTATAGAAGAGCACCCATATGTTCAAGTACACACTATTGGCATGCTATATGGTATGCACAATATAAATATTGGTTGTCCCCCAATTTTAAATTGATTAATAGGTACTTACAACTTCCAAGATCACCCCAACCACGGCTAATGATTCCTCGCTGTCCTGTTTCTTTTAGTGCATCCAAAATGATATTGGTGACCTTCTTTTCGTCATCGAGAGGCTTCAAACACAAAATAAACCACATATTAAGAATAAATTTACTCTTATGTCGAAAAAACAAAGAAGAAAAAACGCCTGGCAATATTCTATTAACCCATTTTAATTTTGGAAAGATGATAATAAACCAGATAACTCTGCTATGTCTCTCTAGGTATAGCCGGTCACAAACAGGAAAGCTCGGAGAGTTAGTGGATGCAGCGATTAGGAGGTGTATAAATATCCTTTGTATCCAAGAGACTAAATGGGCGGGTCAAAAGGCCAAAGAGGTAGAGAACATCTGTTTCAAGCTTTGGTCTTCTGGTTTAGTTAGTAGCAGGAATGGCGTTGGCATCTTATTAGATAAGAGCCTCAAGGATGGAATGGTGGAAATTAGGAGAAAGGGGGATAGGTTAATCCTAGTCATGGTAGTTGTATGGGATCTTGTCTTGAATGCCATCAGTGCTTGTGCCCCACAAGTTGGGCTTGGCACAGGCACTAAGAGGCAATTTTGGGAGGACCTAGAGAGCATGGTTAGTAGCGTACCCACAAATGAGAAGCTTTTCATAGGAGATCTCAATGGTCATGTGGGCACAACTAACAAGGGGTTTGAGGGGGTGCATGGGGGCTTTGGGTTGGGTGATAGAAATCAGGAAGGGAAGGACATTCTAGATTTTGCGGTAGCCTACGACTTGTTGGTGGCTAACACCCTCTTCAGGAACAGGCTATCTCATCTAGTAACCTTTAGAAGGGCCCAACACGCTAGCCAGATTGACTTTGTCCTTACTAGGAGGATGGATATGCTAGCTTGTTTGGACTGCAAGGTGATAACCGGAGAGTGTGTTGTGGCTCAACGTAAGCTTGTGGTGGCCGATTTTAGATTCCACATTCGTGTTCTACGGAACAAATGTGGTCAAATCACAAGTACAAAAAGGTGGAAGCTTAAAGGGGAAGCCCAGCAGACCTTTAAGGAGAGGATGATAGCAGAAGGGCCATGGAATGATGAAGGAGATACAGAGAGCATGTGGCTAAAGATGGCAACGCACATTCCGAAGGTAGCTAGAGAGGTGCTTGGGGTGGTGAAAGGTAAGAAAAAGGAGCCTAAGGACACGTGGTGGTGGAATGAGGATGTCCAAAAGGCTATCAAGGAGTGCTACAGGACTTGGTATCAAGATAGAAGCACAAATGACATGAAGAAGTACAAAGAAGCCAAAAAGAACGCAAAGCAAGCAGTGAGCGGAGCTAGAGGGGAGGCCTATGATGAGCTATATGAGAAACTAGGCACAAAGGAAGGCGAAATGGGCGTCTACAAGATGGAAAAAATTCAAGAGAGAAAAACAAGGGACCTTAACCAAGTGAAGTGCATCAAGGACGAGGCAGATTGAGTTCTAGTGAAAGATGAGGAGAGATGGAGTTCTAGTGAAGCGATGGAGACTATTTTGACGGGCTATTCAATGATGGGAGTGAGATCAGCCCGAGCTGGATGATTCCTTTGACCACACAGACAGACGTTTAGTCCGGAGGATCCAAGAGACTGAGGTTAAGGAAGTCCTGAAAAGGATGAAAGAGGGGAAGGCCTTCGGTCCTTGGAGGCATAGCGATAGTATGGCTAACTAAACTTTTCAATCACATTCTTCGGTCAAACAAGATGCACGATGAGTGGAGGAAAAGTAAATTAGTACCCATCTTCAAGAATAAAGGAGAATAGGAGATACCGAAAGTTGTACTAATTATAGGGGAATTAAGCTTATGAACCATACTATGAAACTTTGGGAGAGAGTGATTGATCATCACTTAAGGAGAGTGACAAATGTCACTAAAAATCAATTTGGCTTTATGCCTAGGAGATCAAGTACATATGCGATTTTCTTGCTTCGCCAGTTTATGGAGAGATATAGGGAGCAGAAGGACCTACATATGGTTTTCATTGACTTGGAGAAGGCACATGACAATATACCAAGGATGATCATGTGGTGGGCACTAGAGAAACACAAAGTTCAAAAGAAGTACTCCCTCCGATCCTAAATAAGTGTCGCCATTTTGAACTAGAGTTAGTTCAAAACCGTGACACTTATTTAGGATCAGAGGTAGTACATTTCTTTTTTTTTCGACATGAAAAAAAAGTACATTTCCCTTATCAAGATATGTAAACTAATTTTGTGACAAGTGTTCGTGTAGGAGATAGTGAGACCGATACCTTCTCTATTACTATAGGACTACATCAAGGTTCAGCTTTGCGCCCATACATTTTTGACTTGGTGATAGATGAGATCACCTAAGGACATACAAGGAGACATTCCTTGGTGTATGCTTTTTGCAGATGATGTGGTACTAGTAGATGAGAGTAGGGTGGGCGATAAACTGGAGTTGTGGAGACAAACCTTGGAATCCAAGGTATTTAGCCTTAGTAGGACGAAGATGGAGTATATGTGGTGCGACTTTAGCAGCGTCAGATATGTAGACGAAGGGGTTAGTCTATGAGGGCAAGTAGTGCCAAAGAGGGACACTTTCCGGTACTTGGGATCAATCTTGCAAAGAAATGGTGCTATCAATGAGGATGATAGTCACGGGATCAAGGCAGGGTGGATGAAGTGGCAGCAAGCATCTGGAATACTATGTGACAAGGTCCCACAAAGGCTAAAAGGTAAGTTTTATAGGGCCGCAATCAGACCTATCATGCTTTATGGAGCGGAATGTTGGCCCCACTAAGAGGCAACACATCCAACATCTAAGGTGGATGTGTGGCCACACAAGAAAAGAATGGATCAGGAATGAAGTGGTACATGACAAGGTAGGGTGGCGCCAATTGAAGAGAAGCTTGTCCAACACAGATTAAGGTGGTTTGGGTATGTCCAACGGAGGCCACCAGAAGCACTAGTTAACAGTGGTGTTCTAAGGGGTATCGATAATGCAATGAGCGGTAGAGGTCGACCAAATTGGCATGGGAGGAGGCAATCAGAAGGGGCCCGAAGGACTAGAATGTACCTAGAGATTTGGCTTTTGACAAGGCTGCATGGAAATCAGCGGTCTATGTGCACTTTTCACTACTTCCTGCAGTACTTGCACTTTCCAATAGTTTCTGTTTGGGTTTCATATCTAGCCTACCCCAACTTGCTTGGGATAAAAGGCTTTGTCGTTGTTGTTGTTGATGATGATGATGATAATAAACCAGATTCAGAACTGTTGCTATTGTGAGCTCAGGGGCAGGGAAGGGAGCCAAGGTCAGAGCTAGTTCAATTTGTGCCAAAAAAGAGTGCATACATGCGAAGATTGAACCTTCCCTCGCCAGGTTATCCAATATTTAAGTGGTAACAGACAGTGGCTGAGCTTCAAAGAAAATATGGGCGGGCCGGGCTAAAGGAGAACACTTTTTTTATTGTGAACATACCACTTTACTAGAAATCAGTCACTAATCGATACTTTTGCTCTCATTGATTAGCACATAAACATATATATCTATCAAATTGCTAACTGTAGATGAGAAATTGAGAAGGGCTCGATTCCGTGGCTGGTTGCAGCTGCTAGCGCACATAATTTCCTGAACCTCCGGTCGGTGCCCTGTGTCCGTGCCTGCAGCGACCCCCTGACTACGGGCGGTGCCACCGCTGCTCTACTGTTTCCTCCGGTCCCCCCTATTCTTGCGCCTAAATTTCCAAATCGAGCTCCATGACTAGGAGCACGAGACGGATGACGAACTGAACGCGGCCTTGTGGGAGACGACACGATACTGGGACTCTGGAAGTTTGGAGGCAGTGGCAAGGTCCAGGGGAATAGGTATTGGGGGCAAGGCCAACTCATACATAGGCACACATTTGTGTTTTGCAGAAATCCTGGCTGGGCCATGGCCCAGTTTGGTCCTAACGTAGCTCCGCCAGTGGTAACAGATGCATTTACATGATAGGTAATGATATCATAATGAACTAAGTATGGTCCTTCATAAAATTAAGTATGGCCACTGGCATCAGTTCTTGAAGGTTAGACTGGTGAAGCATGTTATCATCCTTAATAAAACTAAGTAAAGGTATAAATATATATCTATTTTTAGGGAATATAAATATATATCTTCTATATATAGTACGTTTACTATGCAAAAAAGTATAGAAATATATGTGGATTGGGATGATACAAAAATTGTTTGCCCTCTTACTATCATGTTTAGGTTTTATCGAGCCACGCATGAGAGGGAGTGTTGAAATATGTGGACTGGGTAATGTCTTAAGTGTCATTGGTTTTGGGTTAAGTCTCAGCTTTCGCAATGTAGATGAAAAAAAGTCGATTACCCTCTTCCTGTCCACGTTTAGGCCTTATCGAGCCACCCATAAGAGGGAGTGTTAAGCATATGTGGATTGCCCAACCCTCTCCATCACTTCAGACTTTCGGTTCTACTGGTTGGTGCATGAAACTTAATAATCGTAAGACATTTTCGCACAGGTTCCGTACCATGCTACCAAAACCAATGTATATTGGTTTGGACCCTTGTTGAAGCCATTGTGTAAGTTCTAGTGGCGGTTGATACTTTGTTCCAAGATTCAAGAAGCAATATCCCACGACATCCACTAGAGAACCCCAGTCTGTAAACAAGAATGTAGTTAGTAAATCCAATTATTAAAGAATAAATTTGTAATCAAAAGCTGTTTGCATCAGGTAGAGCTAACAAATGACTAATCTAAAACATAAACTTTTTATGTAAACACTGGGGAAGAAATGTACTGAAATATATTACTCCCTCCGATCCAAATTAATGGACTCAGATTTGTCTAGATTAGATACAAATCTGAGTCCATTAATTTGGATCGGAGGGAGTACTCTATAATAATCATTTGCGGCGCTACATGCAAGTCAGGAGGGGCCCAGCTAAGAAAAATCTGCAAACACAAGTCCAAAAATGGCCCAGCTAAGAAGCAGGACAAACTGACTCATATTGACTTGTCCTTAAACATGACCAACTACTCCTCTTCCTCCACAATGTAAAGCATATAAAATAAACTTTGAGTGCTGGAACCCATCCAATTAGACGAACATTCAATCATCTGCTTGGGAAATCTAGATTTCAGCCATTCCGATTCTGTTGGTAATAATCTTCCCAGCATTTCTTATTTGGTGGAACCTTGGGTACATGACCTTTCATCGGCCCAAAATAGAAGTTTCAACTTAAGTCCCCTCGAAAGGGAATGGGTAAGATGCACTTTGGCCAAATTTAAGACGAGGAAACTATCTGAAACTAAAAGATAGTATACGCATGGATTTACACCTAACATGAGCAGAAAATTGAGGACACATAGGATAAAAAGGGTATTATGCCATGCATGTGGAAGTTTATTGCATAATGGTTACAGATCAATCAATTCCGAAATCATTAACTAATAATAGTGAAGATCACAAAGTTAAATAAAGTAATATCAGGATACCCTTTGGCTTTGGCATAAGGTGAGGACTCCACATGTATCCTGTAGGTAAATGTGATATGGATCCATGGTATGTGCTGAAGTAAGCAATGGGGGCCAAGTTTAACTTCTTTCTGAAATTATTTATGAATCCTCTTGTGCCCCACCAGATCATCAGATCCACAATAAGATAGGATAGCTGAATGTGAGAGGTAGGGTAAAGATGTCAGAATCTGAATTCTCTTTAGTGCCAAGATAGAACAATTTCACCCTAATGTACGAAAGGGGACAAATTCACATATTTAAATTGCATGCACACAATAGTGAAAAAGTTAAGGTTGTACCCTGTAGGTTGCACTCTGAGGCATTCGTGCCAATGGATGAGGGAACTCATTAGTTGGACTGCCTACAAATATTAGCAATTAGGAAAACATACATAACAACCTCACTTAAATAGTAAACATAAATATCAGTTCAAGAAATAGTAAAAAAAAGTATTTAATAAAATGCAGAGCGATGTTCTACTTTTTACAGTATCATTGACTCAATCTATGTGATACACTGGTACTATAATTTCTATTGGAATACATGATATTGTTAGCACTGTAGCCAGAGATAAGCTGGCATGCATGAGAGAAATGCGTAAATCGTAATTTCTGGTCAGAGTTCAAAATTAGTGAATCTTGATGATAGGTTACGTAGATATTAGATTAACAGCTGTAGAAGAAAAGGTATAACAACCAGCTTAGGAATACATATCCCAGACGGAAGTGAGTTTCTTGACTGAAATTGTAGTTTATAAATAATAGTCCTCACTAATTACTGGACTTTCCCTAAGAGTCGACTGTGATAGCTGTTGAAGCATTCTCAAGGGATGGGAAAAAACTAGTCTTGGTTAGACAAGTAAACAGAACAAAGAGTATAACTGTGCTTATATTCTGATGGTACAATATCAAGTTCCAGAGGGATTTCGTAGTAAGAAATACTCCCTCCTTTCAGTTTTTAAGCGTCCACGCATTTCAAGATTGACGTTGACCATCAATTAGACAAATAATATATGAGTTATGTGCCATACAAATTCTACCATTGGTAACTTCTTTCAATGCAAATTTGATGGAAATTCAACATATATTTTGTTGGTCAAATTGATTATCAAAGTTGAACTTGAAACACATGCACGCCTTATAAACTGAAAAGGAGGTAGTATTATTCTAACACAATCAATAGCAACTGAGACACAAACACACACACAAAGCAATGTGATTGTTTTCATGGGATAAACATGATGACGTATTTAAAATTGTGAAACGTTTTCGTTGCTGTCGGAGTACAGACTTACGTCCATGGAAAAGTAAAGAAGATGTGCAGAGGTACCCCAAGAGCCTCAGCAATATGGAGATGTCCTGAAATAACAGCATTATGCAATTTTCAGTTACACTGTATGTGTTGTATGATCCACAAGATACTCATGCCAGAAAGGTAATTATTGCCTACACCATAAGGTCAATCAACCATTTGTCTCAACAGTTTAGAGTATACATGGCTCAGGTATTTAGCTATTCCTACAAAACTTTTAAACCCGAGCAAGTAGCAAGGATTCCCCCTGTTTACTTGCTTGTAATGACAACAATGACGTGTCTTCCTTTTGTGTCTCAAGAAAAATTACATATTGGTACTTCTCAATTGTGGCATTCATTAAAATATTAAAGATCTAAGGGTAAAAGCAAGTAAACTTAGACATCATAAAAATTGGTGTGCCCGATAAATCAACAACTGTGCAGCAGACTTATTGGCTTTAAATGGATGCAAATACTACATAGTTTCATTAACTTAAAGAACCAGAATTTCTGTGTTACAAGCCAACCAAGTTTATTAATGTACAAAGTAGTCCCTACATTATGATCAAAATGGGGTAATCAGAGGCACTATATTTACTTAAGAAGTTAATAATCTGCACATATAGATATATAATCGAACGATGATAAGTATCAAACAGGTAAAGATATCAAAGTTCATAAAGAATATGATATATATGTATCTATCCACACAAATTTAGAGAATTTATATGTACTTTGGTAGAACATGCTGATTAAATTAGCAAAGATTTACGGAAAATTTATAACCTATAATATGAAGTAAATGAGTATAATGACTAACAGACCCACCTAAAGCAGGAGGATTTGCTATTATTGCCTGAGCTCTGAAAGGTTTTCCAGTATCCAAATCAGGTTCTGTGCATGCAGGTAGAAGAGAGAAAATGATTTCCTTGGCCTGCTTTCTTTGAACAGAGATCTCATTGGGCGCAACCATTAAAAATCCTTTGTTTTTTACCATGTCTGCAGTTGAAAATGCACCCCTTACAAATCGAAGAGTATGTGCAAACATTCTTCTACATTTAACTTGCTTAAGAATCGCATGTATTTTGTTTCTTAAAGAACGATACCATTACATCATTAAATAAAAGGCTGGATTATCATATGCAGTGCCATTCTAACAATATACATAATATAAGGGCAATAGACAGCAAAACCATACACTGAGCCATAATACGGGGATCACCACCCAATGGGTAAAAATCAACACCAGCTGACTTCACAAAAGTACGAAAGTTGGCATGAGATGCCAATCTAACATGGTGACCAAATTCCTGCAAAAATACCATTATCTTTTGTTATGAGGAAGAACATATACTGATAAATGTACATATAAGCTGGTAACCTAAAGTCAGTATGTTATTGTCCAATAGATATACATGAAACTGAGGATTTTGTAACATATATTTCTTCATATTTGTGAAGATCCTGTAAGATATCATGATTATCATGTATACTTGAAAACTTCAACAGAAGCACAGTTGTCTCTTTCTTCTTCATGAACAACTAGTGGGGAATTAAAGCGAGCACCACCAAGGTAGATGATGCCAGATTAGTCACAAGCATGTAAGAACACCGGCTCTTTTTTTTCCTTTTTTACTATGACAAGTCGACGAGGCCGTTATTTAACTTCCGCAGAGAGCATTTTATGCATGTAAAAGTAGTGCTACACAAATGTTGCACAATTCAAATTTTGGGCAGAGCCGCAGATCAGTAACCGTAGCAGTAGAGCATCTAAAGATTTCAAAGAATAGCAGACAGGCATCCGCTCGCTCATAATCTAGACTGCTGGGCAGACAGTAATGATTCCAACATCTAAAGATTCCAGAGAAATAATGATAAGAACTCCCAATTAACTTAAGTGCATACTAGAAAAGTATTGAAATATCATATGAATTTTCATTAATGCTTCATTAATGCCCATTTATTATTTGGATCTCTAACAGGTGGTTGCAAGTTCACTTGCCTGAAGTCGTTTAGCTAATGCTATAAATGGCTGAACATCCCCTCGTGTTCCAACTACAAGCATAACAATCTTCAACTTTGGGACAGACTTGCTCAATCCAGATGTAACTTCTTCAACATCACGTGGCATGGAACCAAAAGCATCAATCTCTGAGAGTTCTGAGGCGATAAGGGCACTACGTGTCAAATCTACCTCCAGTGTACCATCTGTCTGGATCTTTACCAACTTCTCAAATATCTTCATCTGAAAGACGAAACAACAAAGAGATAGCTTTAACACATAGTAGGACCAAACAGATTAAAATCCAACAAAGCATAGAACTTCAATATTTCTAGGTCCAATATGACATGTAAATATGTTATTGTAACCCTGAATAAGTACAATCGAATGGAAAAACCTTGCTGTCACAAGATACCATTTCCCGTGGGATAGAACATGGAAGTGTTGCTTCCTGGATGTTCACAGATTCTTCTCAACTAAAGCCAAGCTCTAATCTACCATATTGTGGTAAGCAGCATAAAAAATCTGCATCAACCCATTTCCGGCGCCAACATAGCTAACAGACAGTAAAGAGGTAAAGTAGAGTAGATAGAGTGATAACTGCAGAGAGTGTCGTTGTGGAGCACGCCCTCCATGGAAGACTTTATTTTATTTTTTTGAAAATTTCAAATTTAAAGATTCAGAAAAATCTGAAAAAAATACCGGGATGTAGATAATGATTTATAATAGCGCGTGCAAAAACTCATGTGAAAAAACTTTGTATTGTGGCCTCAACAAAAAAGAGAAAAGTGCAGATCTAGGCGTGAACAGTGTTATTTTGAATGGGCTTCCATTTTCCCAAAATTTGTCATGTTTGTCTTTTTTCCGCATACGAAATACAAAATATTTTACATTGAAAATTTGCATACTTGTATTTCGTATTTTTGGCTACACGAATATATTATTTTCGAAAATATTTGATGCTTCTTGAAAAATTCAAAAAAAGTCCTCCATGGAGGACGGGCTCCAAAGTGATTTTCCGGATAACTGCAGCTATATGTCAGGCCACTGAACGCTGAAGAAGACTACTACGCATCATCACCAACTCCGGATATCATGAGGTCAATGAAACTACTGCATCCATTATAAAAAGACAGACAATTTGACAGTGTTTCAACGCTTTTCTGAGGGGGGAAAGTAATGTGCAATAACATAAAAATGAGAGGTATTGAAGTATGTGCTCACCTTCTCCTGTTCTGATAGCATATCCAGCGTGAGGTCGGACTTTTGCGGCTTATCAGAGTATGATCTCACAAAGGGGTGCTCTTTCCCCTTAAAACAACCAGCAGTTGCAGTTGAGGACTTGCTATGCCCGAATGCTGTTGAAAACCAAACAAGGAAGATTAGTGCTGTAAGCAATGGTTTCTCAGAGCAAAAACTACACATACATAACCTAAACTGACACTCTGAACACTACATTTTACACCCGGGCCTGAACAACCCTTCGACATTTTGGAGGTCAACATGGCTACAGCTTCAAGCCGACCCTTGTTAACGTAACCACCCAGTTCTATAGTCTATGCAGATACAGAATCGATCATACATTTACATTGGCAGTGATACTGACTGAACTTGGAGAGTCCAAGGTTTGACTTCACGAAATTTAACGCCCCTATAACAATGTCTCAGATTCAGCGTGTCCTGAATCCTTGCAGATTAACGGAAAGAAATCTGGGAGCGAACCTGGCCGTCGAGAGGCGGGGAACCCGTCGGCGTCGACCGATCCGGAGAACCTCTCGTCCATGGAGCTGAGCACGAACTCCTGCGTCCCCTCGGCGAAGGAGGACGAGGCACCCGCCCCCTCATCCCGGCATCCCTTCCTCCTCCGGAGGTCGCCGCTTCCGCTTCCCTCTCCCGCTGCCGGTTCGCCGTTGTACCCCATACCCCTGTCTGCCCGCGTGGCCGACGACGGCGGCGGCGGGGTTGACCGGAGGAGAATGCTACTGGTGTCCGCTGCACCGCGCTCGCATTGGCCGCGCGGCGCCGCCGGCTCGGAGCGGGGCAGAGAGGGACGTGCAACCGCGAGGCTGCCGGATAGGGGAGGTTGACTCGCTGCCGAGGAGGGAGGGAGAGAGGGAGGGAAGGAGAGTGGGAGGGGAGGCAGCTAGGCAGAACCGCAGAAGCGTTTGCTACGCGGACGACGAACGGGTGGCGCCCCTTTGGGGAATAGACGAGGTTCTCATCCAAGACAAGACGAGATTCCGATCCAGCTGTGTGTGTGTGTGTGTGTGTGTGTGTGTGTGTGGAGTCAACGGGCTCCTTGGGGACTGGCCATCATTGCGTTTGCCAGCTTGGCAACGTGGCAGCGATTTGGCCAACAACTTGGATCGTGGCTCTACTCGTTTGCAAAAACTTACTCCCTTAAATTTAGGGAACCACTAGGGAAGGGACCGGGCGCCGATTTCAGTTTTCCATCGGACTAGTTCGCTGCCGTAGGATTTGCGTCGCTTCCTCCGTTCGATTGACGATTGTTAAGGGAACATGCATGACAGCAGGTTGCTTTCATGCCATAACAAACGCATATCTCCAGGATAGTTTCCATATTAACAGATATATATTAAGAACCTTGCTATTTCTATAAAAATTAGAACCTGACGAATCGGACAGCCGTTGCTCCGCTGTGTCCGGCTTCGCGATCCAAAACAGCGGAGTTTTAAGACTCCTCATATACACGTGGAATAGGCACTAAAGGACAAAACCGATTATAGCTAGCTACATTCAAATTCGAAAATTGAAAATATATTGTAGGTCAAATCGTTAGTCCGATTTAAAATCCGTTTTCACTGTTAGTCTAGTCGCGACAAGATCTTCGAAACTAGATCCAATGTTGATATGTTCTGACAACTTTTTTTTTTGGACCAAAAGTTATTCACCCGTAACATGGGAGTTATCCGGGCTTCAGCATACAAGTTATCCACCCAATAACATGTAAGTTATCCACTACTATAAAATTATCCATAATCACGTGTTATGGACATATAACTTTTTTATTTATTCATAAGTTATCCACCCTTAACACGAGAGTTATCTAGTCTTCAGTATGTAAGTTATCCACCTAATAACATATAAGTTATCCACCGCTATAAAAGTTTACCTACAAACAGAATATAGAATGTTATTCTAACGGCTCGGCCTTGTTGCTCTTCGCCGCTCTCGTAGCGTATGGACTATTCAATCTCGAAAGGCTACCACGTGAAACATCAAACATAATTTCATTAAAGGAACTAAAATTAAGTTTTTTGCATATAAAATAAATAAATGGGGTCTTATGCCCCAATCATCCACCACAGTAACCCATAGTGAACAACGTAACGCTTAACCATTAGTCTAGCGGCTCGACTTCGTTGTCCATCGGTGCTACCGAGGGGTGACAAAGCCTAAAACGGTTTAGGGTACCGAGACTTCATCGCTCGTCGACGCTAACGCATTGATAGCAATAAAGTCTCACTACCCTAACAACTAGGCTATCGCGCTTCGATTAAACTTGCTCAACATGTATGCGCAAACGTCTATACCCAACACGTTTATATACTGGATAACTTATGTATTATAGGGTGGATAACATACATATTATGATATGGATAACTCATGTGTTAAGGGTGGATAACTTTTTGGTTCAATTTTTTTTCATCGAAATATATCAACATGGGATCTAGTTTTGAAGATCTCGTCGTGACTAGTCCAACGGTGAAAACGGATTCTAAATCGGACAAACAGTTTGATCTATATGTCATTTTAAGTTTTGGATTTGATTTTAAGCTAGTTCTGATCTGGTTTGTCATTTAGCGGCAGAATGTGCACTCTCCACGTCTGAAGTTGCCGCGCGATGGACGGTAAGACTCAGTCCGCCAGGATTGATCATCCACCGACCGGTCTAGGAATAGATTTGTCGTATATTAATTGTGATTTGCTTCGAGAGTAACTACCGGAAAAAATCACGCCTGATATGTTTCCAGCAATCAAGTTTTATTTGTTTGCAAATATCACAATGCAACCATTATAAGGCTTCATCCTTCTATAAAATATGTTTTTTGCTATGACTTATACACATTTGCTTCCAGCGCCTCGATCTTTTGTATATAATGCTGCGAACACGTTACACAGTGCTTCATTCTCTTAAGGAAGCTAATTAGTCCAAAAAAAATGGTGGATTTTAAGAAAACTAATTAATCTACTAAAATTAGTTTTGAAGTTATCGATGTTTGCTTCCTTGGAACAATGCTTCCATACAAACTAAATCTTGGTTCAAGCAATATGGTTACCTTCCTTAGGAATTGCTTCGTTTTCCGTACGTAATGCTTTCTTTTTTTTGCAGTAAATTCATGCTTGGACGGTGAACGGCACTTGCTTTGATCTATTAGAAATACTAGTTGAATGCCCGTACGTTGCTACGGATACAAAATACGCTTAGAAATGATTAACATAGTAATAACTTATTTTTGCTGTCAAGGTTTTTTTTAATTTCCACTGCGCTTACTGTCAACCCTCTTAATTTCAACTAACATTAATTATTTATATGGAGTCAGAGCTCGCTTCCTTGTTTATAACCACTACATTCTCCAATTCATTCTCGTTGACATCTCTTTACGCACTTCCCTCCAATCATTTCAAAATTGCTTTTGATCCTACCAATGACATATAAATATTTATGTGACCTTTTACATCGAAGCATTGAGTAGAACAAAAAAGTGTAAAAATTTAATACACTGACAACTATCATTTATCCAGTCAAAACTGGACCGGACTGGTGTAGGTAGTTATACCACAGAAAAAAGATTTAAATGTTACAATAAACTGACGCACCACATACGCTATGCACAAACTGGAATAGTTCATTGCCACAGGTTCTTTACGAAACTCATTTAGCGTATCCAGTGAGCCCGGGAATCAAGTGAACTGTGAACTTGAGTTTTTGGGTGTAGCAACATGTGCACTGAACCATCAAACATGAAACGGCTAACATAACTATGAACTGTACCTGGGAGGCTACCAGTTACTGGAGGCATATGTAAAATGACCTCGCAACCTTGAGCGTAGTCAAGATTTATTCGGTCTGATTTGAGTCTATCAAATATATGAAAAACAGACATTCTATGTTTGTAACAGAGATGACCTCATAGAAAAAAAATTCTAGAATACAGAAAAGGTATCAGAGGCATTTTCGTGATTAAAAAACACCAGAAGACTTACACTTCTTTAAACCACACGAGTCAACTTGGTTTTGCAAAATAGCTGGAGAAACATTCGGCCATCTTCATCATAGGCAGAAACAGACCACTCCCATATGGAGACATCATCAAGTGTGGCACGTTCCGCCGCAAGAAGGACCTTCAGTGTGTCGATTCCCGGTGCTCTTATGACTGCAATTAGCAGAGGGTCAAATAATTGTAAACTTAGGACTATCCTCTGAAACCTATAAACTAAATGACATCACAATTCACAATGTATTAAAGACTGGCGAGATAAACTTTGAAAACCGTAGTAACCAATTTTGGAGGAAACTAAATTTACTTGTATTACTAATCGATAAAAAAACTATCTGTATTTAGCAACACATGAAGAAACGATTTCATAGGGGACATAATTAGTCTGAACAAATCAGTTGTTGGATTCAAATGACAAAGTGGGAGACACACTGGCCAAACTCTCTTTGAGGATGTTCCATTGACTTCACTCTAAATATTAAGGAAGAGGAATAAGAACATATTATCATCTAAGCCAACATCACTGCAGTTTATTGATCAAACATCTATTAATTTTCCCTTCAACTGTCCAAGGCAGATAACAAAAAGAGGATGCAAAAGAACAATATTACAAAACTCACGTAGGAGTCAGACATTGGCTACCCAGGTAAAACTAAATAGAGCTACCTAGGACCATTACAATCAAAATGAGCTCCTCGACCAGAAATAAAAGGGCCAGGCTTAAGCAAAAAATAATAATTGAAAAACCAGCGACATTCAGAGTCTCTCTGTCCACCATTTCTTGCACCAAGACAGAACTCCAAACAACAACCAATTTTTGGCATGTACAGATCCGAGGATTAAAGTCAAATAGTTAGTATTAAATAGTCGGGCTACTGGGAAGTAGGAACTACACTGTAATAGTCCATGACTAATGTGTGTTATAACAAAACCTTAAATCAGCTTAAAAATAGAGGAAGTGCACCCTTGGTTCTAATCTTCACAATCAGGCATCCTTTTTTATTTGAAATATATAATCAAACAAGAAGCAAGAACGACTAACCAATCTAAACATGTTTGTTTTGGCGCTGTGATCCGAGGAAAGGGGAAGTTGTCTGAGCTCATGGGGGAGGCGGTGGCCACTTGCCCGTATGGCACAACATGAATTTCCTACCTTTGTGGATGTAGAGATTGAGAGTGTAGTGTACGTGTTCTACACCAATTAGATGCCCCTCCAGTCTGGAAAATATACTAAAACCGTCAACTCATCCGTTCAATTTTTCATGAAATGCTCGCATAAGTAAATGTTCACACAAAAAAAGGATTGTCAAATTAACAACTCAGATGATGCATTTTTTTGGAGAAAGAAAGAGGTCGTCAATTTCTACAAAATGGCCACATGTAAGATCTTCGATGCTTACAATTAGAATCAGTATGAGGAAAATCTTCTACCCATCATCACTATCGTAGCAAGAGTCGTACCATGAATTTCTGCAATAATAGTTGCAAAGAATTTTGATATTCTCAAAACATGTCATAGAATTTTGTCCAAGAACACAGACAATGCCACCTCTTCAAGATTTTATAGAGGATTATTATTGTAAGAAACAACAAATCAATACATAAATAATGCGAACTTGTAATTAGTTTACCTAGTTATAAGCATTCAACCTAGGTACACAATTAAGTTGAAACACGGTCAATCAAAATCTAAACTTTTTATGGATCATCTAAAGAAAAATCTACAGGTCTTGGGTTCACCTTAGTATACCTGCTAATTCCTTTATGTTTACTTCATTCTAACTATCCAGAAGCATTTCCAACATGTAGTGTCATTAACCAAAAGGAGAGCCTCAAACGAGTGATGATATCACTCCTACTTGGCACAGATGATTCTCAATAAAAAATATTGTTGTATGGACCCCTAACATACTCGTTAGTATTTTTCCCAAAAATCATAATCATAAGAGGGTGTAAGAAAATGCTGCAGCAGTATCTACAATTGCTTTATAGTGTCAACAACTACAAATTAATATAACATTACATTAATGAAAGCAATCTACACTATTCTAGCATTTAATTGCTTGGACGCAGTCGAGAAATACATTCAATCTTTAGAATTTACAGCAGAGAATGCATGAACATATGGTGCGACCAGTGCAGCCCTCGTTAAACAATCATAATCGTTTTTGCACAGTTCTTCAAGAGAAGGTAGTTTTCTAAGCACCTTCAGAGATGAATACATTAAAAACAGAAACGCAAGTGATGAGACACATAATGAGTAGTGCAAATTTTGAAGACATGAACAATTTGGAGCGAACATGTCATGTAAATCCTGATCTCAGCACATGATAGCCATGAAAGAGAATATGAAAGCAAAGCTAAATAATCTACCTTGTTGTTTGTGATGAAAGAAGTAATCGCCAAGCTAGGGGGACCAATGAGGGGCTAGAAGTTGCAATACTGGTATTGGTATGGAAAGTGGCTGATGACTGGTTCTGCATGTGCAGCAGAGCCGACGGGTGGAACTTTTTCTTTAAAAATCTAGCCTAAGCCCTACTTTACAGAAAGCATATATTGTTTTAAAGCGCAACCTTTTCTTGCTTGGGACCTCAATCTTACAAGAACGGTACAAAACAAAATGCGCATAAATTCATGTTTTTCAAGCTCCTAACTAATACAAAAAATATTGTCTTAATAAGACTGTACTATTTCTGAGAGCTATCTACCAGAAGCATTGTATTAATCATAATCTTGACAGAAACTCCACTGATCACATCATCTAAAAAATATACTCAAGGTAACTCGACTCCATTGATCAATCTCAAAAAGAATCACACCCATGCGAACAATTCTAATCTAGGAAGATCCATCGTTGTTTGAAGATCGATACAAGAATTAATCCAAAATCACATACACTATTCATACATATTTCTATAGTTTTCGATCTGGAAAGGAGGATTACCATGTTTTTTCATATAACAAATGAATGAGCACGATCTAGAGAAGCATAAATAATACTTTTCATGGTAGAAACACATGAACATGAACTTAGATCCATGTTATCTAAACAGAAAAATCCAACCAAATTATATTAATTTGTTGCATTAAAGTTTGAACCTTACATCACAAGCTAGATAGCTCGACTAAAAGGTATAAATTCCTAGCCATGTGTTGCATCGCAAGTAAGAAGAAACAGTAGAAAGATGTTAAATAGAACATGTCGGGAGGAAAGCTTACCGATTTGACCATATCCAAGTAAAACTGACAAATATCTTGCTATCACTGATAATCCTTATATAAAGTAGCACTCATATTTGAATTTATAACATTGTTGCTAATCAATTTAAGATTTAGTTCAAATGGTTCAGTCAGCAAGGAAAAGAAGAATGATATAAACCTTATGATCAGATATGTTGCTTGTCTGATGCTACGAAAGCTCTTGAACAAGCCCCTAACATCCTCCAGACTACAAAAATCTTGTAGTCAAATCCATATACATGACCAGCACCAACTACAGGAAGTTAAGGAGTCAATTGCTACAACCTCAGTCTATTATATTTACCTGAAATCCACGACATCAGAACCGATATGGGAACGGATATTCTGTGTTCGGGAGGGGCTCCACTCCACCTACAAACTCCACGTCAGAATCGAGATGCATAGCAACAAATCAGTGCATGTATTATAAGTTGTATTTTCTGCATGTCATCTCAAAGCAAACTGCAATCTGCTACAACCTTAAAAAATATACTTCAAAAAAGGTCTAATTTGTTCCAAACATGCAATAAACCTATTAAGTCGAGCTTGGACATCACGAGCACTAATCAAATAGAGGTGAATTGAAACCCCAAGCAAGACAAGCACAATAAAGTTCTTGGATAATGGCGGTGTGGTTTCAGCAGCTACTTTGTTGCTGGGGTAATAGTGCAAGAACAACATGAGTTTATGGGCTAAAATTAGCAGTAAATGATACATGTCTACGTACACAATGGAGAATTTTCAATTACATTGGTATCACACATACGGTGATCAATTCCATTACAGATAAAATTAGAGAGAGAGAAAGAGCATCAGAGAGAGCTACCTTGAGGAGGAGTACAGCAGCGGCGGTTGGCGCCTGATGGGGAACTGGGGAGGTCCGCGTGAAAAATCATGGGTACCTTCTGAGTTTCAACCTCATCCAGCCTTAACACACCTACTCCAGATGTCATGTTCTGTAAAGAGTAGTAATTGCTAGTACTGATACATCAGATTGAGATTAAGAAAAAGGAAAAACTACAAAGGCAGAATACATGTATAAACTGAACAATTTTATAGCTCTGAACAACAAGTGTTCACTATTCAGGAGAGACTCCAAATACAGACGTCATTGTCTCTCCTGCCTATCCTACTACGATGGTGTCCCTACTCCACCGCGGCTCGAGTCCATAGCCTCGGTGGCGACGCTGTGGCCCTGTGCCCTCTACCCTCTCCTCTGCCACCTCCCTAGATTTGGCGACGCCTCGATGGCCATCATTCCACTCATCTGTGGCGGCGTGGCGCGGCCCTATACCTCTATTCTGTGAAGTCGTAGTCCTCCTCCCTCTCATGCACAACAGCGCGTCTTGCCTTCAGTATCTCTGAGACGAGCGACTATAGCAGTAGGTCGGGGAGGATCCGTTCGGGGAGGAACTGTAGGAGGAGGGCGGCGACTGGGCGGGAGGGTGGAGGATGGGAGGGTCACCTGGGTAGGGGCGAGATGGGAGGGGTGGCGGCTGGACCCTAGCATAGGGTTCCATGGGAGGAGCTCGGGGGATTAGGTCGGGACGGGTGTTCTAAAGTGGCATTTTCCACTAATCGGTGGCAGCGAGGTGTAATTAACTAACCAAGTATTGCGAAGACTCGTTTTGTCGTTGGATGTAGATCAAACGCTCCCAATTCTCTCAATGTTTGATGTCAAAGTGTCAAAGTGCGACCTACCAACACCAACTTCTTTTTAATAGTAAAGATGTATTATGTAAGATAAACTTCTCTATAATATTACATTGTCGTTTCCGTCGACTGGAATTGCTTCTTGCCAAATACAAAGTTTCTTTACATAAAATGAGAATCATTAACACGATTATACATGTTTCAAACAAATTAGAGATATGCTTCAAAGAAATACAAATGAGCTCAATCTGCTTCCAATATACCACAAGATTGTTTCCATCGACTAGATAATTGTTTCAAACATAATAGGAATGTGTTTCCATTGAAACAATAAATATAATATTCACTTATAACTATTACATATATATTTTAGAGTACAAACGGGTTTGCTTCTAAATTATTTAAAATATGCTCCCAATGAAATGGGCATTTGGTTCATCAATCATGCACCTCCCAATGAAATGGAGTTGCCTAGTGGTGAGGTATGGGAGAGGGGATGGAGGCGATGCATTGATTAGGGGAGGCGTTAGCGATTTATGTCGTCAATTAATGCGTATCGCTCGATTAACAAAGGGATCATGGGTCAACGAGCGTATCAATTGAAAAAAATGGTGCAAGGCCAAGCGTCCGATTCAACATACGATGGATGGTGTCTGGGAGTTCCGATGTTTGGCTTCCCATCAGACTCCGACAGATAGTATTTACCTTTTTTTCAATTGATACGCTCGTTGACCCATGATCCCTTTGTTAATCGAGCGATACGCATTAATTGACGACATAAATCGCTAACGCCTCCCCTAATCAATGCATCGCATCCATCCCCTCTCCCATACCTCACCACTAGGCAACTCCATTTCATTGGGAGGTGCATGATTGATGAACCAAATGCCCATTTCATTGGGAGCATATTTTAAATAATTTAGAAGCAAACCCGTTTGTACTCTAAAATATATATGTAATAGTTATAAGTGAATATTATATTTATTGTTTCAATGGAAACACATTCCTATTATGTCTGAAACAATTATCTAGTCGATGGTATTGTTTCACTTATTGCATGCTTCCTTGGGTTCTAACTTATGCTTCCAATACAAAGATGCTAACATATCCGGAATAACTAATTGTGTACCCAAATTTATTCCGGAAGCATGCCAAATTGCAAAATCAAAATTTCTCTAGTTCTATTGCATGTTTATATGTGCTGATGGCATGAAATCTTTGCTTTTCATCAGCCAACATTTACTACTCTCTCCGATCTGATTTAATTATCTCATGCTGAGGCAAATTTTGCTCAAGTTGAAGGTTGTACTTGATGTGTTGTTCAACCAGTGCCATTGTTTGATGGTCTTATCATACAATAGCTTTGCTTCAACCGCTAGGAGCATGTGCTTCAAGCATGTGTGCTTTGTTGATGCATGGTTTTCAACGTATGCTTCAACCTTTGTTATTACTAGGGCGTATTTCACTATTACTAACTGATGCTTCTATTGTATAGATAAAATTCTTCTTAAGCCAGTCAGGACACAGATGCCTTCTTGACGAGGAGGAGCTTGTATCAGCCCATGGCACGGTCTACAATGTTTGTTATTAAGCAGAAGTGTAAAATGTATTATTGTAATAGTGTTTTATTTTTTCTAGCACAATTGTTGTAATATTTGAAAATTGAATTACTTTGTTCCACTGCATCGTGCTTCCTGTTGTGCTTCCATTGATTTCCTTTGTGAAAGAAATATTGTAATCAAAGTCGCATTAAATTTTGGTTTCAAAGCACTAAAATAGTATCAAATCATAGTATTATAGTATTTACTATTTATGTCGAAAAGAATGCTCCATGATGCCGACAATATGTTATATAGCACCACAAAAATGATACTTCCATTTATCAAGACGAATGTTTTATTAGCCTAAAAACCTGTTGGCATCGCAAGAAATGCATAATGAAAAAATGGTGCTTCCATCCATCAAGGTGAATGCTTCGGTCATCGAGAAAAACGCATCTTGGAAATACAAACCATAATTATTTTTCAACATTTATTTATTGGAAACGAATTATTGGAAGCATGTTCATATTGATATAGAAGCAAATTTATATTTAGTTTGAAACATCAAATAATACTGAAAATCTCAAGGAGCCAAAGTGTACTGCCTGGATACATGATTTACCAGATTAATTAGTCATTTTAAATCCGGAATCATTCTAGGAACCATTTAGTAGGAAACAAATCATAATTGTTGAGATCCCCTATTACTGCTCTGTTCCATGAGAGAATACAATCTAGCGCTAGTTTCACGCATGCAGTTACACAGGACTGGTTGATTGGTTTAGCATCGTACGGTCATCATATGTTGCATCATGTGGCCACAACCTGGTCCGATGGGAAGCTATCCATCGGGAGCCGATTCCTAGTGGTACCCTGAAAAAAATGGTGCAAGGCCAAGCGTCCGATTCAACATACAATGGATGGTGTCTGGGAGTTCCGATGTTTGGCTTCCCATCAGACTCCGACAGATAGTATTTACCTTAAATTTAAGAAAGAACTAGCAAAAGTGCTTGCGCGCGTTGCATTGAGAAAAATAAATGATAATCACATTAATAGACATGCGCTAAAAAACTTACTACACACCGGCATGGCATCGGCTCGACCTCCCTCCCGTAGGCTCAGCTTTAGCCTCTACGCCTTCGGGGCACTTCCTCCTTGACCTCAAGGGACCAGCACCTTCGTGTCCATGACCATCATGTTCGTCCGCGACCCCTCGCGCCCATTGTCGCAATCCGTCTTCATTAAACCTGTCTAATTCATACAAATTACAGTTATCAGGAAGTTCATTAACAATCCAAGCTGTCTTTTGACCGTAATATGACCCATGGGCACCACCCAGCCGATCTCTTTAAGCATTATAGTACATTGCAGGGAAATGAATGTAGATAGGCCCATTATTTTTCTCCTTAACCATCCATAAAGTGCTTAAACCATTATCAAGTCGTACCGTCGTAGTCTCTGTAAAGCTTGATCAAGCTTGATCATCTTGCCAATTTGTTCTGGCTTGCTGCTCGACATGAATAGTGGGCAGACATGGCCACCAGTGTCCACGCCGACGATGTCGTCCAACTTGAATCAAGGGTCGATAACATCGCCGGTGTTGTCAAGAGGATGAGCATCAGCGTAACATGCGACGCGAGGATGCCCAACGGCATGACTGCCCGGCACCGATAGTCTGGAACAGATACACGCGTTTAGGTAAATCAAATATAAGTGATGAGTCCCTAAAAGAAATATAAATGGTGAAAAACCACGGTGGATCAAGATCTAGAACCAGATTATGTTCGGCAGAACTTTAGATTTGTCTAAGAACCAACCAAATAGTGTCCCCTTTTCTATTTTGTTCATATACTAGGAAGCTTAACACACGATCATTGTCAGCTTCAAGCAATAAAACCCAATCGTAGTGATGGGCCCAAAATCTGTAGCCACGGCGGTAGCGACAAACGAATTCGCCCTCCACCGGCTTTGACCGGCTCGGTTTGGTTCCAGAATACCACCGATTCACCGCATCGCCAGGCTCATCACCACACTCCACCTGATCCGCGCACCCATGATCCCCTGCAGTGAATCCCAGATAGGAACTTTGACCGGCAGTTGTGTCTCCTTCTGGAAAGCACAAATTAGTGTTGTGCTCCTGCATCACCAAAGTTTAGGAGCTGGTGCTCTTGGACAAGAGAATTTACTGGATGTGGTTTGAAGCCTCCGATCTGCTCTTCTCGCCATTAGTTCCTCATCGTGCAGGCCCACTGCCTCGTGCACGTCCTCTGGACAGAAAATCATTGCGCCCTTGCGCTCGCAGGGTCCTCGTGGACATCCACCTGGTTGCCAGCAAGGGTGTCCTCCTGGACCATGCCACTAGTATCGTCATCAGCGAGTCTGCACTCTGCCATCGTAGTCAATAGCGTCTCCCCCTCCACGGCGGTGTTAGTTTGTCGCCATTGCGGCTCGAAGCTGGCGCATGTCTTCTGGTAAGCGCTGAAGCCCCTCGCAGGGTGCTCCTTTGGGCGAACTCATCATCGTAAGAGGAAGACGGAGCTGCTTATATGCAGGCAATTGTCAATCTAAATCCCTGACGATGTCCTCTTCTTGTTTGAATCGATCGACAAATTCGTGTCCTTCTCGAACTCCGCTATTGTGCATTTATCCGGAGCGTGGCGACTGCTACGCTAGGGTTTTAGGTTCAATGGAGCTGGGTTTGGCCCTGTGACGTATATGTATTGGTTTGAACTGACTACTCTGAATTGTTTTTAAACTAATCGTAGACATGTAGTAACGTGCACGTGTATCTTTTTTATTGCAATAGCTAGTTTGAATACACACGTTTTCTGATCACCTTCCATCGTACCTTGGTCCGGCCGGGTTTTTTCCTGGGATGAATTACTTGTATCTGCACTCCTATGGCCGAATTTTGTTGGACCTTGGCCCAGGATGCAACCCTCTCTCGGCACCGCCCCGCCCACATGGCATATAATGATTAAAACGAAAACGAACAGTTATTTTATTTATTTTACTTACCGGTGATGTTGGTAATAATATATGGCTTTGTGGGGGGGGGGGGCAAAGTCGTCCAAAAAAGTGTAGGAACTACAAGAAACACTTCTTCCTTTATTATTAGGTATAGATATAGATGTGGACATACTTTAGTGTATAGATAAATCTTACAACAACTTTTGTAATCATTTGGATTGGAGCCTCTTTTAACATAAATGATCTTAACATTTTCTTTTTTTTGCGGGAAAAGGGAGTTTCATTCATAGGGGGGAGTACAATCCGTCAGGATCACACTATGAATCTCTGGTGGTGAATTACGCAGCCAAACGGCAGTTCTTCCTTGGGCTCTCCCTAATGCAGCTAGGCCAGCACAGTTCGCCTCACGGTGAACCTCGCTAACCTTTGTTCCTCTTTCCCTCAACCTCTCTCTAATGGTATTGATTCGCATTGCATGACGGGACAGATTGGGCTTATCATCTTGGACCATCTTGATCGCCTCCGCATAGTCCGACTCCAGGATGACGTTTGTGTGCGTCCAGTGAAGAGCAAGCTCCATCCCTTCTTCCATAGCAGCGAGCTCAGCTTCTAGAGGTTCCGAACAGGTTTGAAGCCACCTGCATGCTGCAAAGATCACACTGACATTAGAGTCCCGGAGGAGCATGCCTGCGCCTGCCCTCCCATCCTGGGTGTATGCACCGTCAACGTTTAGTTTCATCGCCCCCTCGTCTGGGGGTTTCCATTTGTATTTCACCTGTGGCCTCTCATCTGCTTGGTTCCGTTTTTGCAAGCGTTGCGTTCTGTCAACCACCTGTTTCCCTTCCGCAATGTCCACCTCCAGGTGTTGGTCAACCAGCATCAGCGACTGCAGGTAGCTTTCTAGGAATTTCCTTGAGGCCATGGCGGTTGCTGGTACCTTCTGGTGTGTGAGTTCATTATGCACATGCCATATTCTCCACAAGAGCATGAGGAACGGTGCGTGTTTTGGAGCCTCCGTTTTCTGAATAGCATGTAGGAACCAGTCCTAGTTATTCTCGAACAACACATCCTCGGATGGAAGCTCCCAGCATTGTCTCATCAGTTCCCATAATCCCCGGGCATGAGGGCATTTGATCATTGCATGGAAGATAGATTCCGCTTCCATTCCGCAAATTACACAAGTGTCGAGCACAGCCATGCCTCGTTGTGCCTTATTAACCTGAGTGGCTAGAGAGTTTTTGGCGAGCTTCCAGGCAAAGGTTCGAACCTTCGGCGGGACCTGGCACTGCCAGATCATCTTCCACTTTGGGTCCTTCCCAGATGGTCGGCTACTTGTCACTTCTCGTCCTGGGACTCGCAGCTGTTCCTCGTAGGCCAGTCTGTAGGCACTTCTGACGGTGAATTCGCCCGACCGTTCAGGATTCCATGCTATGAAGTCAGCCTCATTTCGCTTCGACGTGCGGATTTTGATTATTTCTTGTGCATCCATTGGCAGGAACCAGCGCTGGACCAGGCCAATATTCCATGTACCATCGGGGTTCAGGAAATCAGCGATCCATCTCAGTCTGCATCTTCCTTGCTTTGTGTATGGTTTAAGGTATGACTCCCAGGGGATCCATGGCTCGCGCCAGGCACGCCAAGACAAGCAGGCCTCCTAACCCACTCGTTGTGAAGTGTGATTGATCACTGATGGACATTTAGGATAAATCGTTGTATATCAGTAAAATTATGAAGAACATATAGGGGAGGGAGGAAAATTGAATTTTCTAGAAACTTGATCAAGTGATAGCAGCTGCGGAGCTTGCCAAGAAAAACTGGACGGGCCAACACACTGAAAAAAATAAAATAGGCTATTGATGGACATAACTTTACAAATAAAAAGGCATATATTTGCTATGCTAGGCGGCCATGGCCCAGTTTTATCCCAACTAAGCTCCACCAGCGTGTGATAGTCAAAATTTGACTTTTCAAAAAGGACAGGCGACTGATATTTAATTAAATCTCAGTCACCCGACGTCACCGGCTCTACAGTGTCGCTAGTCTCCTTTGTTGTTTTTCCATGTTAAAGAAAATCCGATGTCTGATGTGTACGCGTCTTGTGCGAACCTTTAAATGTTCTTATTATCAGGTGGTGTGTCCCAAACCTTTGACCATTCTATTCATTCATATATATCGTTAGTCCGATATCCAATTTTTACTGTTTAATATTTCCATCTTTCGTAAATAAGTGTACTTCTAGCATTTGTTTGAGTCAAACTATATCAAATTTGATCTACTTTATAGATAAATATAGCAACATATATTACATCAAATTAAAAATTTATGAAAGTAAATTTGAAAACATATCTACTAATATCAATTTAGAGTCATAACTATTCCTACGTTTTTCTATAAAGTTAGTCAAACTTTATTATCTTTGACTTAGGACAAGGCTAGGAGTATACTTATTTGCGGACGGAGGGAGTATTTCGGAATCCTTAGGACACTTTCCTTGTTTACGACTCCTATTTCGGCTCTTTGTATGACTAAAGTCTAACAAGACAAATGGAAAAACAATTTCGGAGACGGCGATGGACAAACTGTCAAAACAATAAAACAAATTAGAAAAGAAAAAGAGCCAAAAAAATTCATATCAAACAATTTCGGCGACGACGAGGGCCACCGGTAGTTCAAGTCAAAACAACCTAGTTGCAACTGCCCCACCCACTCCACAGCGACGGTGTGCCCAGTTATAAGCAAGTTGCAACTGGGACCCAGCAGATCTCAGTTACTCGATCCCACCGATGGAGTCTCCCTGGTTACAATCAAGTTGCAAATGCCCCCCTGGGCGGGGGCCAAGTTACAATGAAGTTGCAATTGGTCCCCGTCGGTTCGGTTACAACTGGGACCCGACAAAGCTCATTTATAAGCAAGTTGCAACTGTCCCACCCCCTCCACAGCGACGAGTGCTTAGTTACAAGAAGTTACAAGTGATGCCCCCCTCCACACTGACGGGTGCTCAGTTACAAGCAAGATGCAACTGTCCCACACCCCTCCTGTTACGGGGTAACCCGGGGGTTGGCCCGATCTTTCACGAATTCCACGAGAAACGAGGGGGAAAGCGGTGGTCGGGGATGAAAACGAGGAAGGAGAGGAAAACCACGAACACACGCACACCAAAACAGATACACGCCTATCTC
Organism: Avena atlantica; assembly: GCA_910589765.1. Taxonomy (NCBI): domain Eukaryota; kingdom Viridiplantae; phylum Streptophyta; class Magnoliopsida; order Poales; family Poaceae; genus Avena; species Avena atlantica. Next base: position 489,138,695 of record OU342735.1, on the reverse strand, counting down.
TCACACCGGTGGCAACCGGTCCAACATAATCCCTAGGATCGGTGTTGGGCAAAGCTCGCTCTCCACGCCAACAACGGGGGATGAGGTGCTTGGTGAGATCTTGACGACTTGGGGGCGAGAAACCGAGAACCCAAGGCCTTGTACAACTTGAACGCACTAGGCAAGATCCAAGAGGGGGGTGGATAATCCGGTGCTCCTTGGTAGGAGCATGAGACCAATAGATATAAGTCCTCAAAGGGTTTCCTTAATATCTGTTATTATCCAAGTCTAGGGTTTACAATAGAGGGTGGGGGCTATATATAGGCCAACCACATAAACAGGGGTATTTTGGGAACAAATAGCGAAATATAGGGAGGGTTACAAGGCGCTGGGCCTAATTAACACGATCAGGACTTTCCAGGTCCGGTAGTACCGGTCCAGCTCGACCGGTAGTACCGGTCATGCGGTAGTACCGGTTCCTGGCCCGGTAGTACCGCTTGTCGTCCTGGGACTTGCGCTGGGGCCTTCTGTTGGTGGCGATAGCAGGGGCGGTAGTACCGTGGCCCGGTAGTACCGGATCCGGGGCCGGTAGTACCGCCAGTGACAGAGAGCATTTGGACAGCTCTGGGGCCTTCTGTTGTTGGCGGTAGCATTGGGCGGTAGTGCCGCCAAGCGGTAGTACCGGTCGCCAGGTCCGGTAGTACCGCTGGCGACAGAGAGAATTTGGTCTCTTCTGCTGGTGCTCCTCCGTCCTGTGGGTTCTTCTCTTCGTACCTGATGATGCACAAGGTATGGGTATGAAGTAGCAGGCCATCCAAGGGTGTATCGAAGTCACACAAGGAGAGGAGCGAGTTCACCTTAGCTTGAAGGAGTTTGGCTCGGGCGCGAGTCATGGGTCCACTTGGGGAGCTTGTGGGAGTAGATGTAGTAGCGGTCGTAGGACGGGCTGCATCAGCTCCCCCCCCCTTGGGAAAGAGTCGTCCTCGACTCTTCAACCGTCTCAACTTCATCTTCTCCATGGTAGGGTGAGAGGTCCTTAACATTGAATGTCGAGCTCACAAGATACTTTGATGTTGGGATATCGATGACATAAGCGTTGTTGTTGATTCTCTTGAGCACTTTGAATGGTCCATCACCTCTTGGCTTTAGCTTGGAGTCGCGTTCCTTGGGGAAGCGATCTTTACTCAAGTGTATCCACACAAGGTCGCCCTCTTCGAAGATTATCTCTTTCTTGTTCTTGTTTAGCCTTGATGCTTGGCGAAGGACTTGTTGCTCGATAGTAGCTCATGTGTCATCATGGAGTTTCTTCATTGTGTGGGAGCGCTTGAAAACGTCCATATTGGCACGTTCATGAAGTGGTAGTGGAAGGATATCGAGCGCGGTGAGAGGCTCGAAGCCGTAGACGATCATGAACGGGCTCCTCATGGTGGTGGAGTGCTTGGCGCGGTTGTAGGCGAACTCGGCGTGTGGAATGCATTCCTCCTAGTCTTTAAGGTTCTTCTTTATCAACACCCGGAGGAGTGTGCCAAGACTTCGATTGACGACCTCGGTTTGTCCATCGGTTTGAGGATGCGAGGCGGACGAGAAGAGGAGCTTGATGCCGAGCTTGGCCATGAGGGTCTTCCAGAAGTAGCTCATGAATTTTACGTCGCGGTCGGAGACGATTGTTCTTGGCACACCGTGTAGCCGAATTATTTCCCTGAAAAACAAATTTGCTACATGTGAAGCATCATCGGTCTTATGGCACAGAATGAAATGTGCCATTTTGGAAAAGCGATCCACTACTACAAATATGGAATCATGACCATGTTTAGATCTAGGCAAGCCTAACACAAAGTCCATGCTAATGTCCGACCAAGGTGCATGAGGAATAGGCAATGGCATATAAAGACCAAAGGGGTTGGACTTAGACTTAGCTTGGATACATGTAGTGCATCGTTGAACGTGGCGCTCCACGTCGCGCTTCATCTTTGGCCAAAAGTAGTGAGTGGAGAGCATGTCATATGTCTTGTCATGGCCAAAGTGACCCATAAGGCCTCCACCATGGGACTCTTGAAGAAGCAAAAGTTGGAGAGACGATTTCGGAATGCAAAGCTTGTTTTGTTTGAAAAGAAAGCCCTTATGCAAATAGAAATCATCAATCCCTTTGTCTAATGAACATTGGGCAAATATTGGTCCAAAGAAAGGGTCGGACGCGTACAAAGATTTGATGTCATCAAGACCCAAGACATTGACTTCGAGTCGTGTAAGAAGGCTTGTGTTTTTGCGATACAAGGCGTTCGCTACCACATTTTCTTTGCCCTTCTTGTATTTGACAATGTAACGAAAAGACTCCATAAACTCAACCCATTTTGCGTGCCTTTTACTCAAGTTGGCTTGGCCCTTAAGATACTTCAACGACTCATGGTCGGAATGGATGATAAATTCTTTGGGCCAAAGATAGTGTTGCCACACTTGAAGAACTCGAACCAAGGCAAAAAGTTCTTTGTCATAAATGGGATAGTTTAGGTGTGCGCCATCAAGTTTCTCACTATGGTAAGCAATAGGACGCCCATTTTGCATAAGGACGCCACCAATGCCAATACCACTAGCGTCACATTCAATCTCAAAGGTTTTTGTGAAATCCGGCAATGCAAGAAGTGGTGCTTAGGTGAGCCTCTTTTTGAGCTCATCAAAAGCCTTTTGTTGTGCTTTTCCCCAAGCGAACGTGACATTTTTCTTGGTCAATTCGTTGAGGGGGCAAGCAATGGTAGAAAAATCTTTCACAAAGCGACGGTAAAAGCCAGCCAACCCATGAAAACTACGTAGTTCACTAACATTTGTTGGGATGGGCCAATCTCGTATGTCCTTGACTTTTGAGACATCCACTTCTATGCCATTAGAAGACACAACAAAACTAAGGAAAATCAGCTTGTCTCTTGCAAAAGTGCACTTTGGGAGATTAGCATAAAGCTTTTCATGACGAAGGATTTGAAGGACCTCCTTAACATGAGTAACATGCTCCTCTAGTGACTTGCTATAGACAAGAATGTCATCAAAGTAAACAACTACACTCTTCCCAATTAGAGATCTCAAAATATGGTTCATGAGGCGCATGCAGGTAGATGGGGTGTTAGATAAGCCAAAAGGCATAACCAACCATTCATAGAGACCAAGCTTGGTCTTGAAGGCGGTTTTCCACTCATCACCTTCAGCCATGCGAATTTGATGGTAACCACTACGAAGATCAATTTTCGAAAATATAGTGGCTCCACATAACTCATCAAGCATGTCATCAAGACGCGGTATAGGATGTCGATAACGCACGGTGATAGCATTGATTGGATGGCAGTCCATGCATAACCGCAGCGTATCATCCGTTTTTGGGACTAGGATCACGGGGACCGCGCTTGGGCTAGTGCTTACTTGGATCAAACCTTTGGAGACGAGTTGGTTGATTTGACGTTCGATCTCCTTCGTCTCTTCCGGGTTCGTGCGATACGCGGCGCGGTTTGGGAGTGGGGCGCCGGGTATGAGGTCAATGCGGTGCTCGATTCCACGAAGAGGAGGAAGGCCATGAGGAAGCTCTTCGGGAAAAACATCTTGGAATTCCTACAAAATAGTCATCAAAGAAGGAGGAACATTTGTCAAGTCGTTAGTTCCTTGCGCTAGTCCCTTGCATACAAGGACATAGTGCAAGATGGATGGGTTGTTCCGCACTTCTCTCATCTCACTTTTGGTGGCAAGAAGAACACTCTTAGTTTTTCCACTCGAGTTTGGCTTGTAGCTCTCACTCACTATGGTGTGGTTCTCTCGCTCACCACTCTTCTCACAAGGTGTTTTTGCGTGTTGCGCCCTCGCTAAAGCCTTTGCATTGTCCGCAATTATTTGGCTAGGAGTCATTGGTTGCAACACACAAGTTTTATCAAGCCATTTGAAGGTGTAAGTGTTTGAGTGACCATTATGCAAAGCACGCTTGTCATATTGCCACGGCCTTCCGAGCAGCATATGGCAAACCGTCATTGGGACCACGTCACATTCCACCGTGTCCTTGTAGTGCCCAATTGAGAACGTCACCGAGACGGTGTGCTTGATCTTGACGGATCCTTGGTCGCTTAGCCATTGGATATGGTAGGGGTGTCTATGCGGATGGAGGGTGAGGTTGAGTTTCTCACACAATTCCGTACTTGCAAGGTTGTGGCAACTCCCTCCATCGATGACAACTTTGATGGACTTCCCATTGATGTCGGGACGAGTTTGGAAGATGTTCGAGCGTTGGTCTTCATTTTCATTGACTTGGGTAGTCAAGACCCTTGTGACCACAAGCGATGGACTTGCGTCATGCTCACATACAAGAAGTTCTTGGTCCTCTTCCAAATGTTGCCTTGCCATGGCTTCCTTGACTCTTGAATCAAACTCTTCTTCACTCAAGTATTCTCCATCGCCGTTGTCATGGATGAACAAAACTTTCTTGTTCCCACATGCATTCGACTTGTGCCCTTTGCCTCCACACTTGTAGCATTCACCGGTGAATGGTTGATCATCCCTTGTGTGTTTGCCACTTGGGGGTTGTTTTCCTTGAGGGAGAGTTGGCTTGAAGGGAAGCTTGGTGGTACTTGAGGAGCTTCCACTTGGTGTTGTTGGAGTAGTGGTTGACGCTTGCTTGTAGGTGAAGTACGTCTTTGGCTTGTTGTACTTTATGTCCTCTTGCACTTGACGCTCGGCCTTCGATGCGATGTGCACAAGATCAACCATGTTGTTATACTTTTGGAACTCGGTGATGCGCTTGATGGGATGGTTCAAGCCATTGAGGAAACGTGCCATTGTTTGTTCATCTCGCTCGTCAATGTTGGCACGGATCATGTTGAGATCCATTTGCTTGAAGTACTCTTCCACGGTCTTTGTTCCTTGACTAAGCATTTGAAGCTTGTTGAAGAGGTCACGCGTGTAGTGTGAAGGAACAAAGCGGGATCTCATATGAGCCTTCATATCTTGCCAAGTTGCGATTGGAGGCTCTTCTTTTGCTTCGCGAGCGAGTTGGACTTGTTCCCACCAAAGGTTGGCATACTCATCAAACTCGAGGGATGCCATGGCCATCATCTTCTCATTGCTATAGTTGTGCATGCGGAAGATCTTGTCGACCTTGAGTTCCCAAGAGAGATATTCCTCGGGCTCAATGGAACCGGTGAACTTTGGCATCGTGAACTTGAGCTTGCCGAAAATTTCTTCTCCATTGCGGTTTCGGTTGCGGCGGTTGCCATGATTTGGGCGGTCATCATCATCATCCGAAGTCTCATGTCTTGCTTGGTGATTGTTGCGTTGCTCTTGCGGTTGTTGAGGTGCCGCGTTTGGTGGTGGAACTTGGTTTTGACGACGAGCTTGGGGGGCTTGCTCGTTTTGTTGACGCGGTTGAGGACGAGGAGGAGGTTGATGGTCCTCACGACGAGCTTGGGGAGCTTGCTCTTGTTCTTGTCGTGGTTGATGCCGAGGAGCATTGGCTTGCGCCATGTGGCGAGGGGGACATCGAGCCGCATGCGCAATGGGTTGCTCTTCTTCTTCTTGGTGTAGGTGAGGCTCGTCATGACCATCACATTGCCGACGTGGACGATCATGTCGATGATGACGCCTTGGAGGATCTTCGAGTGCTTCACATCGACGATGATCTTGTTCGTCCTCTTCGGATGCTTCACTTGTTGTTGAAGGGGCATGTCGACATCGATGGCCTTGGTGGTCCATGCGAGGTTGCTCTTGTTGAATCACAAGTGCCCTTGGTTGTGGCCGGTTCGCTTCGCGTTTTGGAGGTCTTGCGGAGAGGTCACCATAATAGCTTGACGTTGCGGCATGCCGCGGAGATGGTACCTCTTGCGAAGAGCTCATGGATTGAAGAACGGGTCCATCCCGGTGCCTTGAAGCGTGATGGCACGGTGCACTTGATTCACTTGAGGAGTGCCGAGATGAGCTTGATTCACGCGAGCGTGGCCTTGCGAGTCCATCAATGATGCGTTGAAGCTTCTCATCCGTTGAGGCTAGTGCACGACCAAGAGCTTCATTTTGATGGCCGAGGTTGTGTTGCATGGCATGCATTTGGCCACGGACTTCTTCGAAGCGGTTGTCGATGTTCTTGAATTCCACACGGTCCTCGCTAAATTGTTCATCTTGGCGCCGCTCGAGAGCTTCACAACAATAGTTGAATTCTCCTCGAACCTTCCAATGGTCCCATCTTGTCATGAATTGTGTGTCATCCTCTGGAGGTTGTGGCGGTTGGGATGGCTCTCCATGCCTGTCCATGATGAAAAGCCAACAAGGGTTGTATATGGAGAGAAAGGGTGCGGAGAGTTAGCCTTTTACCTCACCTTGGAGATTATATCAAACCAATTGCCACACAAATGATCGAAAAGCGTGCAAAGTGAAATGGGCAAGAAACTCACACACAAAGATGCTACAACTCACAAAAGCTTTTGGTGGAAGGTTAGGGTTGTGGAAAACCAAACGAAACGATCCAAGCAAAAGGTTATTGTCCTACATGGTAAAGGACCAAAGATCAAAAGAAAAAGGATACGATCTACAAAAACACGGAAAACACACACGTGGGGAAAGATGGGGTTAGCACGACTATGAAAATGAGCACAAAAGGTCCTAACGAAGACTACGCTCGGTTGTCGTGCCAACTCAAGGAGAGACCACAACTCGTTTTCCAAAAGAGGATAAGCAATAGATTTGTGCACTTGCCTCGGTGCGCTCTTTCTTCTCTCTTTCTTGGCTTACAAGCTTGGTATTCTCTTTGTATTGGGAGACTATGTATCTTTTTTCTCTTTTTATCTTTTTCTTTTCCTTTTTTTTATTCTTTTTTCTTTTTCTCCCTTGCTATGCTACTATGTTAGCTTTTGTATTTGGCCTCACACTCTCACTTTCCAAAGGCAAGTGCACAATGCTTAGACAAACACAAAATGAGTTGCTCTCATAGGATAGATACACACAAAGGAAGATATGGGGATGTCAAAGTGGTGCAAGTTATACCTTTGGTATTGTTGAGGACTTGCAACCGTTGGTGGTGGATGATGTTCGAGTGTCGCGGTGTCGAGGAGCGCGGGGTGACCTTGATGCGGAAGCTTTTAAGAAGGCGACAAACACGCGAAACACGAACAAGCTAAAGGGGTAAAGTCAGCAAACAAAAATGAGGCGTCAAGAAGGAGAAAAATGTTTCTGTTCCTGGCGGTAGTACCGCTTGGTACGGGCGGTAGTACCGGACGGCGGTAGTACCGCTTGTTACGGGCGGTAGTACCGGACGGTGGTAGTACCGCTGGTCACAGAACACGAACCAAAACGAGATCCACTTGACACAAACCTCAAATCCGTGGGAAAAATGACCGAAAGGCTAGGCTAGGAACAACAGGGGCTATAGATCGACTCCAAAAGCAACATATCTATGGACCAAAACCACGAAAAACTCACCAAATCCAGAGATCGATCCGAAGGCAAATTGGGGCTCTTTTTGGTGGGATTTTCGATTTTAAGGTGGATAAAAGAAAAATTGGGGGGAAATTCGTGATCAACCGTGCTCTTGACACCAATATGTTACGGGGTAACCCGGGGGTTGGCCCGATCTTTCACGAATTCCACGAGAAACGAGGGGGAAAGCGGTGGTCGGGGATGAAAACGAGGAAGGAGAGGAAAACCACGAACACACGCACACCAAAACACGATACACGCCTATCTCTCACGCTGGTGGCAACCGGTCCAACATAATCCCTAGGATCGGTGTTGGGCGAAGCTCGCTCTCCACGCCAACAACGGGGGATGAGGTGCTTGGTGAGATCTTGACGACTTGGGGGCGAGAAACCGAGAACCCAAGGCCTTGTACAACTTGAACGCACTAGGCAAGATCCAAGAGGGGGGTGGATAATTCGGTGCTCCTTGGTAGGAGCATGAGACCAATAGATATAAGTCCTCAAAGGGTTTCCTTAATATCTGTTATTATCCAAGTCTAGGGTTTACAATAGAGGGTGGGGGCTATATATAGGCCAACCACATAAACAGGGGTATTTTGGGAACAAATAGCGAAATATAGGGAGGGTTACAAGGCGCTGGGCCTAATTAACACGATCAGGACTTTCCAGGTCCGGTAGTACCGGTCCAGCTCGACCGGTAGTACCGGTCATGCGGTAGTACCGGTTCCTGGCCCGGTAGTACCGCTTGTCGTCCTGGGACTTGCGCTGGGGCCTTCTGTTGGTGGCGGTAGCAGGGGAGGTAGTACCGTGGCCCGGTAGTACCGGATCCGGGGCCGGTAGTACCGCTAGTGACAGAGAGCATTTGGACAGCTCTGGGGCCTTCTGTTGTTGGCGGTAGCATTGGGCGGTAGTGCCGCCAAGCGGTAGTACCGGTCGCCAGGTCCGGTAGTACCGCTGGCGACAGAGAGAATTTGGTCTCTTCTGCTGGTGCTCCTCCGTCCTGTGGGTTCTTCTCTTCGTACCTGATGATGCACAAGGTATGGGTATGAAGTAGCAGGCCATCCAAGGGTGTATCGAAGTCACACAAGGAGAGGAGCGAGTTCACCTTAGCTTGAAGGAGTTTGGCTCGGGCGCGAGTCATGGGTCCACTTGGGGAGCTTGTGGGAGTAGATGTAGTAGCGGTCATAGGACGGGCTGTATCACCTCCACACCGACTGGGTGCTCAGCTACAAGCAAGTTGCGACTAGGAGCCGATCTCAGTTACTAGAAAGTTGCAACTGGCCCCACCCCCATCCACAACGATGGATGGTAAGTTATAGCAGGTTGCAAGTGTTGCCCCCCTCCACACCGACGGGTGCTCAGTTACAAGCAAGTTGCGAATGGCCGTCCGGTGGAGTCCCCCTCCCTCTGGCTGCAATCAAGACGCAACTGGTCCCTCCGACGGGTTCCCTCTCCCCCCGGTTGCAATCAAGATGCAACTTCCCCCCTTCTCGATGGGACCCTAGTAACAAGAAACTGGCGACTAGGATCTCAATTACAAGGAAGTTGCAAGTGCCCCGCCCTCCACACCGACAGATGCTCAGCTACAAGCAAGTTGGGACTAGGAGCGGAGCTCAGTTACTAGCAAGTTGCCACTAGCCCCACGCCCTCCACAGATATGGGTGCTCAGTTACACCAAGTTGTGTGTTGCCCCGCCCCTCCACAGCGACAGGTGCTCAGTTACAAGAAAGTTGCGACTGGCCCTCGACGGGGTCCTACTACCCCGGTTGCAATCAAGATGCAACTGCCCCCCTCGACGGGACCCCAATAACAAGCAACTTGCAACTGTGACCTCGTAAGAGCTCAGTTACAGCAAGTTGCAAGTGATTCCCCCTCCACATTTGACAGGTGCTTAGTTACTTCAATTTGTAAGTGCCGCCTCACTCCACACTGGTGGATGTTCAGTTACAAGCAAGTTGCGACTGGCCCCACCTTGATGGGATCCTAATAAGAAGCAACTTGCAACTGGGACCCACCAGAGCTCAGTTACAAGCAATTTGCAACTGGGACCCAGCAGAGCTTATTTACTCGGTCCCGCCAATGGGGTCCCCTTGGTAACAATCAAGTTGAAAAAATAGCCCCCTATGCGGGGTCCCAGTTACAATGAAGTTGCAATTGGGCCCCGTTGGGAGCTCGATTACAACTGGGACCCGACAAAGCCCAATTAAAAGGAAGTTGCAACTGGCCCCACCCCCCTCCACAGCAACGGGTGCTCAGTTACATCAAGTTGGAAGTGTTGCCCCCCTCCACACCGACAGGGTGCTTAGTTACAAGCAAGTTGCGACTGGCCCTCCGACGGGGTCCCCCTCCCCTCGATTGCAATCAAGATGCGACTGGCCATCCGACGGGGTCCCCCTCCCTCGGTTGAAGTCAAGATGCAACTGGCCTCCCTCAACGGGACCCCAGTAACAAGCAACTTGCAACTGAGACCTCGCCAAAGCTTGGTTACAAGCAAGTTGCAACTGCCCCACCCCGTCGGCACCGACGGGTGCTCAGTTACAAGCAACTTGCAACTGGGACCCGCCAGACTTCAGTTACAAGCAACTTGCAACTTCCCCACCCCCTCGACACCGACAGGGTGCCCAGTTACAAGCAAGTTGCAACTGGGACCAGCAGAGCTTCTTTAGTCGGTCCTGCTGACGGGTTCCATCTGGATACAATCAAGTTGCAACTGGATCCCTAGGCAGGGCCCCAGTTACAATGAAGTTGCAACTGGGCCCCGTCGGGAGCTCGGTCACTACTGGGACCCAACAAAGTTGCGACTTCACCCCCTCCACACAAACGGGGATTAGTTGCGACGACAAAGTTGCAACTAGCTCCCTCGTCCCCGTCGACGGTGTCCTCCCGGTTACAACCAAGTTACAAATCGCCCCCGGCGGGGCCATAGTTACAAGAAAGTTGGAACTGGGACACTGACAGATCTTAGTTACAAAACAAAGTTGTAACTGCCCCCCCCCCCCCTCGATGGGGCCCTAATTCAAACAAGTTACAAATGGAACCCGCCAGAGCTCAGATATAAGCAAGTTGTGAACTAGCCCACTGACACCCCCTGCCCAGGCGGGTGCTCACAAGCAACTTACAACACTGGCCTGCGAACGGGGTCGCATGGTTGCAAGAAATTTACAACTGGGCTGGTTGAAAAAATTAATTGAAAATCGATTAAACCTACAACTGAAAAACAATTAAAAGATAAATCTTAATTTCACAAAAAGAAAACAACCACAAAAAAAGAAAACAAAAATATCCTAGCAATCTAGCTTCACATATTTATGTTGCCAGTAAAAAAAAAATTTGCCGCCTATAATAAAACGACCGCAAATAACAACTATAAAACACAAGACATTTTCAGAAAAACATAAAAAACGGTACAGAAAAAATCACACAAAAAACAACATCAGTCCACAGAATAAACATCCCCAATCTCGTTCCGATGGAAATTTCTCTTGCTCCTATCGTGCATTGCTAGGAAACAACCCATAGAAAAAAGCATACAGAAAAAAAAAGATAACAAAAAAAACAGACCGCATATATCCCACAGGAAGCCCACAACATACAGCGCATACGGCCCATAAAACACACAGGCACATGCACGAGCAGGGACATGCACGCGAGCGCGGGAACATGCGCGCGACGGCAACGCACATGACGGAGACGCACGCGACACGAACTCCTGTTTGCACAGATCGCAAAGTATCTAATCCAACTATTAAATAAGAGACTGAGACTTAACTAATTCTCAGACGTATGAGAACTAGCAAAACCGTTTTAAAAACCCAATACACTTTATAAGAAGGATCGGGGAGAGTATATGTTGGAAAATACAAATCAGAAGAATACAATCGAGTAGAATAATCATTAAGAAGCGTCCATTACACTTATGTGTTGATACTCAAAGTAGATGAATTTTCCTAGGGTTTCTCGATATGTCATGCCTTGTTTGACAAAACGGGTGAAAAAGTTTCAACATCGTTTGCACTTATGTTTTGACGCTTTATGCTACCACATACATAAAAGTAGTCATTTTTCTACAAAATTTATTTTGAGTATCCAAATGTCTAGTTTTGTAGAGTTTTGTGTTTTCGTTCGCCTAAGGATTTTGAAAGCCATGCCAATTGATTCTGTAGTTTTTATGTTCATGTGTTGCACCAAGTTCGATCTCCTCTATCGGCAAGGGTACACAACAACTCTCTACAAGAAATTCCCCAAACAATGCTGCCTAAAAAGAGAAAAGTGATCTCTCCCTCCTCCCGCCGCCGCCGGGCAAAGCCCGGGTGGCGTGGCGGCGGCAGGGGACCTTCTCCTGCTGCGTCGGGTAGCGGCTTGGCAGGATTTTTTGCTAGGGCTTCGAGGCACACCATTGGGATGGTGGAGGTGGCGTCGCGTCAGAATAAGGGTGCCGGAGCTCGATCCCCACCTCGACGAGGCCACTTGTGGCAGCGCCAACGAGCTGCTGGCCTGGTGTCCTCTCAGATCTGCGGATCTAGGGAGGGTGGTTTCTTCGGGCGTGGTCAACTTTTGACCCTGCCTTGGAGTTTGTGGGGTATATTCAGGAGTCGGAGGGGTGCTGATTCTGTTGTCTTCCCCTCGGCCGGCCGTGGTGGCGAGGGAGAGGAAGAAGATGGAACCACTGTCTTCCTTTTTAGGGTTGTTTGTGTTCTTCTAGTGGTGTGCAACTGTCGCATCTTGAAGCTTCTTCCGGCCGGCCTTTGTGGCGAGGGGAGGAGGCGGCTCGACGTGTCGACGCCAAATACTGTCAGATGGTGGAGCGTTCTGCTGGTGGTTTGGGTATACTGCTCGGGGATCTTCGATTGGAGGTACTGCTTGTTCTTCCCCATCTCCTGCCTCCCCGATGGTCTGGAAAAGGTTCTTAGCTCATAGCCCTCGGGGTGGGCACTCCTACGGTGTTCAAATCCCAATGTGGCGACGACAGAGGTGGTGATTCGATGGTGTCTAAATATGTGATGCTTCTGGAACCAGTCCATGTACTTGGTTGGTGACGACGAGGAAGATGGGCTTGATTGCGTTTTGAAAGTATGGTGTGAGGTCCATCTTGCAAAATTTTGGGATCATATTGTATTTTCCTTTATTTGTGGAGTCGTTTGTAAACGGTTTCGCCAATGTTGAAACTCCATCGGTTGTTATCTCAAAAAAAAATCCCCAAACATGAAATGCAAGTGTAGACGGTGGATCTAAATTTTAGGTTTATGGACTCAAAGCATTGGGATTTCCCATGTCGGGAAGTGTCATGAAAATATTCGGTGTTGTGCTTTCCGTGATTGTGGATGTTGGCAATATACGCAATTAGATCATTGCACAAAGTAGACGGAGAAGACGACGTTTGGTAACGCAGTTTGGCAAAGCCTACATCTGCGGGGCATGCTTTACGGGCGCTCCCCCCTGGTACTATAATCAGAGTACCGTCGACGACAAGCCCGTCACGGTGTACAGACACTTCAGATCTACAATACTGTTGGAATTATGCCCTAGAGGTAATAATAAAGATGTTATTATTATAATTCTTATTCATGATAAAGTTTATATTCCATGCTAGAATTGTATTAAGAGAAAACTTTGATACTTGTGTGGTTTATGAACAACACTGTGTCCCTAGTACGCCTCTATAGACTAGCTCATTGATTGATGATGGTTAAGGTTTCCTAACCATAGACATGAGTTGTCAATTAATAATGAGATCATGTCATTAGGAGAACGATATGATGGACAAACCCAAATTAAGAAGAGCAATTAGATCGTGTCATCGTGTTCATCTTTGCGAAGCTTTTTCCTATGTCAAATATTGTATTCCTTAGACCATGAGATAATACAACTCCCTGGTATCGGAAGAAAGCTTTGAGGTCATCAAACGTCATCCTATGTGAGGGTGATCATAAAAGTGTCTCTCAGGTGATCGGAAAGTACTTGTTGGGTTGTATGTATCGAGATGGAATTTGTCCCTCCCGAGTCGGATAGATATACTTCGGGCCCACTCGGTAATCAATATCAACACCGCTTGCAAGCACGTGGTTAAGGAGTTAATCACAAAGTGATATCGGATTACGGAACAAGTAAAGTACTTGCTGTGAACGAGATTGAACTAGGTATGCCGATACCAACGATCAAATCTCGGGCAAGTAAAATATCGCGTGACGAAGGGAATACATATATGGGATTAATTGAATCCTGGCATCGTGGTTCATCTGATATGATCATCGATGAATATGTGGGAGTCAATATGGGTTTCCAGATCTCGTTGTTGATTATTGATAGAAGAACATGTCTGCATATTCCCGAACCCGTAGGGTCACACACTTAACGTGCCTCGAAGCTAGGATAGAATGGATAATTGATTTATGAGTTTTTGTTCGGAGTCTTGGATGAGATACAGGACGCCAGGAGAGGTTCCGGAATGGTCCGGAGAATAAGATTCATATAAAGGAAAGCAGTTTTTGGATTTTGGAATAGTTTCGGAGTTTATCGGTATTGTATCAGCAGGTTCTAGAAGCTTCCGGAGTGGGACCAACGTGGGCCCACTTGTCGGCGGGCTGCGTGGGCCTAAAGGGGAGTGCCCTGGCCACTTTGGTCCAGGGTCACAAGGCCCCATAGGCCCAGCCGGCCAAACCCTAGGGGAAACCCTAGGGAACCCTTCTAGAAGGAAGGGGGAAACTTGCCCCCCACTCCACCCTTGGGGCCGCCGCCCTAGGGCTTGGAGGAGGGGACAAGGGGGCTGGCCAGTCCCCCTATATAAGGTGGGCAGGGTTGCACCCTCCTACTCCTCCAACCCTAGCCGCCAACTGCTGCCCCTTCCTCCTCTCTCTCTCCCGACTGCGTATAGGCGAAGCCCTACTGCAGAAATTCTCCACCATAAGCACCACGCCATCGTGCTGCAAATCCAATCTATCTCTCCACCATTCTTTCTAGACCAAGGAGGGAGGAGACGTCGTGGCACCATACGTGTGCATCTCTCGGAGGCGCCGCCACTTGCGGCGTAGGATCGGATCGGATCGCGAGGAGGAGACGGCTAGTACGACTACATCAACCACGTTTTGTTGAACGTTTCCGCTGTGCGATTTCTTCAAGGGTATGAAGATCTCATATCTCTCTCTCGTTGATTGCATCTCCTAGATTAGATCTTGGCTTTCTTGTTCGCATCCGTAGAATTTTTTTGATTTACTATGCTGCAAAACCCATCAGTGGTATCAAAGCTAGATTTATGCGTAGATGTGTTTCACGAGTAGAACGCAACATGCTTGTTGCGGGCGTTGATGTTTTATGTTGCAAGCCTCTTGTTGTGTATTTCTTACGGCGTGGCATAGTGAGATCTAAGTGGTCCAGTCCAACTTTGCGTGACCTCGTTCGCGAGACCGGCTCCGCACTTGACGTGTGGCTTGTTCCACACATGCGGCTGGAGGATGCCAGTTTCTCTCACTATAGTAGTCATGGGATTTACACCGGATGTTAGCAACCATAATATCACCGTTGTGGCTTTCCGTAGGTAAGAATCGTTCTTAGTTTGTTACTCTCATAATCCACGTAAAACATGCAACAACAAAGTAGAGGCGTCTAACTTGTTTTTGCAAGGAGTGTTTTGTGATATGGTATGTCCCAAGACATGATGTGTATGATGTATGCAATGATCATGTTTTATAATATTTCACGACTTGCATGTCGATGAGTACACAACCGACAGGAGCCATATGGTTGTCTTTATAATTGTGTATGACCTGTGTGTCAACTTCTTATACGCCATGTAATAGCTTTATTTTATCGCTAAGTAGTTAGCAATAGTTGTAGTTTCTATTCGTGGTGGAGGCAATCATGGTGGAGTGATGGAGATCATGCTGGCACGCACAAGATGAAGATCATTGCGTGGAGATTGGCTATACCATGTCACATAAAATTATATGCATGTGATGTTTATCCTTTTATGTATCTTATTATGCTTAGATCGCGACGGTAGCATTATAAGATGATTCCTCACTTAAAGATCAAGATAAAGTTGTGTTCTCCCCATGTATGCACCGTTGTGAAGTTCGTCGTGTTCAAGCACCTCGTGATGATCGGGTGCTATAAACTCTACGTTCACATACAACGGGTGCAAGCCAGTTTTGCACACGCGGAAATACTTGGGTTTGACTTGACGAGCCTAGCATATACAGACATGGCCTCGGAACACACGAACCGAAAGGTTAAACATGAGTCATATGAATGATATGATCGACACTTTGTTTTCCACCATTGAAACCACATCTCTTCTCGTGAAGATCGGATTAGGTGTGGTGAATTTGGATCATGTTCACTAAACAACTTGAGGGGTGTTGAATTTAGTGAGAGTTCATCTAGTAATTTGATTAAGTTGAACTAGTTATCATGAATATAGTCTAAATTGTATTTGCAAATTTTGTAGATCAAATGGCTAAGTCCAACTTCAACTTCAATGTTTTTGATGAGAAAGAAAAGCTTAAGAACAATGTGTCTAACTTCACCAACTGGTTCTGCAATCTGAGAATCATTCTTGCTGGCGGACAAAAGGACTATGTACTAGAGAAAGCGCTAGGTGACGCCCCTGCTATTGATGCGCCGGCTGATGAAAAAACTGTTTATCAGTCACGCAAAGATGATTATGGAGTGATTAAGAGTACCATGTTGTTTGATATGGAACCAAACCTTCAAAACCATTTTGAGGAGTTCGCCAGGCCCTTTGAGATACTTGAGGAACTGAAAACCATGTTTTAGACTCAGGCCCGTTCTGAGAGATATGAGATCTCTGAGAAGTTCTTTAACTGCAAGATGGAGGAAGGGAGTTCCGTTAGTGAGCACGCCATTAAGATATAGGGCTACACTCAACGTCTTGAGCAACTGGACTGCAAGATTCCAGAAGAGCTCAAGATTGACAGAGTTCTGCAATCACTCCCTCCTAGCTACAAAGGTTTTGTAGTTACTCACTATCAAATTGGTTCCACTGATACGATCACTGAGCTCTTCGCTAAGCTGAAAGCTACGGAGGTGGACATCAAGAAAGATAATCATGTGTTGATGGTCAACTAGACCCCTAGTTTTAAGAAAGGTAAGGGTGCAAAGAAATCCTTCAAGAAAGGCAGCGGCAAGCGCGTTGCCCATGCTAAGAAGAAGCTCAAGTCTGGACTAAGCTGGACACTGAGTGCTTCTATTGCAAGGACAAGGGTCACTGGAAGCGCAACTGTTCGAAGTACTTAGCGGACAAGAAGGCTGGCACCATTAAAGGTATATTTGATATACATGTTATTGATGTTTACCTTACTAGCACTTGTTGTAGTGCCTGGGTATTTGATACTGGTTCAGTTGCTAATATTTGCAACTCGAAACAGGAGCTACGGAATAGACGGCGGCTAGCAAGGGATGAGGTGACGATGCGCGTTGGCAATGGATCAAAAGTTGATGTGATGGCCGTCAGCATGCTCTCCTTAGTTTTACCTTCGGGATTAGTTTTAAACCTTAATAAGTGTTATTATGTGCCTGTGTTGAGCATGAACATTATATCTGGATCGTGTTTATTGCAAGATAGTTATTCATTTAAATCGGAGAATAATGGTTGTTCTATTTATATGAATAACATCTTTTATGGTCATGCACCTGTTGTGAATGGTTTATTTCTTCTGAATCTTGAAAGCAATGAAACACACATCCATAACATTGAGGCTAAGAGATGCAAAGTATATAGTGATAATTTAACTTATTTGTGGCACTGCCGTCTAGGTCATATTGGTGTAAAACGCATGAAGAAAATCCATTCTGATGGACTTTTGGAGTCTCTTGATTTTGAATCATTTGACACGTGCGAGCCGTGCCTCATGGGCAAGATGATCAAAACCCTGTTCTCCGGAATAATGGAGCGAGCAACAGACTTATTGGAAATCATACATACCGATGTATGCGGACCAATGAGTGTTTCAACGCGCGGTTGAAATGGATCATATGGGCACCTGGAGGGGGGGTGAATAGGTGCTAACCAATTTTTAATACTTTTTCAATTTTAGGCTTGACACAAAGTAAATTCTCTAGATATGCAACTACGAGAATTTCCCTATATGCAACCCTAACTACTAAGCACGTAAAGAGAGGAGCGAGGAAACCGTAGTGGAGCACGCGGAGACACAGGGATTTGTTTTACCGCAGTTCCTTCCTTGTTAAGGGAAGTACATTTGCGTTGGAGGGGTGGGCGGTTCTAAGATCACCACGCCACAATAGGCCTCACCCTATTCTTCGATGGATCTCGCCACGAGAGGCCTGATCCACCTTTTCCACTATTGGATCCCTTCGAGGCGGGAACCGGTGCCTTTTACAACACTATCGAGGCACACACCCACAACCGAATTGGGGGCTCCCGAGATGACAACAAGCTGCCACAAGAACAAGGTTTATCAATATAAACAAAAACAAGGATCTAGGTATTTGCAAGAAATACTAGATCGGTGGTTCTCCAAATGAATGGAGAGGAGATGAAGCGCTTGATTGCTGATGATGAAGATCGAGTTCTCCTCCTTCGATTCCCCAAGGGACGGGGCCTTTGGGTGGATCTAGGTGGAGCTCTCTTGGATGAAGGTTGCAAATCAGATCTCGTCTTTTTCGAATGAATCAAGAGATCTGGCAGGAGGGGGAAGGTTGGCTTAAATACCCCCTCCCCAGATCTGGCCGTTGAACAACTTTGGGGCGGATTATCCGCCCCCACTAGGGGCGGATTATCCGCCCCCTTGGGGAAACTCCGCCCCAAGGGCGGATTTTTCGGGGGAAACTCTGCCCCCTCTCTAGGCTGGCGCCTGCGTGACTTGGTGAAGATCTGGGGGGGGGGCGAATTATCCGGCCAGGCCGGAAAGTCCGGCCAACACTCCGCCCCTCTCTGGGGCTTGCGCCTTAGCGGTGAGCAAGGGGGCGGACAATCCGGCCCCCTCAAGGGGCGGATTATCCGGCGGGGCCGAAAAATCCGGCCAAAACTCCGCCCCCCTTCTGGGGCTTGTGCCTGCTAGGGAAGAGGGAGGGGCGGATTATCCGCCATCCAAAGGCAGAATCCTTCTCCCTTTTTCTCAGAGAGAGCTGCAACACTTCAACAGACATCAAATAATCCTTGTTATTGTTATCTAACACACAAAACCCTAGGGATTATAAAATGTTCTTTCAATCTCCCCCTTTTTGGTGTTAGATGACAATATTAGGATTTGCAATGAAACCGGCTAATGCCACCTTAAAGATGAAAGACGCTCCCCCTAGATGTGTGCATATTTACAATTTGCGTTTGAATACAAATACACACACTAGAGAGAACATAACTTTCATAGCAACGATAATTGAAACAAGGTGAGTTGGGAAACGAGGTCATACCACAGGGATGTGATAATAGCCAAAGGAAATAATGAGGTTGATAGCCTCCAAGCACAACCCAACAAAATTGATGCATACAATAGATAAACCCATGATTCCATATGCCATCAAATAGCCTCCATAATCCAGAATTCCATGAGATCCACAATAGATAAATCCAGAATTCCATGAATACCACACATAGTACCAAACTTAGTGAAGCACGACAAAGTCTTACATAATCAAACACAAATAGCAAATAAATTCACGCTAAAAAGGCACAAGCAAGCAAATAAAACGACTGAAAGAAAGATGCTTGCGCCCGACCCTTGCAAATCCACGAGACCTAATAGAACTACTTCTCCTCCTTTGGCATCGAAACGCCAAAAAGGAAGAAGAGCGATGCTACCGCCCCTGAAGATCACTCCTCCTCATCCTCGTCGTAGTCATTCCCGTCCCCTTCCTCTTCATCATACTAATCATCATCGTCATCAGCTGGAGGAGTGGGTGCCCTCGGTGGTGGAGGAAAGAGGCAACTCTCGAGCTCGCCATAGTTGATCCCTGAAGTGTTCCACTGAGCATACGATTCCGGAGCAGTGGGAGGAGGTGGATGGCCAGTGGCACCTGAGACATGGTGGAGAATAAGCTGCTGTGTGTGATCCTTCTAATGATCCCTGCGGTACGCCTCATATTGGCCCTTGTGAGTGTCAATGCCCATGCAAAGAATGTGCCGCTGGAACCAAGTGAGCTGCTTAACCTCGCGTGCCACTGGGGACACCGTGGAACGACGACCACTAGCTCGTGCATCACGCATGAAGGATTCCGGGGCAGTGGAAGGGTGATGGGTCTTCTGAGCCTTGTTGTAGATTTTCTTGGGTTTGTGAACACCATCCAGAGCAGTGCCAAAATCCTCATGGGGCAACATATGCTTGACGAGCATCATAATGAAAGGAGCATAAGGAATAGAGAGCCCGTTGATCATAGCATCCGTCATTTCATGATATATGTAGTCCATCACATCCAGTTTGTAACCTGTGGCTGATCCAGAGTTAGTGGCACACTCGTGAGCAAAAGCAAGGAGAGGAACCAGGTGGCCACGGATCTTGTCATTGTTGCCACCACTAGGAGCGATGCAGTCCCGAAATATGCCAACAAGGGAGGAATACAGGGGAGAGAGTCCAGCGAAAGTACCAGCAATACCATCAGAAGAAAGGCAAGGGGCGAGCACAATGTCCTTGGATGGCTTCAGTGGAGAAATGATGCGGTGGCCAGAGGGAGTGTCACGACCATGGAATGCATAACCAAGAACCTGCCCAAAGGTGCGAAAGTCCGACTGAATCATTGTAGTCCCGGTCATCCACTTCATAGTGCGGCGCTCATCACTGTAGATCACAAGTGTGGAGAAAAACTGCCGCACCACGGATGAGTCATAGTTGCATTGAATAGTCATAAGGTGGTGGAGCTGTAGGGTTTCGTAGCATGGAAAACAAAAAATTTCTACCGCATACAAACAAACAAGCCAAGATCTATCTACTAGATTGTAGCAACGAGTCGATGGAATAACTTACCCTCGAAGATTCCAAAGTGTTTAACGAGAGCGGATTCTCGTGGGTGATGTAGTCGTACTCTTCCCGATCTCAAGATCGCGTAGACGATCCTTCCGGCGCTGCGTTCCGGCAGCGCTCCCGTAGACGGTCACACGTTCGGTACTCGACTAAGACCTTCCTCTCCCTTGTTCCAGCAGGCAGCGGAGGTTGTAGCACTCTCCTCGCGATTCCGGCAGCACAACGGCGTGGTACCGGAAGTAGAGGGGAAATCCCGCAGGGCTTCGCCTTAAGCCGGAGTGAGTATGGTGGAGTATGAGAGAGCTCCTCGGTGATCTAGGGTTTAGACACACCAAGGAGGAGGGGCTAGAGCCGGCGGCTAGGGTTCCGGGGACCCCCAAGTCGGTGGCTAGGGCAAAACCCTAGGTGGTGGCGGCGGCTATGGAGGGCTGCAGCTTCTAGGGTTTGAGGCGAGGGACTTGTGTGTCTAGAGGAGGGAGCCCTGCCCCTCCTTATATAGGTGGAGGGGCCGGCCGCGCCAAGGGGAGGGAGAGGAGTCCCTCCCCAACTCGGCTTGGAGGTGGGCCGCCGGTTGGAGGAGGGAACTCCTCCCCAACTCGGTTTCCCCTTCCTCCTCTTTTCCTCTTTCCAATTTTAGCCGTTTGACTTTTCAAACTAGCTATTTGACTTTTCAAACTAGAATTTGAATTAATCCTTTATTTGGAACAGCGATGACACTTAGTACATGATGCAATCATTCCAACATGCAATGACACATTCATGTACCCCTTCCCCTCCGGAGTGCCGGACATTCCGGAACCTTCTAGAACATTCCCGATGAAAACAACGGAATCATTCCCGAACTCCGAAACGGGACTTTCCTTATATGAATCTTATTATCCGGACTATTCCAGATCACCTCGTGATATCCCGGATCCCATCCGAGACTCCGAACAACATTCGGTCTCTTTCTCATAATACCATAACTACTCAAACAACGTCGAATCCTTAAGTGTGTCTCCCTACGGTTCGTGAATTATGCGGACATGATCGAGACACTTCTCCGAACAATAACCAATAGAGGAATCTGGAAATTCATATGGCTCCCACATATTTCTACGATTACTTTGCGATCGAATGAACCACTTACATACGATACCAATTTCCCTTTGTCTCACGATAGTTTACTTATCCGAGGTTATGATCGTCGGTATCTCTGCATACCTAGTTCAACCTCGTTACCGATAAGTACTCTTTTCTCGTTCCCGTGATATGTGATCCCTTGTGAGCCAGTCACATGCTTGCAAGCTAATTGGATGACATTCCACCGAGAGGGCCCAGATAATATCTATCCGTCATATGGATGGACAAATCCCACTCTTGATCCATGTGTCTCAACCAATACTTTCCGAACACTCAATGCCACCTTTATAGCCACCCAGTTACGGTGTGGTGTTTGATGTCATCAAAGCATCCATCCGGTAAAGGTGATATGCATGATCTCATGGTCGAAGGAATTAGGTTACTATGTTTCAGAAAGCATATAGCAATTGAACTATTAAAATGACTTGATCTTTATGCTACGCTTATCTATAGGAGTATGTCCACCATATCATTCTCCTAACGATATGATCTTGTTGTTGATAACATCTCAATGTTCATGATAGGGAAACCACAATCATTTATCAACCAACAGGCTAGTGATGTATAGAGGCTATACTAGGGACTTCAAATTAAGTTTACAAATCACACAAGTATCAATGTTTCCTTGTTAATACTATTATAGCATGAATGTAAACATTTATCATAAACACAAAGATATAATAATAACCACATTTATTATTGCCTCTAGGGCATATCTCCAACAGGAGCCCCATCTTGTTGGTCACATCCAATGCCTCAAGGAGCCTTGCCTTGGATTGAGCCTCAGTCAAGTTGATGGGGTGCATGGGGCGAATCCTGAGGGTGGCATACACATCATCATGAATAGCCCGAAAGTGGGCATTCCAAAACATAGAGTCCTCGGGGGGACCATCACTGTCAGCCTCATCATAGTAGTCCGTCTGGCGAATAGTGGCATACTGAATAATGTCCATAGTCTTGTAATTGGGCCGAGACTGTTTGCCCTTGCGCGATGCGGTCCTCTTAGTTTTCTTACTTGCCTCTGCCATCCGTTCAGCCTCTCTTGTTGCTCTGTTGAGCTCGGTTTCGTCAATGAACTTCCCTTCTGCAGTAGGCTTGAGATAATGGGCACGGGAACGACGGGCGAAGGTCTTGGTCGTCTTGGAACCACCTGTGAAAAGCATTAGAGAGATAGCATGGAGATAAGCATACACACAAGTCCAGGAGAAAAACAAGGAGAAAGAGTAGCAAAGCAACCCATAACCAATGATGTGTATTGCAGGAGCAGGACCAAAACAGACCACAGTTCAATCTCTAGACCGGATTATCCGGCCCTGGCAGGGGCGGATAATCCTCCCCCCGCAGAAATTTTCTGGATTGGCCCAGATCTACCATGGCAAAACAGATCGAGCACTAGGGTTGCAATTCTACTGATTCTAGCATGTAAGGAACAACATCAAGGATCTTCTACAACGAGATTTCCACCAAATAAAATGCATCACATACAAAAGGGGAGAGATGAGGGAGTTACCCTCACTCATTGGAGGAAAATCGCTGAGGGGAAGATACTCGGAGGCGAGGTGAAGAAGATCCGGGGAGAGCCCAGAGAATCCGGTGGTCAAATCGACTCCGGGAGGGGCGGATGCTCCGGCGGCGGCTGGAGGCTGAGGTAGGGTTGGGGGAGGGATGGCTACTCTGTTTGAGCCTGGCCTCCCCGACCCAACCTTTAAAGGGCATATTTCGCCCGGGGCGTATAATCCGCCCCCCACTTAGGGCGGAAAGTCCGCCCCCCTCTGAAATTTCTGTAATTACAGATTCAGGCCAGAGCATCCTAGCAAAAACCCCTCGATGGTGTATAGAGGACTTGTGTGCAAGAGTAGATGGTTCATGGAGGGAAGGAAAGGCTTGGGTCGAGAGCAACAAACTGAGATGGTATTACACACCCAAGTTTGCAAGAATCAAATCAAACAAAAGCCAAAATTGAGTGTGTTTTCCATAAGAACAAGAGATATGCAAGAAAATCCAAAGAGACCCCTTAGAAACCAACTCTTCTCATGGAAGAGGGCGGTGGCCGAAGCCACCATGTTGGAGCGCATGGCATGACACCGCGAAGATGTATCTTGAGTTCAAAACCAATGCTCATCGATGACCCACATATCACAAAATGATATTAAGGGAAATGATTTTACTTGCTTTCGGCATTATGGGGGGAGGGTTGGCCCAATCAATTAGGACGACACTCCCCCTATGTATATGCCCGCATCTAAACCAAATACATGAAAAAGAGCAAGTGAGTGTGCAAGGGTAGTCAAGCCAAGCTCCTTGAATCTATGATATTTAGCTCATTCCTCAAATAACAAAATCTTCCTTCATCAAGAGGCTTCGTGAAAATATCAGCAAGTTGGTTATTCGTGCTCACAAAAGATAGGGCAATATCACCACGAGCAACATGATCCTGAATGAAGTGGTTGCGAATCTCTATATGTTTTGTTCTTGTATGTTGTACGGGATTGTAAGCAATTTTGATAGCACTTCATTGTCACATAATAGAGGCACTTTGTCACAATTGACACCATATTCCTTCAAAGTTTGCCTCATCCATAATAATTGTGTACAAGCACTTGCAACAGCAACATATTCAACTTCGGCGGTTGAGAGTGAAATACAATTCTGTTTCTTTGAAGACCAACACACTAGAGACCTGCCCAAGAATTGACATGCACCAGAGGTTGATTTCCTATCATCTTTGTCACCAGCCCAATCTGAGTCAGTGTAACCACATAGAGAGAAACTTGAACCCTTGGGATACCATAACCCAAAATTTGGGGAATGAACCAAATATCGGAAGATTCGTTTGACCGCCACTAAGTGGATTTCTTTAGGAGCGGATTGGTACCTTGCACACACTCCTACACTTAACACGATATCGGGCCTAGATGCACAAAGGTAAAGGAGAGAGCCGATCATGGATCGGTATACCTTTTGATCCACGTCTTTACCCTTGGGATTGAGCTCAATATGACACTTTGTTTGCATTGGAGTAGCAACGCCATTGAGATCCGTCATCTTGAACCTTTTGAGCATGTCTTGGATGTATTTAGCTTCATTAATAAAGGTTCCCTCTCTAAGTTGTTTGATCTCAAATCCAAGAAAGAACCTCAGCTCACCCATCATGGACATCTCAAACCTGTCAGTCATAAGCTTTGAAAATTCATCGTTAAAAGCTTGGTTAGTAGAGCCAAAAATAATGTCATCTACATAAACTTGGCATACAAAAAGTTCCCCATTAACCTTCTTAGTAAAAGGAGTGGGATCGATTTGCCCAACTTCGAATCCACAGTCTAGCAAAAGCTCTTTAAGATGCTCATACCACGCACGTGGGGCTTGTTTAAGGCCATAGAGCGCCTTATCGAGTTTGTAGACATGGTTTAGAAATTTGGGGTCCTCAAAACCCGGGGGCTGCTTGACGTATACTAACTCATGTAGAGGACCATTAAGGAATGCACTCTTAACATCCATTTGTTGTAATTTAAAATTATGATGGGCTGCATATGCAAGAAGGATACAGATGGACTCAAGACGA
This sequence comes from Avena atlantica, assembly GCA_910589765.1. Classification (NCBI taxonomy): domain Eukaryota; kingdom Viridiplantae; phylum Streptophyta; class Magnoliopsida; order Poales; family Poaceae; genus Avena; species Avena atlantica. The sequence continues at coordinate 489,113,670 of OU342735.1, read as the reverse complement.
GCCACAGGAGCATAAGTCTCGCCAAAATCAATTCCTTCCACTCGAGAGAATCCTTGAGCCACGAGTCGTGCTTTATTCCTCACAACGATGCCATTTTCATCTTGTTTGTTCTTGAAGATCCACTTGGTACCGATAACATTACGGCAGTCCTTGGGTTTCTCTACGAGCTTCCAAACTTTGTTGCGTTCGAAGTTATTTAATTCTTCATGAATTGCAACAACCCAATCGGGGTCTTCAAGAGCATCAAAGACTTTCTTCGGTTCAACCATGGAAATGTGAGCTTGATGATCACAGAAGCTTGCAATTTCTCTTCTAGTAGATACCCTTCTTCGTAGATCACCTACAACCTTGTCAAGAGTGTGACCCCTTAGTTCAAGGTTCCGATCAGCACGAGCCATGTGATGAGCCTCAATGTACTTATTGTTTCTAGAAGGAGTTGATTCAGTATTTGTATTCTTGTCTTGATCACTGCCTTGCCCTTGATCTTGATCTGAGTTAACACTAGGAGGTTGCTGCAGAGCTTGTTCTTCAGTGCCGGATAATCCGCCCCTTGGAGGGACCGGACTATCTAGCCTGGGAGATGAAACACCAGTGGCTTCTTCCTGAGCATGCCTGATAGGACTTGGAGAATTAGAGCCGGATAATCCGCCCTCGGGGGCCGGAGAATCCGACCTGGGAGATTCTTGGCAGTTGTCTTATCCTCCGGATCCCCTAGAATGAGTTGGAGTGCCAGGGGCGGATTGTCCGCCCCTTGGAGGGGGCGGATAGTCCGGCCTAGGACTACCAACTTGTCCAGGAGACAGATGATCTTTAGCAGGTTGCGGTGTTGGTGTAGAGTTTTCTCCAGCAGTAGGAGCTAGTTGATCTTGTGTAGATGAGGGCTCCACATGAGTGGAGCATTGTCCTTCCCAATCCGCCACAAGGGGTTCCTCAATGGGGCAGAAAAATCCCACGCCCATTCTTCTTACGGCATCTTGGTGTATTTCAACATCTGCATCACAAACATCAACTTTCCCTACAAAGGAGCCGTTATTTTCATCGAACTCGACACTACAAGATTCTACAACAATCCCAGTGAGCTTGTTGTAGACTCTATAAGTGTGGGATTTGGCACCGTAACCAACAAAAATACCTTCTAAAGCCTTGGACTCAAATTTTGACAAACGGACACCTTTAATAAGAAAGAAACACTTACACCCGAATACCCTGAAGTACGACATGTTGGCCTTGTTACCGGTAAGTATTTCATATGGAGTCTTGTCCAAAATCTTTCGTAGGTAGAGCCGGTTTGATGAGTGACAAGCAGTGGATATGGCTTCAGCCCAAAAATTATAAGGAGACTTGAATTCAGCTAACATTGATCTTGCCATATCCATCAAAGTACGGTTCTTCCTCTCAGCTACACCATTTTGTTGAGGGGTGTACGCAACGGAATATTGATTTCTAATCCCCTATTCGCTAAGAAACTCATTCGAAGTGTAGTTCTTGAATTCGGAGCCATTGTCACTTCTTATTGACAAGATAGGAACATTGTGTTGACGTTGAACTTCATTGGCAAAGTCAATGATAGTTTGTTGAGTCTCACTTTTTAGCTTGAAGAAATAGACCCATGTATATCTTGAGTAATCATCGACAATGACCAAGCAATATTTCTTCCCACCAAGACTTGCATGAGAGGGAGGACCAAATAAATCCACATGAAGTAATTCCAAGATCCTCTTTGATGACACAATAGTCTTCCTCTTGTGGGGAGAGTCATGCATTTTTCCTTCAACACAAGCCCTGCAAACACGATCTTTGGCAAAGGAGACATTGTCTTTTAGTCCAAGGATGTGGCCACCCTTCTGGAGACTATGCAAAGTTCTCATGTTGACATGGGCTAAACGGTGATGCCATATCCAGCCCACGTCGGCCTTTCCGAATAGACACATCGGACCCGAAGTGGTTTTTCCCGAGAAGCCACCACATACAGGTCATTTTCGACGTATCCAACGAAAGCGACCTTTAGAGACTTGCTCCACAAGAGTACCACCAAATCATCATCGATAAAAACAGCAAAACCCATCTTGCCAAGGGCACGAACATAAAGAAGGTTGTAACCGAGGGTCTCAACAAGCATGACGTCCACGAGAGAGATATCGTGGGCAACCACAACCTTGCCAAGACCCAATACCTGTGATTTAGACTTATCACCATAGGAGACTGTGATATTATCATGATTTGTACGCATCTCCGTGATGATCTCCTTGCTTCTGGTCATATGACTAGTGCAGCCACTATCCAGCACCCATTTCGACCCACCGGAAGCATAGCCCTGCAAGAGAATTACTTCTTGGTTTTAGGTACCCATTTTTCAATGGGTCCTTTCATGTTAGTAACAAGGGTCTTTGGGACCCAAATAGACCAAGCAATATATTCATCAAAGGGACCGACATAATAAGCATAAACGTCGCCATAATCATCACAAAAGAGTTCATAATTTGGATTGTGAGACCCTGCAAAACCAATATTGTTAGTCTTGTCTTTTGTGACATTCTTGGTCTTGTTCTTCTTGTTTTTCTTTTTCTTGGACTTGGTGACATACCCAAGTCCCTCTTTACCATGATTTGACCTTTGCTTGCCAAGAACTTCATCAAGCACACCCTTATCCTTGGGAGTGATGTCCTTGACCACTTCTTTTTCCACACTAGCATTTACCTTTTGACTATATGTTGAGTTGGATGAGCCAGGAACATCATATTTGGCCAATCGACTTTGAAGCTGATCATGTGACTCATTGAGAATAGAGAAATCGTTTTTCAACGCCTTGTGAGCATTGTCAAGTTTCTCCAATTCCTCGGAGAGTCTATCATGAGAAGTCCCAAAGTCAATCTTTTCTTTCTTTAACTTCTTTGCTTTGGTGACTGCATTGTCACGTTCCTTAACAAGTTTAGCCACAATTTCTTCATGTGATTCTTCAATGGACTCAAGCCTCTCTTCAAGAGAGACCCGAGCTTCTTCTTCTTCCTCAAGAGAATTTTCTAAGGATGCAATTTCCATTGCATTCTCCCTTTCAATTCTGCCCTTTTCTTCGAGGAGTGCTTCGTTTTGGGCCAGCTGATCCATAAGAGCTTCAAAACAAACTTTGTGCTCACCTTGCAAGTTAGTGTAGAAGTAATCCAAAGCAATTATCTCTTCTTTAACCTTAAGACTAGTAGGATCATCCATGTCAATCATAGCCTTAGGAAAAGAGGAGTTAGAAGTCGTTACCTCGGAGCTTCTTGCCATGAGACAAGTAGCATTCTTGTTGATGATGTTTTCATTCGGAGAGTCGAAGAGAGATGCTGATGTAGATGTGGTGGCTATAGCAGCCACCTCTTGAGAGCAATCGTCCTCGTCCTCATCTTCACTTCCCGATGAATATTCTTCTTGAGCCACTAGAAGAATCTTCAGTTGCTTCTTGAAGGGAGCATTCTTCTTTACAAACTGTTTCTTGCGTGGAGCCTTTGACTTGTCCTTGAAAATAAGTCTTCCTCCATTATCTTCCCTACTTTGATATGGACACTCAGCTACAAAGTGCAGCCGGTCACCACAATTGAAGCATGTTCTCAGCTTGGGACCATTTTCTTTTCTTCCATAGGCTCCACTCTTGCGTTCTAGTTCAGCTTTAGCCTTGGCTGGATCTTTCCAAAAGTTTCTTGCATAAAGAGCCAAGTATTGTCCGTGGATCCTTTTTATATCCTCGGGACAGTCCAGACCTTCTACGGCATATTCATCATGATCAATCACACTAGTCTTCAAGGCCATGTTGACCCCCTTTTGCATCCCCATAGCTCGAGCACGAGCATCTTCGGCATTCTTGGCAGCCACTTTGAAAGCGGCCATTTCTTGCATTACTTCATTGGATGACATGAGGTGATAGTTATGCCTACCTTGGAGACTTTTCAAATCTGTGGGCTCAAATGGCATAAGAGCACTGGCATACTTGCGCTTGATCCAAGCATCATCAACATGAGCTGCACCGTGGTTTCTGAAGGTTGTGGCTATTGCCTTGAGCCTCCTATACATGTCCTCGTGGTCTTCTCCATCCAACATATAGAATCCATCAGCTTCGTTGCTCAAAGCATCATATCTATTCCTTCTCATACTTTCATTTCCGATGAAGAGCTCGGTGAGGGCATCCCAAGCTTCCTTAGCTGTGCTAAGATGCTGAATGTGTGGCATGTCTTTGTCACCCACACCAAGCTGTATCATGTGTAGAGCTGTAGCGTTGAGTTGGCTATCAACAATTTCTCTTCTTGTGAGATTGTTGGGGTTTCCAAACATGAAGACCATTTTCTATGTTTTTCCACAACTCAATGGAGGAACTGCACACATGAGACTTCATCAAGAATTGCCATTGAGAAAAAGTAGATGCAGAAATTTTGGGTGGATCACCCCTATTATGTATATGTGGGTGAGGGATAGGTGGATCAGGGGAATACACATGAGAAACCTCATTGTATCCATCCTTACCGCTATCTTGCTAGTGTCATCACCAACCACTTCGTTATCTTTGGAAACAGTTTTACCCGTTTCCTTGGATTGCGGAGTGGTATCCTCAGAGTTAGATGGAGGTGATGCCGCGGAAGTGGAGAGATGCATTATCAATTGACGCATCTCTTCCATCTTAGCCTCCATTGAACTCGCCAAGGTTGTTTCCAACGTCTTGAGATCGTTAATGGTGACTACCTCCGGAGCATCACTCCCATCTACCTTGGAACCCATACTTCTCTTAGGCGGTTAAGCCCGAACTAAGAGCCGGGGCTCTGATACCAATTGAAATGGATCGTATGGGCACCTAGAGGGGGGTGAATAGGTGCCAACCAATTTTTAATACCTTTTCAATTTTAGGCTTGACACAAAGTAAATTCTCTAGATATGCAACTACGAGAATTTCCCTATATGCAACCCTAACAACTAAGCACGTAAAGAGAGGAGCAAGGAAACCGTAGTGGAGCACGCGGAGACACAGGGATTTGTTTTACCGTAGTTCCTTCCTTGTTAAGGGAAGTACATCTGCGTTGGAGGGGTGGGCGGTTCTAAGACCACCACGCCACAATAGGCCTCACCCTATTCTCCGATGGATCTCGCCACGAGAGGCCTGATCCACCTTCTCCACTATTGGATCCCTTCGAGGCGGGAACCGGTGCCTTTTACAACACTATCGGGGCACACACCCACAACCGAATTGGGGGCTCCCGAGATGACAACAAGCTGCCACAAGAACAAGGTTTATCAATATAAACAAAAACAAGGATCTAGGTATTTGCAAGAAATACTAGATCGGTGGTTCTCCAAATGAATGGAGGGGAGATGAAGCGCTTGATTGCTGATGATGAAAATTGAGTTCTCCTCCTTCGATTCCCCAAGGGACGGGGCCTTTGGGTGGATCTAGGTGGAGCTCTCTTGGATGAAGGTTGCAGATCAGATCTCGTCTTTTTTGAATGAATCAAGATATTTGGCAGGAGGGGGAAGGCTGGCTTAAATACCCCCTCCCCAGATCTGGCCGTTGAACAACTTTGGGGGCGGATTATCCGCCCCCATGGGGAAACTCCGCCCCAAGGGCGGATTTTCCGGGGGAAACTCCGCCCCTTCTCTGGGGATGGCGCCTGCGTGACTTGGTGAAGATCTTGGGGGGGGGGCAGATAATCCGGCCCCCTCCTGGGGCGGATTATCCGGCCAGGCCAGAAAGTCCTGCCAACACTCTGCCCCCTCTCTGGGGCTAGCGCCTTGGCGGTGAGCAAGGGGGGCGGACAATCCGCCCCCCGAGGGGCGGATTATCTGGCGGGCCGGAAAATCCGGCCAAAACTTCGCCCCCCTTCTGGGGCTTGCGCCTGCTAGGGAAGAGGGAGGGGCGGATTATCCGCCCTCTAATGGCAGAATCCGTCTCCCTTTTTATCAGAGAGAGCTGCAACACTTCAACACACATCAAATAATCCTTGATATTGTTATCTAACACACAAAACACTAGGGATTATAAAATGTTCTTTCAGCGGTGGATATCGCTATTTTCTCACTTTTACTGATGACTTAAGTAGATATGGGTATATCTATTTAATGAAACATAAATCTGAAACATTTGAAAAGTTCAAAGAATTTCAGAACAAAGTGGAAAACCATCCTAACAGGAAAATTAAATTTCTACGATCCGATCGTGGAGGTGAATATTTGAGTTATGATTTTCTCACGCATCTTAAAGCAAGAGGAATCGTTTCGCAACTCACGCCACCCGGAACACCACAGCGCAATGGTGTGTCTGAACGCCGGAATCGAACTCTATTAGATATGGTGCGATCAATGATGTCTCTTACAGATTTGCCGTTATCATTTTGGGGTTATGCATTAGAAACCACTGCATTCACTTTAAATATGGCACCATCTAAATCCATTGAGACGACACCGTATGAACTATGGTTTGGTGCTAAACCTAAGTTGTCGTTTCTTAAAGTTTGGGGATGCGAAGCTTACGTCAAGAAGTTGATGTCGGACAAGCTCGAACCCAAAGCGGAGAAATGCGTCTTCATAGGATACCCTAAGGAAACGATTGGGTATACCTTCTACCACAGATCCGAAGGCAAAGTGTTTGTTGCAAAGAACGGATCCTTTCTTGAGAAGGAGTTTCTCTCGAAAGAAGTGAGTCAGAGGAAGGTAGAGCTAGACGAGGTTATTGAACCTTCTCTCGAGTTGGAGAGTAGCGCAACACCTGATATTGTTCCAGTGCCGTCTGCACCAACAAGAGAGGAAGCTAATGACGAGGATCATGAAACTTCGAACGATGCTACTACTGAACTTCGCAGGTCGACAAGGTCACGTGCCACTCCTGATTGGTACGGCAACCCTGTCTTAACCGTCTTGTTGTTAGACAACAGTGAACCTGCGAATTACGAGGAAGCAATGATGAGCCCAGACTCTGAGAAATGGCTAGAGGCCATGAAATCCGAATTAGGATCCATGAGCGAAAACCAAGTATGGACTTTGGTAGACCCTCCTAGCGACCGTAAGGTCGTTGAGTGCAAATGGATTTTCAAGAAGAAAACGGACGCGGATGGTAATGTTACTGTCTATAAAGCTCGGCTTGTCGCAAAAGGGTTTCGGCAAGTTCAAGGTGTTGACTACGATGAGACTTTCTCTCCCGTAGCGATGTTTAAGTCCATTCGGATTTTATTAGCAATTGCTGCATTTCATGATTATGAAATATGGCAGATGGATGTCAATACTGCGTTCCTCAATGGCAACATTGATGAAGAGTTGTATATGATGCAGCCTGAAGGTTTTGTCGATCCTAAGGATGCTAATAAGGTGTGCAAACTTTAGCGTTCCATTTATGGACTGAAGCAAGCATCTCAGAGTTGGAACCTTCGTTTTGATCAAGTGACCAAGAGCTTTGGATTTGTTCCAAATTGCTATGAAGCTTGTATCTACAAGAAAGTGAGTAGGAGCTCGGTGACATTTTTGGTACTGTATGTGGATGACATATTGATTATTGGAAATGACATTGGTATGCTTAACGATGTGAAGAGTTATTTGAATAAATGTTTTTCAATGAAAGACCTAGGAGAAGCTGCTTATATATTGGGCATCAAAATCTATAGAGATAGACACAGACGCCTAATAGCTTTAAGCCAAAGTACATACCTAGACAAAGTTCTGAAAAGGTTCAGAATGGATAAAGCAAAGAAAGGTTCATTGCCCATGTTGTCAGGTAAGATATTGAGCAAGGCTCAGTGTCCAGCTACGGTAAACGATAGAGATACTATGAGCAAAGTGCCATATGCCTCGGCCATAGGTTCTATCATGTATGACATGCTATGTACTAGACCGGATGTGTCCAATGCTCTTAGTTTGACAAGCAGATACCAAAGTGATCCAGGAGTGTAACACTGGACATCCGTAAATAACATCCTAAAGTATTTAAATAGGACTAAAGAAATGTTCTTGGTCTATGGAGGTGATGAGCAACTCGTCGTAAAAGATTACGTCGACGCCAGTTTTGACACCGACTCGGATGATTCTAAATCTCAGACAGGATACGTTTATATTTTGAATGGTGGAGCCGTGAGCTGGAGAAGCTGCAAGCAAAGCGTGATCACGGGATCTACAACAGAAGCGGAATACATGGCTGCTTTAGAAGCGTCAAGTGAAGGAGTTTGGATCAGGAACTTCAACACTGAGCTTGGTGTGGTTCCAAGTGCCTTGGACCCACTGGAGATATTGTGCGACAACACTGGCGCCATAGCACTGGCTAAGGAACCAAGATATCATCCAAAGACCAAGCACATCAACCGCCGTTTTCATATAATTCGAGATTATATAGCAGATGGAGATATGAAGATTAGCAAAGTACATACGGATCTGAATGTCGCAGATCCGTTGACTAAACCTCTTCCACGAGCAAAACATGATCAACACCTTAATGCCATGGGTGTTAGATTGTTGCCAGATGTAAACTAGATTATTGACTCTAGTGCAAGTGGGAGACTATTGGAATTATGCCCTAGAGGCAATAATAAAGATGTTATTATTATAATTCTTGTTCATGATAAAGTTTATATTCCATGCTAGAATTGTATTAAGCAGAAACTTTGATACTTTGTGGTTTATGAACAACACCGTGTCCCTAGTACGCCTCTATGGACTAGCTCATTGATTGATGATGGTTAAGGTTTCCTAACCATAGACATGAGTTGTCAATTAATAATGAGATCATGTCATTAGGAGAATGATATGATGGAAAGACCCAAATTAAGCAGAGCAATTAGATCGTGTCATCATGTTCATCTTTGCGAAGCTTTTTCCTATGTCAAATATTGTATTCCTTAGACCATGAGATAATACAACTCCCTGGTATCGGAAGAAAGCTTTGAGGTCATCAAACGTCATCCTATGTGAGGGTGATCATAAAGGTGTCTCTCAGGTGATCGGAAAGTACTTGTTGGGTTGTATGTATCGAGATGGAATTTATCCCTCCTGAGTCAGAGAGATATACTTCGGGCCCACTCGGTAATCGATATCAACACCGCTTGCAAGCACGTGGTTAAGGAGTTAATCACAAAGTGATATCGGATTACGGAACGAGTAAAGTACTTGCTGTGAACGAGATTGAACTAGGTATGCCGATACCAACGATCGAATCTCGGGCAAGTAAAATATTGCGTGACAAAGGGAATACATATATGGGATTAATTGAATCCTGGCATCGTGGTTTATCCGATATGATCATCGATGAATATGTGGGAGTCAATATGGGTTTCCAGATCCCGCTGTTGATTATTGATAGAAGAAAATGTCTGCATATTCCCGAACCCGTAGGGTCACACACTTAACGTGCCTCGACGCTAGGATCGAATGGATAATTGTTTTATGAGTTTTTGTTCGGAGTCTTGGATGAGATTCAAGACGTCACGAGAGGTTCCGGAATGGTCCGGAGAATAAGATTCATATAAAGGAAAGTAGTTTTTTGGATTTCGGAATAGTTTCGGAGTTTATCGGTATTGTATCAGAAGGTTCTAGAAGCTTTCGGAGTGGGACCAATGTGGGCCCACTTGTCGGAGGGCTGTGTGGGCCTAAAGGGGAGTGCCCTGGCCGCTTTGGGCCAGGGGCACAAGGCCCCATAGGCCCAGCCGGCCAAACCCTAGGGGAAACCCTAGGGAACCCTTCTAGAAGGAAGGGGGAAACTTGCCCCCCATTCCACCCTTGGGGCCGCCGCCCTAGGGCTTGGAGGAGGGCCAAGGGGGCTGGCCAGCCCCCCTATATAAGGTGGGAAGGGACGCACCCTCCCCCCACTACTCCTCCAACCCTAGCCGCCAACTGCTGCCCCTTCCTCCTCTCTCTCTCCCGACTTCTTATAAACGAAGCCCTGCTGCAGAAATTCTCCACCATAAGCACAACGCCATCGTGCTGCAGATCCAATCTATCTCTCCACCATTCTTGCTGGACCAAGGAGGAAGGAGACGTCGCGGCACCATACGTGTGCATCTCTCGGAGGCGCCGCCACTTGCGGCGTAGGATCAAATCGGATCGCGAGGAGGAGACGGCTAGTACGACTACATCAACCACGTTCTGTTGAATGTTTCCGCTGTGCGATTTCTTCAAGGGTATGAAAATCTCATCTATATCTCTCGTTGATTGCATCTCCTAGATTAGATCTTGACTTTCTTGTTCGGATCCGTAGAATTTTTTTGATTTACTATGTTGCGAAACCCATCAAATACGCCACGTCGGTCCGGCACGCCTGCCACGTGCACCAAACCGTCCTGAAACTCGATCTTGTGTCTAACCTGTCTTGCGTCTAGTCTATTTTGGCTACTCCCGATGCCTTTATATAATAGGTCAGGTTACAAGTGTCCGACTCAAACATCTAACCCTACCGCACAGTCTAAATCCAACTGTAGCCTATACATATATTCGACACTATTACAACAGTGGAGGCTTCTTCTATATATGTAATTTCTCATGGAAGAAGAAAAGTGATGCATTCCGCCGCGTTGTACAAATATTAGAGTGACTGATCATTCGTGAGTGGAGAAGAAATTATGTCAAAATGTAGAGAACAAACCATCGTGTTTGTTTATGTGCATGAAAAATATGCTATATTACTATTATCATCTGTAACATAATTGGCATAAACGTTTTCTTGTAACAAGGAAAGAAAATACAAACTCCATGATTGTCACCTCTATATCCCTTTTCAAACGTGTGTTTAATGTGCATGGTTGACGTGCAAGACCGAGCATAACCTAGAAGTGTACACTCACGCAACATCAACCAAAACTTGAGTAGTTAGCTTCGAGATGCCAAAGTCACCACAAATGACTCGCTATCACCGGATAGAGTATGGTCTCAGCATAGTTGCAAAATGTATAAAGATCCATCATTGAAACGCATCTCCCTCCCGGGTCGCTCCTCCCTCGGGCGACTCCGGAGGATCCCTCCCTTCCTTCCTCCCGCCTCCCCCGATCCCTATCTTCCTGGCCATCGCTGCTGCCGTCTCCGGCGGCGGTGGCGGCGACCATCTCGTCGGAATTGACGGTGGGAAGGGGAGGTGTCCCAGGCGGTGCTTCATGGGGGATGGTGGGGCGCCGGCGGTGGGCACTGGGCGGCGTGGCCGGGAGGCCGGGGCCTGAGGCCCTCCAGCGGAGAGGAGATGAGGAGGCGGCGACGCGTCGCCATGGGCCGTTCCGACGAGGAGGCGGCGGCACGTGCCTGGATGACCAAGATCTGTTCTGATCTGGGTCGTTTGGTCCAACAAGGGCTTCGACAGTGGATTCTGGCGGTGACCTCGGGCACGCCGGTGATTCTGTAGCCAAGTACTTGTTGGCCCCTCCTTTTTGCTCTCTCCTGCTGGATGGTGACTGGCGGCGTGGGGGCTGCGAGTCTTGCGAATAAAAGCGGGCGGTCCTAGAGTTCCTTCAGCGCCAAGATGAAGATCTGCTTGTCACTTGCCCTTGGTGATCTGATCTGGACCGGCGTGTTCCGGAAGGCTCCGCCAGCGAACTCCCATGGGCGAATATATCTGGAGATGGCTGGATCGGAAGGTATTCGGTCGTGCGTATCCATGTTTTCTGGCCGTTTGGTTTCAGCGGAGGCGTTGCGAAGCTTTGCTATCTGTTACCATCATGTGTCATGTCTTCGACGATCTATGGTGAAGTCAGAGGCGGAGAATGTCAAAAAAGGAGGAACATGAGTGCTGTGATGGTGGATTGAGTCTTTATGGTGTCGAGGAACTAGTTGCGTGATCTGTGACTCGCAGCAACGGCTGTTTGTGGGGGAGACAACCCAAGAGGAGTTCCCAGTCTTACCTTGCAGGGTGAAAATCCAAGATCTGGCCTTAGTTGGTTGTGTCTCGCAATGGCCTTGTTAAAGGCATTGTTTTGCGAGTGAAGACTTTCTCCAGGGTGAAAACCTATGATCTTTGATCGGGCGACGACGGCGCTTGTGCACTGTTTCCTTTTTGAAGACATTGCTATTGGAGTGATTGGACTACTGGTGTTGTTTTGGTGGTGTTATTGTCGTTGCTCTGAGGAATAGTTTTGTGTAGCGGACCTTCTTTTTTGTAATTCTTCTTTCTTTTTTCTGGGTTGTGTGTATTCGTAAGACCGTTAGAGCATGTGTTGTTGCACAGGCTGGATGTAATTGATATCTCTACGATATTAATATACTTTTTTCAAAAAAAATCATAATTTATCTGTCCATGGCTTCGGGCTCAGATCGATCTACTCTAGGTCTGCTATAGCACCTTGGCTCCTCATGGCACGTGGACGTGCAGTACGTGACCCAGAGAGCAGCGATCCGGGCTTTGCTTAGGACAACATGGTTGTGAGGATGGCGGTTGGCTATGGTGGGTGGCCCCAATAAAGCGGTGTTGCAGGTTTCTTTTTTGTCCTACTAGTAGTCCTCTTCGATCCTTGGGTTCCTCTTACGCGACGAAGATTTACTTGATGTCTGTCCTCGTGATCTGGCCGGAGTGTCGAGTTTCAGAAGTCTCCACCGACGAAATTTCATGGGTGAATTATGCCTGGAGATTGTCGGATCGGATGGAATTCGGTCGCGCGCAACCATGCTTTTTCTGACCGTTTGGTTTTAGAGGGAGCGAGATGAAGCTCTACAGTCTGTTGTCATCGTGGGATATGTCTTTAGTTCCATGGCGATGTCATTGTGCGGAGAATATCACCGAAGCCAAGATCTAAGGACTAGCTATGGTGGTTCTAGTCATGGTGGCGATGAGGTATTGGCTTGATGATTTGTGACTTGTAGCGGCGGCATCGGAAAGTGGAGGCAATAGCAGAATAGAAATTCAGTGTCTAAACTTTCAGAGTGAAAACCTAAGGTCTAGCTTTAATTGGTTGTGTCTAGCAATGGTCTTTGCTGAAGACATTGTTTTGAGATCGTGGATTTTTCTTCAGAGTAAAAACCTATGATTTATGATTGGACGATGACGACGCTTGTGTACTATTTTCTTTTTGGAGGCGTCATTTTTTGAGAAATTAGATTTCTAATACTATCTTGGTAGTGTTTGATCTGCTGTTACAAGAAATAGATCAATGTAGTGGGGCTTTTTTATATATACTTTTTTGTTGTGTGCATCATATTGCGATTAGGGCACTGCGTTGCTTCAGAGACTAGGTGTAACTGATATTTTGCGATACTAATATATTTCATTTATCAAAAAAGCTAGCTCCACAAGAATTCGAGGTGTCTTTCCAAATCGTTTTAGGGTCCTTGTTTGTAGAAACACGTTTCTTAGTTGTATATTCTTCTTTTCTTGTTGAACTTTCGTATAAATTGAAATTCCTTCCCTTGAGTATATGTCGTTTTGGGTCTTTCGAGGCCCATCTATTTTTTAAAAAGGGAGTACGAGGTGTCCACGAAAATGGAGTCAACACAGAAGTTATGAAAAACGAAACCAAATGGGCGGAAAATTGATATAGCTCCTGTCCTCACTGGAGGACTTTTTAAATTTTTTCAAAAAGCATCAAACAAATTCGAAAAAAAATATTAGTGTAGACAAAAATCCAAAATACAAATCTGCAAAATTTGAAATTAAAATAGTTTGTATTTCCGGCACAGCAAAAAAGACAAATATGATAAATTTTGAGAAAAGGGAGGCCCATTCAAAAATTACACTGTTCATGTCCAGATTCGGACTTTTCTCTTTTTTCCTGTGTCCAAAATATAAAGTATTTTCACATAATCTTGTGCATACACGTATTATAAATCATTATCTGCATCCCTATATTTTTACGGATTTTTTGGAATCTTTAAATTTGATTTTTTTTAAAAAAAAGTCCACCATAGTCGACGGGAGCCATTTCGATGCAGTCACCAAATGGGTGGTTATTATCCAGTCAAAATTGTAGTAAGCCTGCTCACGAGCTAGCGGCATTAGCTATAGGTGTAGCTTACATAGACCATACTTTGTCGATAACAAGCTATCCAAATTGTGTAACCTGTTTTGGACCGACGATTGGGAGGTAGCCTTGCTTCGATGATTCCAACCTTAACTTAAACCAGTTTAGAGAATCGAATCACGGAAATTGGCGACTCGAGTCAAAGACTGTTTTTCAACAGATTCAAACAGAGATTTGGTGCACATGAACACCGGTGATCCCGTTAAAATCATATTTTAGAGTTTACGAAAAATTTGGAAAAAATAATCCAGATGTATCCAATGATGTGTGTCTCAGGAACATACAAAATATCATTTTTAAATGTATTATGAGCTACACAAAAGTGACAAAAATTGTGGATATGAGTATGTCATTTTCAAATCTCCAAATTTTACCGGGTTTGTCTTTTTTGTGTACCCACGATATAAAGAAATTCGGCTCGTGATTTTGCATGTTTGTAGGTTACAACATTGACTATGTCCAAAATTTATTTTTATTATTTATCGAAATTGTAAGCTAGTTTACTCCATTTCCATGCCCTATTCCGGAATCAAATAAACCAAAGTCAATCACGTCTTCAAAGCATCGCTTACGTACACCTGGAAGGCTCGAACGCTACCAAGACTAAGTGGAGTATGTTTTTTTTTTTGTAGAAGAGTTCCGTCACCTCCCAGCAGATTATCGAAGCAGACGCGGCACAGAGCAACAGATTATGAGTGTGGGACGCACCCGTCCCTCACGACAACGACGCTACGCTACGGAGCTGCGGGTGTCCGGCGCCAGGCCATCGCGCCTAGTGGCTGAAACAAAACGTGCCGCGTGGAGCGACGCTTCTAGGTGCGCGCGTCAGTTGTCACGATGACGATTCGCCCTGTGATTGGACCAGGCGGAAGGAGGCAGGATCGCGTGTGGTGTGGCTGCCGGCGAGGCGACCGCGTCTGCAGAGGCTAGTGCGCCACTTCGTTGGCGGGAGACCTCAGAGTGATGACACCGGTGTTGCTTATCGATCGTATGAGTCTATCTACGAGAAAGGACAAACAGTCTCCTAAAGCATAAAATCAGTTTATGGGATTGGGAATTATCATACAGTATAGTATGGTGGAAATAAACTATGCATAGCAGTACAAGACATAATGCTGGATATTCTTATTCTTTTGCCTAACTTTGTACTGGTAAGTAGGTAGAAAACTGAGGCTGCAGTCTAACAGAATTCTTATTTCATTTCATGCCTCCATTTCCTAATATGTTCCACCTGTTTTAAAATTATGAGTGAATTTCACTTTTTACACTTTGCCTGTGCATTTGTGACACTAATTACCCTATATAGTGAAAATTCATCTAAATTACCATGTTTGGAAACTTTAAACCCTCATTTTCTGAGGGCAAGGTGTGAGGTGACGATTGAACTTCGAAATTATCGAGATGACAACAAAGAATAGAACATTTGGTGCAGAGAAGGGTAGATATGATCGACGACAACGTCCTCCGATCTTGACATATTTTGTGGCGGCACATCGTCCTAACATGCCAGCCTTATCCAAGAACAAGTGTTGAATGCCAAAAAGGGATAAAATCATCCTTAGAATTTTCTTAAATAGGACATTTGGGTACAACTTCTACTAAATAGGGAATTTAGTGTCTCAAATGCATAAATAGAGGGTAAAAAGTGGAATTCACTCTAAAATTATATTGTTGGAGTGTAAAGTAAAACGACATAGTTGATATATAGAATCAAGTCGAGAATGATTCCTTGCATCCATCAACATAGTTTTTTTAACACAAATTCTATAAAATATCAAGTAAGAAAACATACTACTATATCTTCAGGGTGAAAACCTAAGATCTTTGATCGGACGACGATGGTGCTTGTGCAATGTTCCCTTCTTGGAGGCGTCGCTTTTGAAGAGCCTGGTGTTCAGGTGTTGTATTGGTGGTGGTTGTACTGTTGCTGCTAGGACCGGAACACTGTAGCGGGTCTTTTATTTTCTTAGTTTTTTCTCTTTTGTTGGTTGTGTATATCCATAATGCCAATAGAGTATTACGTTGTTGCAGAGGCTGGATGTAATTGGTATATATTGATATTAATATATGCTCCTTTCCAAAAAAACATATTAGAACAAAAACATCGAGTGTTGGGACAGTTGTCCCAGGGTAGCTCAAACATCCCTATAAAACATACCATAGAAATTATAGACAAGCTCATGTGACCAATATGCCCCCTTGTGTTTCCTCGTTGTCATGCTAGAAGAGAGGACGAAGGAAACCAGAGCAACCATAGAGTAATTCACGTAGACCTGAAGACCAAACCTCTTTGGAGTTGCCAAAATAACCACCCGCTGCATGCATACGTCAGGATCATAGGGAATATGGCATCTCTATGGGAGCAATGCCCGATCCCTACCGACAATCATGGGCAAGTTACTGGTTGTAACCGAAAACCTAACCTACAAGAAGATTCATGGGGGGGGGGGGGGGTAACCAAAACAATGAGCATCACTGCCATTGGAAAGATCACTGAGTGATGAAGAATGAGCCTCCACGTCGGAGAACAGAGCCGACACTAAAATGCTACATTGGCGCATTGATGCCACTAAGCACGCCATAGAA
Source organism: Avena atlantica (assembly GCA_910589765.1). NCBI lineage: Eukaryota > Viridiplantae > Streptophyta > Magnoliopsida > Poales > Poaceae > Avena > Avena atlantica. The sequence continues at coordinate 489,097,156 of OU342735.1, read as the reverse complement.
AGGGGTCCGGGGAGACCTTATTTGATGTGTTGTCACCATCTCGTAAACAAGGTGTCGCCATGAAACCTAAAACTTTATTCTCATCAACCTGTTGGAGATATGCCCTAGAGGCAATAATAAATGTAGTTATTATTATATCTTTGTGTTTATGATAAATATTTACATTCATGCTATAACAGTATTGACCAGGAAATATTAATACTTGTGTGATTTGTAAACTAAATTAGAGTCCCTAGTAAAGCCTCTACATAATACTAGCTTGTTGGTTAATAGATGATTGTGGTTTCCCTATCATGAACATTGAGATGTTATTAACAACAAGATCATATCATTAGGAGAATGGTATGATGGACATACTCCTATAGACAAGTGTAGCATAAAGATCAAGTCATTTTAATAGTTCAATTGCTATAAGCTTTCTGATACATAGTAACCTAATTCCTTCGACCATGAGATCATGCTTATCACCATCACCGGAAGGATGCTTTGATGACACCAAACACCACACCGTAACTGGGTGGCTATAAAGGTGGCATTGAGTGTTCGGAAAGTATGGGTTGAGACACATGGATCAAGAGTGGGATTTGTCCATCCATATGACGGATAGATATACTCTGGGACCTCTCGGTGGAATATCATCCAATTAGCTTGCAAACATGTGACTGGCTCACAAGGGATCACATACCACGGGAACGAGAAAAGAGTACTTATCGGTAACGAGGTTGAACTAGGTATGCAGAGATACCGACGATCAAAACCTCGTATAAGTAAACTATCGTGAGACAAAGGGAAATTGGTATCGTATGTAATTGGTTCATTCGATCGCAAAGTAATCGTAGAAATATGTGAGAGCCATATGAATTTCCAGATTCCTCTATTGGTTATTGTTCGGAGAAGTGTCTCGATCATGTCCGCATAATTCACGAACCGTAGGAAGACACACTTAAGGATTCGATGTTGTTGAGTAGTTATGGAATGATGAGTAAGAGACTGAATGTTGTTCGGAGTCTCGGATGGGATCCGGGATATCACGAGGAGATCCGAAATGGTCCGGAGAATAAGATTCATATAAGGAAAGTCCTGTTTCGGAGTTGGGGAATGATTCCGGTGTTTTCATCGGGAATGTTCTAGAAGGTTCCGGAAGGTTCGGCACTCCGGAGGGTAAGGGTACATGAATGTGTCATGACAATGTGGAATGGTTGCATCATGTACTAGGTATCATGGCTGGGCAAAATAAAGGAAGAAATCAAATCCTAGTTTGAAAAGTCAAACGCCAATTTGAAAAGTCAAACAACAAGTTTTGCTTGGTGGAGGGAGAGTATGAAACCTACTTGGGGAGGAGTTCCTCTCCCTCCACCCGCCGTCCAAGGAGGCCGACTTGGGGGAGTACTCCCTCCCCCTTGGCCGCGCCCTCCCACCTATAAAAGGAGGTGCAGGGCTGCCCCTCTTCCCTACACCCAACACCACCCAAACCCTAGCCCTAGCCGCCGGCCACCACAAGTCGCCGTCGTCCTAGGGTTTCCTCCTAGCCACCGAGTTGGGGCTCTCCCCAAGCCCTAGCCGCCGGCCAAGCTTCCTCCCTTGGTGCCTCTAAACCCTAGATCGCCAAGGCCTCTCTCATAGTCCACCATACTCGCTCTGGCTTAAGGCGAAGCCCTGCGAGATCTCCCCTCTACTTCCGGTACCACGCCGTCGTGCTGCCAGAATCGCGAGAAGAGTGCTACAACCTCCGCTGCCTGCTGGAACAAGGGAGAGGAAGGTCTTCATCGAGTACCGAACGTGTGACCGACTGTGGAAGCGCTGCCGGAACGCAGCACCCGAAGGATTGTTTACGCGATCTTGAGATCGGCAAGAGTACGACTACATCACCCATGAGAATCTGCTCTCGTTAACCGCTTTGGAATCTTCAAGGGTGAGTTCCTCTATCGACTCGTTGCTACAATCTAGTAGATATATCTTGGCTTGTTTGTTTGCATGCGGTAGAAATTTTTTGTTTTCCATGCTACGAACCCCTACACAACCTACATGTAGGACAACCCAATCTAGGGTTCCCCCACCTCCCGCCGTCGGAGGAAAAAACGAAGAGGATGGGGTATCGGTCTTGCTGGCAGGAGGCAGAGGACTTGCACAAAATTGGAGGGAGGAGATGGTTAATTGACTTGGATTTCCTCTTTGCACCTTTGATTACATATTCTTACATAGATGAAAGGGTGAGTTTGGGGGACACCCCTCTCCAATATAGATATAACCATTTCAGCAAATCAGATGTTTATTTTCTAACACTCCTTGTATGGCCATATCTCTAGAATGTAGAAGTTTGTAGTGACATTGTGGATAAATATGTAACATTTCTCACAAACTTTTACGTACAAAATATATTTTTATAATTCATGATGACAATGCCATTTAGAAGCAATGTGCCTTGGTGACGAGAGAGAGAGTGGATCAGGTGGTGGTAGTGCTCTCCGGCTTTCTCTGCAACAGGGGAGAAGCACCGCTTCTCTTGGGAGTTCATTCACGCAGGTGAAGGTCTCACCGGCGTATCTTATGGCTCGTTGGCAGCCACTCCCTCCCCTTGCATTGGCGGTGATCGTTTCTGTCCGATGTCAGTTGGGCAACTTCAACCTCCAAGCCTTGATGCCACAACGGAGGCCTCTGGTTGGCAGTACAGAAGGCTCCCCCCTCACCGTCCAAAGTGGTCTTGTCCCCGGCGACGATGAAGGTGGCTGTGCTGCAGCTTCAAATCGCGGTGGAGAAGGAGCTGGCCTTGATTGCGATTGCAGTTTTCTTTTTGAGGTCCTTGGCGCAAAATGTAGGGGCTTGTTTGTATCTTTTATTTTCTTTGAGTCCCTTTCTGTAAAGTGTACTTCCACCGCTGAAATTTAATGGATGTTCTAGGTCCTTCGGGACCGCCCCCTATTCAAAAAAAATAAAACAAAGAATTTTATCTCACTCCTCACCTCCATTCCTGACATATGTCACATACAGTACCTTAAAACAGTGCCGCTATACATTAGCACGAGCATTTTTGAGATGGAGTTAAGTAGCACAATCTTTGACGCAACCGGACAAGTCAACTTTGCTAATCCTGATGTAACCAGTCAGACATGGAGCCACAGCGTGGTTCAGTGAGACGAGTTCCCACAGGTGATCCCATCCTATCTTCTTCCTGTTTACCCTGACACGGCGCCTGCGCACCAGGCCAGGTCAGAGAAAGGAAAAAAAGGGCAGTCCAATGGGCTGCCGGCGCCCGGCGCGGCCGTCCTGGGAGGATCAAATCGAACCCCGAAACCGCGCGAAACACGGTTAAACCCCGCAATCATTTGACCCCATCGACGGCTATAAACCTCTCGCTCGTCGTCCCACCAATCATCGGTATCACTCAGTCGCTCGCGGGGTAAGTACGGTACTAATCACACTTCCGTAACAGTGGAGCGAGAAGCCACGAGAAGCGCACACGACGCCTTCCCCCCCCCACGTTTCGAATCCAGCTCTCGCGTCCTCCTCTGAGTCTGACCAGCCAGCCAGCCAACCAACCACGCGCTACACCCGAAACCTCCGACGGGGAACCGGAAGCGCGGCGAGGGCGGCGGCCTGGGCCTGGGCGCGCCGGGAGCGGGGGGCGGCAGGCGCATGGCGTCGTCGAGGGTGTCTAACTCGTCGCCGGCGCACACGGCCTCGGATCTCGCGCGCTTCGCGGGCAGGCCCGGCGGCGGCGGGGCCGGCAGCGGGATGGGGTCCATGAACGTGGAGGAGCTCCTCCGCGGCATCTACGGCGACGTCCCCGCCACGCCGGCGCCCGAGAACCGGCCGACGATGCCGCCCGTCCCGCTGGCGGCGCCGCGCCAGGAGACCGCGCCGCGGACGGCGATCGAGGTGTGGAAGGAGATCACCGGCGGTAGCAGTGGCGGGGAGGAGCAGGAGGTCGGCGCCGCGGGAGGCGGGGCCGCGGAGATGACGCTGGAGGACTTCCTGGCGAGGGAGAAGGAGGACGCCGTTAGAGGACTTCCCGGCCCTTCCGCGGCGGCGTCGGAGGAGCAAGTCACGATGGTGTTCCTGAACGGGGCGGAGGGCGCGCGCGGCGGCGGCGGCGGGAGGGGCAAGAAGCGGCAGCTGGTCGACCCCATGGACCGCGCCGCGATGCAACGGCAGAAGCGGATGATCAAGAACCGCGAGTCGGCGGCCAGGTCGCGAGAGAGAAAGCAGGTGGGTTCGGTGGTCGAATAAAATCTTACCGAGATCAAGCTCGCTCCTGATTATGCAAATACGGAGTATGAAATACTACTACGAGTGAGTGGTTTGATGATGACGGTAATATTTTTGTTGGTGAAGGCCTACATAGCCGAGCTCGAGTCGTTGGTCACGCAGCTCGAACAGGAGAACGCCAACCTGTCGAAAGAACAGGTATTATTGCTCGCACATCTACTGTCGTGGTTTGAGGTTGAATCTGGTGTTTACTTAGCTGCAGGCTAAGATCTTGCATCGCATGCAATACATACATCTCTGTGCCTAATTTCCACTTAGTTAAACTTAAACATAGCAAACTCTGATGGCAATATCTATTTTTTGCGCGTTCCAGGAGGAGGCAAACCAGAAACGGCTTAAAGAGGTATATGTTTATCAGATGTTGCTTTTGATTCTCCACCATGATCCTAGGTGTTGCAGTACTTCTTGCTATACGTACGCCGCACAATTCTCATGTTATTAGAATCTCATCATCAATATTCAAATGTTGGAGATCAGCCTACTAGAACAAAAGCCAATCCACCGTTCAAAGTATATTGCCCTTCTTCCCTCAATGTCTAAGGATTTTGAGTGGACTAATAATTGCTGCATGAAGCTCAAGTACTATCTGGTTTTGAATCCTATGACCTCCTTTACTCTACGAATTGAAACCTTCTGAAAGTTTCTAGATTTCCCTGTCACCCTGCGTTGTTCTATCAAATAATTCATATGTGACATAAACTTCCGTCTTAGTCTGCCAGCATGTGGTGATATACATTACACAGCATAATCCTGGTCAACATATGCCCATCGATGCATAAAATAGGCATGCTCTATGGCTTCTCAGACATCTGGACTGTTCGATCTGCTTTGGCTATCTGGCAGGCCAATGAGCTAACGTGTCTGAAGCTCCTAACTGGCCTATCAATTAAGTAAGATGAGATGTTGACAGCGTTAGGTCGCGTCGGCACAACACAATACATGCCATGCTGCCAAGTGTGAGGTAGTCTATGTTCAGTGTCATTTTCTTTACTTTGGAGTTTGTTGGACCCTTTCCAACGCAACATGGGTACATTGCATAGCTAGCTCATGTTAGTATTAAAATGGCCACAGCCTGCACTTCTGCTCAGCAGTTTCCTGTGGCATCACCATTTGTCAAATTGAGGCATTATGTGTTGAGGCATTATGTGTGCCTTGTGTATTTATTTTTACTACTAGCACTAGAGGGTTTGAAGGAGATGGGATTGTTTTCACATCATGTCCATGCGTATGGACACAAATAGTCCATTTCCAATTGGTGTTGCAGACTGATTGCCTTCATTTTTGTCCTTTTGGAGGCCATCGATTGAGCAGGCTTCCTTTTGAGTTAATACAGTACTCCCCTGCCTCTTATATTCTAGAAAAATATAATGCTCTCTTCATGGATTTTTATATATATAATATATCCATTTGATTTCTGAAGAAATTTATTTACTTCATGCAGCTCAAGGAAAAAGTGACTCCGGTCATCATTGCCAAACAACCACCACAAGATCTTAGAAGAACAAACTCGATGGAGTGGTAAACATGAGCCAAGCTCAGTAACCATCCTGTTACAACAGTCATATAGATTTTGATCTGTCTGCTTGCCATTTTTTCTATTTGTTGGTCTTAGCTTACTTCTTGTAACTTAACAGAAATAGCATAAACATTTAGGTGGCAAGCTTAAATGGAGATATCATGTGTAAAATGGGAGAGTGCATTGGCCAAAAAAAAAAAAGAATGGCATCTTATCAGAAGCATCTATACCGATCTGCTTCTCTCCTTATTTGTATTGTGGCCAGCATGCACAGCGACGAAGAGCACAACAGAAACAGCGGCACTCAAACGGTAGAAACAATAAGCAAACAGAAAAAAGCGGGAGACGAGAAGAAAAGTAATAAGTGAGCCATAAGTATGTGTCAATCAAATTTGACTTTGTAAGCCAGCAAAGCCTATTAGCGTATTTCTGATAATACAATAAGCAGCAAGCATCTCCAATCCCAAGTAGCGTACCATAGGCCTGAGAAGTGAGAACAGCTACATGCTACGGGTTGTACCAGAAAATTAGAGCCCGTTAGCAGAACATCCAGCACTACCTGATCTACTAACCCCCAAAAATGCTCCAACTTGAAGAGTGGGGGAGAACACACAATGGCTTCTTGGATCTATGATGACAGGATGATTGCACTCTCATTACCCTAAACCCCAACTGCCGAGAGAAGATCCTGCCTAACATCAGCAATGAAGATACTTCCAGACTCGCACCACCCAGCTACCACATCCGTGTCAGCACACTGCAGATAGAATAGCATTCCCACATCAGTGATATCCAGGGCGCATCTTTACATTTGTATGCATATATGTTTTTCGCCAGGAGCTCAGGAATACCTTTGAAAAACCTAGCCAGTTCGAATCACCTCGAAATGAGAATGCACGCTCTCTTTCGCTCCAGCGTCCACAAGTAATCTGTGGCCAGGTTACAAGTTAGAAAACAGGAGCTCATTGCTTCGCTGAATCATGAATGAACTTCTCCACTAGATACCAACTACCAACATGAACATCAGCCAGCGCAGAAGATAAGCTCACTGCTGCAATCACCATTTTGTTCAGAAAATATAAATCGTCTATGTCATGTCCAGAAGAAGAATTTGCTACAGTTGCCTAAGATACTGAAAATTCTAGCTTCGAAGGTTATAACTAGGAGTTACATTTTACCAACAGCAATACAACTTCAAGCCATATGTAATGGACAGGTAGCAAGAACTAAGCAGAACTAATAGCTAAAGACGTATGAGATACGAAGTGAGGTTCAAGGGAAATGAGTCAGATGCATACCTCATAATCAACACCTTGGACGTACATGAAGGATTGGTCAATTGACGAAAACGAAAGGCCTGTAATCTGGGTAGGAAGGCAAATACACTAGCTGAGAACTCCATTGCATCATGAAACATCTAACCCCATGTCACACTTAATGATACATTTAGCAATAAATTTCAGGTGGTTAAAATTCAAATTATGTGCACCAAAGCTATGAAAGTAATCACCTCGTACTTGGAGCAGCCCACCCATCTTGACAAGGCCGACCACCTATAGAAAATAACATAAACCGAACTTCCAATTACTATGGTACTGCAGTACCACACAACCGCTTGTCAAATTCTTGAATTAAAAAGCAAGAAAAGAAGGAAACCAACTTTCGAGGATCATAGATGGTGACGGCGCGATCAGTTCCGCCGGCAGCAATCAGTCCCGAAGGGGAAGTACAAACAGAGTATAACATGCCTCCAACAGGACCAGAAACACGTTGTATGCATCCCCCATTGTTATGCATTCTCAAGTCCCAGATGCTCAGCTGCAATTAACCACTATGAGAAAAGATATGAGGGAAATGTAAATTTTACAGGGGGGGGGGGGGGGGGGGGGGGGGGCAGCCTGAAGTCTAACCTGAGAACCTTCAGCTATTGCCAACATTGAATTGGTATCACTTTCTTGAGGAAAGCATCGCATAAAGGTAACTGAAGCTGGGCACCATAACCTACAGTTCAAGTATTACAAAATAAAGTTTAGCTCACAGGTGCTATGGGATGTTAGGAACAATCATAATTGGATGATAAAAAAGGTTTGAGTGTTTCTCACGCAAGGCCTCCTTCAAAATTTTATACTACCTCCGACCCATATTAGTTGACTCAACTTTGTCTAGATACGGATGAATCTAGACTGGATACTTAACTAGATACATATGAATCTAGACAAAGTTGAGTCAACTAATATGGGTCGGAAGGAGTATCAGAATTGAGAAGAATGCACGAGTGGGAAGGCATAATCACGTGGACAAACGCTGCCTAGTTTTTAGATTCAAGCGATAACTCTTATGGATGCATGTAACTTTAGCAGCACATGTAGGATTTTAGAGCAAACAAAAACATATGGACAACATAAACCTTGATGAAGGTAAAATCCTGGTAAGAGGAAACTTACGTACGTAAACTGCGAATATGAATGTCTTGATCATATATGTCAATGCTCTTGCACAATTCACGAGCAACAGCTACCTGAAAAAATATCAAATTGTATGGATTTTGTGGAATACAAAGTGTAACAACGTTGATTTTTCTGCTACACTAAATATAAAAGGTCAATAGGAAATGGACCACATTAAGTATGATCAAGGATAACCAGTGGATTCTGTTGGTAATATGCAAGTCAATGAATGTACCGTGGATTGCTGCGTTGGACTAAAACTCAACCCAGCCCAACTTCCTTCTCCGACACCACTATCACGCGGTGGTACTGAATAGGACGCCCTGTCGATGTCTGAGCAAGTTTAGAAATAACATATTCAATATTGCACCTCCGTTTTTTACACTATCATTGACTTCCTGTCGGCATCGAAATTAAGAATATGACAATCTTAGGAAGGGGTTTGTCTGGAAAACTAACGGTTAAATAAAATTAATCTTCTCTTCATGAAGCTTGAGCATTACATAGTCTGTTGTATTATCCACCAGGACCAGATGGAGCAAGAAGCTACAGCATGGCATGAATAAATATTGGTTGATGATGCAAATGTGAAGCAGTTTCAAGAAGCCTATTGCATGAAGAACCACATATATCAACAGAACTGAAAGTCTCCACATATCATGCTATCCACTAAGATACTAGGTAGAAAATTACCATCAGCCACAGTGTCCAGATGGGATACAATGAGGTGACCATAAGAGTCGACAGTTCCCAGAATCAAGCAGCTATCACCTGGAATGTTGCAAAACATTGAATACGAAATCAATTCTAGAATGCACACGGTTATATATTAACAAGACACAAGAACTGAGCAGACTCTATAGACACACACGAAGTGGGGCAGGGAGGTTCGACAGGAACATATATGGTTAGTGCCAGCACGTAGTAAGCTAGCTTTCTGCACGTGCTTTTCATTTTCTTTCTCACAATTTTTTTTGCATAGACTTCTAATTACAGCTCATGGGTCAAGCTGGTTGTAACTTTGATGGCTATGTCACCCTATGAAAAGGGCGCAACTACACCATGTGTTTCTGGGAAATAATATAAAGGGGCCACATTATTACGAAATACTGAAGAATGTACCTTCACCCTCCGCCAGAACTACACTCTGAATCTCCGAACGATGCGGGCAGCGGTCCACAACAGACGAGCTTATGACCTTCCATTAAGAATGAACTTCAGAGTAGATAACCACCAAAAATCTGACAATTCTCTAGAAAGGCGAGCGGGGGTATCACCTGCGCATTGATAGGAATCAACAGGCTCTGTTTTCCTTTGGACAGCATCTCCTCCTCTTCCATGGATATCTTTATTAAGATCCAAGAGAAAGAGAAATCAACTTGAGAACCCACGCATCACAAAGTTAGCATTGCAGTAATACAAACAATCCTGATCCCGTACACGACAGATTCTACTGTTTTCAACAACTGAAATGTGCAATGACAGAGGTAAAAAGAAAGATCGTATTGCAGTAAAGAACAAGCGCGCTATGTCCTTACATAGCTATATTCGTGATTAGTATTACTATTCACTAGAAAGAAAGATCGTATTGCTCTACCACTAGTACCAGCCTCTGCACGACTGCACCAAGCTGCATTCGCACTGCACTTCCACAGTAAGCGAAAGGCAAAGGAGCGCCAACTTTGGTGTCAAAGTTCGAAAGCAGAATTCGTGATTCAACTGGGCGACATGACTTTAGAATTTCTACCAACCACTCTTAAGAATTACCAATAAACAAGCTAGTACTTCACTAAATTAAATTTCTGGGTAACAAAACAGGGTACCGCACTGCGCTACAGTTCTGGAGGAGAGGGAGAGAGGGAGAGGGACCTCGATTTTGTAGACGCGGCCGCCGGAGGCGAAGTAGGCGGAGCAGGAGTCTCCGTCGCCATTAACCTGGGAGTGGGGAGGAGAGGACAGGACTCAGAAGTCAGAGCCGGGGGGGGTTTAGGGTTTTCGAGGAGATGTGCTGAGCGTGTGCGGTAGGAGAGAGGCGTACGTACGTGGACGGCGAGGCGGGTGGGCTGGAGGCAGCCCGGCGAGGGGTCGGAGAGCAGGGACGGCGGGACGGACGCCTTCCGCAGGCTCCGTGCCGACAGCATCTCCTCGCCGGCTGCCTTCGGTGTAGTGTCTTCCCCCTTTTATCGCAGGCGAAATTCGCGAGCCTTGCTCTGTTTGCTACTGTCCGCGCACGGGTGAGGATGACGCGGCTCCGCTGAGGTCAGTTTCTAGGCCCCGGCACGACCCTTCTATTTAACGGGCCGGAATGTGGCCTGTTAGGCCCGGGTGACCTATCTATCTGCAGGCTACAACGCCGTGTGTCTTATCTAAAAGATCGAAGAAAAAAATACAGAAAAACCTGCAACGCAAAAGACATCCAACGGTCACCACGGGATTCATGGCTCGCACAGGTTTGGAGAACGAGAACTTCAACGCAGAAGACCTGTGGGCTCGAGCGAGCACACAAACCAGGCACGAGCCGCGTCCCGAGGGTGGCCGCGATGTGGGGTTTGGGTGTGGCCGCCGGTGACCGAAACTACCGGAATTAGCGGCGACTGGAGAGGTACCGAGTCGAGCAACGACTCAGGAAGAGCGAGGCAGTCGGAGAGGGGGGGGGGGGGGGGGGGGGGGCATCTCTTTTTATTTTGAGGCACTAAATCTACCACTGGCGTTTCAAATGGCCAATAACAGGGTATGCAGCCGGCTGCATCTTTTCCAGATGCCTAAAATAGGGCACCACCTATTGCAACATTTCACACTTCGCAAAAACACTAACATTTGAGGAAAAACATATGGATCTAGATCAAAACAAATCATCACACACACATATTAATAACACATAATTCGAGATCATAACTTCTTCATACCTCCCCCCTTGACTTCGGGGTGGCGGTCATCATGGCCACGGTGTTCCCCACCGGACCTAGAGGCCGAGGTGGAGCGAACATGTTTCAGCGGATGATGGCGGGGCTATTTGGCGTGGTGACTGCGAAGGCGATGGTGGTTGCTAGCAGCGAGGAAATCACTGTAGAGCCTACGAGAGGGGTACGAAGAAGGGAGGAGTAGGGGAAGTGCCAGAACTACCGCCTATGGTCGGATTTCGGTCGGCAGACGTGAGAGAGGGGAGTTTGCGCACAGGATAAATTCTGAACGGTTGGAGTGCGTCCATGAGTGATTTGGTTTTCGGCGTGCTCGCCGATGTGCTGGATATTTGCATCGCGGAGGGCCCGATGTGTCGACATTTGGGAGGTGTTGGAAATTTTCTTTTACACGCCCGGAAATCGGACAATGACGCCACTGTTGGATAGATCTCTCCCACGTTCGGGCCCAACGGCCCGAACGGAGTCCCTCATCGGGGGCGCCCAACCTTATCCATGGTTGTGGGCCCCTGTCGCCAGTGCGTATATAAAGAGGTGGGGGGCCGGACGCACACGGTACGAGGTTCACCGTGCGCCGCAGCCCCCCACCAACACACCCACCGATTAGGGTTCGCACTAGGCCGACGGGAAGCTCCGCCGCCACCGCTCTCAACCACCCACGCTCACGCCGTCGCCCCTTTTCCCATGGCCAACGACGGCGGGTCCAGCTCTGGCTCTGGCTCCGGAATCCCCTCCGGCTCCTGCTTGTCAAGCCAGGGCGCAGGTAGTCTCTCTCTCCCTCTCAGATCTCCTAGATCTAATTCCATAGTGCATCTACCGAGAATGGTCTAGCTCAAACAATGGTATCAGAGCATCTTAGATGGTAGTTTCTTTGGTAGAAAAGTCAAAATGAAAGAAAAACCCTAGATCCAAGAGTGTGCCTTGCCCCTCTGGCCGCGCCGTCCCCCTCGATCCCTATGCGCATCAGCAAGCCGAGGCATAGGGAAGAAGGACACACCCCTTCGGGGGCAAAGAAAATCAAAACCTAACCCCATCTCGTCCCCAGATCCCAGCCCAAGTAAAGAAAAACAAACATGAAAGACCCTTCCCCCCCTGCATGCAAAAGCCACGAAAAGAACAGCCTCAAACCCCCAAACCCTAGATCTACGATCTGAAAGTTGTACCGGCCATCGCCGGCAAAAGAACCGCCCACTTCGGCCACTTGACGGCGGCGCGCCCACCCACGGGTGGATGCGCACGCCGGAAAGGAACCAAAGGGGGCGCCGTCGTCTCTGAGGGGGTGCACCGCCTATACTAGAGTCAATAGGGTGGTGTGAACGGGGAAAAGGGTGGCGGCGCTGTAGGAAGGAGGGGAACGTCGCCGGCACCGCTGCCGGACGGACGGCCGCCTCCCCTCTCCAACGCCGCCGGAGCCGAGCTCACCGCCGGCCACGCCGCTACGCCGCAGGTGGGGACGTGGGGAGGGAGGGGCCGAATCCGCCTCGTCGGCTCCGCCACGCGCCGCCACACCGCCGGCGCAGGACACGGCGACCACGCGGGGCAACCGGCCCGCGGTGGACGCGTGCTGCGGGGTGTCCGCGGTGACCACGCGGGGCGGCCGCGCGCAGTACGCGACGCCGCCGCGGTGGCCACGCGCAGACGGCACACGGGGAGGGGACGCAGACCACGCGGGGCGGCCGCGCGCTGGACGCGGCGCCGCCGCGATGGCCGCGCGGGGGCAGTGAGGGGAGAGTGTGGTTAGGGTTAGTGGGGGGTCGGCGGTTGGGGTTTTTTATACCCCGAACAGTGCGCCTGACCGTCGGATCCAGGGTTGCGCGGCTCGACGGCCAGGATCGAACGGTCGGGGGAGCGGGCGGAGGCAGGCCGAGGCGCCTGGGGGTCTGCTGGGCCGAGCAGGCCGCGCGAGCGGGCCGCGGGCGTGGGGCAGGCCGCGGGCCAGCTGCTCGGCTGCTGGGCAGAGCGCGCGCGAGCGGCACCTAGCTAGCGAGCGCGCGGGCGGGAGCGGTGCACAGCCAGGCCGTAGCGGCCCGCTGGCTGCTTGGGCTGGCCGCTTAGGCGCAGCGCGCGGCAGCAGATAGTCCCACGCGCTGGGCTGCGCATGCGATAGAGGCCCAATACGGCGTGTTTGACAGTTTTTTCTGTTTTTTCAGTCTTTTCTTTTTACAGAAACTCTTTTGATGTTTTTTCATCAAGCTTTGGACAGTTTTTTCATAGTTTTCTCTAGTATTTTTACTTTTAAGTATATTGTGACTAGAGAACGTTACAAAGGTAGATTTTTTCCTGCAAAGTATAAGTTTTTTTTATGAAAGTCATTAATGAAAGTTTCCGCTGTAAATAGTCATTTTAAATTGCAAATGTATGGTTTAAATTGCAACAATGCAATAAAAGTTGATTAAATCTTGACATAAAGATGTGATTAAAGTGATTATGCCTCATGCTATTAATTGACCAACGTTATTAATAATCATGACCATAATCTTTTCCTATTAAGTATTAAAGGTGCATTTAAATTTATTTCTGCCCAACGGTGATGTAATTTTAAATAGCACGAAATGATTGCATGCTTAATTTATACCAACGTTGAATTAACGCATACAGTTGTTTTTACTTGGTGATCTCACATCTTTTGTGATTTTCAGGAGGTCTCAACCTCATGGCATGTTTGAAGGACATCCCGCTCCTAAGGGGGGACAACTACTCCGAATGGAGGAAGAAAGTTGATTTGGCGTTCGTATGCGCCGAAGTGGATTGGGTGGTTGACACCAAGCAACCAGTCAAGCCCGCTGACCCGGTCAGGGGGGCTGCTGAGGAAAGTGCTGACTTTGAGAAAAGGAAGAGGGACCATGCTCCATTGGAGTTGGCCTACTATATTGATAACCAGAAATGGGTGAACGCCAATAAGAAGTGTCTGGCCTTCGTAAAGAACACAATTGAGAACGCAATAGTGGGCTCAATTGGAGAGTGTGCTACCGTGGGCGAGTATCTCGCCAAGATACTCTTCAAAGATGTATGCGACCCAGCTGTTAAAGCAGCTGGTTACTGAAAAGTATACGGGAGGACCCCACGGAATAAGAGAGCACATGTTGAGGATGTCAAACATGGCAGCGAAGCTCAAGCCCATGGATGAGGACCTCGAGCTAAAGCCAGCACTCTTGGTGCACCTAGTGATGACCTCACTTCCACAGCCTTTTGAAAACTTTGTAATAAACTATAATATGTCCCCTGAAAAGTGGGACATAGAAAAGACCATTGGGATGTGCTCCCAAGAAGAGGAAAGGTTGAAAGCCCTTCATGGCGGTTCTCTGAACTTCGTGAAGGACAACAGGAAGAGAGGCTTCACAGGCGGCAACCATGGTGGCTCACCCTCCAAGCCCATGGCAAGGGTCCAATGCAGCACCAGTACCAGCATCACCAGTCCACCCCTGGGGAGAAGGATCAGTGCCATCACTGTAAAAAGCCGGGCTACTACAAGAAAGACTGCCCGATTTGGCTAAAGTACATCATGGCCAAAAATGGTAAAGATATTGTTTCTTTTGTTAATGAATCTTTGTATGAAAAGTTTACTAGATCCACTTGGTGGATTGATTCGGGAGCAACTGTTCATGTTGCCAACTCTTTACAGGGGTTCCATTCGACAAGGACCACGCCAAGAAGAGAAAGACACATTGAAGTGGCGAATGGAATAGAAGCAGAAGTGGAGGCCATTGGTGATGTCCCTCTGGAGCTAGCCGATGGCTCTTTGCTTTTGCTCAAAGGTGTGCTTTTCGTTCCTTCATTACATAGGAATTTAATAAGTGTTTCCTGTTTGGACAAAGATTCCTACGAATGTTATTTTGGAAATGGCAAGTGTGCCATTTGGTTGAAAGACAAATGTGTGGGTGTTGCTACATTATTTGATAAGTTATATTTGTTATCCCTGCATGAGAAAGTTCTTTCTGTGTGTGATGTGAATGAAAAAGTTTCCTTGTCGAACAAAGAACAAAAAAAAAGAAAGCGAACTCTTGACTCATCGAAACTATGGCACTATAGACTAGACCATATTTCGAGGGGAAGAATAGAAAACCTCGTTAAAAATGACATTCTTCCTCCGTTAGAGTTCTCCGACATAGAACAATGCATAGATTGCATTAAAGGAAAGTACGTCAAACAAATTAAAAAGGGTGCAAACCGAAGCATAGCTACACTAGAAATAATCCACACGGATATTTGTGGACCGTTTCCGGTGAAAAGTGTGGATGGCTATGATTCATTCATAACATTCACGGATGATCACTCCCGGTATGGTTATATTTATCCAATTAAAGAAAGATCTGAAGCATTGGATAAATTTAAAATTTTCAAAGCTGAAGTAGAAAATCAGCACGATAAAAGAATCAAAATAGTTCGGTCCGATCGTGGGGGGGGAAGTACTACGGTCGGCATACTCCATATGGTCAAGTGCCAGGACCTTTTGCAAGGTTCCTGCAAGAAAATGGAATAGTCGCCCAGTATTCTATGTCGGGCGAACCTCAGCAAAACGGAGTAGCTGAAAGGCGCAACCGTACCCTTATGGATATGGTGCGCAGCATGATGAGCTATTCCACCCTCCCATTGGGATTGTGGATGGAGGCGCTTAAAACCGCCATTCATATTCTCAACAGAGTACCAAGTAAGTCGGTGCCCAAAACACCGTATGAATTGTGGACAGACAGAGTCCCCTCTCTGCACCACTTGAGGGTCTGGGGGAGCCCAGCTGAGGCAAAAGTTTTCAATCCAAACATCGCAAAGTTAGACCCCAAAACAGTATCTTGCCATTTTATTGGCTATCCAGATAAGTCCAAAGGCTATCGTTTCTACTGTCCCGACAGATACACAAAGTTTGTAGAAACGAGACATGCAGTCTTTTTGGAGGACGAATTGATGAGGGGGAGCACGGTAGCTAGGAAAATTGATCTTGAGGAGAAGAGGGTGCATGCACCTAATCCGATGACTCAGGAGCCTTTTTTCTCGCTACCTGTTGTGCCACCATCTACAACCCCTGAGGTTGTGGTGCCGGCACCTGTTGTGACTCCACACGTGACAACAATGGGCGAAAGTTCGGAACCTGTCCATCAGGAGCCACCTGAACCCACTGTTGAGCACGAAAGGGAGCCAGAACAGCCACCTACTGTAAATGTGCCTGAACCCGAGGCAAGAAATGAGCAAGAGTCTGATGAACTCAGACGGTCTAAAAGAGAACGAAGACCAGCCATTTCCAAAGAAATCTACAAAGTTTACAATGTAGTTCATATGGAGGGCGATCCTACCTCATATGAAGAAGCCATGAGTAGCCCTCACTTAGCCAAGTGGGTAGAGGCAATGGAAGATGAAATGAAATCGATGAGTTCCAACAATGTTTGGGACTTAGAGGAAATTCCCAAAGGAGCCAAAACAGTAGGATGCAAGTGGGTCTGCAAAACAAAGTATGACTCCAATGGGAATGTAGAAAAGTACGAAGCTAGACTCGTGGCAAAAGGCTTTACGCAAAGGAAAGGCGTAGATTACAATGAGACTTTCTCTCCGGTCTCATGTAAGGACTCCTTCAGAATCATCATGGCACTAGTTGCACATTTTGATTTAGAGTTACATCAAATGGATGTCAAGACGGCATTTCTAAATGGAGATTTAGAAGAAAATGTTTACATGAAACAACCCAAGGGTTTTTTCATGGAGGGGAAGGAACATATGGGATGCCGCCTAAAGAAATCCATTTATGGGTTAAAGCAAGCCTCTAGGCAGTGGTATTTAAAGTTTAATGATACCATTAAAAGATTTGGATTCAAAGAAAATGTTGAGGACAATTGCATTTATGCAAAGTTCAAAAGTGGGAAATATATTTTCCTAATTCTATATGTGGATGACATTCTGCTTGCTAGCAGTGATGTTAGTCTACTACTAGAAACAAAGAAATTCTTGTCATCAAACTTTGACATGAAAGACCTTGGTGAAGCATCTTACGTTTTGGGCATAGAAATTCATCGAGACAGAAAGAATGGAGTGTTAGGACTGTCGCAGAAAGCATATTGTGAAAAGATTTTAAAGAAATACAATATGCATGCGAGTAATTCAACACCTGCTCCCATAGTCAAGGGCGACAGTTTTGGGAAATCCCAATGTCCAAAGAATCAATATGAGATCGATCAAATGAAGTCAGTACCATATGCTTCGGCTGTTGGAAGCTTACAGTATGCACAAGTGTGCACTCGCCCTGACTTGGCATTTATCACCGGGGTACTCGGTAGATATCAAGAGAATCCAGGCATAGAGCACTGGAAGATGGTAAAGAAAGCTTTGCGTTATGTGCAAGGCACAAAATGCCTCATGCTAACATACAGAAAATCTGATTCCCTAGAGATAAAAGAGTATTCAGATGCAGATTTTGCGGGAGATAAAGACGACCGAAAGTCCACGACAGGGCATGTCTTTACTCTCGCAGGAGGTGCTATTTCGTGGAGAAGCGCCAAACAGTCGATAGTTGCATCATCTACGATGTATGCAGAATTCATAGCATGTTATGAGGCCATGGGACAGGCGTTATGGTTAAAGAAATTCTTGCCCGACTTGAAAGTGGTTGACTGCATCAGCGGGCCACTAAAGATGTACCGTGACAACGAGCCCGCAATATTCTATGCTCACAACAACAAGTCGACTAATGCTTCAAAGTCTATAGATATAAAGTATTATGTTGTGAAGGACAAAGTCCAGGATCAAACTATAAGTCTCGAGCATATAAGGATAAAAGATATGCTTGCGGATCCGCTAACGAAAGGCTTACCACCCAATGTGTTCAAGGAGCACATAGCCGGCATGGGTTTAACGGCAAGCCTATGATTCCTGGACTATAGAGGCCCAAAAGTAACAGAATTTGTTTCAGAACATGAAGGTATATAGTGGTTGTCTGATTCTATCGGCAATTGAGCTGAGACGATGAAACATGCCCTATGTATCATTCTGTGATGAAATAAGTAAAGTACAAAGTTAAAAGTAAAGTCGAGATCTAGGGGGAGAATGTTGGATAGATCTCTCCCACGTTCGGGCCCAACCCGAACGGAGTCCCTCATCGCGCCCTAATCGGGGGCGCCCAACCTTATCCATGGTTGTGGGCCCCTGTCGCCAGTGCGTATATAAAGAGGTGGGGGGCCGGACGCACACGGTACGAGGTTCACCGTGCGCCGCAGCCCCCCACCAACACACCCACCGATTAGGGTTCGCACTAGGCCGACGGGAAGCTCCGCTGCCACCGCTCTCAACCACCCATGCTCACGCCGTCGCCCCTTTTCCCATGGCCAATGACGGCGGGTCCAGCTCCGGCTCTGGCTCCGGAATCCCCTCCGACTCCTGCTTGTCAAGCCAGGGCGCAGGTAGTCTCTCTCTCCCTCTCAGATCTCCTAGATCTAATCCCATAGTGCATCTACCGAGAATGGTCTAGCTCTAACAGCCACATCACAATACCATATCTCTCTACATCGCACCACGATAAAATACCGTAAAAGGACCGTCACGCAGATGCACACAGGTGAGAGGTTTTGCTTAATTAGCTCGCCATGCAACTGAACTAACGACCGATCGATTACTGAATGCATTAGTGCCAAGTAGCCAGCAGTGGACACATCGACAGCCAAAGGATTAAAGGAGTGTCGTTGTCGTCCCTGTCGCCGTCGCTTCCTGTTCTTCTCGATATATACCGAACGTGAAATAACACCATGGTCCATGGTCACGGTCACGGCACCATCCCTCTCAATCACTCGTATTCGTTGAGCACTTCGTGAGATAGATCACTTCTCTGTTGGCACAATGGCGATGGATCGAGGTGGTATGTTGCGTGCCGTTGCCATCTGTGCATTCCTGCTCGAAGAAACAATGGGCGCGTTTGGTAGTTTGCGTAGGATTTTCTGCTCGATCCGAAGTGCCAAGCTAAGCATGGACACACGAGTCAACTCATGCAGCCTGTTTAGTTATCTACTCCTTTCATTCTAAAATTGTATGTATCTACGCATATTTTGGTATTTCCTTCGATCCATATTAATTGACTTGAATTTGTTAAAATTTAGATGAATCTAAACATTATTTAGTATATAGGGTTCATCCAAAATTTGACAAATCAAAGTCAATTAATATGGGCCGAAGGAAGTATATAGATTCATTTGAATTTAGACAAAATAAATCACTTATTTTTGGACGGAGGGAATAGACCGAATGTGCATTCTGTTTGGTTGTCTTGTTTTTACAATAGATGCAACCAATTGCAGTTTGCTTGTCTCCTGTTTCCCTCTCACTGCACAAAAAGAAAATATACACTCACATCTAGATAAGGTGAGATTATCACATAGCACATGAACACATATCAGCAGAATAGGTAACTACATGCTTAAGCATATGCATCCCATGCCATCTGGTCGGTACTTTTCGTCAGGGGTGACCCCTGAACGACCGGTTCATGTATTACATCTAGTGCAAACTGATAACATGACTGCCACGATAGCTATCTAGAACTGTATCATCATCCTCGTCACCTGGCAGCGCGGAAAGATCATTACACCAGGAGGCTTTCGCATGTGATCAACTCATGTGTGTTGTTCAAATCCCTGAATAGAGTGACCTTGAAGCCCTTATGCCTATCGGTGAACTTGAACGCGAGGACATCACCTACCCACAGCTTGATCTTCCGGGCAAACTCCCTCCAGCCTTTCATGAAGAAGGACTCGCCCTTGTACATCTCCAGCCGAGCATCATACTCGCAGAAGGTGTCAGTCTTGAGCGCAGAGTGCGAACTTGCTTCCTGATCTGCAACATCTTCACCACCACCGGCTTCGTGGCGGGAGGTAGCTAAAGAGCAAACATGTATGAAGCTTTGATCTGGATGAACAAGTTGTGAGGGAGGTCATTGAAAGGGTGGTGCTCAATGCGGGCGTGTGTGTGTGTGGGGGGGGGGGGCTGCACTAACTCGTTTTCCTTGTCAGCCACAACATCCATCAACCGAGGAAGGTTGGGCCTCACTTGTTGGACGGGGATCTCTCAGAGGAAGTCCTCGTACCACGGTGTAGGACGAACTGTGTTCCTACAGAGTGTCCCCAGTACATCTTGGGTACCTTGTCGTACACAACTAGTCATATCGAAGCAATAGGATGACAACACCAGAGTGATCAATGGCAAGGAACTGATCAATGGTGATCACTGCCATGCAAGGAAAGTACTGATGAAGAACCATGGATGTCAACCAAGTACTGATCAATGTGAGCATATGTAGCAATAGAAAGCACCGAGGAATGTTGATCAATGACAACCAAAACAAATACTAAGCAATGTAAACATATATAGCAACACAAAGATGCTCTATAACATAATTGCAGCGCTGACCAATGACAACCATCAATGTATACATATGTAGCATCACAAAATTCTACTACTATCTACAGTAATGGCATCGAATTGCAGTATGAACCAATGTTCTAGAAAGATGATCTAGATCAGCAAAGCGAATTGCAGTACTGGTCAATGAGTAGCAAGGCAAGCAACACGGGGTTGAATCCAAGTGGTTGATCTGTTGGAGATATGCCCTAGAGGCAATAATAAATGTAGTTATTATTATATCTTTGTGTTTATGATAAATGTTTGCATTCATGCTATAATAGTATTAACAAGGAAACATTGATACTTGTGTGATTTGTAAACTTAATTTGAAGTCCCTAGTATAGCCTGTATACTTCACTAGCTTGTTGGTTGATTAATGGTTGTGGTTTCCCCATTAATGGTTGTGGTTTCCCTATCATGAACATTGAGATGTTATCAACAACAAGATCATATCGTTAGGAGAATGATATGGTGGACATACTCCTATAGATAAGCGTAGCATAAAGATCAAGTCATTTCAATAGTTCAATTGCTATATGCTTTCTGATATATAGTAACCTAATTCCTTCGACCATGAGATCATGCATATCACCTTTACCGGATGGATGCTTTGATGAAATCAAACACCACACCGTAACTGGGTGGCTATAAAGATGGCATTGAGTGTTCGGAAAGTATTGGTTGAGACACATGGATCAAGAGTGGGATTTGTCCATCCATATGACGGATAGATATACTCTGGGCCCTCTCGGTGGAATGTCATCCAATTAGCTTGCAAGCATGTGACTGGCTCACAAGGGATCACATATCACGGGAACGAGAAAAGAGTACTTATCGGTAACGAGGTTGAACTAGGTATGCAGAGATACCGACGATCATAACCTCGGATAAGTAACATATCGTGAGACAAAGGGAAATTGGTATCGTATGTAAGTGGTTCATTCGATCGCAAAGTAATCGTAGAAATATGTGGGAGCCATATGAATTTCCAGATTCCTCTATTGGTTATTGTTCGGAGAAGTGTCTCGATCATGTCTGCATAATTCACGAACCGTAGGGAGACACACTTAAGGATTCTACGTTGTTTGAGTAGTTATGGTATTATGAGAAAGAGACCGAATGTTGTTCGGAGTCTCGGATGGGATCCGGGATATCACGAGGTGATCCGGAATGGTCCGGAGAATAAGATTCATATAAGGAAAGTCCCGTTTCGGAGTTCGGGAATGATTCCGGTGATTTCATCGGGAATGTTCTAGAAGGTTCCGGATTGTCCGGCACTCCGGGGGGGGGGGGGAGGGGTACATGAATGTGTCATTACATATTGGAATGATTGCATCATGTACTAAGTGTTCTTGCTGTCCCAAATAAAGGATTAAATTGAATCCTAAAACAGAAAAGTCAAATGTCCAGTTTGAAAGTCAAACGGCTAAAACAAGAAACTGTGGGAAACAAGCAAGAGGAGTTGGGAACCGACTTGGGGGAGGAGTCTCCTCCCCAAGCCGGCGCGCCAACCAAGGCCGACTTGGGGAGGGACTCCCCTCCCCTTGGCCGCACCCTCCACCCATAAAAGGAGGGGCAGGGCCTCCTTGAAAGAACATTTCTTAATCCCTAGTGTTTTGAGTGTTAGATAACAATACCAAGGATCTTTTAATGTGTGTTGAAGTGTTGCAGCTCAGAACACTGCCTTTGGGGGCAGATAATCCGGCCCCACCAGGGGCGGATAATCTGCCCCTCCCTCTACCCAAGCAAGCGCAAGCCCCAGAAGGGGGGGCGGAATATTGGCCGGACTTTCCGGCCAGGCCGGATAATCCGCCCCTCAGGGGGGCGGATAATCCGCCCCTCCTGCTCATCGCCAAGGCGCAAGCCCCAGAGAGGGGGGCGGAGTTTCGGCCGGACTTTCTGGCCCCGCCGGATAATCCGCCCCTCAGGGGGGCCGGATTATCCGCCCCCCAAGATTTTCTCCAAGCTTCACCAAGGCGCAAGCCCCAGAGAGGGGGCGGAGTTTCCCCCGGAGAGTCCGCCCTTGGGGCGGAATTTTCCCAGGGGGCGGATAATCCGCCCCAAGTGGGGGGCGGATTATCCGCCCCCAAAATTGAGCAACGGCCAGATCCGGGGAGGGGGTATTTAAGCCAGCCTTCCCCCTCCTGCCAGAACGCTTGATTCATCTCGAAAAAGAACAGATCAGATCTCAAAAGTTCATACAAGAGTGCTCCACCTAGATCCATCCAAAGGCCCCATCCCTTTGGGAATCGAAGGAGGAGAACTCGACCTTCATCATCAGCAATCAAGCGCTTCATCTCCTCTCCATTCATTTGGAGAACCTTCGATCTAGTATTTCTTGCAAAGATCTAGATCCTTGTTTTCGTTTATATTGATAAACCTTGTTTTTGTGACAGCTTGTTGTCATCCCGGGAGCCCCCAATTCGGTTGTGGGTGTGTGCCCCGATAGTATTGTAAAAGGCACCGGTTCCCGCCTCGAAGGGATCCAATAGTGGAGAAGGTGGATCAGGCCTCTCGTGGCGAGATCCATCGGAGAATAGGGTGAGGCCTATTGTGGCGTGGTGGTCTTAGAACCGCCCACCCCTCCAACGCAGATGTACTTCCCTTAACAAGGAAGGAACTGCGGTAAAACAAATCCCTGTGTCTCCGCGTGCTCCACTACGGTTTCCTCGCTCCTCCTTTACGTGCTTAGTAGTTAGGGTTTCATATAGGGAAATTCTCGTAGTTGCATATCTAGAGAATTTACTTTGTGTAAAGCCTAAAATTGGAAAAAGTATTAAAAATTGGTTAGCACCTATTCACCCCCCCCTCTAGGTGCCCATACGATCCATTTCAATTGGTATCAGAGCCTCGGCTCTTATTTCGGGCTTAACAGCCTAAGAGAAGTATGGGTTCCAAGGGTGATGGGAGTGATGCTCCGGAGGTAGTCACCATGAACGATCTCAAGACGTTGGAAACAACCTTGGTGAGTTCTATGGAGGCTAAGATGGAAGAGATGCGTCAATTGATAATGCGTCTCTCCACATCCGCAGCATCACCTCCATCTAACTCTGAGGATACCACTCCGCAATCCAAGGAAACGGGTAAAACTGTTTCCAAAGATAACGAAGTGGTAGGTGATGATACAAGTAAGAGCTCCTCCTCGAAAAAGGATAGCGGTAAGGATGGATACAATGAGGTTTCTCATGTGTATTCCCCTGATCCGCCTATTCCTCACCCACATATACATAATAGGGGTGATCCACCCAAATTATCAGCTTCTACTTTCTCTCAATGGCAATTTTTGATGAAATCTCATGTGTGCAGTTCCTCCATAGAGTTGTGGAAGATCATCGAAAATGGTCTTCACGTTGGAAATCCTAACAATCTCACAAGGAGAGAAGTGGTCGATAGCCAACTCAATGCTACAGCTCTACACATGATACAGCTTGGTGTGGGTGATAAAGACATGCCACACATTCAGCATCTTAGCACAGCTAAAGAAGCTTGGGATGCCCTTACCGAGCTCTTCATCGGAAATGAAAGTATGAGAAGGAATAGATATGATGCCTTGAGCAATGAAGCTGAAGGATTTTACATGCTGGATGGAGAAGACCACGAGGACATGTATAGGAGGCTCAAGGCAATAGCTACTACCTTCAGAAACCACGGCGCTGCTCATGTTGATGATGCTTGGATCAAGCGCAAGTATGTCAGTGCTCTTATGCCATTTGAGCCCACAGATTTGAAAAGTCTCCAAGGTAGGCACAATTATCACCTCATGTCATCCAATGAGGTAATGCAAGAAATGGCCGCATTCAAAGTGGCTGCCAAGAATGCCGAAGATGCTCGTGCTCGAGCTATGGGGATGCAAAAGGGGGTCAACATGGCTTTGAAGACTAGTGTGATTGATCATGATGAATATGCGGTAGAAGGCCTGGACTGTCCCGAAGATATAAAAAGGATCCACGGACAATACTTGGCTCTTTATGCAAGAAACTTTTGGAAAGATCCAGCCAAGGCTAAAGCTGAACTAGATCGCAAAAGTGGAGCCTATGGAAGAAAAGAAAATGGTCCCAAGCTGAGAACATGCTTTAATTGTGGTGACTGGTTGCACTTCGTAGCTGAGTGTCCATATCAAAGTAGAGAGGATAATGGAGGAAGACTCATTTTCAAAGACAAATCAAAAGCTCCACGTAAGAAACAGTTTGTAAAGAAAAATGCTCCTTTCAAGAAGCAACCAAAGATTGTTCTAGTAGCTCAAGAAGAATATTCATCGGGGAGTGAAGATGAGGACGAGGACGATAGCTCTCAAGAGGTGGCTGCTATAGCCACCACCACATCTACATCAACATCACTCTTCGACTCTCCAAACGAAAACATCATCAACAAGAATCCTACTTGTCTCATGGCAAGAAGCTCCGAGGTAACTTCCTCTAACTCTTCCTTTCCCAAGGCTATGATAGACATGGATGATCCTGCTAGTCTTAAGGTTAAAGAAGAGATTATTGCCTTGGATTATTTCTATACTAACTTGCAAGGTGAGCACAAAGTTCGTTTTGAGGCTCTTATGGATCAGTTGGCCCAAAACGAAGCACTCCTCGAAGAAAAGGGCAGAATTGAAAGGGAGGATGCAATGGAAATTGCATCCCTAAAAAATGCTCTTGAAGAAGAAGAAGAAGCTCGGGTCTCTCTTGAAGAGAGGCTTGAGTCTATGGAAGAGTCACATGAAGAGATTGTGACTAAACTAGTTAAGGAACGTGATAATGCGGTCACCAAGGCAAAGAAGTTAAAGAAAGAAAGGATTGACTTTGGGGCTGCTCATGATAAACTCTCCGAAGAATTGGAGAAACTTGACAATGCTCACAAGGCGTTGAAAAACGAGTTCTCTATCCTCAATGAGTCACATGATCAGCTTCAAAGTCGATTGGCCGAATATGATACTCCTAGCTCGTCCAACTCAACATATAGTAACAAGAAAAATGCTAATGTGGAAAAAGGAGTGATCAAGGACATCACTACAAAGGAAAAAGGTGTGCTTGATGAAGTCCTTAACAAGCAAAGGTCAAATCATGGTAAAAAGGGACTTGGGTATGTCACCAAGTCCAAGAAGAAGAAAACCAAGAAAAACAAGACCAAGAATGTGCAATTAAAGACAAGCACTGCTGAGAAGGTTGTCATAAAAGACAAGACTAATGATATTGGTTTTGCAGGGTCTCACAATCCTAATTATGAACTCTTTTGTGATGATTATGGCGATGTTTATGCTTATTATGTTGGTCCTTTTGATGAATATATTTCTTGGTCTATTTGGGTCCCAAAGACCCTTGTTACTAACATGAAAGGACCCATTGAAAAATGGGTACCTAAAACCAAGAAGTAATTTTCTTGCAGGGCTATGCTTCCGGTGGGTCGAAATGGGTGCTGGATAGTGGCTGCACTAGTCATATGACCGGAAGCAAGGAGATCATCACGGAGATGCGTCCAAATCTTGATAATATTACAGTCTCCTATGGTGATAAGTCTAAATCTCAGGTATTGGGTCTTGGCAAGGTTGTGGTTGCCCACGATATATCACTCGTGGACGTCATGCTTGTTGAGACCCTTGGCTACAATCTTCTTTCTGTACGTGCCCTTGGCAAGATGGGTTTTGCTGTTTTTATCGATGATGATTTGGTGGTACTCTTATGGAGCAAGTCTCTAAAGGTCGCTTTCGTTGGATACGTCGAAAATGACCTGTATGTGGTGGACTTCTCGGGGAAAACCACTTCGGGTCCGATGTGTCTATTCGGAAAGGCCGACGTGGGCTGGCTATGGCATCGCCGTTTAGCCCATGTCAACATGAGAACTTTGCAAAGTCTCCAAAAGGGTGGCCACATTCTTGGACTAAAAGACAATGTCTCTTTTGCCAAAGACCGTGTTTGCAGGGCCTGTGTTGAAGGAAAAATGCATGATTCTCCCCACAAGAGGAAGACTATTGTGTCATCGAAGAGGATCTTGGAATTACTCCATGTGGATTTATTTGGACCTCCTTCTCATGCAAGTCTTGGTGGGAAGAAATATTGCTTGGTCATCGTCGATGATTACTCAAGATATACATGGGTATATTTCTTCAAGCTGAAAAGTGAGACTCAACAAACTGTCATCGACTTTGCCAATGAAGTTCAACGTCAACACAATGTTCCCATCTTGGCAATTAGAAGTGACAACGGCACAGAATTCAAGAACTACACTTTAAACGAGTTCCTTAGCGAAGAGGGGATTAGACATCAATATTCCGCTGCGTACACCCCCCAACAAAATGGTGTAGCCGAGAGGAAGAATCGGACTTTGATGGATATGGCAAGATCTATGCTAGCTGAATTTAAGTCTCCTTATAATTTTTGGGCTGAAGCCATATCAACCGCTTGTCACTCATCAAACCGGCTTTACCTTCGGAAGATCTTGGACAAGACCCCATATGAAATACTTACCGGCAACAAACCCAACATCTCATACTTCAGGGTATTCGGGTGTAAGTGTTTCTTTCTTATTAAAGGTGTCCGTTTGTCAAAATTTGAATCCAAGGCTTTAGAAGGCATTTTTGTTGGTTACGGTGCCGAATCCCACACTTATAGAGTCTACAACAAGCTCACTGGGATTGTTGTAGAATCTTGTAGTGTGGAGTTCGATGAAAATAACGGCTCCTTTGTAGGGCAAGTTGATGTTTGTGATGCAGATGTTGAAATACCCCAAGATGCCATAAGAAGAATGGGCGTGGGATTTTTCCGCCCCATTGAGGAACCCCTTGTGGCGGATCGGGAAGGACAATGCTCCACTCAAGTGAAGCCCTCATCTTCACAAGATCAACAAGCTCCTACTGTTGGAGAAAACTCTGCACCAACACCGCAACCTGCTGAAGATCATCAGTCTCCTGGACAAGATGGTAGTCCCAGGCCGGATTATCCGCCCCCTCCAAGGGGCGGACAATCCGCCCCTGGCACTCCAACTTGTACCAGGGGATCCGAAGGAGAAATCAACACCTCTGAAGCTCCCAGGCCGGATTCTCCGGCCCCCAGGGGCGGATTATCTGGCCATGGCTCTCCAACTCCAGTCAGGCTTTCTCAGGAAGATGGTTCTGGTACTTCACCCCCCAGGCCGGATAGTCCGGCCCCTCCAAGGGGCGGATTATCCGGCCCTGAAGAAAATGCTCAGCAACAATCTTCTGGCAGTACTGGTGACCAAGATCAAGGGCAATGCAGTAATCAAGACAAGGATACAACAATTGAATCCACTCCTTCAAGAAACAATAAGGATATTGAGGCTCGTCGCAAGGCTCGTGCGGATCGCAACCTTGAACTAAGAGGTCACACTCTTGACAAGGTAGTTGGTGATCTACGACGAAGGGTATCCACTCGAAGAGAGCTTGCTAGCTTCTGTGATCATCAAGCTCACATTTCCATGGTTGAACCAAAGAAGGTTTTCGATGCTCTTGAAGACCCCGATTGGGTTGTTGCAATGCATGAAGAATTAAACAACTTCGAACGCAACAAAGTTTGGAAGCTCGTAGAAAAGCCAAAGGATTGCCGCAATGTTATCGGCACCAAGTGGATCTTCAAGAACAAACAGGATGAAAATGGCATTGTTGTGAGGAATAAAGCACGACTCGTGGCTCAAGGATTCTCTCAAGTAGAAGGAATTGATTTTGGCGAGACCTACGCTCCTGTAGCTCGCCTTGAGTCTATCCGTATCCTTCTTGCATATGCAGCCCATCATAATTTTAAGTTACAACAAATGGATGTTAAGAGCGCTTTCCTTAATGGCCCTCTACATGAGTTAGTATACATCAAGCAGCCCCCGGGGTTTGAGGACCCCAAATTTCCGAACCATGTCTACAAACTCGATAAGGCGCTCTATGGCCTTAAACAAGCCCCACGTGCGTGGTATGAGCACCTTAAAGAGCTTTTGCTAGACCGTGGATTCGAAGTTGGGCAAATCGATCCCACTCTTTTTACTAAGAAGGTCAATGGGGAGCTTTTTGTATGCCAACTCTATGTAGATGACATTATTTTTGGCTCTACTAACCAAGCTTTTAACGATGAATTTTCAAAGCTTATGACTGACAGGTTTGAGATGTCCATGATGGGTGAGCTCAGGTTCTTTCTTGGATTTGAAATCAAACAACTTAGAGAGGGAACCTTTATTAATCAAGCTAAATACATCCAAGACATGCTCAAAAGGTTCAAGATGACGGATCTCAATGGCGTTGCCACCCCAATGCAAACAAAGTGTCATCTTGAGCTCGATCCCAAGGGTAAAGATGTGGATCAAAAGGTATACCGATCCATGATCGGCTCTCTCCTTTACCTCTGCGCATCTAGGCCCGATATCGTGTTAAGTGTAGGAGTGTGTGCAAGGTACCAAGCCGCTCCTAAAGACAGCCACTTAGTGGCGGTCAAGCGAATCTTCCGATATTTGGTTCATTCCCCAAATTTTGGGTTATGGTATCCCAAGGGTTCAAGTTTCTCTCTGTGTGGTTACACCGATTCAGATTGGGCTGGTGACAAAGATGATAGGAAATCAACCTCTGGTGCATGCCAATTCTTGGGCAGGTCTCTAGTGTGTTGGTCATCAAAGAAACAGAATTGTATTTCACTCTCAACCGCCGAAGCTGAATATGTTGCTGCTGCAAGTGCTTGTACTCAATTGTTATGGATGAGGCAAACTTTAAAGGAATATGGTGTCAATTGTGACAAAGTGCCTCTTTTATGCGACAATGAAAGTGCTATCAAAATTGCTTACAATCCTGTGCAGCATACAAGAACCAAACATATAGAGATTCGCAACCACTTTATTCGGGATCATGTTGCTCGTGGAGATATTGCACTGTCCTTTGTGAGCACGAAGAACCAACTTGCTGATATTTTCACGAAGCCCCTCGATGAAGCAAGATTTTGTTATTTGCGGAATGAGCTAAATATCATAGATTCAAGGAGCTTGGCTTGACTATTCTTGCACACTCACTTGCTCTTATTCATGTATTTGATTTAGATGCGGGCATAGACATAGGGGGAGTGTGGTCCTAATTGATTGGGCCAACCCTCCCCCCATAATGCCGAAAGCAAGTAAAATCATTTCCCTTAATATCATTTTGTGATATGTGGGTCATCGATGAGCATTGGTTTTGAACTCAAGATACATCTTCGCGGTGTCATGCCATGCGCTCCAACATGGTGGCTTCGGCCACCGCCCTCTTCCTCCAGAAGAGTTGGTTTTTCATGGGTCTCGTTGGATTTTCTTGCATACCTTTTGTTCTTATGGAAAACACACTCAAATTTGGCTTTTGGTCGATTTGATTCTTGCAATTTTGGGTGCGTAGTACCATCTCAGTTTGACTCTCTCAACCCAAGCCTTTCCCTCCCTCCTTGAACCATCTATTCTTGCACACAAGTCCTCTAAAACACCATCGAGAGATTTGTTAGGGTGCTCTGGCCTGGTTCTGTTTTCCAGAATTTCTGGGGGGGGGGGGCGGATTATCCGCCCTAAGTGGGGGGCGGATTATCCGCCTCGGGCGAAATCAGCCCCTTATAGGCTGGGTCGGGGAGGGCAGACTCAAACAGAGCAGCCAGTCCTCCCCCAACCCTCCCTCTGCCCCCCAGCCGCCGCCGGAGCATCCGCCTCTCCCGGAGTCGATTTGACCACCGGATTCTCCGGGCTCTCCCCGGATCTTCTTCACCTCGCCTCCGGGTATCTTCTCCTCCGCGTTTTTCCTCCAATGAGTGAGGGTAACTCCCTCATCTCTATCCTTTTGTATGGGATGTATTATTTTTGGTGGAAATCTAGTTGTAGAAGGTTCTTGGTGTTGTTTCCTACATGCTAGAATCAGTAGCCTTGCAACCCTAGTACTTGATCTGTTTTGCCATGGTAGATCTGAGCCAACCCAGAATTTTTTTGCGGGGGGCGGATTATCCGCCCCTGCCAGGGCCGGATAATCCGGCCTGGAGAATTACACTCTGGTCTGTTTTGGTTCAGATTCTGCTCATGCACATCATTGGTTATGGGGTTGCATTGTTACTCTTTCTCCATGTTTTCTTTATCCTGGACTTGTGTGTATGCTCATCTCCTTGCTACCTCTCTCAATGCTTTTCACAGGTGGTTCCAAGCCGACCAAGACCTTCGTCCGTCGTCCCCGTCCCCGTTACCTCAAACCCACTGCAGAAGGGACGTTTATTGACGAAACAGAGGTCCACAGGGCAGCTCGAGAGGCTGCAAGGATGGCTGAGGCAAGTAAGAAAACTAAGCGAACCGCTTCTCGCAAGGGCAAACAGTCTCGGCCCAATTACAAGTCTATGGACAGCATTCAGTATGCCACCATTCGCCAGACAGACTACTATGATGATATTGACAGTGATGGACAACCCGAGGACAGTATGTTTTGGAATGCTCACTTTCGGGCTATCCATGATGATGTTTATGCTTCTCTCAAGATTCGCCCCATGCATCCCATCAACTTGACTGCGGCTCAATCCAAGGCTAGGCTCATTGAGGCATTGGATGTGACCAATAAGATGGGGCTTCACCACCTCATGACCATTCAGTGCGATTATGACTCTTCTGTGGTGCGACAGTTCTTTTCTACTCTTGTGATCTGCGGTGATGAGCGCCGCACTATGAAGTGGATGACCGGGACTACCATGCTTCAGTCAGACTTTCGCACTTTTGGGCAGGTTCTTGGGTATGCTTTCCATGGCCGTGACACTCCCGTTGGTCACCGCATCATTACTCCCTTGAAGCCATCCAAGGACACTGCTCTGGCTCCCTGTCTTTCTCCTGATGGTGTTGCTGGTACTTTCGCTGGTCTCTCTCCCTTGTATGCCGCTCTTGTTGGCATGTTTCGGGACTGCATCGCGCCTAGTGGTGGCAACAATGACAGGATCCGTGGCCACCTTGTTCCTCTCCTTGCGTTCGCTCACGAGTGTGCCACTAACTCTGGATCAGCCACTGGTTACAAACTGGATGTCATGGACTATATTTATCATGAGATGACGGATGCTATGATCAACCGGCTCTCCATTCCTTATGCTCCGTTCATTATGATGCTGGTCAAGCATATGCTACCCCATGAAGAGTTTGGCACTGCTTTGGATGGTGTTCATAAGCCCAAGAAAATATACAACAAGGCTCAGAAGACTCATCACCCCTCCACTGCCCCGGAGTCCTTCATGCGTGATGCTCGGGCTAGTGGTCGTCGCTCCACGGTGTCCCCAATGGCACGTGAGGTCAAGCAGCTTAATTGGTTCCAGCGGAACATTCTTTGCATGGGTATTGACATTCACAAGGGCCAATATGAGGAGTACCGCAGGGATCATGAGAGGGATCACACGCAGCAGCTTATCCTCCACCATGTCTCAGGTGCCACTGGCAATCCACCTCCACCCACTGCTCCGGATCCGTACGCTCAGTGGAACACTTCAGGGATCAACTATGGCGAGCTCGAGAGTTGTCTCTTTCCCCCTCCACCAAGGGCACCCACTCCTCCAGCTGATGACGATGATGATGAGTATGATGAAGAGGAAGGGGACGAGGATGACTACGACGAGGATGAGGAGGAGTGATCTCCAGGGGCGTTAGCATCGCTCTTCTTCCTTTTTGGCGTTTCGATGCCAAAGGGGGAGAAGTAGTTCTAGTAGGTCACGTGGATTTGCAAGGGTCGGGCACAAGCTCTTCGTTTTTAGTCGTTTTTATTTGCTTGCTTGTGCCTTTTCTAGCGTGAACTTGTTTGCTATTTGTGTTGCTATTTGTGGTTGATTGTGTAAGACTATGTCGTACTCCACAGTTTGGTACTATGTTTGGTATTCATGGATTTCTGGATTTATCTATCATGGACCCCATTGAAGTCCCATTGAAGTCTGGAATTATGGAGCTTATTTGATGACATTTGGATTCAGGGGTTCATCTATGTATGTCGTGGCTATATATTCCGGTGGTATGACTTTCTTTCACCAAACCTTAAAGTAGTGCTCTACCTAGTGTGTGTATTTGTATTCAGATGCAAATCTTAAATATGCACACATCTAGGGGGAGCGTCTTTCATTATCTAAGGTGGCACTTGTCGGTTTCACTGCAAATCCTAGTATTGTCATCTAACACCAAAAAGGGGGAGATTGAAAGAACATTTCTTCATCCCTAGTGTTTTGAGTGTTAGATAACAATACCAAGGATCTTTTAATGTGTGTTGAAGTGTTGCAGCTCAGAACACTGCCTTTGGGGGCGGATAATCCGGCCCCACCAGGGGCGGATAATCCGCCCCTCCCTCTACCCAAGCAAGCGCAAGCCCCAGAAGGGGGGGCGGAATATTGGCCGGACTTTCCGGCCAGGCCGGATAATCCGCCCCTCAGGGGGGCGGATAATCCGCCCCTCCTGCTCATCGCCAAGGCGCAAGCCCCAGAGAGGGGGGCGGAGTTTCGGCCGGACTTTCCGGCCCCGCCGGATAATCCGCCCCTCAGGGGGGCCGGATTATCCGCCCCCCAAGATTTTCTCCAAGCTTCACCAAGGCGCAAGCCCCAGAGAGGGGGCGGAGTTTCCCCCGGAGAGTCCACCCTTGGGCGGAATTTTCCCAGGGGGCGTATAATCCGCCCCAAGTGGGGGGCGGATAATCCGCCCCCAAAATGGAGCAACGGCCAGATCTGGGGAGGGGGTATTTAAGCCAGCCTTCCCCCTCCTGCCAGAACGCTTGATTCATCTCGAAAAAGAACAAATCAGATCTCAAAAGTTCATACAAGAGTGCTCCACCTAGATCCATCCAAAGGCCCCATCCCTTTGGGAATCGAAGGAGGAGAACTCGACCTTCATCATCAGCAATCAAGCGCTTCATCTCCTCTCCGTTCATTTGGAGAACCTTCGATCTAGTATTTCTTGCAAAGATCTAGATCCTTGTTTTCGTTTATATTGATAAACCTTGTTTTTGTGACAGCTTGTTGTCATCCCGGGAGCCCCAATTCGGTTGTGGGTGTGTGCCCCGATAGTATTGTAAAAGGCACCGGTTCCCGCCTCGAAGGGATCCAATAGTGGAGAAGGTGGATCAGGCCTCTCGTGGCGAGATCCATCGGAGAATAGGGTGAGGCCTATTGTGGCGTGGTGGTCTTAGAACCGCCCACCCCTCCAACGCAGATGTACTTCCCTTAACAAGGAAGGAACTGCGGTAAAACAAATCCCTGTGTCTCCGCGTGCTCCACTACGGTTTCCTCGCTCCTCCTTTACGTGCTTAGTAGTTAGGGTTTCATATAGGGAAATTCTCGTAGTTGCATATCTAGAGAATTTACTTTGTGTAAAGCCTAAAATTGGAAAAAGTATTAAAAATTAGTTAGCACCTATTCACCCCCCCTCTAGGTGCCCATACGATCCATTTCACTCCTCCTCTAGACACACAAGTTCCTATCCTCTAATCTCCGGTTTAGAGCCGTTTTGGTTTAGAGCTTCTAATTGCCCTAGCCTTCGGTTTAGAGCCTTCTAATTGGTGTGTCTAATCCCTAGACCACTAATAGTACTCTCTCATACTCCACCATACTCGCTCCGGCTTAAGGCGAAGCCCTGCGGGATCTCCCCTCTACTTCCGGTACCACGCCGTTGTGCTGCCGGAATCGCGAGGAGAGTGCTACAACCTCCGCTGCCTGCTGGAACAAGGGAGAGGAAGGCCTTCGTCGAGTACCGAATGTGTGACCGACTGCGGGAGCGCTGCCGGAACGCAGCGCCGGAAGGATCGTCTACACGATCTTGAGATCGGAAAGAGTACGACTACATCACCCACGAGAATCCGCTCTCGTTAAACAGTTTGAAATCTTCGAGGGTAAGTTATTCCATCGACTCGTTGCTACAATCTAGTAGATAGATCTTGGCTTGTTTGTTTGTATGCGATAGAATTTTTTTGTTTTCCATGCTACGAACCCCTACAGTGGTATCAGAGCCGTGTCTATATGTAGATCTGTTGCACGAGTAGAACACAATGGTCATTGTGGGCGTTGATGCTTTTATTGTCGATTGCTTCTTGTGTACTTTGCATCTTGCGGTATGTTGGGATGAAGCGGCCCGGGCTAACCTTACATGACATCGTTCATGAGACTTGCTCCACGCTTGACATGCAACTTGTATTGCATAAGTGGCTTTGCGGGTGTCTGTTTCTCCTAGCATAGTTAAGATCCAATTTACAACGGGTGATTAACAATACTAGTATCAATGTTGTGGTTCTTGTTCGTAAGTTAGAACGACACTTATTGAAAGCCCCAAACCACGTAAAATATACAAAGAAAGTAGAGGCGTCTAACTTTGTTTTGCAGGGGTGTGCAGTGATGTGATATGGCCATGATTGTGATTATATTTGATGTATGCAATGTTCCTTATTGTAAGTCGGCAACCGACAGGAGCCATATGGTTGTCTTGAATTTATGTTAAGACCCGCGTGTCTATTCAAAGTAGTTGTAATAGTTGAAGCCGATGGACGACAACCATGGAGAGGCGTCATTGACCTTGATGCAATGCCGGTGATGATGGAGATCATGTTCGTGCTTGAAGATGGAGATCGGAAGCACAAAGAAGAAAGGCCATATCATATCACATATATATTGAATTGCATGTGATGTTAATCCTTTATGCATCTTGTATTGCTTAGTAGACGACGGTAGCATTATAAGATGATCCCTCATGCACATGAATTTCAAGTCATAAAGTGTTCACCCTTAGTTAGCACCGTTGCTAAAGCTTGTTGTTTCGAAGCACCACGTGATGATCGGGTGTGTTAGATTCCGCAAGTGTATACAACGTGAGCAAGCCAGATTTGCTCATGTGGAAACTAAGGTTTGATCTTGACGAGCCTAGCATGTACAGACATGGTCTCGGAACACGGATCACCGAAAGGTAAAGCATGAATCATATAGTAGATATGATGAACATGATGATTGTTCACCATTGAAACTATATCAACTCTCGTGATGATCGGTGTTGATGTAGTGGATTTGGTTCGTGTGATCACTAAAACAATGTGAGGGATATTGTTTTGAGTGGGAGTTCACCTAGATTAACTTTATTAATTAATTTGAACTCAATTTGTCATAAACTTAGTCTAAACTATTGCAAATATGTTGTAGATCAATGGCAGCCCCTACCATCAATTTTAATGCGTTCCTAGAGAAAGAAAAGTTGAAAAACAATGGAAGCAACTTCGCGGATTGGTTCCGCAATTTGAGGATTGTCCTCACAGCTGGTAATTTGACCTATGTGCTGGATGCACCGCTGGGTGACCCACCTGCAGCTGATGCTCCCGATGAAGTAAAGAATGTTTACCTCGCTCGGAAGAATCAGTACTCCATAGTTCAGTGTGCTATCTTGTATGGTTTGGAATCGGAGCTTCAGAAAAGGTTTGAGGATTCAGACCCATATGATATTGTCGAGGATCTCAAATTGATTTTTGAGACTCATGCGGCAATTGAAAGCTATGAGGCTTCTGAAAAGTTCTTTAACTGCAAGATGGAAGAGGGCAGCTCCGTCAGTGAGCATGTGCTTAAGATGTCTGGGCACGCGAACAAACTTCAAAGCTTGGGTATAGTGATTCCTAATGCTTTGGGGATTTATCGTGTCCTCCAATCACTACCACCAAGTTACAAGAACTTTGTGATGAACTACAACATGCAGAACATGAACAAGACGTTGCCAGAACTCTTTGCCATGTTGAAATCTGCAGAAGTGGAGATCAAGAAAGAGCACCAAGTGTTGTTGGTCAATAAGACCACCAAATTCAAGAAAGGCAAGTCTAAGCAAAAGGGACACTTCAAGAAGGGTGGTAAGAAAGTTACCACGCCGACGAAGAAGACCAAGGCTGGACCTAAGCCTGATACTGAGTGCTTTTACTACAAGGGAGAAGGTCACTGGAAGCGGAATTGCCCAAAGTACTTGGCGGATTTGAAGAACGGCAACATCAAGAAGAAAGGTATATCTGATATACATGTTATTGATGTGTATCTCACTAGTACTCGTAGTAGTGCCTGGGTATTTGATACTGGTTCGGTTGCTCATATTTGTAACTCGAAACAGGTGCTGCAGAATAAACGGAAGCTAGCGAAGAACGAGGTGACGATGCGCGTGGGAAATGGATCAAAGGTTGATGTGATCGCGGTCGGCACGCTACCCCTTCATCTACCATCGGGATTAGTTTTATACTTAAATAATTGTTATTTGGTGCCTGCGTTGAGCATGAACATTATATCGGGATCTTGTTTATTGCGAGACGGTTACTTGTTTAAGTCCGAAAATAATGGTTGTTCGATTTATATGAGTAATATGTTTTATGCACATGCACCTTTGATAGATGGTCTATTCTTATTGAATCTCGATAGTGGAAATACACATATCAACAACATTGAGGCTAAACGTTTGAAATCAAGCGATAATTCGACCTATATGTGGCACTGTCGTCTTGGTCACATTGGAGTGAAACGTATGAAGAAACTCCATTCCGATGGACTTCTTGAATCACTTGATTTTGAATCACTTGAAAGATGCGAAGCATGTCTGATGGGTAAAATGACTAAGACTCCATTTTCTGGTATGATGGAGCGAGCTACGGACTTATTGGAAATCATACATACCGATGTGTGTGGTCCAATGAGTGTAGCATCGCGCGGTGGTTATCGTTATGTTCTTACCTTCACGGATGACTTGAGTAGATATGGGTATATCTATTTCATGAAACATAAGTCCGAAACTTTCGAGAAGTTTAAGGAGTTTCAAAGTGAGGTAGAGAATCAACGTAACAAGAAGATTAAATTTCTACGTTCTGATCGTGGAGGTGAATATCTAAGTTACGAGTTTGGCGAGCATTTGAAGAAATGCGGAATACTTTCACAATTGACACCATCGGGAACACCACAGCATAATGGTGTGTCTGAACGTCGTAATCGAACTCTCTTAGATATGGTTCGTTCTATGATGTCACTTACAGATTTACCGCTATCATTTTGGGGTTATGCATTAGAAACAGCCGCATTCACTTTAAATAGGGCACCATCTAAATCCGTTGAAACGACACCGTATGAATTATGGTTTGGGAAGAAACCTAAATTTTCGTTTCTTAAAGTTTGGGGATGCGAAGCCTATGTAAAGAAGTTACAGCCGGACAAGCTTGAACCCAAAGCGGAAAATGCGTCTTCATAGGATACCCGAAGGAAACTATTGGGTATACCTTCTATCATAGATCCGAAGGCAAAATCTTTGTTGCCAAGAATGGATCCTTTCTAGAGAAGGAATTTCTCTCGAAAGAAGTGACTGGAAGGAAAGTAGAACTCGACGAGGTTGTCGAACCTTCTCTCGAAATTGCGAGTAGCGCAGCACCGGAAGAAGTTCCTGTGGTGCCTGCACCAATAAGAGAGGAAGCTAGTGATGGTGATCATGAAACTTCGGTTGAAGCTGCTACAGAGCCTCGCAGGTCAACGAGAACTCGTACCACTCCAGATTGGTACGATTCCGTTATGAATGTCATGTTGGTGGACAACACCGATGACCCCGAGACATATGAGGAAGCGATGATGAGCCCAGATTCCAATAAATGGCAAGAAGCCATGAAATCCGAGATTGGATCCATGTACGAAAACCAAATATGGACTTTGGTGGACTTACCGGATGGCCGGAAGGCTGTCGAGAACAAATGGATTTTCAAGAAGAAAACAGATGTTGATGGTAATGTTACTGTCTATAAAGCTCGACTTGTCGCAAAAGGGTTTCGACAAATTCAAGGAGTTGACTACGATGAGACTTTCTCACCAGTAGCGAAGCTAAAGTCTGTGAGGATTATGTTAGCGATCGCTGCATATTATGATTATGAGATATGGCATATGGATGTCAAAACAGCATTCCTCAATGGTGACATTGATGAAGAGTTGTATATGATGCAACCCAAAGGTTTTGTCGATCCTAAAGATGCTAACAAGGTATGCAAACTTCAACGGTCCATCTATGGATTGAAGCAAGCATCCCGAAGTTGGAATCAACGTTTTGATAAGGTAATCAAAAGTTTTGGTTTTATACAAACTTATGGAGAAGCTTGTATTTACAAGAAAGTGAGTGGGAGCTCTGTAGCATTCTTAATACTATATGTGGATGACATATTGTTGACTGGGAATGATGTAGACCTTCTTAATAGTGTCAAAGAATATTTGAATAATAGTTTTTCAATGAAGGATCTTGGCGAAGCAGCTTACATATTAGGCATAAAGATTTATAGAGATAGATCGAAACGCCAAATATCATTGTCACAGAGTACATATTTGGACAAAGTTCTAAAGAGGTTTGGAATGGAAGAAAGCAAGAAAGGGTTCTTGCCCATGTTGCCCAATACGACCTTGAGTAAAACTCAAAGTCCGACATCGGCAGAAGATAGAGAAAGGATGAGTAAGACTCCCTATGCCTCAGCCATAGGATCTATAATGTATGCCATGCTATGTACTAGACCCGACATTGCATATGCTGTTAGTTTAACTAGCAGATATCAAAGTGATCCAGGAGTGGATCATTGGACAGCGGTCAAAAACATCCTTAAGTACTTGAGAAGAACTAAGGATATGGTTCTTTCTTATGGGGGTGATGAACAGCTCGTTGTTAATGGTTACACCGATGCTAGTTGGAACACCGATCCGGATGATTCTAAATCACAATCCGGATACGTATTTATTTTGAATGGTGCAGCAGTTAGCTGGAGGAGTGCAAAGCAAAGCGTTGTGGCGAGATCTTCAACTGAATCGGAATACATGGCTGCTTCGGAGGCTTCACAAGAAGCGATATGG
The DNA here is from genome assembly GCA_910589765.1 of Avena atlantica. Taxonomy (NCBI): domain Eukaryota; kingdom Viridiplantae; phylum Streptophyta; class Magnoliopsida; order Poales; family Poaceae; genus Avena; species Avena atlantica. The sequence goes on along the minus strand of OU342735.1, from coordinate 489,057,855 downwards.
ATGAAAGAGTTCATTACAGAGCTGGGTGTGGTTCCTAGTGCGCTGGACCCAATGTCTATCTACTGTGATAACATGGGCGCCATAGCCAATGCGCAAGAACCAAGGTCACACAAGAATCTGAAGCACATCAAGCTACGTTTTCATGCTATTCGAGAACATATCCAGGATGGGGATATAAAGATTTGCAAAGTACACACAGATCTGAATGTGGCGGATCCGTTGACTAAACCTCTCCTGAGGGCAAAACATGACCAACACCAAACTGCCATGGGTGTTCGGTATATTACCATGTAATCTAGATTAGATGACTCTAGTGCAAGTGGGAGACTGTTGGAGATATGCCCTAGAGGCAATAATAAATGTAGTTATTATTATATCTTTGTGTTTATGATAAATGTTTGCATTCATGCTATAATAGTATTAACAAGGAAACATTGATACTTGTGTGATTTGTAAACTTAATTTGAAGTCCCTAGTATAGCCTCTATACTTCACTAGCTTGTTGGTTGATTAATGATTGTGGTTTCCCTATCATGAACATTGAGATGTTATCAACAACAAGATCATATCGTTAGGAGAATGATATGGTGGACATACTCCTATAGATAAGAGTAGCATAAAGGTCAAGTCATTTCAATAGTTCAATTGCTATATGCTTTCTGATACATAGTAACCTAATTCCTTCGACCATGAGATCATGCATATCACCTTTACCGGATGGATGCTTTGATGACATCAAACACCACACCGTAACTGGGTGGCTATAAAGATGGCATTGAGTGTTCGGAAAGTATTGGTTGAGACACATGGATCAAGAGTGGGATTTGTCCATCCATATGACGGATAGATATACTCTGGGCCCTCTCGGTGGAATGTCATCCAATTAGCTTGCAAGCATGTGACTGGCTCACAAGGGATCACATATCACGGGAACGAGAAAAGAGTACTTATCGGTAACGAGGTTAAACTAGGTATGCAGAGATACCAACGATCATAACCTCGGATAAGTAACATATCGTGAGACAAAGGGAAATTGGTATCGTATGTAAGTGGTTCATTCGATCGCAAAGTAATCGTAGAAATATGTGGGAGCCATATGAATTTCCAGATTCCTCTATTGGTTATTGTTCGGAGAAGTGTCTCGATCATGTCTGCATAATTCACGAACCGTAGGGAGACACACTTAAGGATTCGACGTTGTTTGAGTAGTTATGGTATTATGAGAAAGAGACCGAATGTTGTTCGGAGTCTCGGATGGGATCCGGGATATCACGAGGTGATCCGGAATGGTCCGGAGAATAAGATTCATATAAGGAAAGTCCCGTTTCGGAGTTCGGGAATGATTCCGGTGATTTCATCGGGAATGTTCTAGAAGGTTCCGGATTGTCCGGCACTCCGGGGTAGGGGAGGGGTACATGAATGTGTCATTACATATTGGAATGATTGCATCATGTACTAAGTGTTCTTGCTGTCCCAAATAAAGGATTAAATTGAATCCTAAAACAGAAAAGTCAAATGTCCAGTTTGAAAGTCAAACGGCTAAAACAAGAAACTGTGGGAAACAAGCAAGAGGAGTTGGGAACCGACTTGGGGAGGAGTCTCCTCCCCAAGCCGGCGCGCCAACCAAGGCCGACTTGGGGAGGGACTCCCCTCCCCTTGGCCGCACCCTCCACCCATAAAAGGAGGGGCAGGGCCTCCTCCTCTAGACACACAAGTTCCTATCCTCTAATCTCCGGTTTAGAGCCGTTTTGGTTTAGAGCTTCTAATTGCCCTAGCCTTCGGTTTAGAGCCTTCTAATTGGTGTGTCTAATCCCTAGACCACTAATAGTACTCTCTCATACTCCACCATACTCGCTCCGGCTTAAGGCGAAGCCCTGCGGGATCTCCCCTCTACTTCCGGTACCACGCCGTTGTGCTGCCGGAATCGCGAGGAGAGTGCTACAACCTCCGCTGCCTGCTGGAACAAGGGAGAGGAAGGTCTTTGTCGAGTACCGAACGTGTGACCGACTGCGGGAGCGCTGCCGGAACGCAGCGCCGGAAGGATCGTCTACACGATCTTGAGATCGGAAAGAGTACGACTACATCGCCCACGAGAATCCGCTCTCGTTAAACACTTTGGAATCTTCGAGGGTAAGTTATTCCATCGACTCGTTGCTACAATCTAGTAGATAGATCTTGGCTTGTTTGTTTGTATGCGATAGAAAAATTTTGTTTTCCATGCTACGAACCCCTACATGATCCATCTCTCAGATCGACCCCGGAGCCCCTGGGGGATGGACGCTTCCCTTATTGCATGAATGGTCGACATGGGGCCAAATCCGGTCTGCACGGGCTAAAAACCCACATCGATCCCCATCGAACTGGCACAATCGCTCTCCTCACTCCCACACCTCATAGTCTATGACGGCGTGGGAAACAATGTGGTAAATGACACAGGTGTTAGATCGGGCACAACAAGGTTGAAGCTTGCGGGAAGGAACTACCAGAGGGGGAGGTGGAGGAGTCGAGGAGGCTATTGGTTTCTCTGATGGGACACACACACACACACACACACACAGAGAGAGAGAGAGAGATAGATGGGCGGTGACAGTGGAGTGAGAGAGTGGAGAGGGAGTTATTGACGTGTCTCCCGTACTTCTCCACGCGTGTAACGGTTGGACGGTGGCAACCCATTTTATGCTCAACTGGGGCAAGCTCCACATAAAGAAAGATTCGGGCATTGTTCCTAGACCTACCTCTAGGATACTTTAAGAAGCGTGCTAGGCACGACGGGGAGTGTAAGGAACCAATCGGATTGTTTCCTCACCAACATGCCTGCCCCGACCTCCTGAAGGCTACCAAACACGTCTAATATTCCTCTCACCCGTTCACACTCGTCGCACACATTAGGTCCAGCTACGCCTGCCTTTTCGATCTGTTGGAATAGCTAATATGACTTGAACGTGACTTGTATGGCATGTGTGCATATGTATACCAAAATTGTAGTACGTCTTTTCATACTCCCTTCATCCCAGAGTAAGTGACGTGGCTTTGTCTAGATTCGCATGTACCTAGATGTGTGCATGCAAATCTAGACAAAAGTTATATCACTTATTTTAGGACGGAGGGTATATCATTTGTATATGATTCTTCTAGGGTTTTTGGTCATGCATGTACTCCTATATATGTACACCACACGAGATCAATGAAACTATCTTGTTTATATTATTCATTAGGTGTGTCTTCATATGCATGCTCCTCTCGACGCTCATTGGACCCTAGTCTAGCGGATTCTTCACTACATCATGGGTACTACGGGTCATGGTTTTCTTCCCACGGCTTCTTCTTCTTTAGCGGAGCTTCTCGGCTATTCTTATACGGATTGGACTGGCTGCCCTGACACACACCGGTTAACTTCTGGCTGTTGTGTCTTCTTCGGTTATGGCTCATATCTTGATCATCAAAACGATAACCCAACTTCTCTCATTCCAACGCGGAAGCTAAATACCGTTTGTTGTGAACGTCTTTGCTAAATGTTGTTGGCTTCGTCAATTTCTTGGTGAGCTCCACTTTGATGTGCCCAAGGCTATTATGGTGTACTGCGACAACATATCAAATGTTTATCTCACTCATAACCCCATTCATCATCGTCACGCGGAATATATTGAGCTGGATATTCGTTTTGTCCGCGAAAAGGTTGCTCTCGGTCAGCTTTATGTTCTTCATGTGCCGATCTCTCGATAGTTTGCTGACATCATAATGAAAGGCTCGCCAACGGTGATGTTTGAAACTTTCCAGTCCGGTGTCTGTGTCGCCGGCAACGCTTAGACTGCAGAACGGTGTTGAAATAGCTAATATATGTACGGTATGCGTGTGTATGCCAAAACCCTAGTGTGTCTCTTCGTATAGCATTTGTACACCACATGAGATCAATGAAACCATTTTTGGATCTCAATCCACTGCACGCGACTGATACACACACTGATTGGAAGAGCTCGAACAACCTAAAGATGATGTATCCACGGGCTCTTTACTCACGGGACGGGAAAAAGGCAGGCAGCGCCCACGTGAGAGTGAGACCGGTGCTCGCTCCCGTTGGACGGCGCACAACGGTGCCCCTGTTTTGTCTCCTGTGACTTAATGCGCCATCGGAAAGGCCAGCATATCGAGCAAAGCATCCATATCGTGCAATGATTTTATCTGCACTTGCATACACAGGCGTGGTCATGGCCACTAATAAAAGCACCACGGCGCGCCAAAGTCTTCTTGAACCCTTGGGAGGATGAGAGGGACAGCGACTCGCACAACTCCAGCAAAGCAACCATTGGGACTTGGGAGTCTTTTCTGAAATGTACTATTATCATCAGAAATCATGCAAGTGTGCAGGACATGATTCATGACCGGTAACTTTCTTATTGTGTGGCACTGCCAAGGCATGTACAGTACATTACACTGGATGGTGATACGCGGACCAGGTGCAGGCTGCCATCATGTACCAAGAGGGGGAGGGCAGGCCAAGAATCACATGCTTTCCATGTATGTCCAGTTCAATCAAATATACTGTACTAGAGCAAGCACAATTACAACCGAGGAAACACATGACTGTGGAACACAAACATGAACTACGAACCCTAAGGACCACACGACCGTCTTCTGATCCGCGCCACGCCCTTCTTCGGTTTCGCTTCAATTCCTTTAACCCGGATCATTATTCACATGCCAACTTCGTGTCGAAGCTGCTCAGACAGATGGCAAACGCCTGGAAAGCCGAGATGGGGTAGCGGTAGTCCATCGTGAACATGTCCCTCGCGACTTTGCCAAACTGCAGGATGACCTTGTCGGGGTCCACCGGACCGGGCTGCGAGGGGGTCGGGGCGCCCGCGGACGGCGGGCTCGACGCGGCGATCAGCTGGAAATTCTTAACCGAGGCGATGGTGACGCGGCCACGGAAGTTCAGGCACCAGCACTGCAGCTGCTCGTGCCACCTCGGAGGCTTGTTGCGGAGCACCAAAGGTCTATCCTTGACTTCGCCTTCGCCGTCCGTCATCCCGCCGCTTATCTCGGAGAAGCGGGCGCTGTTGAAATCCATGGACTGGTCCATGATGGACTTGGAGAAGGTGGTGGAACTACGGAACGACTGGGAGAAGGAGGTGATGCTGCGGAACGAGTCCCCCAGAGCGCGAGGCACGATTTGCTCTGGCTGGCCGGGGACGGTGCCACCGGGCTCGACCGAGGAGGCAGGGACGGAGTGCATGATGCAGCGCATCCGCCTAGGACCTCTTGTGCCAAGGACATTTAGCTCATACGTCACCTGAGCTATGTTGTAGCTAACTGGAGGCACCTTCGGCGAGACTTTTGTTGAGTTAAACCTCCGGCTGCTCCTTCCAACAGGTGGGATCGCAGCTCCATTGTATGGGGGCTGGGTGTCATAAATTAAAAATTTCGTGCCAAGGAAGTTTGACCTGGAAGAACAGTAGGCTTGGTATTAGGTTACCAAACAGGCAAAGTTGCAAAAGGTTTATGTTCAAAAACCTAATAATTACCTCAGTTTTCCAATGTAGGTTCTGTTTGATCTTGAGGTATTGGGGCCGTCCATTGAGATGGCATACTCTGTGCAGGATGCTTTACGATTCCTTCTGGCTGATAAAAGGAACTTCCCACTTTCTGCTGTAACAACTGCTCAAAAGAAAAAACAAGATTCAGCATATTTGATTAAGTGAGAGCAGATAATACAGGTGTTTAACGTTGATCATTTCATGAAGAATAATATTTCACATGAATGCAAAGACCACAGAAAACAGAACTGGAAAGGTTTGCATGATACTCCTTAGCTATATCTTAGTGAGTTAATAATTAAGCACTTAAACAAAGAAATAATTACATCTTCATCCTTAGCTATATCTTAGTGAGATAATAAGCTGGCATACAAAAAGAAAGTAAAATCTAAGGTGCACTGCTAGTACAAACGTGGGAAGTGTAACATACCATTGGTAAGGCACAAGTAGAGCTGATAGGTGGATTTTGATTTATTCCTCTTTATAAAACATTGAATCATTCCATCTCGAGGGCCAGGCTGTCAAAACAACAAAAAAGGGCATGTATCAAGCCCAAGGAAAGATATCAACTGCTCGCGGCTTGGCACAATTGCAGGTATCTTTCAGTAAAGTATGTAGCCATCTTTCTTTTTCTTTACCTGCTTTAGAGATACTCGGAAGGTAAGCTTCCCACAAAATTCGGGGCTCAACACGATCTCTCTGCACATGTCCCTCCATGTTCTACAGACAGCCGCAAAGCAGACGACATGCTTCCTGGCTGGCCAGGTGCTCTCGTCAGCTTCCAGTCTGCGTATGACATCCTGGAGGAGTTCGGGAGGAAGACTCGCCCAGCGGCTCTCTGGGAGTATGGGAGCTGGCTCATGGAGATCTTCAAGTGAGCTCTGACCCTTCCCCCTGTGATGCCCGGTAAGACCGTAGAGGCTTGCGATCGTCACATCAAAGCTCCGTCTCGACAAGCTACCGAAACCATCCCGCACATCACGAGCTATGCTACGAAACGACATCTAAGCCAGTCAACGCCAGGCAATAAGGCATACGATGTCGCCTGCAATCGTAAACAAGCAATCATCACAAAAGAATCCTTTATTTAGCTGCTCCACTCGATAGAACAAATGAACAAGTTTACCACACCTTGTCGGAAAGATCAGACCGTCACCAAGCGCGAAGCAACTGCTGCAAGCAGTCCCTGCAACAACAAAAAAGACACTCTATGAGCAAACACACGTAGTAGGATTAACACGGAGTGATTCGATCTAGACATGCTCACAGTGACGGTGTAACAACCAAGTAGGGCCTGACTAGCAATCAAAGAGGAACCTGAACCCATATTTGGCTACATGTTCACCGAGCCATGCTCACCCAGCATCACTTTAAACGCAAGGCAGGTGGGAGTTGGGCAAAATTGCCTCAACGACAGTTCGGCGACCAGACCACACAGGGCACATCACATCACATGTTTTTTGTATGAGAACAAACTTCCCCTGGAAGCTGTGGGGAAACGTAGCACCAGGGAATCACATACGGGCGAGTACCGTGAGTTTCTATGGCATTTTCGAAAAGGAAATCTTGTGCCTTACAGAACCAACCAACCGACTGGAGACCTCTTACTTATTTTCTCCACGCTACTCTGACGCTAGGACGCAAGCTAGTACTATACTAATAGTTAAACGGGATTATACTTATCCTAGAAGCGTAGCAGTAAGATAACATAATGAAGCAGTCCCAGTCTCAGGAGATATTAAAAAATCGCAGGCTTCTGAGTTTCAACTCTCCGCAATGCAGAGGACAGGCAAAGAGAAAACAAATTCCGAGGGGGACAGCTGAGACAGGGCCAAAAGTCCACTCTCTCTTCCGCGAGAAATTTTGTCCTGGGGAACACGCGCGCGTACCGAATCAGGGAGAGCTCGTACGATCTACCGGTCCGGCCAGGCGCGCCGCCACTCTCCGAACGCACTCAGCGCACTCACACGCCAAAACGGAGCCCCGCGAGGCCAGCCGGAAACCCCAGAGACCCCAGAGACAAAAACGAGTCGAGGATGCACGGCGGAGAAGAGAGAGAGAGAGAGAGGACAGGGGCGAAAGCTCACATCGCATTCAGCCGGGACGGCGCCGCGCAGCTTCCGACGCGCACGCGCCGGAGACCGGAACACTCTAGCTCCACCGGTTCCGACTGAGAAGGCCTCTCCGAGGTCCGAGTGCCGCTTCCTCCTTCTCGGGTAACGCGGCGTGCGTGCGCGCGGGGCGGAGGAGGGAGGAGGGAGGAGGTGGGGGCTGTGTGAAGAAGGCGATGCGACGGAGAGGGGGGGCAGGGGGCGGGGTGAAATGAGGAAAGGTGCGGGAGCGGGCTCTGCTCTGCTCCGGTTTGTTTATCCGTTGTGGCGGTGGTGGCCTGGTGGGGTGGGTCGAGTTGACCGCGCCTTTTCCGTTCCGTCGGGGAGCGTCTAAACGGCGTCGGGACGGGACGGGACGGGTCGGGTCGGGTCGGGTGGCAGCATCGCAGAGCTTGCCTTGCCCCGAAGCCCACGGCACCCAAAGCGGAGGGCCGTGTCCACTGCCAGGTACTGCTGCTTCTCCCTCTCCTCCCCTGCTTTCCCGTCACTCCGGCACGGTGGGTGCGGGTAGGGTGTTTTCCTGCAGCGTGCACCACCGACCAAATGCTACCAGATCAGATTTACTATACCCAGTACTATTATTTACGTGCACTATATCCGTAGCCCGATGGAAATCAAAAGATCGGACCTATTGACAGACGTTCGTCTCTATTTAATCAAATGGCATGCAGCACATAACCTCCCACTTTAAAACTGCACCCACATAACCTCCCACTTTAAAACTGCACCGTTAATCACGCACAAAGATTTTTCCATCTTTTTTTCTATATCAATTCCAAATCGCCTCCCAACCGCTGCCAGCTATCGTCTCCGTCGCGTCGGCCCACGCCATCGCCGCCGTGACCTGTTCTCTCTCCAATCGCCAGCTAGCCCTTTCCGTAAAAGACCTACGCCATGCCCTTTCGCGGCGAGGATTGACAGTCGACGGTACCATGGCAGGTTTGTTAGAGTTGGAGGCGGAGTAGCCTGGAGCCGATGAGGATGTCCTTCTCTACTCCATGGATCAGAATCGAGACGTTCTTCCACTCGTCCTTGTCTCAGTCTTCCTTCTTCAAGGACACACATGGAATGAGCAAACGAGGTTTGTATAATGTTGAGAGAAATCAACATGTAGTATTGGTAATTTTGAGAGAAATTAATGTTAACTTAGTTTTAAAAGTTTCTGCATAGATATACTATTTGGTATGATGCGTGGTCATGAATTTTATGCTTCCATATCAACGTGCTTCCAAAGTATATAATTCTTTTGCTTCATGTTACTGTTACTAATGCATCATTTGCTCCGAACGTGTATCCAAATGTGCTTCTGTGCACATGTTCTGCCCAGATAAAATTTTCAACTCAGATAAGTATTGTTTCACTTATTTTCAAGCATGCTTCCTTGGGTTCTAACTTATGCTTCCAATACAGAGATGCTAATATATCCGGAATAACTAATTGTGTACCCAAATTTATTCCGGAAGCATGCCAAATTGCAAAATCAAAATTTCTCTAGTTCTATTGCATGTTTATATGTGCTGATGGCATGAAATCTTTGCTTTTCATCAGCCAACATTTACTACTCTCACCGATCTGATTTAATTATCTCATGCTGAGGCAAATTTTGCTCAAGTTGAAGGTTGTACTTGATGTGTTGTTCAACCAGTGCCATTGTTTGATGGTCTTATCATACAATAGCTTTGCTTCAACCGCTAGGAGCATGTGCTTCAAGCATGTGTGCTTTGTTGATGCATGGTTTTCAACGTATGCTTCAACCTTTGTTATTACTAGGGCGTATTTCACTATTACTAACTGATGCTTCTATTGTATAGATGAAATTCTTCTTAAGCCAGTCAGGACACAGATGCCTTCTTGACAAGGAGGAGCTTGTATCAGCCCATGGCACGGTCTACAATGTTTGTTATTAAGCAGAAGTGTAAAATGTATTATTGTAATAGTGTTTTATTTTTTCTAGCACAATTGTTGTAATATTTGAAAATTGAATTACTTTGTTCCACTGCATCGTGCTTCCTGTTGTGCTTCCATTGATTTCCTTTGTGAAAGAAATATTGTAATCAAAGTCGCATTAAATTTTGGTTTCAAAGCACTAAAATAGTATCAAATCATAGTATTATAGTATTTACTATTTATGTCGAAAAGAATGCTCCATGATGCCGACAATATGTTATATAGCACCACAAAAATGATGCTTCCATTTATCAAGACGAATGTTTTATTAGCCTAAAAACCTGTTGGCATCGCAAGAAATGCATAATGAAAAAATGGTGCTTCCATCCATCAAGGTGAATGCTTCAGTCATCGAGAAAAACGCATCTTGGAAATACAAACCATAATTATTTTTCAACATTTATTTATTGGAAACGAATTATTGGAAGCATGTTCATATTGATATAGAAGCAAATTTATATTTAGTTTGAAACATCAAATAATACTGAAAATCTCAAGGAACCAAAGTGTACTGCCTGGATACATGATTTACCAAATTAATTAGTCATTTTAAATCCGGAATCATTCTAGGAACCATTTAGTAGGAAACAAATCATAATTGTTGAGATCCCCTATTACTGCTCTGTTCCATGAGAGAATACAATCTAGCGCTAGTTTCACGCATGCAGTTACACAGGACTGGTTGATTGGTTTAGCATCGTACGGTCATCATATGTTGCATCATGTGGCCACAACCTGGTCCGATGGGAAGCTATCCATCGGGAGCCGATTCCTAGTGGTACCCATATCCTAATCCCGGAAACTTATCAGAAGTAATGATGCATGCCTGAGCTTTTTTACCTTTAGAAAACGTTGGACCAACTGAGCAAATGAACCCTCCCTTGGCTATACAGTGAGACATCTCCAAGTGCGGATTAATACACGCTAGATAATATCCTGTTTAATTTGAACAATATGGAATTTAGATCACTTAAACTGGATTTAAGGATCAAATATATAATTCGAACCATGTTTTATGCATACCAAAGTTCATCATGACACTAACTATAATGCCAAGTCAGCTGACAAGTCGTCACTTTCTTACGCCCATTCTAGGAGACATTTGGGCTTGCCAGAGCCATTGAGGGGGTGGGCTTGTCCTTTACAATGGTGAAGATGCTCTCATCCTATCGAAAAGACTCAATGCACAAATATATTCATCTGAGTCAGAAGACTATGTGCAGATAAGGATGTACTTCTCCCTATCATGTGGGAGTGGGTGCACATTTGAGAAGATAACGCCTGTCGAAATTTGGGTGAACCATTAGCATCTAACGAGATTGTGGAGGCTTGTAGTACATGAGGCCAAGAGCAAGGCATAATACAGTGAACGCGAGCTTTGTTATTGTTCTAGTCAAGAGTTGTAGAGAGTTACAAATTTCAAACATCTATAACGCGACCGCGAGTCAAGCAATTTTGTCAAAAGTTGCGCCATATATCGGTGTGTCTACATTCCAACTCACCACCAGGTAAGCCTCACCGGTTCGCTAACTTGCCACAAATTGGATTAAATTTTAAAATTTCGCTAAAGGTGACTTTTTCGTGCTTCCATTCATTGTATCCTCCCTAAATTCCACCTTTTTATTCGGTTATGCTAAAAACATAACATATGAAAAAGCACTCGGACAAAGTTATCATACTCAGTCCTAATGGCAATCAAAGCACCGTTATCATTTTAAAGTGATCGTATTTTATTAACTTCATTGTTGGATTTCCAAATCTCGGGAATTGGAAAAACTCATGTCCGTTTAAATCTTATAATGTTGAATTCGTATGAAAAAAAATTATTTGAGTGCAAAGTAGGATTTTCCCAAGGTCGGATTAGATGCAAAATTTCCTGTAAGATTCAGTTCTACGAATCAACAAACACTAAATTGGGAATCCAGATGAGCTCATCACCGTAAGGTTAAGCCACCAAGTCAACACTTAGTTCTCATCCTATTTATCTTTATCATGCAGGCCTAGGCTTCTTTTCTCGCTATCTGTGGATTTTGTGGCATGACATATACCATTGTGAAATTTACAACACTTAAAACTATATTTAAGGATCAAAAATATAACATGAACCACGTTTCATGCACACCAAAGTTCATCATGGCACTAGCTATGATGCCAAGTCAGTTGGCAAGTCAGGCTCTTTCTTTCTCCCCCTCTAGGAGACATTTGGGCTTGATAGAGCCATCGAGGGGGCGGTTACAACGGTGAAGATGCTGGCATGGTATCGAGAAGACGCAATGCACAAATATATTGGTCGTTTAGTGTTCCCTGGGGAACCGATTCGGGAAGACTCTCTGCAGATAAGGATGTACTTCTCCCTATTATGTGGGAGTGGGTACATAGTTGAGAAGATAATCGTGGCCGAATTTTCGATGAACCATTAGCAGCTACCACATACGTGGAGTTTTGTAGTACGTGAGACCAAGAGCAAGGACATAAATACTGCGAGCGTGAGTCGGGAGATGCGAATAGAAGAAAATACTTTGGTGTTATTCTACTTACGAGTTGTAGAGAGATACAAATTCCAAAAATCTGTAACTTGAGCACGAGTCAAGCAATTTTGTCAAAAGTTGCCTCATATCTCGGTGTGTCTACGTCAACAAGTGGATTCCAACTCACCACGAGGTAAGCCTTACCGGTTCGCTAACTTGCCACAATAAATTGGATTAAATTTTAAATTTCGCTAAAGGTGACCTTTTCGTGCTTCCATTTATTGTATCCTCCCTAAATTCCACCTTTTTATTCGGTTATGCTAAAAACATAACCTAGCACTCGAGCAAAGTTATCATACTCGGTCCTAATGGCAATCAAAGCGCCGTTATCATTCTAAAGTGATCATATTTTATGAACTTTACCATATGGTTATTTGCATTCTTTGCCTTGTTGGATTTCCAAATCTCGGGAATTGGAAAAACTCATGTCCGTTCGAATCTTACAATGTTGAATCCGTATGAAAAAAAACTATTCGAGTGCAAAATAGGATTTCCCAATGTCGGATTAGATGAAAAATTTCCCGTAAGATTCAGTTCTACAAGTCAACAAACACTAAGGCTTTGTTCGGTAAATCCCACCCTGGCCGGGATAGGGTCCCAATCCCCTTCAACCCCCGTGGGCCGGCCCAGCTGGGATTCAATCCCGTCCGGCAAAATTTATGTGTTCGGTTACGCCCCGTGGGGATTCCGACCCGGCCTAATCCGCTCGAATACCCCTCCTTTACACGGGGAAAAAATAATCGACATCAAGCCCGTGGAAACTTTCCCCAATCGACGTCGTGCTCCGGAGGCGACGGCAATGGAGGAACGACGGGGAGATGAGCGCAACGGCGACACTCCTCCCCTTCTCCCACGATCCGGAGGCGCACGGAGGCGGAGCAATGACCAGGATGTGTTGGCGCACTCCCCATCTCGCGCGTGACACAGATGTGAACATAGGGGACGCGGCAACATGGATGAATTCGGAGGCAGCGGCAGCGGCAGCGGAGACGGCGTCCACATCCACCGACGGATGCCTTCTCTCCGGTGATCCCCTCGTCATACTCTTCCCTTTTCTTGTCTCTGGAAAATCTAGGGTTCCTGGTTTCTTGGTTCCCAGTTGTCCAATTTTTTACTAGCTGAGCATTTTTTTACATGTTGTTACTCCTTTCTTGATCGATATGATGGATTGCTGTGAAAATGCAATGCAGGGGTTGATCAATTCTGCTCGATATGTCTATTACTTTTGGTTATGTAGTTTTTGGTACAAATTGAGGTGTTGTTTTGGCGAAGTCAAAATAAGATATAATTCTGCTCGATATGTCAATTTTGTAGATTTTCAGTACTCTCTCTGACCCGTATTAGTTGACTCAAATTTGTCTAGATTTGGATGAATCTAGACACTATTTAATATATAGGTTTATCCAAATTTTGTAGAGTTTCAGTAGTCTAAAAAAACTTGACCTTAAGGAAGTGTCATAGATGATTATTTCGATAATTTGTGTTTAGACCTTCATGTAAGGTAAAGTGGAGCAGTAGTGTTGTATCTTGTGTGGTTGTGGTTGTAGCAGTACTAGCAGCTAACGGTAGTTTTTTTGTTGACAAGAGCCAGCGGTAATAGCATCTTGTCGGGTGTCATGTTCTTGCCGAGCTGGGAGATGTTGCTGCTATCGATACATATTCTGATGTTGTATAATTTGGTGCTAGAAATCATAAATTATATTGCTGTCAAAAGTTGTATTTACAGCTGAGAAAGGTAACATCCTTGTGATAGGAGCAGCTTAACCTTGTATTAGTCCTTACTTTCAACGGATGGTATTGACTAGATAGCTTTTCTGTTAGCAATAATTCCATGCCAATTTTGTTCTGTTAGCTTAATCTGATTGTCACTATAAAACTGGGTGCGGCTGTGTATACAGGCAAAAGAACTCTGGGTATCGCAGTTGACAGAGCTTGTTAATATCAGAAGCTGCTAGCCGGTGTTGCTTTATTTTGTTCCGGTAGCCATAGTTGATATGTTGATTATGTTACTCCTGGCCTGGTACAAAAAAGCATGAAGCTTCAGAAGAAAGGCAAGAGTGCCATGGCGAAAAATTCGTGTGTGATTTACGCTGCAAAGACTGCATATTTATTAGTTCTATTTCGTTAGTTGTTACGTCAGTGTATTTCTGGAAACAAATTGACTAGATTGTAAAAATTGAGAATTTTTTGAGATACTTATGTTCCATCTATATCCTATGTACATCAATGTATTCCGTTTTGTATCTTGTTTTGTGAGCATGTTTGATTTTAGTTTTCATCCATGTTCAATTTGATATTCAAATGGATATTATTTTTATATAAAGTAGTTGTTTATTTTTCTGTTTGATATGTGCTGCTGGTTGCTGTCTAGAACTTTGTTGTGCTGATGTCTGCCGCTGCTTGTGGGTGTGGGATTAACCGAATGGAAAATTAGCAGCAAGGATAAGCTGGGAACAGGGAAAGAGGGATAAGTGGGGATTGGGGTGACGAGTGGGGTTCACCCAATACCTGCAGGGATTATATCCACCAGGGAATTATATCACCTGCAACCGAACAAGGCCTAAATAGGAATCATTTTTTAACATTTTTAACCTTCGCTTTATTTTTATTTTTGGGGTACTTGCCTTAATGCTCCAACAGGCCAAAACAGAGGTGGGTAAAACTTTTGGGTAGGTATTTATATTGCAAATGTACTACTGAATCAGGAGTACAATATATAATACTTTTGGGTAGCATACAATACACATTGCTCTGTCAAATCACTGGAACCATAGGTTTACCCCTTTCGACGACCACATGATAGACTATCCCGACTCCCGAGATCAAAAAAATCTAACCATTCTCACACATTAACCAAGTGCAATCTCCGGTCAATCGATTGCCCCGCCTTTATCCTACCGCACATACCATGGCACTCAATTGATGGTTTGACCGACGCGCGGTTCTAGAATCCACGATGAACGAACGGACGGCGCAGGGCAGATTCCATGGCGACAATCATTTCCAAAGTAGGCATTCGCAGATTAGTAGTCTCTCAGAAATGGGAGAGAGAACAGGGAGGGGCGGGCGTGGAGCCCAGACGTCGTAGGATTAAAGCCAGGGAACCTGAGGACGAGTGAACACGTACGTATACGTACGATTGCGGTTCGGTGCCGTGCACACGTACGCCGCCTGAGATGATTTGTTACTGTTCACGGATGACACGCATACGAGCACTGGGCTGTAAAAGAAGCTGGCGCCCTGCAAAAAAAAAAAGTAAAAGAAGCTGGCGTGGTGGTAAAAATGCGTTGCGTGCAGGGGAGAAGAAGCGGTTAAAGACGTGGTTTTTGCTAAAAGGAAAAGCGGTGATAAAAGAAGCCCAGTTAATCAGACAGACACGGTAGAAAAGAGGCTTTCGAAAAAGAAAAGGCAAGCTGTAATAATAAATTAAAAAAAAGGGAGATAGAAAAACTTTTCGCTTTCCATGTGTAGACAGAATGAGATGCACTGTACTAACAATGTTCTGAACCTCGTAACGGCGACAGCAAGGTAACCGCAGCCGGAAGGCAGGAGCTATAGCCCTCCGTTCCGTCCGACCACGCTAGTCTAGCTAGGCCGTGGCTCAGGTAAAGCTAGGGGTGGTTGCATACGCACTTGGATCCGTGTGGCCAGGCCAGGCGTCCCCGTGCCGTCAGCTGTTGGGTGGGAGCAGGAGCTCCGCCGACGTCACGCCACCGCGCCTGCAGACAGGCTATTCCTATGGTAGTTTGTCCCCGGCCGTGCGCGCTGGAACGTTCCGTTCACTTCTCATTCCGTTTGGTGGTCGTCTAGCTAAGTGATCATTATTCATCACATTTACTCCAGCTCCCGATCAGCTTTCCTTAATTGATCTCACGTTTGTCTTTTCTTTTTCACTAGTAATTTATTAGTCATATATGCTGCCGCAACAGAACACGGGCCAGCCAGGTGATAATGGAACCTAGAGAACGGGTAAGCGGCGGTTCCTGTCAGCAGCAAACCCGAAATGATTACAGGAAATGAAGGCATGAATTATTATGGTTGAGTTCCCCAAAGGGCTCTGTGTTTTGATACTATGACTTCTCGTGAGGAGATAATAATAATAATGGCGTGGTCTTGGTTTAGTTTGGTTTGTTTGTGCAGAAGCATGCATTTGGCAGCATCCGGATTAAGCACCAGCAGCTAGCTAGCTGCAAGGACGACGAAGCCATCAGCCGGCGCTATCATCCCCCAACCACTGCACCATCATCTAAAAACGATTTCTCTCTCCAGCTGCTCCCGTGCGTGTCAGCTCAGTTGCGTACGCACACGCACGCGACTAGCTAATTAACCCGTTCCATCTTTTCTTTAGAAGAAAAAAAAGCTAATTAAACCCGGTCCATGCACGACTCATGCGCGCGTGATCCAGCTAACTGCTGGCGCACGGTATAATACACTAGAGGAAAAAGGGTCATCTGTTCGCGACCCCTCGGAGCATTAGTCCCGGTTGCGCCACCAACCGGGACTAATGCTGGCACGCGTCCCGATTGGAGCGGGCACGGGGCCAGGGGCATGGGTCCCGGTTGGTAAGGGGGCATGCGTCCCGGTTGGAGCCACCAACCGGGACTAAAGGTTTGGCCACAGCCACGTGGCGTGGCACGCACCTTTAGTCCCGGTTGCTGGCTCCAACCGGGACTAAAGACCCCTTGCTCTCTATAAATGCAACGCCCCAGCCCCCTCTGCCTCCACTCTGTTTTTTCGAATGGTGTAAGGTGTGAGGGTGTGTGCTAGTTTTTTCTCATGCATGCATTGAAGGTGTTTGTTGAAATGTTTGAGTGAAAAATCCCGTTGAATTTCTCATAGAACAAAAATATAGAAGGTGTCTGAGACGCACTTGAGCTTTCTCCTCTTTATTTCCCTCGATCGAGGTTAGCAATCTTATCTTTTCTAGGTCATTGATACAATTCATGTGTCGGTGTGAATTGGTTATTTCACTATTTATGATGTCCTGTTTTTTGATAAACTTACTTATATAATGCAGATGAACGGTCGGGAATGGATGTACGGTGACCGGCGGGTAGCCGGGTATATCAAAGGCGTGGATAAATTTATCGATGTGGCTACGGCAAACAGAGAATGGATTTATACGTTGTCCATGTGTTCAATGTCGGAACAACAAGGAGTACTCTTCCTCGAAAATCATTCTCGGCCACCTGATTATGAAAGGTTTCATGCCCAACTATAATTGCTGGACCAAGCACGGGGAAAGAGGGGTTATGATGGAAGATGGTGAAGAAGAAGATGATGATAACAACTATCATCATATGTTTCATGAATACAGTGATACTGCAATGGTAGACAATGGAGAGGAAAAAGGTGAAGAACGGGCATCAGATGAGCCGGCTGATGAACTTGGTAGGGTCATTTCTGATGCAAAGCGAGACTGTGAAACAGAAAATGAGAAGTTGAAGTTAGAGGGCATGTTAGAAGATCACAAGAAATTGTTGTACCCAAATTGTGAAGATGGCAGCACAAAGCTCGGTACCACACTGGAATTGTTGCGATGGAAGGCAGAGTGTGGTCTAACTGACTCCTCATTTGAAAAGATGCTGAAAATAATGAAGCCGAAGTTTCCAAAACATAACGAACTTCCCGAGAGTACCTACGAAGCAAAGAAGACTCTCTGTCCTCTGGGATTAGATGTGCAAAAGATACATGCATGCATTAATGACTGCATCCTCTACCGCGGTAAGGAGTATGAGAATTTAGATAAATGCCCGGTATGCAACGCGTTGCGGTATAAGATTAGACGAGATGACCCTGGTGAAGGGAATATGCCCTGAGAGGCAATAATAAAGTGTTTATTATGTGTATTCCAAGTATATGATAGATGTTTATTTTGCATGCTATAATTGTATTAATACGGAAACGTTAATACATGTGTGTTTAATAAACAAACAGAAAGTTCCTAGTTATGCCTCTCTCATAAACTAGCTCGTTGATTAACAAGATGATCAAGGTTTCCTAATCATGGACATTGGATGTTGTTAATAACGGGATCACAACATTAGTGTAATGATGTGATGAACACTCATCCGAAGTATAGCATTACGATCAAAGTCATTGAGTTTATATTGCTATAACAACTTACGAAGTGATCCTAATCCTTAGACCATGAGATCATGTCAATCACTAACACCGGAAGAGTTTCTTGATAACATCAAACGTCACACCGTAACAGGGTGATTATAAAGATGGATTCAGAACTAATAAAGTGTTATGTTGAGGCTCATGGATCAAGAGTGGAATTTGTTCATCCCGATGACGGATAGATATACTCTGGGCCCTCTCGGTGATATCACATTGATTAGCTTGCAAGCAAGTGATTTGATCACTAGAATGTTATATCACGGGAACGAGAAAAGAGTGCATGTCGGTAACGAGATCAAACTAGGTATGGAGATACCGATGATCGAATCTCGGACATGTAATATATCGTGAAACAAAGGGATTAAGATACTAGCGTAAAAGGTTCCGACGATCACAAGAAAGTCATCGTTGAATGTGTGGGAGTCAGTATGGGTCTCCAGATCCCGCTTCTGATTATTGATCCGAGAGGGGTCTCGATCATGTCCGCATTATTCACGAACCGTAGGGTGACACACTTAAGAGACACCGACATCCAATTGGAGCAAAAGTTTCATGCCGAAAAGAAAAGGAAAGCGCAGGAATTTATTTCACTAGACACCGAAACTGTTTCGGTTGAAATTGCTGAAACTGGTTCTGCATGTGAAATGGAATACTAGCAAGGGGTTTTATGTGAATGTTTGTTAATTAAAGTAATTAACAAAATTCTGAATAAATAAATAAAAGAGTTTTATTTAAATGAGAGCTTGCATTAAATTTGGTGGAAATTTAATGCATGTGAGTGGATTTTTGAGTGGAGGCTTTTTAATGGGAGTGGAGGCTTTTCATTTTGAGTGGGAGCTCCACCCACATGAATGTGGAAGAGGTGGGGGCAGCCCCATGGCTGGGTGCCATGCCCCTTGGGTGCCCCCCCTCTCCCCTATAAAAGCCCCCCTCTCCTCCTCTCACACCACACCTCCTCGTGAAGGATCTCTCTCCCCCTCTAGAATTTATCCCCCATGGTCTCGGACTAGCGAGATACATGTTCCCGGTGGCTATTCGGCAAGAAAGAGTTGTGCTTCCGCTGCATCGCTGGAGCGAGGAGGCGGAGGTTGCTCGGTGCCTCGAACGTGTGTGCGAGCACGGATGCGCTGCTGATTTGCGGCGCTAGGACTTCCTCTCGATCTTGAGATCGGCAAGAGATCGTCTACATCAACCACGAGTTGAACTCGTTAAGCTTTGTCGGTCTTCAAGGGTATGTTCTCTACGGATATACATCCGCCCGTTGTTTGTATCTAGTAGATGGATCTTGGTATATAGTTCACATCGTAGGAAATTTTTTTTGTTTTCTATGCTGCGAACCCTACAGTGGTATCAGAGCCGGATCTATGCGTAGATACTTTACACGGGTAGTACACATATGAGTATGTGGGCGATGATGATCATGTTGTTGCTCCTTTGTTGTAATTTTGGATATTGGTGGCATAGTGGGATGAAGCGGCCCGGACAAACTTTACATGTCCTCGCACATGAGACCTGTTCCACGCTTGACATGCAACTAGTTTGCATAAGTGGCTAGCGGGTGTCTGTCTCTCCTACTATAGTCAATATCTATTTTGCAAGCGAGTTGTCAACAATTTGATTATCCTCGTTGTGGTTCATGTTCGTAGGTAAGAACGGTTCTATCTCGAAAGCCCTAAGCCACGTAAAACTTGCAATGGATAAATTAGAGGCGTCTAGTTTAGATTGTTGCTGGGCTAGTGTTATGATATGGTAGTGTTGTAAGTAGAAGTATGAGATGATACTCTTACAACACACATAGCGTGTAAAATCCATAGACCTTGGATTTACACATATAGGTATGATAGTGATCATACCACGATGCACATGATAGAGATCATCTGCGGGAACCATATAATTTCACTAATAAACATATGATGTTTGATAGCATATTATATTGCTTGTTTAGCGCTTTGTTAGCATAATAAGATGATCCCTCATTTAAATATCAAGATAAGAATGTGTTCTTCCTTTAGTATGCACCGATTATGTTTTCGTCGCTCCAAGACATCACGTGATGATCGGGTGTTCTTGGATCCACGACCATATTTCGGGTGTAAAACAGTTACACACGCAAATACTAAGGTTCTAACTTGGCGAGCCTAGCATGTACAGACATGGCCTCGGAACACAGACCGAAAGGTTAAGCATGAGTCATATAGTTGATATGATGCCCATTTGATGCTCGCCTTTGAAGCTATACCGACTCACGTGATGATCGGACTTGGTGTAGTGGATTTGGTTCATGTAATCACCAAAAGGACACGAGGGATGTCGCTTTTGAGTGGGAGTTCATTCGTAATATAGATTAGTTGAACTCGATCTATCATACACTTAGTCTAAACTTTACAAATTCTGTTGTAGATGGCACCACCTGCTTTTAATTTCAATGCGTTCATGGAGAAAGAGAAACTAGCAACGAACGGTAGCAACTTTACTGAATGGGCCATGAATTTGAGGATTCTCCTCTCTGCTGCACAAAAGCAATATGTGCTAGAAGCGCCGTTAGGCCCCCCACCTTTTGATGATGCCCCTGACGAGGAGAAGAATGTCTATCAGACTCGTCAGGAGGACCACAACTTAGTTCATTGCGGCATATTGTATGGGCTAGAGCCGGAACTTCGAAAGCGTTTCGAAAACGGAAATGCATTTGATACAATGGGTGAGTTGAAAATGATTTTCGACACACATGCTGCTGTAGAGAGCTACAACGCTTCAGAAAAGTTCTTTAGCTGCATGATGGAAGAGCACAGCTCCGTTAGTGAGCATGTACTCAAGATGTCGGGTTACGCCGATAAGCTTGTGTCCTTGGGAATATCGATTCCCATTGACTTAGGCATCCATCGTGTTCTGCAGTCTCTGCCACCTAGCTATAAGAGCTTTGTGATGAACTATAATATGCAAGGCATGAAGAAGTCTCTCCCCGAGCTTCTGTCAATGCTTAAAACTGCAGAAGTGGAGATCAAAAAGGAACATCAAGTGTTGATGATCAATAGGAACACTGGTTTCAAGAAAGACAAGAAGGGAAAACGGAAGGGAAGTAAGGGCGGCAAGCCGGTTGCCGCGCCTGAAAAGAAACCCCGAGTTGGACCTAAGTCTGATTCCGAGTGCTACTATTGTAAGGGGACTGGCCATTGGAAGCGCAACTGCCCCAAGTATCTGGCAGACAAGAAGGCCGGCAAGGCAAACAAAGGTATATATGATATACATGTTATTGATGTGTACTTGACTAGTGCTCGCAGTAGCACCTGGGTATTTGATACCGGTTCAGTTGCTAATATTTGTAACTCGAATCAGGGGCTGCGGAACAAGCGACCGCTAGCAAGGGGTGAGGTCAAGATGCGTGTCGGCAATGGATCAAGTGTTGATGTGATCGCCGTCGGAACGCTGCCTCTCCACTTACCGTCGGGATTAGTTATAAACTTGAATAAATGTTATCTGGTGCCTGCACTGAGCATGAGCATTGTATCTGGATCGTGTTTGATGCGAAGTGGTTATTCATTTAAATCTGAGAACAATGGTTGTTCCATTTATATGAATGAAATCTTTTATGGTCATGCACCGATGATGATTGGTTTATTTTTATTAGACCTCGATGATAATGTTACACATATTCATAATGTTGATGCTAAAAGGATTAAACTTAATGATGATATATCCGCATATATGTGGCACTGCCGTCTAGGTCATATTGGCGTTAAACGCATGAAGAAGCTCCATTCGGATGGACTTTTGGAATCACTTGATTATGAATCATTTGATACATGTGAGCCATGCCTTATGGGCAAGATGACTAGAACGCCGTTTTCCGGTTCAATGGAACGGGCGACAGATTTATTGGAAATCATACATTCTGATGTATGTGGTCCAATGAGTGTGTCGGCGCGAGGTGGATATCGTTATTTTGTTACTTTCACGGATGATTTGAGTAGATACGGTTATATCTACTTGATGAAACACAAGTCTGAAACCTTTGAAAAGTTCAAGGAATTTCAGAATGAAGTGGAAAATCATCGTAATAGAAAGATCAAATTTCTACGGTCCGACCGTGGAGGTGAGTATCTAAGTTACGAGTTTAGCACTCACATGAAAGAGTGTGGAATTGTTTCACAACTCACACCTGCCGGAACACCACAGCGAAATGGTGTGTCGGAACGTCGTAATCGTACTTTATTAGATATGGTTCGATCTATGATGTCTCTGACAGACTTGCCGTTGTCATTTTGGGGTTATGCACTAGAAACTGCTGCATTCACTTTAAATCGGGCACCATCTAAATCCGTTGAAAAGACACCGTATGAATTGTGGTTTGGAAACAAACCTAAGCTGTCATTTCTTAAAGTTTGGGGATGCGATGTTTATGTGAAGAAACTTCAACCGGATAAACTCGAACCCAAAGCGGAAAAATGCGTCTTCATAGGATACCCTAAAGAAACTATTGGGTATTCCTTCTATCACAGATCCGAGGGCAAGGTTTTTGTTACCAAGAATGGATCCTTTCTAGAGAAAGAGTTTCTCGCGAAAGGTGTGAGTAGTCGGAAGGTAGAACTCGAAGAGGTTGTGGAACCTTCTCTTCAAAGTATGGCGAGTAGCGCAGCGCCGGAAGTTGTTCCGGAGTTGGCTCCACCTGTTGAAGAGGGAACTAATGATAATGATCATGAAACTCCAAAAGAGAGTACTACCGAACCTCGCAGGTCAAACAGGACGCGTGCAGCTCCCGAGCTGTACGGAAATCCTGTCATGAATTTCATGGTTGATGAAAATGATGACCCTGTGACGTATGAAGAAGCGATGATGAGCCCAGATTCCAACAAATGGTTAGAAGCCATGAAATCCGAGATGGAATCCATGTATGAAAATCAAGTTTGGAACTTGGTGGAATTACCTCACGACCGAAAGGCCGTGGAGAACAAATGGATTTTCAAAAGGAAAACTGATGCTGATGGTAATGTGACCATCTATAAAGCTCGACTTGTCGCAAAGGGGTTTCGACAAATTCAAGGAGTTGACTACGATGAGACTTTCTCTCCCGTAGCGATGCTAAAGTCAGTTAGGATTATGTTAGCAATTGATGCATATTTCGATTATGAAATATGGCAGATGGATGTCAAAACCGCGTTTCTCAATGGGAATATTGAAGAAGAGTTGTATATGATACAACCAAAGGGTTTTGTCGATCCTAAGGATGCTAACAAGGTGTGCAAGCTTCAGCGATCCATCTATGGATTGAAGCAAGCATCACGAAGTTGGAATCTCCGCTTTGATGAGGTGATCAAAGAGTTTGGATTTGTCCAAACTTATGGAGAAGCTTGTATTTACAAGAAAGTGAGTGGGAGCAATGTGGCATTTCTGATATTATATGTGGATGACATATTATTGATCGGAAATGATAAAGAACTTTTAAACAGTGTTAAAAGTTATCTAAACAGCAAATTTTCAATGAAGGACCTAGGTGAAGCGTCATACATATTAGGCATAAAGATCTATAGAGATAGATCTAGGCGCCTAATAGGGCTATCGCAAAGTACATACCTTGATAAGATTTTAAAGAAGTTTAAAATGGACGGAAGTAAGAAGGGGTTCTTACCTATGTTGCAAGGCAAGACATTGAGTAAGACTCAAAGTCCGGCTTCGGCGGAAGAAAGAGAGATAATGGACAAAGTCCCCTATGCTTCAGCCATAGGCTCTATAATGTACGCCATGCTATGTACAAGACCGGATGTGGCACATGCTATTAGTTTGACTAGTAGGTACCAATCGGATCCAGGTTCGGAACACTGGATAGCGGTCAAGAATATCCTTAAGTACTTACGAAGAACTAAGGATATGTTTCTTGTATACGGAGGTGAAGAAGAGCTCGTCGCTAAGTGTTATGTCGATGCTAGCTTTGACACCAATCCGGATGACTCTAAGTCTCAATCCGGATACGTATTTCTCATGAATGGCGGAGCGGTTAGTTGGAGGAGTTCCAAACAACCTGTGGTAGCGGGATCAACAACGGAGGCCGAATATGTTGCTGCTTCAGAAGCGGCTCAGGAAGCAGTTTGGATGAAGGAGTTCATATCCGAACTAGGAGTTGTGGCAAACGCGTTGGACCCAATGGTGATCTATTGTGACAACAATGGTGCCATTGCCAATGCCAAAGAGCCAAGGTCTCACAAGCATTCCAAGCATATTAAGCGCCGGTTTCACTCCATCCGCGAGCATGTCAAGGATGGAGATATAAAGATTTGTAAAGTACATACGGATCTCAATGTAGCAGATCCGTTGACTAAAACTCTCCCTAGAGCAAAACATGATCAACACCAGAACTCAATGGGTGTTAGATTTATCACTATGTAACTAGATTATTGTCTCTAGTGCAAGTGGGAGACTGAAGGGAATATGCCCTGAGAGGCAATAATAAAGTGTTTATTATGTGTATTCCAAGTATATGATAGATGTTTATTTTGCATGCTATAATTGTATTAATACAGAAACGTTAATACATGTGTGTTTAATAAACAAACAGAAAGTTCCTAGTTATGCCTCTCTCATAAACTAGCTCGTTGATTAACAAGATGATCAAGGTTTCCTGATCATGGACATTGGATGTTGTTAATAACGGGATCACAACATTAGTGTAATGATGTGATGAACACTCATCCGAAGTATAGCATTACGATCAAAGTCATTGAGTTTATATTGCTATAACAACTTACGAAGTGATCCTAATCCTTAGACCATGAGATCATGTCAATCACTAACACCGGAAGAGTTTCTTGATAACATCAAACGTCACACCGTAACAGGGTGATTATAAAGATGGATTCAGAACTAATAAAGTGTTATGTTGAGGCTCATGGATCAAGAGTGGAATTTGTTCATCCCGATGACGGATAGATATACTCTGGGCCCTCTCGGTGATATCACATTGATTAGCTTGCAAGCAAGTGATTTGATCACTAGAATGTTATATCACGGGAACGAGAAAAGAGTGCATGTCGGTAACGAGATCAAACTAGGTATGGAGATACCGATGATCGAATCTCGGACATGTAATATATCGTGAAACAAAGGGATTAAGATACTAGCGTAAAAGGTTCCGACGATCACAAGAAAGTCATCGTTGAATGTGTGGGAGTCAGTATGGGTCTCCAGATCCCGCTTCTGATTATTGATCCGAGAGGGGTCTCGATCATGTCCGCATTATTCACGAACCGTAGGGTGACACACTTAAGAGACACCGACATCCAGTTGGAGCAAAAGTTTCATGCCGAAAAGAAAAGGAAAGCGCAGGAATTTATTTCACTAGACACCGAAACTGTTTCGGTTGAAATTGCTGAAACTGGTTCTGCATGTGAAATGGAATACTAGCAAGGGGTTTTATGTGAATGTTTGTTAATTAAAGTAATTAACAAAATTCTGAATAAATAAATAAAAGAGTTTTATTTAAATGAGAGCTTGCATTAAATTTGGTGGAAATTTAATGCATGTGAGTGGATTTTTGAGTGGAGGCTTTTTAATGGGAGTGGAGGCTTTTCATTTTGAGTGGGAGCTCCACCCACATGAATGTGGAAGAGGTGGGGGCAGCCCCATGGCTGGGCGCCATGCCCCTTGGGTGCCCCCCCTCTCCCCTATAAAAGGCCCCCCTCTCCTCCTCTCACACCACACCTCCTCGTGAAGGATCTCTCTCCCCCTCTAGAATTTATCCCCCATGGTCTCGGACTAGCGAGATACATGTTCCCGGTGGCTATTCAGCAAGAAAGAGTTGTGCTTCCGCTGCATCGCTGGAGCGAGGAGGCGGAGGTTGCTCGGTGCCTCGAACGTGTGTGCGAGCACGGATGCGCTGCTGATTTGCGGCGCTAGGACTTCCTCTCGATCTTGAGATCGGCAAGAGATCGTCTACATCAACCACGAGTTGAACTCGTTAAGCTTTGTCGGTCTTCAAGGGTATGTTCTCTACGGATATACATCCGCCCGTTGTTTGTATCTAGTAGATGGATCTTGGTATATAGTTCACATCGTAGGAAAATTTTTTGTTTTCTATGCTGCGAACCCTACACCTGGTGATGTTGAGGGAGAGCCCCTCCGGAAGAGGGTTCCTGCTAAGGTTATGTGGTATGCTCCTATAATACCAAGGTTGAAACGCATGTTCAGAAACAAAGAGCATGCCAGGTTGTTGCGATGGCACAAAGAAGACCGTAAGAAAGACGGGGAGTTGAGACACCCTGCTGATGGGTCACAGTGGAGAAAAATCGAGAGAGACTTCCCAGACTTTGCAGGTGACGCAAGGAACTTATGGTTTGGTCTAAGTACGGATGGCATGAATCCTTTTGGGGAGCAGAGCTGCAGTCACAGCACCTGGCCCGTGACTCTATGTATCTACAACCTGCCTCCTTGGTTGTGCATGAAGCGTAAGTTCATTATGATGCCAGTGCTCATCCAAGGCCCGAAGCAACCGGGCAACGACATTGATGTGTACCTTAGGCCATTAGTTGAAGAACTCTTACAGTTGTGGGGCAAACCAGGTGTACGTGCGTGGGATGAGAACAAACAGGAGCCATTTAATCTACGAGGGTTTGTATTCGTAACCATCAATGATTGGCCTGCTCTTAGTAACCTTTCAGGACAGACAAACAAAGGATATAAGGCATGCACCCACTGTTTAGATAAGACCGAAGGTACATATTTGCATAAATGCAAGAAGGTTGTGTACCTAGCGAATCGACGATTTCTTCCGACCAATCATCCCGTAAGAAAGAAAGGCAAGCATTTTAAAGGTGAGGCAGATCACCGAAAGAAGCCTGAACTCCCTGCTGGTGATGATGTATTTGGTATGGTCAAGAACATAGAAGTAATCTTTGGAAAGGGTCCCGACGGTCAATCAGTTCCGAACGACGTCGCTACAGGGCACGCACCCATGTGGAAGAAGAAATCTATATTTTGGGAGCTGCCATATTGGAAAGTCCTGCGTGTCCGCTCTTCAATCGACGTGATGCACGTGACGAAGAATCTCTGCGTGAACCTGCTAGGATTCCTAGGCGTGTATGGTAAGACAAAAGATACACCTGAAGCACGGGAGGACCAACAAATTATGAAAGACCCAAAGAACATGCATACAGATAACAAGACGGATAAAGGGCGTCACTTAAGTCGTGCCAGCTATGCTCTTACCAAAGCAGAGAAGGAAATCTTTTTTGAAGTCCTTTACAGTATCAAGGTGCCGTCGGGCTTCTCATCTAATATAAAGGGGATAATAAATATGGCAGAGAAAAAGTTCCAAAACCTGAAGTCTCATGACTGTCACGTGATTATGACGCAGTTGCTTTCGATTGCATTGAGGGGGCTTCTACCGGAAAATGTTCGAGTACCCATTGTGAAGTTGTGTGCATTCCTCAATGCAATATCTCAGAAGGTAATCAATCCAGATATTCTGCCAAGGTTACAGAAGGATGTGGTACAATGTCTTGTTAGTTTTGAATTGGTGTTCCCACCATCCTTCTTTAATATTATGACGCATCTCCTGGTTCATCTAGTGGAAGAGATTGCCATTCTCGGTCCGGTATTTCTGCACAATATGTTCCCCTTTGAGAGGTTCATGGGAGTCTTAAAGAAATATGTTCATAATCGTGCTAGACCAGAAGGAAGCATCTCCAAGGGATATGGAACAGAGGAGGTCATTGAGTTTTGTGTTGACTTTATTCCTGACCTTAAGCCGATTGGTGTTTCTGACTCGCGGCATGAGGGAAGACTAAGTGGAAAAGGCACGCTGGGAAAGAAAGCAATGATATGTAGGGACGGGGATTCTTTCACTAAAGCACACTACACAGTTCTACATAATTCCACCTTGGCAGCTCCGTATATCGTGGAACACAAGAATATTGTACGTTCCAAAAACCCGGGGAAGCCTGAATCATGGATTACAGATGAACACATGAAGTCTTTCGGTGGTTGGATGCGGACACATCTCTTGAATGACACCACTGTTGGAGATCAGCTATACTTGTTGGCCGCGTCACCATCTTCTACTGTATTAAATTTCCAAGGGTACGAAATAAATGGAAATACATTCTACACGATCGCCCAAGATAAAAAGAGCACCAACCAAAATAGTGGTGTCCGCTTTGATGCAATAGACGAGAATGGACAAAAGGACACATATTATGGTTACATAGAGGAGATATGGGAACTAGACTATGGAGTCTCTTTTAAGGTCCCTTTGTTTCGCTGCAAATGGGTCAACCTGAATGGGGAAGGGGTAAAGATAGACCAGTTGTACGGAATGACAACAGTGGATCTCAACAATCTTGGTTATAGAGATGAACCATTCGTCCTAGCCAATGATGTGTCTCAGATTTTCTATGTGAAGGACATGTCCTCCTGACCGAAAAAAAGAAAAAATATGCAAACGAATACATCATATAATGAGCCAAAGCGTCACATAGTTCTTTCAGGGAAAATAAACATCGTGGGAATCGAGGACAAGACAGACATGTCAGAAGATTATAATAAGTTTGATGAAATTCCGCCCTTCACAGTGAAAACTGACCCAAGCATTCCATTAAGTAAAGAAGATGCTCCATGGTTACGTCTGAAGCGGTCATAAGGAATGACATATGCCAAGAAGTTCATGCTCATATTATGTAACTCTAGTTCATGTCTTTCGCGGTTTGTGGCTTGACCGAAGGATATCTTTCGCGGTTTGTGGCCTTTAGTCCCGGTTTTGTAGTCTCAGTTTTTAATATTAATAAATGTCTTGA
Source organism: Avena atlantica (assembly GCA_910589765.1). Taxonomy (NCBI): domain Eukaryota; kingdom Viridiplantae; phylum Streptophyta; class Magnoliopsida; order Poales; family Poaceae; genus Avena; species Avena atlantica. The sequence continues at coordinate 489,028,831 of OU342735.1, read as the reverse complement.
GTGTTAGTCCCATTTTGTGGCTGGACCGGGAGTGCCTCTATGACCAGTTTCTTGGAGATGCCGGAGGACTGGGCTCCGTCGGCATCTCCCTGAAACTGGTCGTAGTGGTGGCCCTGCTCTCGAAAACCATCTTGCAGCTTGTAACTTCACTAACTAGATCAATACGCCTCGGAGCTAACTAATTTCACATATTAGGGAGTGCCTCTATGACCAGTTTCTCGGAGATGCCGGAGGACTGGGCTCCGTCGGCATCTCCCTGAAACTGGCCGCAGTGGTGTCCCTGCTCTCGAAAACCATCTTGCAGCTTGTAACTTCACTAACTAGATCAATACGCCTCGGAGCTAACTAATTTCACATATTAGGGAGTGCCTCTATGACCAGTTTCTCGGAGATGCCGGAGGACTGGGCTCCGTCGGCATCTCCCTGAAACTGGCCGCAGTGGTGTCCCTGCTCTCGAAAACCATCTTGCAGCTTGTAACTTCACTAACTAGATCAATACGCCTCGGAGCTAACTAATTTCACATATTAGGGAGTGCCTCTATGACCAGTTTCTCGGAGATGCCGGAGGACTGGGCTCCGTCGGCATCTCCCTGAAACTGGCCGTAGTGGTGTCCTTGCTCTCTAAAACCATCTTGGAGATGCCTCAAACTGGCTGGAGGACTGGACTCACAAGGATGCATATTTATAGTACAAGCAGCTCGGCATAATGTCGACACTCACGACATAATGTCGACACTCACCCCTATTATTAGTGCTGACTCATCTTTAGTCCCGGTTGGTGTCTCCAACCGGGACTAAAGGTTCATCTTTAGTCCCGGTTGGTGACACCATCCGGGACAAGGTACAAGCCGCACGACATAATGTCGACACTCACCCCTATTATTAGTGTTGTCTGGCCCACTCTGCCGCAATCCCTTTAGTCCCGGTTTGTGACTACATCCGGGACTAAATGTGTGCCGAACAATGATCCGCTTTCGGTCCAAATGACCGATGTTATGTGCTGAATCACGGCATAGTTTGTGATGTTGTGCCCATATTATGCATGTGTGTGGACATTGGTATGTAGAACAATGTTGCAGGAGGAAGTTTTCCTTTTTGTCGCACGGAAAATCCCTTTTCCATTTTCCGAGCGTAAAAAACGGGTCGTTTTGTGAAGTAACCACCAAAATGCCGTTTCAGACTGCTACCGTCCTATTTTCCTAAAATACTAGACCACCTTACATGGACTATATCCCAACCGGTACATCTCAAACCTTTTCGTCCATCCCGGGTAAAAAGGACAAATGTCTGCCGAATCGGCACGAAGTGGGTCCGGTCTGTACTACAGGTACATGATCTATCGCCCGTGATTTTTTGAAAAAATCATTTTTAGACTCGTAATATGTGGTTTCTTCAGAGATCCAATGCAAGTTATAACGATGCCCGTCCCCTATCTTTATGCACACCGGTTCGACCATAGTTAGAAATTCAGATAATTCAAAACGGGCATAATAAATTCAAAAAAAATCCGAACAATGAAAATCCTTCGCGTGGTGTCATATTATGTTACATAGTTGAAAGGAAAAATACCAGACTTGGAATATTGATCATGTTTCGAAAAAACCTTCACAAAATGACCTATCATGTTCGAGGTTTCATGGCTTTCGGTCCAAATGACCGATGTTATGTGCTGAATCACGGCATAGTTTGTGATGTTGTGCCCATATTATGCATGTGTGTGGACATTGGTATGTAGAACAATGTTGCAGGAGGAAGTTTTCCTTTTTGTCGCACGGAAAATCCCTTTTCCATTTTCCGAGCGCAAAAAACGGGTCGTTTTGTGAAGTAACCACCAAAATGCCATTTCAGAATGCTACCGTCCTATTTTCCTAAAATACTAGACCACCTTACATGGACTATATCCCAACCGGTACATCTCAAACCTTTTCGTCCATCCCGGGTAAAAAGGACAAATGTCTGCCGAATCGGCAGGAAGTGGGTCCGGTCTGTACTACAGGTACATGATCTATCGCCCGTGATTTTTTGAAAAAATCATTTTTAGACTCGCAATATGTGGTTTCTTCAGAGATCCAATGCAAGTTATAACGATGCCCGTCCCCTATCTTCATGCACACCGGTTCGACCATAGTTAGAAATTCAGATAATTCAAAACGGGCATAATAAATTCAAAAAAAAATCCGAACAATGAAAATCCTTCGCGTGGTGTCATATTATGTTACATAGTTGAAAGGAAAAATACCAGACTTGGTATATTGATCATGTTTCGAAAAAACCTTCACAAAATGACCTATCATGTTCGAGGTTTCATGGCTTTCGGTCCAAATGACCGATGTTATATGCTGAATCACGGCATAGTTTGTGATGTTGTGCCCATATTATGCATGTGTGTGGACATTGGTGTATAGAACAATGTTGCAGGAGGAAGTTTTCCTTTTTGTCGCACGGAAAATCCCTTTTCCATTTTCCGAGCGCAAAAAACGGGTCGTTTTGTGAAGTAACCACCAAAATGCCGTTTCAGAATGCTACCGTCCTATTTTCCTAAAATACTAGACCACCTTACATGGACTATATCCCAACCGGTACATCTCAAACCTTTTCGTCCATCCCGAGTAAAAAGGACAAATGTCTGCCGAATCGGAAGGAAGTGGGTCCGGTCTGTACTACAGGTACATGATCTATCGCCCGTGATTTTTTGAAAAAATCATTTTTAGACTCGCAATATGTGGTTTCTTCAGAGATCCAATGCAAGTTATAACGATGCCCGTCCCCTATATTCATGCACACCGGTTCGACCATAGTTAGAAATTCAGATAATTCAAAACGGGCATAATAAATTCAAAAAAAATCCGAACAATGAAAATCCTTCGCGTGGTGTCATATTATGTTACATAGTTGAAAGGAAAAATACCAGACTTGATATATTGATCATGTTTCGAAAAAACCTTCACAAAATGACCTATCATGTTCGAGGTTTCATGGCTTTCGGTCCAAATGACCGATGTTATGTGCTGAATCACGACATAGTTTGTGATGTTGTGCCCATATTATGCATGTGTGTGGACATTGGTGTATAGAACAATGTTGCAGGAGGAAGTTTTCCTTTTTGTCGCACGGAAAATCCCTTTTCCATTTTCCGAGCGCAAAAAACGGGTCGTTTTGTGAAGTAACCACCAAAATGCCGTTTCAGAATGCTACCGTCCTATTTTCCTAAAATACTAGACCACCTTACATGGACTATATCCCAACCGGTACATCTCAAACCTTTTCGTCCATCCCGGGTAAAAAGGACAAATGTCTGCCGAATCGGCAGGAAGTGGGTCCGGTCTGTACTACAGGTACATGATCTATCGCCCGTGATTTTTTGAAAAAATCATTTTTAGACTCGCAATATGTGGTTTCTTCAGAGATCCAATGCAAGTTATAACGATGCCCGTCCCCTATCTTCATGCACACCGGTTCGACCATAGTTAGAAATTCAGATAATTCAAAACGGGCATAAAAATTCAAAAAAAATCCGAACAATGAAAATCCTTCGCGTGGTGTCATATTATGTTACATAGTTGAAAGGAAAAATACCAGACTTGATATATTGATCATGTTTCGAAAAAAACCTTCACAAAATGACCTATCATGTTCGAGGTTTCATGGCTTTCGGTCCAAATGACCGATGTTATGTGCTGAATCACGACATAGTTTGTGATGTTGTGCCCATATTATGCATGTGTGTGGACATTGGTGTATAGAACAATGTTGCACGAGGAAGTTTTCCTTTTTGTCGCACGGAAAATCCCTTTTCCATTTTCCGAGCGCAAAAAACGGGTCGTTTTGTGAAGTAACCACCAAAATGCCGTTTCAGAATGCTACCGTCCTATTTTCCTAAAATACTAGACCACCTTACATGGACTATATCCCAACCGGTACATCTCAAACCTTTTCGTCCATCCCGGGTAAAAAGGACAAATGTCTGCCGAATCGGCAGGAAGTGGGTCCGGTCTGTACTACAGGTACATGATCTATCGCCCGTGATTTTTTGAAAAAATCATTTTTAGACTCGCAATATGTGGTTTCTTCATAGATCCAATGCAAGTTATAACGATGCCCGTCCCCTATCTTCATGCACACCGGTTCGACCATAGTTTAGAAATTCAGATAATTCAAAACGGGCATAATAAATTCAAAAAAAAATCCGAACAATGAAAATCCTTCGCGTGGTGTCATATTATGTTACATAGTTGAAAGGAAAAATACCAGACTTGGTATATTGATCATGTTCGAAAAAACCTTCACAAAATGACCTATCATGTTCGAGGGTTCATGGCTTTCGGTCCAAATGACCGATGTTATGTGCTGAATCACGGCATAGTTTGTGATGTTGTGCCCATATTATGCATGTGTGTGGACATTGGTATGTAGAACAATGTTGCAGGAGGAAGTTTTCCTTTTTGTCGCACGGAAAATCCCTTTTCCATTTTCCGAGCGCAAAAAACGGGTCGTTTTGTGAAGTAACCACCAAAATGCCGTTTCAGAATGCTACCGTCCTATTTTCCTAAAATACTAGACCACCTTACATGGACTATATCCCAACCGGTACATCTCAAACCTTTTCGTCCATCCCGGGTAAAAAGGACAAATGTCTGCCGAATCGGCAGGAAGTGGGTCCGGTCTGTACTACAGGTACATGATCTATCGCCCGTGATTTTTTGAAAAAATCATTTTTAGACTCGAATATGTGGTTTCTTCAGAGATCAAATGCAAGTTATAACGATGCCCGTCCCCTATCTTCATGCACACCGGTTCGACCATAGTTAGAAATTCAGATAATTCAAAACGGGCATAATAAATTCAAAAAAAATCCGAACAATGAAAATCCTTCGCGTGGTGTCATATTATGTTACATAGTTGAAAGGAAAAAATACCAGACTTGGTATATTGATCATGTTCGAAAAAACCTTCACAAAATGACCTATCATGTTCGAGGTTTCATGGCTTTCGGTCCAAATGACCGATGTTATGTGCTGAATCACGGCATAGTTTTATGATGTTGTGCCCATATTATGCATGTGTGTGGACATTGGTGTGTAGAACAAATGTGGCAGGAGGAAAGTTTTCCTTTTTGTCGCACGGAAAATCCCTTTTCCATTTTCCGAGCGCAAAAACGGGTCGTTTTGTGAAGTAACCACCAAAATGCCGTTTCAGAATGCTACCGTCCTATTTTCCTAAAATACTAGACCACCTTACATGGACTATATTCCAACCGGTACATCTCAAACCTTTTCGTCCATCCCGGGTAAAAAGGACAAATGTTTGCCGAATCGGAAGGAAGTGGGTCCGGTCTGTACTACAGGTACATGATCTATCGCCCGTGATTTTTGAAAAAAATCATTTTTAGACTCGCAATATGTGGTTTCTTCAGAGATCCAATGCAAGTTATAACGATGCCCGTCCCCTATCTTCATGCACACCGGTTCGACCATAGTTAGAAATTCAGATAATTCAAAACGGGCATAATAAATTCAAAAAAAAATCCGAACAATGAAAATCCTTCGCGTGGTGTCATATTATGTTACATAGTTGAAAGGAAAAAACCAGACTTGGTATATTGATCATGTGTTCGAAAAAACCTTCACAAAATGACCTCATGTTCGAGGTTTCATGGCTTTCGGTCCAAATGACCGATGTTATGTGCTGAATCACGGCATATTTGTGATGTTGTGCCCATATTATGCATGTGTGGACATTGGTGTGTAGAACAATGTTTGCAGGAGGAAGTTTCCTTTTTGTCACACGGAAAATCCCTTTTCCATTCCGAGCGCAAAAAGGGTCTTTGTGAAGTAACCACCAAAAATGCCGTTTCAGAATGCTACCGTCCTATTTTCCTAAAATACTAGACCACCTTACATGGACTATATCCCAACCGGTACATCTCAAACCTTTTCGTCCATCCCGGGTAAAAAGGACAAATGTCTGCCGAATCGGCAGGAAGTGGGTCCGGTCTGTACTACGGGTACATGATCTATCGCCCGTGATTTTTTGAAAAATCATTTTTAGACTCGCAATATGTGGTTTCTCAGAGATCCAATGGAAAGTTATAACAATGCCCGTCCCCTATCTTCATGCACACAGGTTCGACCATAGTTAGAATTCAGATAATTTCAAAACGGGCATAATAAATTCAAAAAAAATCCGAACAATGAAAATCCTTCGCGTGGTGTCATATTATGTTACATAGTTGAAAGGAAAAATACCAGACTTGGTATATTGATCATGTTTCGAAAAAAACCTTCACAAAATGACCTATCATGTTCGAGGTTTCATGGCTTCTGTCCAAATGACCGATGTTATGTGCTGAATCACGCATAGTTTGTGATGTTGTGCCCATATTATGCATGTGTTGGTGGACATTGGTGTGTAGAACAATGTTGCAGGAGGAAGTTTTCCTTTTTGTCGCACGGAAAATCCCTTTTCCATTTTCCGAGCGCAAAAACGGGTCGTTTTTGTGAAGTAACCACCAAAATGCCGTTTCAGAATGCTACCGTCCTATTTTCCTAAAATACTAGACCACCTTACATGGACTATATCCCAACCGGTACATCTCAAACCTTTTCGTCCATCCCGGTAAAAAAGGACAAATGTCTGCCGAATCGGCAGGAAGTGGGTCCGGTCTGTACTACAGGTACATGATCTATCGCCCGTGATTTTTGAAAAAATCATTTTTAGACTCGCAATATGTGGTTTTCTTCAGAGATCCAATGAAAGTTCTAACGATGCCCGTCCCCTATCTTCATGCACACCGGTTCGACCATAGTTAGAAATTCAGATAATTCAAAACGGGCATAATAAATTCAAAAAAAATCCGAACAATGAAAATCCTTCGCGTGGTGTCATATTATGTTACATAGTTGAAAGGAAAATACCAGACTTGATATATTGATCATGTTTTTCAAAACCTTCACAAAATGACCTATCATGTTCGAGGTTTCATGGCTTTCGGTCCAAATGACCGATGTTATGTGCTGAATCACGGCATAGTTTGTGATGTTGTGCCCATATTATGCATGTGTGTGGACATTGGTATGTAGAACAATGTTGCAGGAGGAAGTTTTTCCTTTTGTCGCATGGAAAATCCCTTTTCCATTTTCCGAGCGCAAAAAAACGGGTCGTTTTGTGAAGTAACCACCAAAATGCTGTTTCAGAATACTACCGTCCTATTTTCCTAAAATACTAGACCACCTTACATGGACTATATCCCAACCGGTACATCTCAACCTTTTCGTCCATCCCGGGTAAAAAGGACAAATGTCTGCCGAATCGGCAGGAAGTGGGTCCGGTCTGTACTACAGGTACATGATCTATCGCCCGTGATTTTTTGAAAAAATCATTTTTAGACTCGCAATATGTGGTTTTCTTCAGAGATCCAATGCAAGTTATAACGATGCCCGTCCCCTATCTTCATGCACACCGGGTCGACCATAGTTAGAAATTCAGATAATTCAAAACGGGCATAATAAATTCAAAAAAAATCGAACAATGAAAATCCTTCGCGTGGTGTCATATTATGTTACATAGTTGAAAGGAAAAATACCAGACTTGTATATATGATCATGTTTCGAAAAAACCTTCACAAAAATGACCTATTCATGTTCGAGGTTTCATGGCTTTCGGTCCAAATGACCGATGTTATGTGCTGATCACGGCATAGTTTGTGATGTTGTGCCCATATTATGCATGTGTGTGGACATTGGTGGTTAGAACAATGTTGCAGGAGGAAGTTTTTTCTTTTTTGTCGCACGGAAAATCCCTTTTCCATTTTCCGAGCGCAAAAAACGGGTCGTTTTGTGAAGTAACCACCAAAATGCCGTTTCAGAATGCTACCGTCCTATTTCCTAAAAATACTAGACCACCTTACATGGACTATATCCCAACCGGTACATCTCAAACCTTTTCGTCCATCCGGGTAAAAAGGACAAATGTCTGCCGAATCGGCAGGAAGTGGGTCCGGTCTGTACTACAGGTACATGATCTATCGCCCGTGATTTTTTGAAAAAATCATTTTTAGACTCGCAATATGTGGTTTCTTCAGAGATCCAATGAAAGTTATAACGATGCCGTCCCCTATCTTCATGCACACCGGTTCGACCATAGTTAGAAATTTCAGATAATTCAAAACGGGCATAATAAATTCAAAAAAATCCGAACAATAAAAATCCTTCGCGTGGTGTCATATTATGTTACATAGTTGAAAGGAAAAATACCAGACTTGATATATTGATCATGTTTCGAAAAAACCTTCACAAAATGACCTATCATGTCGAGGTTCGCGGTTTCATGGCTTTCGGTCCAAATGACCGATGTTATGTGCTGAATCACGGCATAGTTTGTTGATGTTGTGCCCATATTATGAATGTGTGTGGACATTGGTATGTAGAACAATGTTTGCAGGAGGAAGTTTTCCTTTTTGTCGCACGGAAAATCCCTTTCCATTTTCCGAGCGCAAAAAACGGGTCGTTTTGTGAAGTAACCACCAAAAATGCCGTTTCAGAATGCTACCGTCCTATTTTCCTAAAAACTAGACCACCTTACATGGACTATATCCCAACGGTACATCTCAAACCTTTTTCGTCCATCCCGGGTAAAAAGGACAAATGTCTGCCGAATCGGCAGGAAGTGGGTCCGGTTTGTACTACAGGTACATGATCTATCACCCGTGATTTTTTGAAAAAATCATTTTTTAGACTCGCAATATGTGGTTTCTCTTCAGAGATCCAATGCAAGTTCTAACGATGCCCGTCCCCTATTTCATGCACACCGGTTCGACCATAGTTAGAAATTCAGATAATTCAAAACGGCATAATAAATTCAAAAAAAATCCGAACAATGAAAATCCTTCGCGTGGTGTCATATTATGTTACATAGTTGAAAGGAAAAATACCAGACTTGGTATATTGATCATGTTTCGAAAAAACCTTCACAAAATGACCTATCATGTTCGAGGTTTCATGGCTTTCGGTCCAAATGACCGATGTTATGTGCGGAATCACGGCATAGTTGTGATGTTGCGCCCATATTATGCATGTGTGTGGACATTGGTGTGTAGAACAATGTTGCAGGAGGAAGTTTTCCTTTTGTCGCAGCGGGAAAATCCCTTTTCCATTTTCCGAGCGCAAAAAACGGGTCATTTTGTGAAGTAACACCAAAATGCCTTTTCGAATGCTACCGTTCCTATTTTCCTAAAATACTAGACCACCTTACATGGACTATATCCCAACCGGTACATCTCTTAAACCTTTTCGTCCATCCGGGTAAAAAGGACAAATGTCTGCGAATCGGCAGGAGAAGTGGGTCCCGGTCTGTGTACAGGTACATCTACAAGATCTATCGCCGTGATTTTTTGAAAAATCATTTTTAGACTCGCAATATGTGGTTTCTTCAGAGATCCAATGCAAGTTTTAACGATGCCGTTCCCTATCTTCATGCACACGGTTCGACACATAGTTAGAAATTCAGTAATTCAAAACGGGCATAATAAATTCAAAAAAAATCCGAACAATGAAAATCCTTCGCGTGGTGTCATATTATGTTACATAGTTGAAAGGAAAAATACCAGACTTTGGTATATTGATCATGTTTTCAAAAAACCTTCACAAAATGACCTATCATGTTCGAGGTTTCATGGGCTTTCGGTCCAAATGACCGATGTTATGTGCTGAATCACGGCATAGTTTGTGATGTTGTGCCCATATTATGCATGTGTGTGGACATTGGTATGTAGAAACAATGTTGCAGGAGGAAGTTTTCCTTTTTGTCGCACGGAAAATCCCTTTTCCATTTTCGAGCGCAAAAAACGGTCGTTGTGAAGTAACCACCAAAATACCGTTTCAGAATGCTACCGTCCTATTTTCCTAAAATACTAGACCACCTTATATGACTATATTCCCAACCGGTAATCTCAAACCTTTTCGTCCATCCCGGGTAAAAAGGACAAATGTTTGCCGAATCGGCAGGAAGTGGGTCCGGTTTGTACTACAGGTACATGATCTATCGCCCGTGATTTTTTGAAAAATCATTTTTAGACTCGCAATATGTGGTTTCTTCAGAGATCCAATGCAAGTTATAACGATGCCCGTCCCCTATCTTCATGCACACCGGTTCGACCATAGTTAGAAATTCAGATAATTCAAAAACGCATAATAAATTCAAAAAAAAAATCCGAACAATGAAAATCCTTCGCGTGGTGTCATATTATGTACATAGTTGAAAGGAAAAAAACCAGACTTGGTATATTGATCATGTTTCGAAAAAACCTTCACAAAATGACCTATCATGTTTCGAGGTTCATGGCTTTCGGTCCAAATGGACCGATGTTATGTGCGAATCACGGCATAGTTTGTGATGTTGTGCCCATATTATGCATGTGTGTGGACATTGGTATGTAGAACAATGTTGCAGGAGGAAGTTTCCTTTTTGTCGCACGGAAAATCCCTTTCCATTTTTCGAGCGCAAAAAACGGGTCGTTTTGTGAAGTAACCACACCAAAATGCCGTTTCAGAATGCTACCGTCATATTCCTAAAATACTAGACCACCTTACATGGACTATATCCCAACCGGTACATCTCAAACCTTTTCGTCCATCCCGGGTAAAAAGGACAAATGTCTGCCGAATCGGCAGGAAGTGGGTCCGGTTTGTACTACAGGTACATTGATCTATCGCCCGTGATTCTTTGAAAAAAATCATTTTTAGACTCGCAATATGTGTTTCTTCAGAGATCCAATGCAAGTTATAACGATGCCGTCCCCTATCTTCATGCACACCGTTCGACCATAGTTAGAAATTCAGATAATTCAAAACGGGCATAATAAATTCAAAAAAAATCCGAACAATGAAATCCTTCGCGTGGTGTCATATTATGTTACATAGTTGAAAGAAAAATACCAGACTTGGTTTATATTGATCATGTGTTCGAAAAAACCTTCACAAAATGACCTATCATGTTCGAGGTTTCATGGCTTTCGGTCCAAATGACCGATGTTATGTGCTGAATCACGGCAATAGTTGTTTTGATGTGTGCCCATATTATGCATGTGTGTGGACATTGGTATGTAGAACAATGTTGCAGGAGGAAGTTTTCCTTTTTGTCGCACGGAAAATCCCTTTTCCATTTTCCGAGCGCAAAAAAAGGGTCGTTTTGTGAAGTAACACCAAAATGCCGTTTCAGAATACTACCGTCCTATTTTCCTAAAATACTAGACCACCTTACATGGACAATATCCCAACCGGTACATCTCAAACTTTTCGTCCATCCCGGGTAAAAAAGACAAATGTCTGCCGAATCGGCAGGAAGTGGGTCCGGTCTGTACTACAGGTACATGATCTATCGCCCGTGATTTTTTGAAAAAATCATTTTAGACTCGCAATATGTGGTTTTCTTCAGAGATCCAATGCAAGTTCTAACGATGCCCGTCCCTATCTTCATGCACACCGGTTCGACCATAGTTAGAAATTCAGTAATTCAAAACGGGCATAATAAATTCAAAAAAATCCGAACAATGAAAATCCTTCGCGTGGTGTCATATTATGTTACATAGTTGAAAGAAAAATACCAGACTGGTATATTGATCATGTTTCGAAAAAACCTTCACAAAATGACCTATCATGTTCGAGGTTTCATGGCTTTCGGTCATGACCGATGTTATGTGCTGAATCACGGCATAGTTTGTGATGTTGTGCCCATATTAATGCATGTGTGTGGACATTGGTGTGTAGAAAATGTTGCAGGAGGAAGTTTTCCTTTTTGTCGCACGGAAAATCCTTTTTCATTTTCCGAGCGCAAAAAACGGGTCTTTTGTGAAGTAACCACCACAATGCCGTTTCAGAATGCTACCGTCCTATTTTCCTAAAATACTAGACCACCTTACATGGGACTTATATCCCAACCGGTACAATCTCAAACCTTTTCGTCCATCCCGGGTAAAAAGGACAAATGTCTGCCGAATCGGCAGGAAGTGGGTCCGGTCTTGTACTACAGGTACATGATCTATCGCCGTGATTTTTTTGAAAAAATCATTTTTAGACTCGCAATATGTGGTTTCTTTCAGAGATCCAATGCAAGTTATAACGATGCCCGTCCCCTATCTTCATGCACACCGGTTCGACCATAGTTAGAAATTCAGATAATTCAAAACGGGCATAATAAATTCAAAAAAAATCCGAACAATGAAAATCCTTCGCGTGGTGTCATATTATGTTACATAGTTGAAAGGAAAAATACCAGACTTGGTATATTGATCATGTTCGAAAAAAACCTTCACAAAATGACCTATCATGTTCGAGGTTTTCATGGCTTTCGTTCCAAATGACCGATGTTATGTGCTGAATCACGCATAGTTTGTGATGTTGTGCCCATATTATGCATGTGTGTGGACATTGGTATGGAAAACAATGTTTGCAGGAGGAAGTTTTCCTTTTTGTCGCACGGAAAATCCCTTTTCCATTTTCCGGAGCGCAAAAAACGGGTCGTTTTGTGAAGTAACCACCAAAATGCCGTTTCAGAATGCTACCGTCCTATTTTTCTAAAATACTAGACCACCTTACATGGACTATATCCCAACCGGTACATCTCAAACCTTTCGTCCATCCCGGGTAAAAAGGACAAATGTCTGCCGAATCGGCAGGAATGGTGGCGGTTTGTACTACAGGTACATGATCTATCGCCCGTGATTTTTTGAAAAAATCATTTTTAGACTCGCAATATGTGGTTTCTTCAGAGATCCAATGCAAGTTATAACGATGCTCGTCCCCTATCTTCATGCACACCGGTTCGACCATAGTAGAAATTCAGATTAAAACGGCATATAAATTCAAAAAAAACCGAACAATGAAAATCCTTCGCGTGGTGTCATATTATGTTACATACTTGAAAGGAAAAATACCAGAACTTGGTATATTGATCATGTTTCGAAAAAACCTTCACAAAATGACCTATCATGTTCGAGGTTTCATGGCTTTCGGTCCAAATGGACCGATGTTATGTGCTGAATCACGGCATAGTTTTGTGATGTTGTGCCCATATTATGCATGTGTGTGGACATTTGTGTGTAGAACAATGTTGCAGGAGGAAGTTTTCCTTTTTGTCGCACGGGAAAATCCCTTTTCCATTTTTCCGAGCGCAAAAAACGGGTCGTTTTTGTGAAGTAACCACCAAAATGCCGTTTCAGAATGCTACCGTCCTATTTTTCCTAAAATACTAGAACCACCTTACATGGACTATATCCCAACCGGTACATCTCAAACCTTTTCGTCCATCCCGGTAAAAAGGACAAATGTCTGCCGAATCGGGCAGGAAGTGGGTCCGGTCTGTACTACAGGTACATGATCTATCGCCCGTGATTTTTGAAAAAATCATTTTTAGACTCGCAATATGGTGGTTTATTCATAGATCCAATGCAAGTTATAACGATGCCCCGTCCCCTATCTTCATGCACACCGGTTCGGACCATAGTTAGAAATTCAGATATTAAAACGGGCATAATAAATTCAAAAAAAATCCGAACAATGAAAATCCTTCGCGTGTGTCATATTATGTTACTAGTTTGAAAGGAAAAATACCAGACTTGGTATATTTGCATCATGTTTCGAAAAAACCTTCACAAAATGACCTATCATGTTCGAGGTTCATGGCTTTCGGTCAAATGACCGAGGTTATGTGCTGAATCACGGCATAGTTTGTGATGTTGTGCCCATATTATGCATGTGTGTGGACATTGGGTATGTAGAACAATGTTGCAGGAGGAAGTTTCCTTTTTGTCGCACGGAAAATCCCTTTTCCATTTTCCGACCGCAAAAAACGGGTCGTTTTGTGAAGTAACCACCAAAATGCCGTTTCAGAATGCTACCGTCCTATTTTCCTAAAATACTAGACCACCTTACATGGACTATATCCCAACCGTTAACATCTCAAACCTTTTCGTCCATCCCGGGTAAAAAGGACAAATGTCTGCCGAATCGGCAGGAAGTGGGTCCGGTCTGTACTACATGTACATGATCTATCGCCCGTGATTTTTTCAAAAAAAATCATTTTTAGACTCGCAATATGTGGTTCTTCAGAGATCCAATGCAAGTTATAACGATGCCCGTCCCCTATCTTCATGCACACCGGTTCGACCATAGTTAGAAATTCAGATAATTTCAAAACGCGGCATAATAAATTCAAAAAAAATCCGAACAATGAAAATTCCTTCGCGTGGTGTCATATTATGTTTACATACGTTGAAAGGAAAAAATACCAGACTTGGTATATTGATCATGTTTCGAAAAAACCTTCACAAAATGACCTATCATGGTTCGACGTTTTCATGGCTTTCGGTCCAAATGACCGATGTTATGTGCTGAATCACCATAGTTTGTGATGTTGTGCCCATATATGCATGTGTGTGGACATTGGTGTGTAGAACAATGTTGCAGGAGGAAGTTTTTCCTTTTGTCGCACGGAAAATCCCTTTTCCATTTTCCGAGCGCAAAAAAACGGGTCATTTTGTGAAGTAACCACCAAAAATGCCGTTTCAGAATGCTACCGTCCTATTTTTTCTAAAATACTAGACCACCTTACATGGACTATATCCCAACCGGTACATCTCAAACCTTTTCGTCCATCCCGGGTAAAAAGGACAAATGTCTC